>JAYESD010000003.1:131609554-132231429 GCA_036927565.1 Tuctoria greenei | reverse complement strand
ATCTTCAATGAAAATACTCTCCCCCTACGGATATGCATCTTGAGATGCAATATTAGAGCTTGTACATGGGCTATCTTCATAAAAATAAACCTCACAAGTCTCCACAAATTTGTTATTGTCAAGAAAAAGCACACGATAAGCTCTAGTATGAGATGGATAACCAAGAAACATGCCATCAATAGATATAGGTTCAGATTTAACAAGATTACCTTGTTTCTTAAAAAATAATTTGCAACCAAAGACCCTAAAGTGTGTGACACTAGTCTTATGTCCAAACCGCAGCTCATATGGGATGTTTCCCAGCTTAGCACGCAAGAAGACTCAATTCGAGACATAACAAGCTGTTGCAATTGCATCAGCCCATAACTTCCTAGGAGTTTGATATTCATCAAGCATAGTCCTAGCCATCTCAAGTAAGGTTATGTTGTTTCTATCTACATCACCATTTTGTTGAGATACATATGGTGAAGAGAATTGAAGATCCATTCCATTTTCAGCACAAAAGTGATTAAATAATTGGTTTTAAAATTCAATTCCATTATCACTTATAATTGATTTTAAAGATACTGGATCATCAAGTGAAAGTCTAAGAACTAAACATCTAAAGTTACTAAAAGCTTCATTCTTAGATTCCATAAAGTAAATCCAAGACTATCTAGAACAGTCATCAACAACTACAGGAACATACCACTTACCTCAAAAAGATTGAACACGTGAGGGAGTTAAGGTGTCAAGGTGTAAAAGTTGTGCCGGTGCTGTTGTCATGGTCATTTTGAGTGGAGCATGTGAACCTACAACCATTTTAGCATGTCTACAAGAAGAAAAAACAATTTCTTGGTCCCCTTTAAGCTTAGGCAGCCGATGTATGCGATCAAGAAAACTAACGCGTGTGAGATGATGAAAGCCTACGTGACCAAGTCTACGATGCCAAAAATATAAATCTTTTGAATCATTAGCAACTAGACACCTATGATTAGAGGATGACATATCAAAATCAACTTTAAAAATTCTTCCAAACTGAGACATGGCTTCACCATTAGAATCTACAGCCTTGAAACAATTTTTAGTGGAAGTAATTTCAAGATTTTTATCTAACAATTGTGAAACAAGAAGCAAGTTGTATTTCAAAAGTTTAACAAGTGCCACATATTTCAATGTGTAGTGATTATTAACTCTAAACGAAACCTTTGAATTATAGAAGATGAAAATTATTAAAAGTAACATTCTCTACACGTGACACAAAAGAGAGGGAGGAGAACCATTCTTTGTTATCGGTCGTGTGGCGTGAGCAATCTGAATCCACCAGTCAAAGGTTCTCTTTCCTCAAGCATGTAACCTACATAGAAGCACAATACATCGATGGCTCAATATTGGGGTTAGTCAAAAGGCATTTAGGAATCCAGTAATGAGTTACACGACGTCTTGCGGGAAAAACATACGAAAGCTTAGATAAAACAATATGATTATGATCCAAAGTTTGAGAATTTTTGTACCCAACTTATAGCCTATGAGGTGTTACATGTTTATCACGAAAAATTGTAGGTTTGGAAGCTAACTTTGTATGTTTTTGACTCATGACAGCAGGTTACAAGGTCCTAGCAGTCAGTTAAGCACGTGCAGCAAGTTTTGCTTAGTTGTTAAGTGATCTAGCTAGCTTTCTTTGCTTCTTTTCTTGTTTAGCTAGTCTATAGCAAAAATCTATGACATGAACATATCTACATAGTAGGTACAATAGAATTTTACTTTGTGTTCATGTCTCGATGGGCAAGCCATATGTGACCAACATTCCCGCAGACTTAAAACCAACTTTTTTTGTTTATGAACTGTTTAGTCAAACCACTTCCTAGTGACTTAACAACCTTGGGTGGATGTGCAATAGCATGACCATGATCATCATAACCTAAACAAATTTTATAATTGCAATTTTTAGGAGAATTCAGCAGCAAGTTTAGATCTTATTTGCATTACAAAACCGCTCTAGTGTCCTATGCATGTCATGGAGTTTATTGGACATATTAAGGAAATTTTCACATGAAGTTTTTTCTTTTCAATTGCAAATTAGAACAAAAATTAACATCATGAGAACGTAAAGCATTGTTCAAAACGGAAATTTCATTCAAAGCAACATGTAGTTTGTTATCGAGATCATTACAACTAGAACAATGCAAATCAATTTGAGAACAACTAGCATCTTTCATGTTTTTATCGGTAAGTGCAGCAAGATTTTTGTTCTTTTAAATTTCAATTTAAAGTTTATCAACCATGGAGGTGTGTGCACTTCTTAACGAGGACAATTGTTCATATATTAATTCACATGAGGAACAAGAATCATCACTAGGAATCAAAATGATTTTAACCGACTAATTCAGATTCTAGTGATTCAATTTTAAAAGCATTGTCCCTAAGTTTTTTATCCTTTTTCTTAATTATAGCAGCAACACGGAAAAGACCATCAACAAGTTCTTCGTATGAGTGATTTACCTCATCATTTTCGCTGATCCCTTCGGCCTCCTCCATACTTGAACTTGAGTTTCCCGCCATGAAACACATAGTTGCCAAATTATCTTCATCTTCATCACTTCTGGAGTCCACATCGCCTGAGTTGTTATCGAGGAGTGCGGAGAGAAGTGTTCTGCCACTTGCCATTTTGTAAAAGTCTTCTTTTTTCTTGTTGTTGCCAGAAGAGGACCTAAACTTGGTTTGCTTTTCATCACGAGAAGTAGGACCTGAGAGATTAGGGCAAACTGTACAAAAAAGTTCTGTCTTACCACATTCCAAGCATCATAGAGAACCACCACATCCTCTCCTTCTAGTTCCCATAGTTTGCAATGCTTTTGAGAACCCAGTAGATAGAAGTGCTAGCTCCTCCTCTGGAAACTCTTCAATCTGTTCAAGGGTTAGAGAAGAAAGAAAAGCAAGTGTACCACACGATGAAGATGAACTAGAACTAGGCAGGTCACGTTGTGAATCAAATGCAAGAGACTTGTTGGGATTTTTCCGTGATATAATGTCAAGTTCATGATTTTTCATCTTAGAATATAGCACATCTAATGTAAGTGTACTCATGACAGTGGATTCACAAATAGATGTAACTTCCATCTCCCAAATTGACATGTCTAATGCACTTGATAATTGCCTAGCATTTTCAGCATCTGAAAAATTATCATCGACACTATGAAATTTGCTGATAATTTTATTGAAGCGAGCAATTATCAGGGTGGACAGCGCGGCTAGGGTTCAGCTGGGAGGCAAGCTGACGGGTGGGTCCCACCCGATAGTGAGAGAGAGAAGGGGGGTGGCTACGTGCGGAGGCGCCGACAGTGTTGCGAGCATGGCTTACTGCGTGCACGCTAGGGTTGGGCAGGGAGCGCGAGAGTAGGCCTTGGGCCGGCGGCGTGTGAACTGGGCCAGGCGGGGAGAGAAGAAAAAGGGGAAGGGTAGATGGGCTGGAGAGTATTTTGGCCTCAGTAGGATTTTGCTCTTTTTTATTTTCTTTTTCATTTCTTTTTCCTTTGTATTTTTTGAGTTTAAATTCAAACAAAATTTTCAATGATTTTTTATACTTGATTTTAAATAATTTAATTCACTACTTTAAATATTATTATTTTTTGCAAATTCTACAAATTATTCTCTTCTTTTATTTATTCATTCATTACTCATTATCATTATTATTTTAATTACTTACCTTTGTTCTATTTTATTTGTATTATATTTTACTTTAAAAAAATGGGTAACACAATAGTGCTTTCCACACATCATACACTGATCGGAGGTGTGCAACACGATCAAAGTCACTTTAGGTCAATCCTTGTATGATCAAGTTCCACGCCTTGTTATTGTTGTCAAAGTCTCTCTTGGAATCCGTAACGTCATTGTTTGAAGGTATTACAAAGCACTTTGAATACCTTTTTCCAATATGGCGAAGCCTTGTGCCTGTATGTAAGCCTCCATGCAAGCCTTCTAAATCTGAAAATCAATGTCATTGAACACACAAGGTCTTGCAGAGTGTTTCTCTATGATGAATAGTTAAAACACGTGTAAATCACAAAGAATAGAGCACCGTGGGTCTGTTACTAATTGTACAATTTAGGAGCACATGAAAAGCTACCAGAGCGGGTGAATGGTAGATTAAAACATTTTCAGAAGAAACAATGAAAAACCATCGGCAGAAAATCAATCTGATAGAAAAATCGGGTGTGCGAGTGTTTCCAACATGTTGAAAACATGAAAATTTAGTGTAGATCTTAGAGAAAAAGTTCACGAAAACATGACAACAGCAATCATAAGAACATGTTCAGTAAAACTCAAGTTATAACCAAAACCCTGAGCAATGGTCAATCTAGTCTAACAAAGAGCAAACAGATCTGCTACACTACAAAGAAACTCGTGTAACAAAAGAACCATAAATCAATGACCATGAAATTTTCACATATGATAGAGTATTGAGTTGTAAAGAAAACACAAAAAGAATCACGACAATTGGATCTGTAAAACGTGAGTTACGATCAGAACACCAAATAAAGGCCGGGCAGCGTAGAAACTCGACGAGAAAGACTTGATAAAAACAAGTTAGACAAACACGACACAAAAGCTCCTCTAAACTACGAATTTCATTAACCAAATAAAACAAGAGGAACAGCCTAAAGTCATCTTCCACAAGCTCTAGCCTCCCATGCTTATATAGCCACCCCATAGGCCAACTCAATCCTAATTAGGACTCCTACTCCTACTTAGTTTCAACTGAAACTTTCCATAACTGCTCAAGACTCTTCCATACGGGGATAGAAGCAATCTTAAGACTTCCAAACACATTAAGAACGCCTCAAACAATCCTAAAACAACTCAAATTCGTGACCAACACGAAATATAACCAGACTAACTCGAAACCTTCCATAAACGAAACATAACTGCCTCGACTGCAACCTGAGGTATAATCCAGCCGGTTGGACCTTTTCGGCCACATCTTCACATCCATATCTCTTCATAATGCCTTGGAACAATGTTTCCACGTCCATGCACCCCTTGCACACATGCAAACATTTTCCAGCGACGTCCATGATACCTTCATATGCATTGTTCTTGACCCAAATATGTTGCATGACCTCCCGATCAACTCATCCACAATTCCTCCCAAACTTGGTTGTTGAACCTCGTATTCTCACTAAGAGTAGTTCAATGGATACCGTCACCAGCCATGTCTTGAACTCAAGCAACATCTGCACATGAATAATCAACCAATTCTTCCGACCACAAGTTCTCGTCTTGACTCACATTAGTCTGATAACCATAACACCTTATGTGAACACCTCACCTAATCATGTTGCAAGCATAGCAAGAAAATATCCACCATGATCAGCCAAAATGCATCAAAAACATAGTCCAAACCTTTCCATAAGTCTAAATCATGTTTAAAACATTGCAAGTGAAAAACATAGTAGACACACGATTTTTTCAGCACATAGAAAGTTCGGACAGTCCAAAATAGCCGCTATGAATTATACAAGAATAGTTCGGACATTCTGAAATGCAAAACACGTGCAGCTCACATGCAGCAAAAGTTTGGACAGTGTGAAGTGTTCTTCTCAAGTATATTCAAAACATTGCATGTAAACCTTCACATTTAAAATTATTTCCAATGTATTCAGCACATAGGTCTCACATCATGACAGTGGAATCCCAAACATATGTAACTTTCATTTCCCAAATTAACATGTCTAATGCACATAATAATTGCCTAGCATTTTTAGCATCTGAAAAATTAACATTAACACTATGTCGGTTGCTGAGAATTTTATTAACGCGAACAAAGAATTTGTCCTCCTACCAACATAAAATTAAAATTTTGAATTAGGAAATAATATTTTTGGATATGATCTTTGACATAACCACTTGAATTCATCTTCTTAATCCAAACAAAAAATATTTCCCTTGTTCCTCGTTGCATTTGCATATTGTTTCTAGTCGGACGGGACAACTTGACAAAGGGTTCAATTTACTTTTGGCTAACGTAACGTGTTTTCAAGTTTTTTTGTTTGTTATTGATTTTAGTGCAGCCAGGACAAAATTTGTAAAGAGGTTGGAAGGCCTCATCAAGCCCAACGCACAATCGGGAGAATTCAAGCGCCTATCCCTTCACCAATCTCATTTTGAGTTCATGGTGGAGGAAAGCTCAAGATGATGGACCTATGGAGGAGCAAGATGAAGCTCGTTCAACTCCAACCTCAACTTGGAAAAAGGCATCGATCATGAAGGCTACACCAAAATCCTTGGTCGTGAGTTTCTCAAATAACGACCTTCAACCCGAACTGCTCTTCAATTGAGGTACGAGTTTAAAATTTTCTGTCGTTTGAATCGCAATAGGATTGAATGATTGTTTTCTTACATTAGCGAGAAAGGTTCACACCTCCTCATCATTCAATTCGTATGCATCCTGGCGAGAGTAAGTGTCGGTATTGCTCTTTTAGATTTTTAAAAAGGAATGTCACCAAACTTGTGAATAAAATTAAAAAAGTACATGAAATTTCACAAGCATTGTTTAAATTGACTTAGACATTCTCTTCCTTGGTTTAATAAATAATACTTATGAAATGACTCAATGGTTAATTGGTATGTACCAACCTAGGAATAGTGTTGTCCATAATTTTTATTTGAATTCATTCATACATGGATCACTAAATTTCAAATTCGTACGCAAGAAATACAAAATGTTCAAGAGGATAAAAATTGAATTCTTGTTTGCCATAATCCAGATGATAAATATTTGCTCTTGTAAAAAATACAGTTGGATAGAAAATTTAAAAGATGAAGGAATCAACAGAGTGTACATCTATCACTTGCATTGCTAAGAGTAGGAGCTTTAGAAAATGTGCAAATTGATTAATTTATAAAGCTCCACTCCTATATCAATGAACAACACAACGTTTATGGATGCACTGGAATTGGAACCAAAATATTTTTGTTGTTTTCCTTCCACGGGTATACAAATGAAATTTGGTCATTAGCCCGAAGTTTCAGTTGTACAAGTGTCGGGAGCTAACCACCCCTCTCTATTAAGAGGGGAATCTTGCAAGAGTAGTATGTCTATGTAGGCATGCAATAGGTCGATCTGGAGGTATCATTTCAACATCTCTTGGCCAATGAGTAACCAACCATAGTTGAAACCTATCAAGATTTAATCTTGAGGGCCAATCATAGCTTTACGAGGTCGGAGGATAGACATGGAAACATTGCAGGAGCAACTAATGGGCTGCAATGGATAAATGAGATCTCTATGCTCCCACTTTTCTAAGCACCCATTCAAGCTCAAGGGAGTTGCCACCATCGTTGGGTGCACATTGCTCCTCTATAGCTAAAGGTTATTTTAACCTTGGCCAAGAAACGATAGATCACGCTTAATGCATGTTGGGTAGATGTTGTTCCTTTGTGGCTCAAGGTTATTTTAACCTTAGCAAAGGAATGGTTGATGACACCAACCACATGATGGGTACACCTTATTCCTTTGTGGATAAAGGTTATAGTGACCTTAGATAAGGAATAAAGGATGACACCCAAGGTATGGGAGACAGTGAGGTGTGGATGAACTGCATCGACAACACTCTCCTCGACCACACTCATGGAACCCATGGGAGGCAACACAACATCGACACTCAACCCTCCAATGCCAAAGTGATGCTGCAAGAAGGTTAGGCCAACCTCACGGCCTAACTCCACCATTAGGGATTCAACCCCTATCGCAGACCTTGACCAAGAACAAGTTTGGAGGAGCTGATAGCGATGGAGACTGATTCGCACGCTTTTGGTGGTGGGAACCGCCTCTACTTCGTGTATAAATAGGGAGGAGAGGCCTCACTTCACTTCACACATCACTCAAACATTCTATCTCGTATAGACTAGTTCTCCTAGGTTATTAGCGGAGGTTAGGCTGTAGAGAGGAACCTCTAGTCCCAAGTCCAAATTTGGAAATGTATGGCTCATGTATTTTTTCCTTTTCTAGTGACTTTATGCATTATGATAATGTTATTATTAGTCTTTACTTATTCATATACATGGGCAAAGCGTTCCTTGTTTGGTTGTGAAGTCCATGCATGCGCTAGGTGTAGATGCTATTATGATCTAGTCTTAATGCTCATATCATGTTATCATAAACATAATACACCACCACTGTTGTCTAATTAGGTATTAATATGATTATGTTAATACAAATAATTTAGTGATCGGTCCCAACATTGGTTTCAAAGATGTTTAAGATAGTCATTACCTTAGGGTTGTAATTGTACTCGGGCCCTTAAGGTATTTACTTAACATGTAAGTGTGGTTCTTATATAGTTAAGTAGCATTGGATGTCTCGTAGACCCACGGTTTGTAGGTGTAGGCGGCAGGTGGTGACATCCATGTCCATCCTTCATAATCCTCCATGTTTGGCTACACCATAGGCTCGTGGCGGTAATCATCCTGTTATTATCAGAAGTAAACCCGTGCCTGGTATGTTGGACCACTAAGCTCTAGTATTCATACTTAGCATCACTAATATGCAATGTATATGAGGAATTAGAGCACAATAGGAGCAGTCCCTTCTCGTAGCATAACTCTCACCAAGACAGCCTTGCCCTTAGAGTAAATAGCTTAGGAGCATGTCACACTACCCCTATTATCAACTTACCCCTATTCTGATAAACACTAGGTACCCTATGCCTTGACCATAAGAATAGTGTTTACCTCACTTCACTTCCTTGCTTTGGGATAAATACGTTACCCTTGGAATACTCTTCGGTGAAATGCTACAACGGTATCTTCCGTGCGCTTGCAGATCTCATCTCCCACCAGAGATGATCCGTGGTGTTAAGAAATACCAACAGGGGTCCTCCCCAAAGTTGTTCTTGGTCATGGATCGCGATAGGGGTTGAAACCATAACGACAGAGTTAGGCCATGAGGTCAGCCTAACCATGTTGCAGCCTGACTTCAAATATGGAGGTTTGAGTGCTGATGTTGTGTTGCCTCCCATAGGTGACATGAGTGTGGTTGAAGAGAGTGTTGTAGATACCGCTTGTTTGCACCTCAAGGTCTGCCATGCATTTCGTGTCATACTTCATTCCCCGGATAAGTCATTATAACCTCTAACCCCAAAGGAACAAGGTGCACCAAACGCTGGAGGCAACTTCCTTGAGCTTGAATGGATACTTAGCATAGTTGGGAGCATAGTGGTCCCACTTATATATAGCAGCCCATTGGTTCTCATGGTAGATTTCCATGCCAAATCTTTGGCGTCATATAGCTATGATTGTCCTTAGGGCTTAATTTTTGATAGGTTGCAAACACGCTCATTAACTCACTGGCTAGGAGATGTTGAAATGAAGCCTCTAGGTCTGTCTTCAACAATCAACTTCTGGTATGCCTACATAGAAACATTACTCCTGCAAGCTTCCTCTCTTGGATTTAGAGGGATGGTTAGCTTCTGGTACTTGTACAAATGAAGCTTTGGATTGGGTAACCGAATTTCATTGTTACGTTCAGAGAAGAAAAATAGCAAAGATATATGGGTCTAGTTTTGAGTGTGCCATAAGCAATGTACTATTCATTGATATAAGAGTGGAGCCTTATAGACTAATCAATTTGCACATTTTCTAAAGTCTCCTACTCATAGAAATACAAGTGACAGATGTACGCTCTATGGGTCCCTTCATCTTGAATTTTCTAACCATCTTTACTTTAACAAGAGCAAATATTCATTATTTAGGTCACGGCAACAAAGATTCTCAATTTTATACTCCTGGACATTTCTAACGTCTTTCCTAGAAATTTGGAATCTAGTGATCCATGTATGAATGTGTTTCAAAAAAAATATTGCATCACTATTCCTAGGTTGCTCTGTGCCAATTCAACCATCAAGTTATTTTAGAAGCCTTTTTTATTAAATCTAGGCAGATAATGTCTAAGTCAATTAAACAATGCTTATAAAATTTTAGGTACTTGTTTAAATTTCTTCCAAGTAAGCTAACATTGCTTTTAAAAAATCAAAGGGCAATACCAACACTTACTATCATGAGGATGCATACAAATTTAACGATGAGGAGGTGTAAACCTTCCTTCCCAATGCAAGAGAAAATCATTCAATCATAATGCAATCCAAATGATGGAAAATTATAAACTCATACCTCAATTGAAGAGCAATTTTGGTTGAAGATCGTTGTTTGAGAATATCATGACCATGGATTTTGGTGTAGCCTTCATGTTCGATGTCTATTACCAAGTTGAGGTTGGGTTAAAAATGAATGAAGCTTCATCTTTCTCCTCCATCGGGCCATCATCTTGAGCATTCCTCCACCTTGAACTCCAAATGAGATTGGTGGAGGGATATGCGCTTGAATCCTGTCAATGGTGCCTTGAGCTTGATGAGCTTCCCTAATTTTTGCTAAACATCCTCTCTACACATTTCCTCGTAGATGCAATAAAATCAAGAACAAACAAAACAACTCGAAAATGTGTTACTTAGCCAAAAGCAAATTGAATCCCATGTCAAATTATCTTGCCCAACTTGAAACAACGTGAAAATGCAATAAGGAACAAGGAAAATCTTTTTGGTTTGAATTAGGAAATTAAATTCAAGTAGTTATGCCCAAAGTTCATA
Source organism: Tuctoria greenei (assembly GCA_036927565.1). NCBI lineage: Eukaryota > Viridiplantae > Streptophyta > Magnoliopsida > Poales > Poaceae > Tuctoria > Tuctoria greenei. The sequence goes on along the minus strand of JAYESD010000003.1, from coordinate 132,220,804 downwards.
TTCAAATGAATTTCTTCTCTTTTCAAAATTTTAATTATATGTTGGTCGGAAATTTTACTTTCCAACATGCAAGTGTGAAAATTCAACATGCTAAATGCAAATGCAAGATTTGATGAGAGATTCAAATATGCAATTGGGAAATCAAATATGAGGTAACTACCAATTAACCTATTGGCATGGACTCTCCGAATTGTTGAAGTCCAATGAGTGGAACATACTTCATCATATTTGGCATGATGGTGTGTTGTCCATACCCGAAGATGAAGGTGTGGATGACTTCTCTTGTTGACATGTCAAACCTCCTTTGGCTGCCATTTAGACAAGTGGGGCACATGGTGGCCCAGGCCTCTTCATCACCTTGATGGGGACTTGTTGGTGTTGCGATGTAGGATCGAAGAGCACGTGAAAAGCTACCAGAAGCGGGGGGGGGGGGGGGGTGAATGGTAGATTTAAAAATCTTACGCATCGGAAACAATTAAATCCCAACCCCTTCGACAGAAAAACGATCTATTAGAGAAATCGTGTGTGAGACTAATCTAAATGTGTTTCACCATGACAAAAGTGATAGATATCAGAGAGAATCAAGTCACGAAGACAACACAAAAATAATCACTAAAATCCGTCGAGAAAAACTCAAGTTATGATCAAAAGATCAAACAATGGTCAATCTGCCCTACCCGAGAAAAAAAAACAGTTCTGGAACACTGCAAAGAAACTCGTGTAGATCATAGACCACAAATCCAATGACCGTGAAATTTTTACAGATGATAGACAATCAAGTTGTGAAGACAACCCAAAAAGAATCACGTCACTTGGATCTGTAAAACTCGAGTTATGATAAAACCACCTACGAAAGGTAGTGCTGTCCAGAAACTCGACGAGTAAAACTTATCTGGAACAAGTTGGACGAACAAGGCACAAAAGTTCCTTCAAACTACGAATTTTATTCAATAGAACACAAGAGGAACAGCTCCAAAGTCGTGCACCACGAGCTCTGGGCTCCCTTGCTTATATAACCAGCCCTTAGGCCAACCCAATATCAACTAGGACTCCAATCCTACTCAGATCATGAATCGTAACTTTCCATAACTGCTCAAGATCCTTCTATACGCAGATAGAAGCAATCTTAAGACTTCCAAACACCTTAGGAACATATTCCACGTTCCTAAACAACTCAAATTCGTGACCCACACGAAATCCTATCATAACCAACTCAAATCTTTCCATATTTGAGTCAAACCCGACTCAGCCGCAGCCTGAGTCCATAACCTAGTCGGTTGGACCTTTCCGACCAATTCTTTACGTCCACATCTCTTCATCACGCCTCGGAACAATGTAGCCACGTCCATGCACTCCTTGCATACGTGCAAACATCTTCCAATAACGTCCACGATACCTTCATATGCATTGTTCTTGATTCAATCATGCTGCGCAACCTCCTGATCAGCTCAACCACAATTCCTCCTGAATTTGGTTGTTGGAACCTCATCTCCTCCCTAAGACTAGTCCAATGGATCCCGTCACCAGCCATGTCTTGAACTCAACAACACCTGCACATGAATAAACAACTAATCCATACGAGCCCAAGTCCTCGACTTGACTCATGTTAGTTCTGAACACAACACCCTACGTGAGAACCTCACATAAGCATGTTGCAAAAACACAGTAATACGATATCATCCATATCAACCAAAACGCACCAAAAAATTAGCAAATTAATACTAAGCAAACTTTCCAACAATGTAAAGCAAGTACGAAACATTGCAAATGAAAAGCAGAAGCACTAGGGTCAAGTTCCGGACCTTGCCAGAGCAACCCGGACCTTGAGCCGGAGCTAACAAAAGCTAGTAGAACCTAGCACCGGAGCTTACCAAAAACTAGTCAAAACTAGTAGACCCAAAACCAGAGCTAGACAGGACAGAGCTTAGCAAAAGCATGCCAGAGCTATCAAATATATGCCAGAGCTATCAAAGACATGCCGGAGCTAAAGATAAAGCTCACCGGAGCTAACCAAAGCTAGTCGGATCTTACCAAGAAGTCGGATCTAGCATCTAACGTAGCCGGAGCTACCCAAAACAAGTCGGACCTATGGTCGGACCTTGCTATAGCTCGGAGCTAGAGTCGGACCTTGATAAAAAGGTGTTTTGGTGATATTAAAAACTTTTATCATCAAAGCCAAGTGTATTCACTACAAGCCAATGTATTCAGCACACATAGGTCTTACAATCTCCCCCTTGATGAATGCATTGGCAACACCATTTAAAATCCGAACATTGGCTTATTCGCATAAAAGTTTTGAAGGCAATTTCTCCCAAAAGTAAAAAGAGAAGAAAAATCCAAAAATTATCCCATGTTATCTCTCCCCCTTTATTATCTCTCCTTATGCACATATTCTCTTTCTCTTCATGCTTATCTCTCCCCCTTTGACAATGTATTCAGCAAGTCATGAGCATATAAACAAATTATCCCTCCCCCTTTAGTTGTTATGAGCATATTATAACGTATATATATAAACAAAACTCATCCAAGTCATACTATCAAGTACCTTACATTATCACATCAATGAAATACATAAAGTAGTGTAAGCCATGCTAGAGATCAAATGTAATTTTCCATTTAAGCAATTCATGATCTCACAAACTTAACTATCTCAAAACCTGTAAGCATGACACTAGTTGCTGCATTTTATTATTTTTCAAAGCATAAATTTAGATCATATGATATTTGCAAGAGATTATATGCACATCTGCCTTATTCTAACCAACCAAGCCAAGCCTATGTCATTTGACAATCAGAAGCTTAAGGACATGGTTTTAGTCATACACAACTTCTTCCAAGTTCATATCTAAGTGCAATGATAAGCCATCTCAGAAAAAGAAGTGTGATGCATGCATATTCTCTTGATCTTTTCTCAATTTATACTTGTTCATAAAAACTCAACATGTGAGTTGATTACTTGATTAATTCTTTATGATTAAAAGCATTTGTGAGCATGCAACAAGTTCAAAACAGCAAGAAAGTTCGACCATGACCAGATTTAGTGTAAGTAATTATTCCAATTACTAGACATGGCAAAAACTACAAAATTTATAACACGAGTAATGTAGTAAGAACTTTTAGCATGTAAAAGGAATCACAAAGTCATATATGTATGAAATACTATGCTCATATTATTTTAATTTCAAATTCACACATAGACTTCCCAAGTTTCAAAATCTCCCCCTCAATTTAAGCCATGAGGATGCATAACCCCTATTTCACTACGAATGTAAAAAAAACAAGTGAAATCCAAAGGTTTTGTAAAAATGTCAGCCAATTGTTGTTCAATATCTACATGGTGAAGCACAATGTTTCCCTTTTCAACATTATCTCGGAGAAAGTGATACATAATGTCAATGTGCTTAGTTCTAGAATGTTGCACGGGGTTTTTAGCAATGCAAATAGCACTAGTGTTATCACAAAACAGTGGAACACTATCTAGATCAATCCCATAGTCCTTAAGTGTTTGAACAATCCAACGAATTTGTGAGCAAGCACTAGCAACAGCTACATATTCAGATTTGGTTGTGGATTGTGCAACTGAATTTTGTTTTCTAGAGGACCAGGCAACAAGAGAATTACCAAGAAAATGACAAGAACCGGAAGTACTTTTCCTATCAATCCTACAACCCCCAAAATCAGCATCCGAAAAAGCTTTCAAAGTAATAGTTGAGGAAGAAGGAAGAAAAATTCCAAATTCTTGAGTTCCATGTAAGTACCTGAGAATACTTTTGATGGCTTGACGATGTGAAGCATGTGGGAAAGCTTGAAACCGTGCACAAAGACATACGCTGAATTGTTTGTTCGGTCTTGATGCCGTGAGGTACAAAAGTGATCCGATCATGCTTCTATATTCTTTTTGATTCACAGATTCACCATCTTCATCAAGTTCAAGTGTTTTTGCTGTTCCCATTGGTGTCCGAAGAGGCTTGCTTTTGTCCATGTTGAAGCGCCTTAGGAGGTCTTTGGTATACTTCGTTTGACGCACAAAGATACCCTCCTTGGTTTGCTTGATTTGCAGCCCCAAAAAGTAAGTGAGTTCACCCATCATACTCATTTCAAATTCGGAACTCATCATTGCTGAAAAATTGGACACAAGATCATGAGAAGCACAACCAAAGATAATATCATCCACATACACTTGAACGAATAATGAGTCATTGCCATGTTTAAGCACAAAAAGAGTTTTATCAACCTTGCCCATGGTAAACCCCTTTTCAAGTAAGAATGTTTTTAGCCTATCATACCATGCTCTAGGGGCTTGTTTGAGACCGTATAAGGCTTTGGACAGTTTGTAAACATGATTAGGAAAATCTAGATTTTCAAAACCCGGTGGTTGTTTGACATAAACCTCCTCATCTATGTAGCCATTAAGAAAAGCACTTTTAACATCCATTTGATATAGCTTAAAACCTTTAGATGTTGCAAAAGCTAACAAAATTCTTATGGCTTCTAATCTAGCGACGGGAGCAAAAGTTTCATCAAAATCTAGACCTTCAACTTGAGTGAAACCTTGAGCAACCAACCTAGCCTTATTCCTAACCACAACCCCATCCTCACTTTGTTTATTTTTATATACCCATTTAGTTCCAATTAAAGTGTGACCTAGAGGTGGAGGTACAAGTTTCCAAACATTATTTCTTTCAAAATTTTCTAACTCTTCTTGCATGGCAATAATCCAAGATTCATTAGTGAGTGCGTGTGATATATCTTTGGGTTCAAAAGAAGCAACAAAAGCAGAATGAGCATGAGAGTTTGGATTGCAAAACCTAGACCGTGTAACTTGTTCATGCAAGCTTCCAATCATCTGTTGTGGGGGATGATCTTTGTAAAAACGTAGGGGAACAGATGTCTCACAAGCTTCTTCTTCATTATTTTCATCGTAGATTGATGATCTTGTGACTTGTGGACAATCAGGACCAGCATAGGTGATAGCTGGAGCTTGTTCAATGTCCGGAGCTGGACACGTGTCAACTTCGGAACTACCAGGTAGTATCACCGGCTCTTCTTCATCTTCGAAAATACCCTCCCCCTGAGGATACGGATCTGTTCCTGCAACACCGGAGCTAGTACCTGGGCTAGCTTCATCAAAAGACACTTCACAAGTCTCCACAATTTTGTTAGTGTCAAATAAAAGCACACGGTAGCCTCTAGTATGAGATGGATAACCAAGAAACATGCCATCAATGGATCTAGGTTCAAATTTATCAAGGTTACCATGTTTATTAACAAAGCATTTGCATCCAAAGACCCAAAAGTGTGTAACACTAGTCCTATGTCCAAACCGGAGCTCATATGGTGTTTTACCTAGCTTAGCACGCAAGAAAACACGATTTGAGACATAACAAGCGGTTGCTAACGCATCAGCCCAAAATTTCCTAGGAGTTTGATATTCATCAAGCATAGTCCTAGCCATCTCAACTAAGGTTCTGTTCTTTCTTTCTACAACACCATTTTTTTGAGGTACATATGGTGAAGAGAATTGATGATCTATTCTATTTTCAGTACAAAAGTGATCAAAAGATTGATTTTTAAATTCAGTTCCATTATCACTTCTAATTGCTTTTAATGATCCTCGGTGATCAATTGATAATCTAAGAAATAAAGTTCTAAAGTGACTAAAAACTTCATTCTTAGACGCCATAAAGTAAACCCAAGAGTATCTAGAATCATCATCAACGATAACAAGAACATACCATTTACCTCCGAAGGATTGAACACGTGAAGGTCCTACGGTGTCAAGATGCAAAAGTTGACATGGTTCAGTTGTCATGATCATTGTGAGAGGGGTATGTGAACCTGCAACCATCTTAGCATGTCTACAAGAAGAGCACACAATTTCTTTGTCCCCTTTAAGCTTAGGCAGCCCACGTATGCGATCAAGAGCACTAACACGCGTTAGGTGATCAAAGCCTACGTGACCAAGTCTACGATGCCAAAAATATAAGTCCTTTGAATCATTAGCAACTAGACACCTATGCTTAGAGGAAGACATATCAAAATGAGCTTTAAAAACTCTTCCAAACCGACACATGTTAAAAATAAGCTCACTATTTGAACCTACAACTTTGCAGCAGTTTTATTGAAAATAATTTTTAGAATTTCATCTAGCAATTTTGCAACAGAAAGCAAGTTGTATTTCAAATTTTTTACATGTGCCACATCCTTCAAAGTGTAGTGATCATTTACTCGAACTGAACCCTTAGCAATTATAGGAGTTGAAGAATTATCGGCAAAAGTAACATTTTCTACACGTGACACAAAAGAGAGGGAGGAGAACCAATCTTTGTTACCGGTCATGTGGCGTGAGCAACCTGAATCCACAATCCAAATGTTCTCCTTCCTCAAATGTGTAACCAACATAAAAGCGCAATACGTCGATGACTCAATACTGGGGTTAGTCAGAAGGCATTTAGTAATCCAGTACTGAGTCATACGACGTGCAGTAGGAAAAATACGCGAATGCTGAGACAAAGCAGCAGGTTTATGAGTCAAAGTTTTAGATTTTTTATTCTTAACTACTGACCTATAAGGTGTTACTTGTGTAGCACAAAAATCAGTAGCTCCGAAGGCAAAAACAGAAGGTCCGGAGGTAAACTTTGAATGTTTTTGACTCAAAACAGCATATTGTACATTCGATTCAATGTGTGCAGCAAATTTTGCATGAAAGTTATGAGATCTAGCAACCATTCTTTCCCTTTTCTGTTGTTTAGCTAGTCTATAACAAAAATCTATGACATGACCATCTCTACCACAGAAGGTGCAATGAAATTTAACTTTGTGTTCATGTCTAGATGGGCAAGCAATATTTTTATTTGAAACCGAATGATACAACACTCCTGCAGATTTGAAAACCACTCCTTTTTGTTTAGGAACTGTTTGAATCAAACCCCTTCCTAATGACTTTACAATTTTAGGTGGATGAGCCTTAGCATGAGCATGAGAATTAAAACCTAAACCAGTTTTATCATTTCAAGACATGGAAGAATTCAGCAGTAAGTTTAAGTTCTTATTCCCATTACAAAACCGATCTAATGTCCTATGCATGTCATCAAGTTTATTGGACAGATAAAGGCAATTTTCACATGAAGTTTTTCCTTTTAGTTTGCAATTTGAACAAAATTTAACTTCATGAGAACGTAAAGCATTGTTCAATATAGAAATTTCATTCATAGCATCCTGTAGTTTCTTATCAAGATCATCACAAGTAGAACAATGCAAATCAATTGTAGAACAGCTAGCATCTTTCAAGTTTTAATCATTAAGTGCAGCAAGCTCTTTGTTCTTTTCAATTTCTAACTCAAGTTTATCAAGTGTGGAGGTGTGCGCACTTCTTAATGAGGACAATTGTTCATATATTAAGTCACATGAGGAACATGCATCATCACTAGGAATCAAAGTTTTGAAATGGTTGAATTCAGATTCTAGTGATTCAATTTTAGCAGCACTATCCCTAAGCTTTTTGTCCTTTTTCTTAACAATAACAGTGGCACGAGAAATAGCATCACACATTTCTTCGCAAGTAGGACATACCTCTTCATTGTCGTTGTTGTGTTCTACCTCCTCCATACTTGATCTTGACTTGCCCGCCATAAAGCACAAGTTTGCCAAATCATCTTCATCTTCATCACTTCCAATGTCCACGTCACTTGAACTGAACTCTTGAAGCGTGGTGATGGAACGGTTGATCATCTTGCGTCCTATGGTACCTTTCTTCTTCTTGTTGGAATTTCCAGAGGAGGTCCGGACCTTGCTTTGTTTTCTTCCCAGGTGGTCGGACCTAAAAAGTTAGGGCATTCTGTACGAAAGTGTCCTGTTTTACCACATTCAAAACAGCGTTGAGGTCTGGAGCTTCCTCTCCTTCTAGTTCTCACATTTTGCAATGCTTTTGAGAATCTAGTAGAGATGAGTGCCAACTCCTCTTCTGGAAATTCTTCGATCTGCTCCAGGGTTAGTGAGGACAACAAAGAAAGAGTATTGCAAGATGATGATTGGCCGGAGCTAGACATATCACGTTGTGAAACAAATGCAATAGACTTATTTGGGTTCTTACGTGCTGTGATGTCAATTTCATGAGTTTTTAGTTTAGAATAGAGTATATCTAAAGTAAGTGAACTCATGACAGTAGATTCATGAATAGATGTGACTTTCATATCCCAAATTGACATATCTAATGCATTTAGCAATTGCCTAGCATTTTCAGCATCTGAAAAATTAACATTGACACTACGCAAGTTGCTGAGAATCTTATTAAGGCGAGCAAAAAGGTCATCAATAGACTCACCGGGTTGCATCTCGAAGCGCATGTATTCTTTCATGAACATGTCTTGCCTTACCTCTTTGATCATGTTAGATCCTTCGTGGTAGTCACAAAGTGCTTTCCACACATCGTATGCAGATCAGAGGTGTGCAACACGGTCAAAGTCGCTTTGTGTTAATCCTTGTATGATCAAGTTCCGAGCCTTGTTGTTGTTGTCGACATCTCTCAGATTTGTAGCTGTAACTTGATCATTTGATGGCACTTCGTAAGGCTTGTATACCTTCTCCCATATTGCAAAGCCTTGTGCCTGGATGAAAGCCTCCATGCGTGCCTTCCAAACCTGAAAATCAATACCAGCAAACACACAAGGTTTGGCGGAGTACTTCTCCATGATGATTAGTCAAAAACACGTGCAAATCACAAAGATTAGAGCACCGTGGCTCTGATACCAATTGTAGGATCGAAGAGCACGTGAAAAGCTACCAGAGGGTGGGTGAATGGTAGATTTAAAAATCTTACGCATCGGAAACAATTAAATCCCAACCCCTTCGACAGAAAAACAATCTGTTAGAGAAATCGTGTGTGAAACTAATCTAAATGTGTTTCACCATGACAAAAGTGATAGATGTCAGAGAGAATCAAGTCACGAAGACAACACAAAAAGAATAACTAAAATCCGTTGAGAAAAACTAAAGTTATGATCAAAAGATCAAACAATGGTCAATCTGCCCTACCCGAGAAAAAAAACAGTTCTGGAACACTGCAAAGAAACTCGTCTATATCATAGACCACAAATCCAATGACCGTGAAATTTTTACAGATGATAGACAATCAAGTTGTGAAGACAACCCAAAAAGAATCACGTCAATTGGATCTGTAAAACTCGAGTTATGATAAAACCACCGATGAAAGGTAGTGCTGTCCAGAAACTCGACGAGTAAAACTTGTCTGGAACAAGTTGGACGAACAAGGCACAAAATTTCCTTCAAACTACGAATTTTATTCAATAGAACACAAGAGGAACAGCTCCAAAGTCATGCACCACGAGCTCTGGGCTCCCTTGCTTATATAACCAGCCCATAGGCCAACCCAATATCAACTAGGACTCCAATCCTACTCAGATCACGAATCGTAACTTTCCATAACTGCTCAAGATCCTTCTATACGCAGATAGAAGCAATCTTAAGACTTCCAAACACCTTAGGAACGTATCCCACATTCCTAAACAACTCAAATTCGTGACCCATGCAAAATCCTATCATAACCAACTCAAATCTTTCCATATTTGAGTCAAACCCGACTCAGCCGCAGTCTGAGTCCATAACCTAGTCGGTTGGACCTTTCCGACCAATTCTTTACGTCCACATCTCTTCATCACGTCTCGGAACAATGTAGCCACGTCCATGCACTCCTTGCATACGTGCAAACATCTTCCAATAACGTCCATAATACCTTCATATGCATTGTTCTTGATTCAATCATGCTGCGCAACCTCCTGATCAGCTCAACCACAATTCCTCATGAATTTGGTTGTTGGAACCTCATCTCCTCCCTGAGACTAGTCCAATGGATCCCGTCACCAGCCATGTCTTTAACTCAAGGAACACCTGCACATGAATAAACAACCAATCCATATGAGCCCAAGTCCTCGACTTGACTCAAGTTAGTTCCGAACACAACACCCTACGTGAGAACCTCACATAAGCATGTTGCAAAAACACAGTAACACGATATCATCCATATTACCCAAAACGCACAAAAAACTTAGCAAATTAATACTAAGCAAACTTTCCAACAATGTAAAGCAAGTACGAAACATTGCAAATGAAAAGCAGAAGCACTACGGTCAAGTTCTGGACCTTGCCAGAGCAACCCGGACCTTGAGCCGGAGCTAACAAAAGCTAGTAGAACCTAGCGCTGGAGCTTACCAAAAACTAGTCAAAACTAGTAGACCCAAAACTGGAGCTAGACAAAGTACATCAGAGCTTAGCAAAAGCATGTCGGAGCTATCAAATATATGCTGGAGCTATCAAAGACATGCCGGAGCTAAAGATAAAGCTCACCGGAGCTAACCAAAGCTAGTCGGACCTTACCAAGAAGTCGGACCTAGCATCTAACATAGCCGGAGCTACCCAAAACAAGTCGGACCTATGGTCGGACCTTGCTATAGCTCGGAGCTAGAGTCGGACCTTGATAAAAAGGTGTTTTGGTGATATTAAAAACTTTTATCATCAAATCCAAGTGTATTCACTACAAGCCAATGTATTCAGCACACATAGGTCTTACATGCGACGAATTTTTCCTTCATGAAGATATTCTTTCATGAACATGGTGAGGCACCTTCTTCTGCCATTTTCTTTTTCGGTGGCTCAGTGGACTTGGGCCATTTGAATGGCCCTTGCTTCTCCGTCTTCGTAGAATTTCATCGTCGACAAAATGATGGAGTCTCCTCATTCCTCATAAAGGTAATGAGGTCGTCCACTAATGGAGGTGTCACTTCGACCTTCAAGATGTTCTTTTGATTCAACCCATACTTGATCTCGGATCGAAGGCTTCCTTGGGCATGATGACATGTGGACTTGACAATCAAACAAGAAACACTTCAACACAATGTTGTTTGCCTAAGGTTGCATGGGCTTGGTCAAAGTGTAGGGTCCTACAAGTGATTGTGGAGTGCCTTGGATCTTGGATGCTTTTCCAAGTGTCTTGTCTTTAGCCAAAGCTTCTTGGGTGTGTTGTCATTGATTCCTCCTCTGCCATGGAAAAGATACATCAAGGTAGGCTAGTTGAAGTTGAATCCGTTGGAGTTCAAATTCCCATAGCCTCCTTGATTGTATTTATTCCACCATTGACCTCCTTGTTAGTGGTGGTCATTGGAGTTGTTGCTAGGAAATGAAGAATCCTCATGGGTCTTAGGAAAATAAATTCGCAAGTGTCCCATGCAAATATGGATTTTCACAAATCATTTGAATATCCATGGTTTGGATCATCCAAACATTTCTCATGACTTTCTTGATCTTGCAATAGGAGGTCCAGTTATGCATCTATCATGTCCACCTTGTAAATTGTGTGCATGCCATACAATAAAACTTAAGCATTCATTGATCTACTCCTTGAATGTTGACCATCTTCTCAATAGAATCTCCATCTTTCTCATGATGAATTAGAAGAGGTCATCAATAAATTCAGCATGAATTTGATCATGTGTTGATGAAATCAACCCGTTGTAAGAGTGTTGGACAATAAGACAACCATCCCTCCATGGTGAAGGCAAGCCAAGATATAATCTTGGAGCCTTCCCCAAGCTTTGGGGATAGATTCCTTTGGCTCCCGCTGGAAGTAAGAGAATCCTCTCGTGATGGGCAACGGTGTTGCCCAACAGGGAATAATTCGCCAAGGAATGCCTTGAGTTGCTTTTGCAATTGAGCACTTGCATTCTCATTGGCCTTCACATGAAATGGGTTAGGCAAACACTACCCTGTTTTCACACAAAGGAGAAAACAAAGCAAGGGTAAACCTGTCTAATAACTTAGCACTAATAGCTTAATCATAAGTGATAGCTATCCTTTACTTCCTTTGCCTTCTCCGACAACGACGCCAGAAATGCTTGTTGCTATTTCTTAACACCACAAATCATCTACGGTAAGAGATGATGATCCTCAAACGAACGGGGGATATCGTTGTAGCATTTCCCCCAAGAGTATTCCTAAGGGTATTGTATCTATCCCAAAGGAAGAGGATGAAATAAAGTGCACAATATTCTCATGATTAAGATATAGATTACTAAGTGATTATCATGACAGAGAAAGTTAATTATATGGGTAGTGTGGCACACACTTAAGCAATCTACTCTAAAGGATAAAGTTGTCCTAGTGAGGGTTAAACTACAACAAGGGGCTGCTCCTATCGTGCTCTATTTACTCATATGCATAGCCTAATAATGCACACATTAATATGCTAAATACTAGGTCTTAGTGGTCCAATATATCAGGCATAGGTTTACCTCTTGCAAGGCTAGAATGACTACTGCTAAGAGCCAGTAACGTAGCCGTACGTGGAGGAGTACAAAGGACAAACGGAGCTGTCACCACCTGTTGCCGACACCTGCAACCAGTGGGTCTGCGAGATATTCAAATCTACTTATCTTATAAGCCTAGGTACAAATATCTGTCGAAGGCACTGACTAACCTAAACATCGTTGAACCAATGTTGGAACCAAGCACTAACTTATTCATATTAACATAATCATGTTATTATCTAATTAGACTATAGGGGAGGAATATAGTGTTTGTGATAATATAATATTGATATTACTTTCAGATCATAATAACACCTACACCTATCACATAAATGGACTCCACAATCAAACAAGAAACGCTTTGCCCAAGTATATGAATAGAGAGAGACCAATAATAATATTATGAATATGCATGAAGTCACAAAAGGAAAGAAAGATACATGAGCCATACATTTCCCAATATGTACTTCGAACTAGAGGCTGCTCTATACATCCTAACCTCCACTAAAAACTAAGAGAACTAGTGTATACAATGGAGTGAATGCCCAAGTGGTGTGTGTTGAAGTTAGGGGTATGGGTCCTACATATAATAGTGTTGAGCCAGTTTTGCACGGTAAATTCTTGGGCTTTCACTTAATGCTGCGTCAAGGAAGCCACCATAGGTCGATATGTGGAAGGTGACCGCCTCTGGGGCAACTAACGGTTTAGCCGAACCAGGGGTTCGACCGCACCGGACTTGATCCCAATCATCTATGTTTTCCTCTGAGTGACTGCCACGCGGGCCCTCCTGCCATTCCTCGGCGCTACACAGTTGGATGCCCTCGGATAATACTGTAGATTGTGAGACCTGGGTGTTGAATACATCGGCAATTATGTTAAAATTGAGGGTTTACATGTAAAGTCTTGAATATACCCGAGAAGCCCACTTCAGATTGTTTGAACTTGGGGGAACTAGCAGCACACGTGAGCTGCACGTGTTTTTTTATTTTGGAATGTTTGAACTTAGAGGCACGTGAGCCGCATATGAGTTGATGCTTTGGACTGTCCAAACATTTCATTTTATAATGAATAGTGGCTGTTTGGACTGTCCAAACTTTCTACGTGCTGAATAATCGTGCGGCTGGTCTATTTTTAACTCGCAATGTTTCAAACTTGCTTTTTGTCTAATGGAAGTTTGCTTAGTATTTTATTTACTAATTTATGAGTTTTGGATGATTGTGGTCGGTAATATTTTGCTATGTTTACAACATGCTTATGTGAGGTGCTCACATAAGGTGTTTTGGTTTTCGGACTAATGTGAGTCAAGTCGAGGACTTGGGCTCGAAAGAATTGGTTGTTTGTTGATGTGCAAATGTTGCTTGAGGTCAAGACATCGTTGCTGATAGTGATCCATTGAACTAGTCTTAGGGAGAAGATGAGGTTCAACAACTGATCTCGGGATGAATTGTGGTTGAGGTCATCGGTAGGTCACACGGCATGTTTGGGTCTAGAACAATGCATATGAATGTATAATGGACGCTTTGGTAAGTATTTGCAAGTGTGCAAGGGTTGCATGGATGTTACAACATTGTTTCAAGGTGTCATGAAGGGTTATAGACATGAAGATATGGTTGGAAAGCTCCAACTGGCTAGATTATGCGCTCAGGCTGCGGCTGAGGCGGTTATGGTTTGTTTAAGGATTGTTTCGAGTTTGTTTTGGTTAGATTTCATGCAATATACGAAGTTGGGTTGTTTTAGAATGTGTGAGACGTTCCTAATGTTTTTGGAAGTCTTAAGATTGATTATATCTGTGTATGAAAGAGACTGGAGCGGTTATGGAATGCTTCGGTTGAATCCAAGTAGGAGTAGGAAGTCCTAGATTCATTGGAGTTGCTTTAGGGCTGATTATATCAGCAATGGGAGGTCATAGCTCATGGGAAGGCGACCTGTGGCTGATCCTCTTGTGTTTTTGGTGAATAGAATTCGTATTTGTGTGGAGCTTTTGTACCTTGTTCGTCTGACTTGTTTTCGTCAAGTTTTTGTTGTCAAGTTTCTGCGTAGCTCGATGTTACCTTGGTGTTTTGATCATAACTCGAGTATTACAGATCCAATTGTCGTGATTCTTTTTTTTTATCTTTATAGATAAATTTTCTATCATCTATAAAAATTTGACGATCATTGGTTTTACGGTTTGTGAGTTACACAATTTAATTTGCACCCTAACAGATCTATTTTTCTTCTGTTAGAACAGATTAATCTTTGCGTAGGTTTTTTCTATTACTCGAGTTTTACTCAACGGTTTCATGTGATTCTTATTGTAGTGTCTTCATGACTTGATTCTCTAAATCACTACTGGTTTGTCACAGTTGAACACATGTAGAATAGTTGCAGACAAAGTTTTCTTCATCAGATTGACTTTCTATAGAGCGGTTTTTGTTGCTTCCACATAAAAATTTTTAAATATACCATTTACCCCCATTGTTATATTTTCATGTGCTATTCGACCCTACAGTGGGCCATTTGTTCCATGTGCTGCCATGTGTCTGTGTCATATTGGCTGGGAGTTTATTATTTACGATTCCTCCCGTGGATTCACTTTATTTCTGTATAAAATAACTGCATGCACCATTTTCTCCAAGTACAAGTGGAAATAGGTTATTTCTAAAACCAATGCGTGTAATAAATGTCTACTCCGTGACATAATTGAGATATATGGATGGTTGAAATTGCTAATTAACAACTATCGTTATGGAGAGGGAGCCGAAAATTCATGTTTGATCCCTTATTCTTCCAAAAACTCTTCAATTGGAGTATTCTTGAACTTGGTACTGTTGCCACTCCTTATCTTCTTAATTCTAAAAGAGAACTCATTTTGAGCTTTTCTCAAGACTTTCTTGAGGACACCTTAAGTTTCTCCCTTATCATGCAAGAAAATACCCAAGTAGATCTGGAAAAATCATTGAACTATTAAACGGAATTTTTACCGCTAATGCTTATGTAGGCGATTGGGCCAATGAGATCCATGTGTAGTAGCTCCAATTACCATGTTGTCGTCATCATGTTCTTGACGAGATGTGGTGATCCAATTTTCTTCCGGCTTGACATGCTTTGCATGGCCTATCCTTCTCAAACACAACATTCTTCAAGCCTTGGATGTGATCCCCTTTTACAAGTTTCTGCAGATTTCTCATATCAGTATGAGCCAGCCTTCTATGCCACAGCCACTCCATGTTGGTCTTTGCAATGTGTCGAGGTTGGCTTTATCCCTAATAAATTCCACAAGGTAAAGGTTGCCCTTTAATATACCCTTGAAAGCAATCGAGTCATCGCTCCTTCTAAAACAGTCACGCCCTCATTAGTAATCAAACAATAATAACCTTTGTCACATAATTAAGATATGGAAAAAATGTTATAATCTAAAAAGTAACCATCTAGAACTTGAGAAAGAGTGTGTTTATAGGATATTACTATTATATAGGTCCTGATCGATCTTCTTTGAATATTGTCTCTAAAGTATATTCCTTCACTTGGATCGTCATTATTTTCATACTCCACAAACATCTTCCTATTTCCGGACATGTGGTTGGTGCATCCACCATCAAGCACCCATTTGGATCCATCGGATGAGTATGCCAACAAATGCTTTGGTTTTAGCTACCAAAGCTTTCTTGGATCCTTTGATGTTAGTCACAAGACACTTGGGCATGCACACACAAGATTTTAGACTGTTGTCGAGTGGCCCAACATACTTAGCATAAACATGACCAAACTTGTATCTCATGAGAACATACGAAGCATCAAAGTCATGAAACATAATGTTTAATCCTTTGTAACCTTTTCATGTGAAGAAGAAACAAGATTTGCTCTTCTCATCTTGATGTGATCCTTCCTTGACAAAAGCAATCCATTCCTTGTTATTCTTGAGATTTCTAGCATTCTGCTTTTCACCTACAGAATATCCAAGGACATCCTTTACATTTGGAGATCTAGTAACTGAATATGCACTACGTGCATAATTGCTTTTCTCCTTGTCAAAAATGCCACCCTTATGTGAATGCTTGTTTTGTGCCACCATAAGCTCATTTTATTCAAGTCGAGGACTAAATATGCATATTTGGTAGTTTTAATTGGCATGGACTCAACATTTGAGGAGGGTAAGCTCTTAGAGGAGGAAGGATCACTTAGCTTGAGTGATTAAACTTGCACATCAAGGATTTTGTTCACTTTTGTCATGTTTACAAGCTCATCCTTGAGTACAATGTTTAAATCCCTAAGATTTGAGCAAGTTTCCATGCTCAAAGGAAGCTCAAGCTGAAGCAACCCTCTCTTCTCCTTTGCGATCTCAAGGAGCTTTTCAACCTCAAGATTCCTCTACTTTTGAAGGATGAGAATATCTTCTTGTCAGATGATAAGTTCTTCCTTCTCAAATATCTCGTCTAACAACTTCTTCATTTTAGCTAAAGCACTTTTACTTAAATCCTTAAGCAAGTGTTCATTCTCACTACCACTATCAAAATCATCATCATGTGTGGAATGTAAAGAGGAGGATTTGGATTTAACCTTTTTCTTTCCTTCCTTAGCCATGAGGCATGTGTGATTTGAATTGTTACATCCTCCCAAGTTTGGAAAGGACTCAACTTGCACTTCAAGGATCTTGTTAACCTTGATCAGGTCAGCAAGTTGGTCCTTGATTGCAACATTTGAGTCAGTTAACTCCAAGCTAGCTTTCTTGCTTGAAGCTAACTCAAGCTCTAGTGAATTGTTTTTCTCCTTTTCAAGTTCTAGAAGTTTGTCAAGTTCGACATACTCCTCCTTTTGGGAGATAATCATGTCCTCTTGACGATGAATTAACCTCTCCTTCTCAACAAGTTGATCAAGTAAAAATTTCATTTTTGTTGCAGCTTTCCTATCTAGTCCACTAAGCATATCTTCATCATCACTAATTATTTCATCATCACTAGAGTAGGAATGCATGGAAGGGGTTTTGATGATTACCTTGCATTTACCTTCCTTTGCCATAAGGCACGTGCCATTTCCCTTCCTTGCGCCAAGTGTGGGGAAGAGTGTACATTTCTCGGACGCACTCTTGATGGCTATGCTAGCCATCTCTCCTTCTTCGGATGATGAGGACTCATCGTTTGAGTCCCACTCCATCCCAATGTGTGCTTGTTCGGCTTGTTTCTTCTTCTTGAAGAATTTCTTAGGTTGAGGCTTGGCTTCTTTGGTCTTCTTCTTGTTCTCCTCATATGGGCAATCCACTATAAAGTGGTTATACTCACCACAATTATAGCATGCCCGCCTCAACTTCGGTTTCGTTCTTTCCTTGTACTTTCCTTCACTTGATTTTGTCCCTTGTCTTTTCTTCATTATTCTCTTGAACTTTTTCATGAATAATATCATGTCCTCTTCATCTAGCTCACTGCTCTCGTCGTCACTGTCTTCCTCTAGTTGTGCTTCTCTTGCTACTTTGGATAGACGCCTGAGGGTGGACATTAAGGCAACCCCTTTCTTCCTAGTCGGTGAGGTCGGCAATTTCCTTGACGTGCTTTGCTTGTTTTTCCATCATATCATAGTTGATGATTTTTCCAAGCAATTCATCCGGAGTCATCCTTTTGTATTCGGGGCTTTCTCTAATCATGGAGCATAGCATGACATTGCGAGGCATAAAAGCTCTAAGGATGAGCTTTACCACCTCGTGGTCATTCCACTTCTTGCTCCCATATGATCAAACTTTGTTGACGAGTGTCTTCAATCGATTGTACATATCTTGGGGTGACTCGTCTTCCTCAATTGCGAATCTTCCTAGTTCGTCTTCGATCATCTCAATCTTTGCTTCACGCACATGTCGGTCACCTTCATGTGCAGTTTGCAGTGTATCCCATATCTCCTTAGCAATTTCGAGTCCATCCATCTTGGTGAACTCGTCCCGACTGAGTGAGGAGGTGATTACAGCTGCAGCTTGAGCATTTCTATGAATGGTCTGCTCTTGGCTTGGGGTGAGCTCTTTGTCGTCGTCCGAAATATCTATCCCTGTGCATACAACATGCCATAGACTTGGATTGAGGGAAATCAAATGCATTTTCATATTCTGCCTCCACATTGAGTAATCACTTCCATCGAAGTGTGGGGCTTTTCCAAGTGGGATAGATAAGTAATGATTGTTATTGGAATTTAGACGATCATAGTTAAAAGGATATCGGGAGTAGTCGGTGTGACTACTCCCCTTCTTCTTCTCTTCAACTTTCACTAACCCTTTGGAAAGTGCCTTCTTTCTGAGGAGCACCTTTAGCTCCAGTGTCTCCTCATCGTCGTCCTTGAAGTCTTGAATGGCTTCGAGGTACTTCTCCAGTTTTTGAGTCTTGTCATTGTTAACCTCTTCTTGGTTGTTGGTTTTGTGGATGTCCTTCATCTCCGACATGATCTCTTCGAGTGATTAGACTCTTTCTTGAAGAACCCGCTTTGATACCAATTGAATGTGGGGCTAGAGGGGGGAATAGGCCTTTTTGAATTTTGTTGGATCCTGCAACACTCAACAACAAGTTCAATACCAGAGATATCGGACTAGTTCGGTAATGTGCGTACTAGTCCAGTGTTCATGGACTGAGTTGAATAAGCTTAATCGATTAGATTGATTCTTTTATGTATGCAGCGGAAATATAGAATCAGATAAAGGTTTCAATGTTATATATTAGATTATATCACAATTAAATCTTATGTTTGACAATTCAACGTAAGATGAGCAATGATTATTGAGACCCTAGATTATATTGATGAATACCAAAAGCAAAACACAAGGATTTATCCCGTGGTTCCGCTACCACAAAGGTAACCTACGTCCACGTTGAGGAGTCCACAAAAGGATCGGGTCTTCTCCAACCCTACCCTCGTCGGATCGCCACGAAGTCCAATCCTCTTCCACTAATCACAAAGGGGTGAATAACCGAATTCAAGGGGATTTCTCACACGTTGAGAGCTCCCTTGGATTACAACAGGAAATACCACCAAGAACACACTTAAAAATTACAAATGAATCGCAGGAGTGTGTAAGAGAATCAAACCAAGAGCTCAAAGTGGTGTTGCAAGTGTCTCTCCAATGATCTAGAGTGAATCCTCAAAGGATTGATCGTTGTTGCACTTAATTTCGTGGAGAGATGTAGTTTTTGAGGCTCTTGGGAGGTTTGACGGTGCTAGGGTTCGAGAGTGTTCATAATTGGGCCGTGCACCTCTATTTATATGGGGTTTCCAAAAGTGACCGTTAGGGTTCAGAAAGTTCGGACTAGTCCGTGGTGGTCACCGGACTAGTCCGGTGTGCTGTGTGTAGCAAACCCTAAGTACCCCGAAATATCGGACTAGTCCGGCTAGGAACGGACTTGTCCGATTTCTCTACTGGAAATCTTCGGACTAGTCCGATAGTCATCGGACTTGTCCGGACATGTGAGACCCTAGGTGTATAGGATGACAAGTCCGCACTTGGGGGACTTATCCGATTCAGGTAAGAGGGTATTTCGGACTAGTCCGTGCAAACATCGGACTTGTCCGATTTTGATCAGAAAGAATATCGGACTAGTCCGGTTGTCATCGGACTTGTCCAATTTTGTGTGACTTGTGAAGTGTTTTGAGGACTAGTCCGCACTGGAGAGGACTAGTCTGATTCTAGTCAGAAAGGATATCGGACTAGTCCGATGGATATCAGACTTGTCCGATTTCGTGCAGAAAGGATATCGGACTAGTCCGGTTGTGATCGGACTAGTCTGGTCCTGTGTAACTTTGTGCAATGTGTGTGTTTAATTGTGATTGAGCTCTTGGGGTGTGTTTTCTTAACACACTCCATACACAATAGTCTATTACTCTTCTTCCTTGAGCTCATTTCCACTTTGCTCCTCATTCTTCCTTTTTTTGGCACTTTGCTCATTTTCCTATTAAAATCCTGCACTCATCTCAACAAGGAGGTTAGGATCCCAATTGCTTGTCATAAATCATCCAAAACCCACAAGGGAGTCCTAGATGCACTTTCATCCTCCCCCCCCCGGCTCAAGGCTGGAGCTAACACATCCATGCGCTCGGTTGTCCAGCCGATGACCTGCTGGCCATTAGGCGTCATTCCCGCTCCCTGCCTTGTAGGGGTGCCTCTCAGCCAGCCAATGTCCTTGGTCGGGGAAGACTGTGACATGGGGTCATGCCGATACGTATGGTGGACATTCAGGGCTCCCTCTCTGCTCCCATGCTGGGTAAAATGCTGCTGAAGCTTCCGCTGTCTAAGGAAGATGGTGGGAAGACGGGAAACATTCACTTGGGGTCCCTGTCTGGCATTGTCACGCCAAGCGAAGCAGCTGATGGTGACACTATGGCCTTACATGACAAAATTGTTAGCACTGTCATGCCGGCCCAAGGAACTCCGCTATCTCGAAGCCCACAAGTTGATGCCTCACCAGCGCCACTGGCGCCACTGCCTGCTTTGGGGTAGGAGATGCCACCTCAGTTCTCAGCTAGTCTGCCTTCGCCAAAGTTGTCGCCCTCCCCCTCGTCAACAATGCCATAGCACCTCTTTCACCCTCTCACTCTGCCGCTGATCGCCACGCCACCAGCGTCTACAAAGGAGGTGGGCAACGTCAATGGAAAGGGTCATGCCAAGCCTCGCTGCTCACCCTCGGCAGAGCCCACTCGACGCAGTGCGCGCCTTGCTGCCCGCGCCTTCGTGGTGCCAACTGCTCATAGGGCAACTCACCGCCTTATCTGCCTCCTGGACATCGCAAAGGAAAGTGAACCTATTGGTGATGAGGCCATGAACTAGTACTTGCATATGTACAAATAACCTCTTCCATCATGGTGATTCAGTCCATCCGCTCTGCACTGCAGCTTGATCATCAGCCTTCGGCAATTGCGCTGGAGGCTCTGGCGGTCGTGGAGCACACAGTTGCTGGTTAACCCCAATGCGCCATGATCACCAGATTCATCGATGTAAGCTATCCCTCAATATATTTTGTCCCTGTGGGTTTCAATGATGGACACTATCCTAGTTTGGCGCTGCATCGGATGGTCATTGCAGCCGACGGAAGCAAGGATGCAAAGGGTGTTAGTGGACTTTGGTTGTACAACAGTTGTAGCTCCTGGCACACCCACTATCCTATATCAATGTTTAACCTCATATGTAGTAAAATGGTCGATGAATCATTTCAAGAATGAGTAAACCATTGTCCTTTCTTTCGTGGAACGTCAAAGGTCTCAACTCGCCAGCAAAGAGAGCCGCGGTAAGGTAGATGGTTGAGACTGACACACCAAGCATGGTATGTCTTCACGAAACAAAAATCTCCCAACTCGATCATAGTATGCAAAGGGAAATACTTGGTTGGGGATATGACATTGCGGTGTCTCTACCATCAGAGGGCACGCGTGAGGGATATTGATCGCTTGGCGCCCGTATACTTTGTCTGGGACACTGAAAGTTCATGGCAATTACAGCATCACAGTTAGGTTCTTGATCAGAAGCTGCCAAATGTCCTTCCTTCTTACATGCGTCTATGGCCCAAAGAAAGCACAAGAAAAGCAAGGTTTCCTGCATGAAATTGAGCAACTCAAACCGGAAGACAACATGGCCTGGTTATGCCTTGGAGATTTCAACAACATCTATTCCGCTGCAGAAAAAAATCACTTATCAACCAAAGTGAAATGGGAATGTCAGACACACAATTAACGCATGTGAATTCATTGAGTATGGTATGCACAAGCGGAAATTTACTTGGAGCAATGAGTGTGTGTACCGACTCTGGTACGGCTAGATCGCTTCTTCTGTAACAAGGAATGGGACCTTGCCTTGCCAGATTTCATTCTTCACTCGTTATCTTCGTTGGTGTCTGATCACTACCCACAGATCTTGTTTCAGCAGCAAAGGGTGTATAGAAAAGAACAATTCAGGTTTGAGAGCGTTTGGTTCAAAACGCTTGGCTTCAAAGACATCATTGCTATTGTGTGGAACCAACCACAACCTCTGTACTTAGCCTTCAACTCAATGAATGATCATTTAAAAAATGTTGCACAGGCACTGAAAGTTTTGGTCAGGCCCGACTTCAACTGGCGATCGCACAAGAGGTAGTCCTTAGACTTGATATTGCACAAGAGGAAAGAGTGCTATCGGATGAGGAGTGGTCTCTTTGGCAGGATATTAAGATAAGAATACTGGGCTTAGTGGCTGTGGAGCGGGTGCGCCACCAACAGGCTTCAAGGCTGACCTGGATCCGATCCGGAGACGCGTGCACATGTTTTTTCCACCTCTACATGAATGCACATGACAGGAAACACTATATACCACACCTACGATCAGTAGACGGCAACTAGGTCTGAGAACACTCGCAGATGGCATCCGAGTTGTTCAACTTCTTCTCCAAGCTGTTGGGTGATGGGGAGCAACTGACCCTTAAGTGGAATCTAATGCCGGTTCAACAGTTGATGAATAATCATCTAGATGTGCCATTCTCTGAAGATGAGATACGTCATGCAATTTCAGAAATGCCCTCTGGAAAAGCACCTGTCCCTGATGGTTTCCTGGCCGACTTCTACAAAATCTGTTGGGACAACTTCATGCCAGCAGTTCTTGATGTTTTTTACCACTTCTATAACCATCAAAATGCTGGCCTGCGACGCCTTAACGGGGCGGTGATCACCCTCCTGCCAAAGAGTGATCTCGCGGAATCTCCAAGTGATTTCCGACCCATCATCCTAATTCACTCAATAGGAAAGTAAATCTCCAAGGTTCTAGCTCTCTGGTTGGCACCGCATATTGTGAGACCTATGTGTCCTAAATACATTGGCAATAAGAATAAAAGTGAGGGTTTACATTCAAAGTTTTGAATATTTCTGAAATACCCGCTTCGGAGTGTCCGACTTTTCTGCATGTGAATTTCACATGTTCTACACTTAGGACTGTCCGAACTATTGCTCACATGAGCTGCATGTGAGTCAACGCATTGGAAGCATTTGATTTTCACAAATGTGCTTTGGGGAGTAACAGTTACTTCTCAATCAGTTTGGATGGTCTGAACTTTCTCAATGCATATTGGGAATAACGTTGTTACTGTCGATAAGTTTGGACTGTCCGAACTTTTCAATGTGTTTTTTGTAGTAACGTTACCCTTGATGGTTTTGGACTGTCCAAACTTTCATTTTTCATATCAAGAGTCATAATTACTCCGCAGAGTTTTCATATTGATTTCGATTGCTCTGTTTTGCTCTATTTTAACTTGCAATGTTTCGAACTTGCTTTAGGCTTATGGGAAGATTTGCTTAGTATTCATTTACTATGTTTTTGGTGTGTTTTGGTAGTTATGGCTGATATCATTTTTGATATGGTTTGCGACATGCTTATGTGAGGTGCTCACATAAGGTGTTGCGTTTTTTGGACTAACGAGAGTCAAGTCGAGGACTTGTGCTTGGAAGAATTGGTTGTTTGTTCATGTGCAGGTGTTGCTTGAGGTCAATACATGGCTTGTGATGGGATATATTGAACTAGTCTTAGGGAGAAGATGACGTTCAACAACCAAGTTCGGGAGGAATTGTGGTTGATTTGATCAGGAGGTCACGCAGCATGTTTGCGTCAAGCACAATGCATATGAAGGTATCGTAGATGTCGTTGGAAAGTGTTTAAACATGTTCAAGGGGTGTGTGGATGTGGTAACATTGTTCTAAGGTGTGATGAAAAGATATAGACGTGAAGATGTGGCCGGAAAGGTCCAACCGGCTAGATTACGCCTCAGGTTGCAGCTGAGCTAGTTATGGTTCGCATATGAAAAGTTTTGAGTTTGATTTGGTTAGATTTCATGTGGGACACGAAGTTGAGTTTTTTTAGGAATTTTTAAGACGTTTCTAAGGTGTTTGGAAGTCTTAAGATTGCTTCTATTTGCGTATGGAAGAGTCTTGATCAGTTATGGAAACTTTCGGTTGAAATTGAGTAGGATTAGAGTCCTAGTTAAGATTGGATTGGCCTAAGGGCTGGTTATATAAGCAAGGGAGGCCAGAGCTCGAGGTAAGACGACATTGGGTTGTTCCTCTTGTGTCTTTGGTGAATAAAATTTGTAGTTTAGAGGAGCTTTTTTTTCTTGTTCGTTTGACTTGTTTTCGTCAAGTCTTTCTCATCGAGTCTCTGCGTTGCCCGACCTTTCTTAGGTGTTTTGATCGTAATTCGCGTTTTACAGATCCAATCGACGGTAATTGGATTTGTGGTTTTGACCTGCACGTGTTTCATTGTAGCATAGCAGATCTGTTTGCTCTCTATTAGAACAGATTGACCTTTGCTCACTATTTTGGCCATAACTTGAGTTTCACTCGATGTTTTCTCGTGATTCTAGTTGTCGTGTGTTCGTGACTTGATTCTCTACAATCCAAAAAGATTTTTCACATTTTTAACACGTTGGAAACACTCGCACACACGGTTTCTCTGTCTGATTGATTTTCTGCCGAGGGGTTTTTGTTGCTTTCACTGAAAAAGTTTAAATCTACCATTCACCCCCATCTGGTAGCTTTTCACGTGCTCTTCGATCCTAAAACTGGTATTAGATCCACTATGCTCTAATATTATTGATTTGCACATGTTTTGACTAATCATCATAGAGAAATACTCTGTAAAACCTTGTGTGTTAAATGGCATTGATTTTCAGGTTTAGAATGCTCGCATGGAGGCTTACATATAGGCACAAGACTTCGTCATACGGGAAAAGGTATTGAAGTGCTTTGTCATGCCTTCAAATGATGAAGTTATGGCTGTCAACATGAGAGAGGTCAAAAACAATAACAATGCACGGAACTTGATCATACAAGGATTGACCCAATGTGACTTTGATCGTGTTGCACACCTCTGATCTACGTACGATGTGTGGAAAGCACTATGCGACTATCACGAAGGATCCAATACGATCAAGGAGGTACGTCAAGGCATGTTCAAGAAGGAATACATGCGTTTTGAGATGCAACCTGGTGAGTCGATCGATGATATCATTGATCGCTTTAATAAAATTCTCAGCAACTTGCGTAATGTCGATGTTAATTTTTTAGATGCCGAAAATGCTAGGCAATTATAAGTGCATTAGACATGTCGATTTGGGAGATGAAAGTTACATCTATTCGTGAATCGACTATCATGAGTTACTTTAGATGTTTTATATTCTAAGTTTAAAACTCATGAACTTGACATAATATCACGTAAAAACCCCAACAAGTCTATTGCATTTGTTTTATAACATGACATGCCTAGTTCTAGTCAATCTTTATCATGTGGTACACTTGCTTTGCTGTTCTCTGTAACCCTTCAACAGATTGAATAATTTTTAGAGGAGGAGCTACCACTTCTCGCTACTCGATTCTCATAAGCATTGAAAATGTGAGAACTCAAAGAAGAGGAAGTGGTGGTTCTCAACGATGCTTCGAATGTGGTAAAACAAGACATTTTCTAACAGGTTGCCCTAACCTTTCAGGTCCTAATACCTGTGATGAAAAACAAAATAAATTCAAGTCCTCCTTTGCCAACAACAACAACAAGAAGAAGACTTTTACAAAGCTCCAAGTGGTGGACCATATCCTCTCCGCTCTCCTAGACAACATCTTGAGCTATGTGGACTCCAAAAGTGATGGGGATGAAGACAATTCAGCAACTATATGTTTCATGGTGAGCAACTCAAGATCAAGTATGGAGGAAGTAGAACACAACGGCGACAATAAAGAGGTTACACGCTTGAGAAAGGAGAATATTTGGATCATGGATTCAGGTTGCCGACGCCACATGACCGGTGACAAAGAATGGTTCTCCACCCTCTCTTTGGTGTCACGTGTAGAGAATGTTACTTTTGCTAATAATTATTAAACTCTTATAATTGCTAAGGGTTCGGTTAGAGTTAATAATCACTACACTTTGAAAGATGTGACTTGTTAAAAATTTGAAATACAACTTGCTTTCTGTTTCACAATTGTTAGATAAAAATCTTGGAATTATTTTCACTAAAAATTGTTGCAAGGTTCATTCTAATGGTGACCTTATGTTTAACATGCCTCGGTTTAAAAGAGTTTTTATAGCTGATTTTGATATGGCATCCTCTAAGTATAGGTGTATAGTTGCTAATGATTCAAAAGATTTATATTTTTGGCGACGTAGACTTGGTCACGTAGGCTTTGATCATCTCACACGTGTTAGTTTTCATGATCGCATACGTGGGCTGCCTAAGCTTAAAGGGGACAAAGAAATTGTTTGCTCTTCTTGTAGACATGCTAAAATGGTTGTAGGTTCACATGCTCCACTCACAATGACCATGACAACAGCACCGGCACAACTTTTACGCCTTGAAACCATAGGTCCCTCACGTGTTCAATTTTTTGGAGGTAAGTGGTATGTGCTTGTAATTGTTGATGACAATTCTAAATACTCTTGGGTTTACTTTATGGAATCTATGAATGAAGCTTTTAGTCACTTTAGAATTCTAGTTCTTATACTTTCACTTGACCACCTAGGATCTTTAAAAGCAATTAGAAGTGATAATGAAATTGAATTTAAAAACAAGTCATTTGATCACTTTTGTGTTGAAAATGGAGTAGATCATATATTTTTATCACCATATGTACCTCAACAAAATAGTGTTGTAGAGAAAAAGCATAGAACCTTAGTTGAGATGGCTAGGACTATGCTTGATGAATATCAAACTCCTAGAAAGTTTTGGGCCGATGCAATTGCAACTGCTTGTTATGTCTCAAATCAAGTTTTCTTACGTGCTAAGCTAGGAAAAAACCCTTATGAGCTTCGGTTTGGACATAGGCCAAGTGTCACACACTTGAGGGTCTTTGGTTGCAAATGCTTTGTTAGGAAACAAGGTAATTTTGAACAATTTGAACGTAGATCTGTTGATGGCATGTTTCTTGGTTATCCATCTCATACTAGAGGCTATCATGTGCTTTTACTTGACACTAACAAAATTGTGGAGACTTGTGATGTTTATTTTGATGAAGCTAGCCCAGGTACTAGCTCTAATATTGCAGGTCAAGATGCATATCCGCAGGGGGGAGTATTTTCATTGAAGATGAGTAAGAAGTGGTGTTGCTGCTCAAAAATTCAGCAGCTAATGACATCGTTCCAGCTCCTGATTTTGATTCACAACCAGCACCAACGACCACCATTGCTAGTCCAGATCGTGCTCAAGTCACAATCTCATCGATTTGCGATGAACATGAAGAAGAATAAGCTTATGAAGTGTCTACACCCCTTCATATCCTCAAAAGTCATCCTCCGCGACAAATTATTGGAAGCGTGCACGAATGTGTCACACAGTCCAGCTATGATGAGTTCGGAATTTGAGATGAGTATGATAGAAGAACTCACGTACTTTTTAGGCCTGCAAATCAAGCAAACTAAGGAGGGAACCTTTGTGCATCAAATGATGTACACGAAAGATCTCCTTAGGAATTTCAACATGGAAAACAGCAAGCCTCTTCGGACACAAATGGGAACAGTAGCGACACTTGAACTTGATGAAGAGGGTGAACCTATTGATCAAAAAGAATATCGAAGCATGATCGGATCACTTTTGTATCTCTCGGAATCAAGACTGGACAAACAATTTAGTGTATGCCTTTGTGCAAGATTTCAAACTTCTCCACGTGCTTCAGATCATCAAACCATCTAAAGAATTCTCAAGTATTTACAAGGAACTCAAGAATTTGGCATTTTTCTTCCTTTTTCATCAACTGTTACTTCAAAAGCTTTTTCTGATGCTGATTTTGGGGGTTATAGGATTGATAGGAGGAGTACTTTGGGTGCTTGTCATTTTCTAGGGAATTCACTTGTTGCATGGTCCTCTAGAAAACAATGTTCAATTGCAGAATCCACAACAGAATCTGAATATGTAGTTGCTGCTAGCGTTTGCTCACAAATTCTTTGGATTTTTCAAACACTTAAGGACTATGGGGTTGATTTAGATAGTGTTCCGCTGTTTTGTGACAACACTAGTGCCATTTGCATTGCAAAAAAACCCGTGCAACACTCTAGAACTAAGCACATTGACATTAGGTACCACTTTCTCCGTAATAATGTTGAAAAAGGAACATTGTGCTTCACCATGTAGACACCAAACATCAATTGGCTGACATTTTCATAAAACCTTTGGATTTCACTTGTTTTTCATTCATTCGTGGTGAAATAAAGGTTATGCATCCTCATGGCTTAAATTGAATGGGAGTTTTGCAACTTGAGAAGTCTATGTGTGAATCTGAAATTAAAAATAATTTTAGCATAAGTGGTTCATACATATATGACTTTGTGATTCCTTTTACATGTTGAAAGTTCTTACTACGTCACTCGTGTTATAAATTTTGTAGTTTTTGCAACTAGTAATTTGAATAATTACTTACACTAAATCTTGTCATAATTGAACTTTCTTGCTGTTTTAAACGTGTTGCATGCTCACAAGTGCTTTTAATCATGAAGAATTAATCAATTAATCAACTCACATGTTAAGTTTTCATGATCAAATGAAAAATTGAGAAAAGATCACGAGAATATGCATGCATCGCACTTCTTATTTTGAGATGCTTATCATGCACCTAGATATGAACTTGGAAGGAGTTGTGTATGACTAAAACCATGTCCTTAAGTTTCTGATTGTCAAATGACATAGTATTGGCTTGATTGGTTAGAAAAAAGCTAATGCGGCATATAATCTCTTGCAAATATCATAAGATATAAATTTAACTTTAAAAGAAAATAAAAAATGCAGCAACAAGTGTCAAGTTTCATGTTTTTGAAATAGTTTAGTAATGGAGATCATGACTTGCTTAAACTGAAAAATATACTTGATCTCTAGCATGGCTTACACTACTTTATGTATCTCATTGATGTCATAGTGTAAGTGACTTGGTAGTATGGCTTGGATAAGCTTTGTTTTATATGTATATCTCATATTATGCTCATAACAATTGAAATTTCTCTTTTAAACTTGCTGAATACATTGTCAAAGAGGGAGAAATATGTCACACATTGCACATTCACGAGTTTTTACACGTTTGATTTTTTATTTTCAAAGGGGGGATTTACTTTCAAAACTTTTTCATGCGAATGATCCAATGTTCGGATTCTAAGTGGTGCTGCCAATGCATTCATCAAGGGGGATATTGTGAGAACTATGTGTGATAAATACATTGGCAATTAGAATAAAAGTGAGGGTTTACATTCAAATTATTGAATATTTCCAAAATACCCGCTTCGGAGTGTCTGAGCTTTTCCGCACGTGAATTGCTCATGTTTGACACTTAGGACCGTCCGAACTTGAGCTGCACGTGAGTCAACGCATTGGAAGCGTTTGATTTTCACAAATGTGCTTTCGAGAGTAATAGTTACTTCTCAATCAGTTTGGACTGTCCGAACTTTCTCAATGCATATTGGGAGTAACGTCATTTCTGTCGATAAGTTTGGGCTGTCCAAACTTTTGAATGTGTTTTTGGGTGTAACGTTACACTTGGTCATTTATGACTATCCGAACTTTCATTTCTCATATCAAGAGTAAAAATTACTCTGCAGAGTTTTCATATTGAGTTCGGTTGCTCTGTTTTAACTTGCAATGTTTCAAACTTGCTTTTGGCTTATGGCAAGATTTTCTTAGTATTCATTTACTAAGTTCTTGGTGTGTCTTGGTGGTTATGGCAGATATCATTTTTTATATGGTTTGGAACATGCTTATGTGAGATGCTCACATAAGGTGTTGTGTTATTCAGATTAATGAGAGAACAAGAGTCAAGTCGAGAACTTGTACTCGGAAAAATTAGTTGTTTGTCATGTGCATGTGTTGCTTGAGGTCAAGACATGGATGGTGATGGGATCCATTGAACTAGTCTTAGGGAGAAGATGAGGTTCAACAATCATGTTTGGGAGGAATTTTGTTGAGTTGATCGGGAGGTCACGCAACATGTTTGGGTCAAGAACAATGCATATGAAGTTTTCGTGGACGCCGTTGGAAAGTGTTTGCATGTGTGCAAGGGGTGCATGGATTTGTCAACATTGTTCCAAGGTGTGATGAAGAGATATGGACGTGAAAATATGGCCAGAAAGATCCAACTGGCTGGATTATGCCTCAGGCTGCGGCTGAGGTGTTTATGCTTCGAATATGGAAAGTCTCGAGTTTGATTTGGTTAGATTTTGTGTGGGTCACAAAGTTGAGTTGTTTTAGGGATGTTTAGGATGTTCCTAAGGTGTTTGGAAGTCTTAAGATTGCTTCTATTTGCGTATGTGTGACACCCAGTTCCGAAAATGAACCAAGTGAACCCATATGTGTTCCTAGGACGTTCAACACACGTACACGAGTGCACCACAAACTATATACAAAAAATTACCACAGCACAAACTAGTAAATAAGTACTTTTATTACAATATTGAAATAATCCTCAAATTACAAACTCTAATGTTCATATTTAATAAATCTGAAACTAATGCATCAAAAATAATCTAACAGAGCAAACTAAGCAATAGGGTAGCGCGGCTCCAAGCAATCCATAGGCTAGTCGATGGCAGCACACAACCTAGTACTCTGCATTATCCTCAGGATACTCCCAAACATCACCTGAAATTGTTTGTGGGGGAATTGCAAGGGTGAGCACATGTCGTACTCAGCAAGTGTGGGAAATAATGACATGTAGCTTAAACAATGAATGATAATAAATAATGGCTATTTGCTGAAAAGTACATTTAAAACATATGAAAAAGCATCTTACAATGTCTATGTGAAATTTATCCCATCATATCCCAAATAAATATAATAACTCATATCCATCGTTCATTAACCATTTGTCTGCCATATTCTTACCATCATCATCAACCATGTCCATTTATCACCATCCAATCCATAACCAATACCAAACCATCCCAATTCCCAATTTTCATCTAATCATGTAGGTCGTCCAGGTGCTCTTAACCGGGAGCACGTCTATCATGATAGTTTTTAACACTTCGCACAGGTTGTACCACTTTACCCACAAGTTCGTGATTTTGTCACCCTTCGGTGACTAAAGAAACCTCCCTTATGCCAATACACTACCTTAGGTGTATGGCCAAGAAATCACAAAATAGCCTTTTACAAAGGGATTACCAGCATATTCAGACCCACTGAGGTTCCACCGGTGGTGATGCCTCCAATTGAGCACATCCAATCAAGGGCCCCCTCTTGTGCCGTTCGGATCCCAGGGCAGTCCTCCCACTATTGCAAACCCAACCACTCCCATTCCCCGCTCCCTTAAATGATCCGAACAATGCTGGCAATACACCTAATTAATCAGCTAAGCCACACCCATACTTGCCCTTGTGGTGGCACTGTTGTCCTGGCATATTCTCGCATGAAACGTTCCTTAGATCCAAGGCAAGGAAACCACCATATCATCCAATCCAATGCACAAACCATGCTTGCTTAGATCTCTAAAGTCCCATGTTACCAATTAATCATGTTCATCAATTCATATCATCCATGAATTCGTTAATTCATAGTTAAGCCATTTGGTTGTTTTCCCACCCCAATTTTTAAGAGTAAAGCAAAAAAGGGAAAATACCCTTCCTGATGCTCTACAATGTACTCCAAGTGACAAGGATGGTTAAACAAGTCTAGTAAACACCTAATTTGGGTTTCCCATCAATTTGACACAAGCATGCAATTTTGTAAGCAAAACAATAAAAAACACGATCAAAATGTTCAAGGACAATTTCCTTGCTCTTGAGATTGGTTAGGATCAAAAACTTCAAAATTCTGGTGCTGGAGGTCCTCGACAGGACCCCATAGAGCAACACCTTCTATTCCGCGCAACAAACATACAAAACAAGCATTACAATCAATAAATGCTCATATATTACTCAATATGTCATGACATGCAAGAATAATGCAATTATGTGTAATACATGTTATTAGGTTGATATCATAGCCTACTAACTAGTCACAATTAAGTTTTACATGTTAGAGCAAGCTTCAAGTCATTCCGAAGGATATTTAAGAAGTTCTAGGAATTTTCAGAACAGGAAGACCGGGCTAGTCCGCAGTGAGGCCGGACATGTCTGTTATGGCTAAGGTTTTGGCGAATTCCCAACTAGAGTATAGTTTAAAGTTAATATAGAACCATACTTTACATAGAAATGATGGATCTAAGATATTTACGATGAATCCTAGGGTACAAGGGTTGAGGATTCGACAAAACTCAAGATATTTACGTCTAGATCCACAGAAGATGAAGAATTGATGGAGAATTGACGATGATGTTGAAGTGTTGTTGAGGATTGCAGCAGCGATGACGATCTTCATTGATCCTCCTACTTCTTCGTGCGGTGGAGGCTCCTTGATGGCGGCTCTCACAAACTAGGGTTAGGGGTTCCCTTCAATTGTGGCAAAGAGATGAAAGGGTGGGTGGTTGGGTGTTTTTATAGAGTGGAGACAGTAGGGTTTGGGGTGGAATTCGGGTTCAAGGCGGTGGAGGCCTAGGTGGGGTCCCACATGGGCTCCACAGGGGTTAGGCACGACATTCTTGGGCCCAAATAAGGTAAATACCCAAAAGCCCGTCAGGAAGACTTTTTGGACTCACAAATGCCCCGAAGTCGAACAAATATGGAAGAAAAGAAATAAAAGAAAAGAAAAAGTTAATATAAAAAAGATATAATATTTAATAAGAATACAAAAATAAACTAAAGCGCTAGATGTGTTCACATTTACGCATGGACTAAGTGACTAGATCTATTAAAATCAAATTAGAAATTTTATACAATAGAAAAGTAATTAGAAAAGAAAATTTAATAGAGAAGAAAGATGAATAATAACAATAAAAGATGGAGAAGTGTGTATATATATATTATAGAAATAATAAATAACTAAATTGAAAAAATAAATAACAAATAATAAAGAAAAAATAAAATAGTAAATAAATAATAAACTAATTATCTAAAAAAAGAAAAAAATTAACAAGAATAAAATAAAAAATATAAATAGAAAATAGAAATAAATAAAGAAGAATAAAATAAGTCAATTACGGACAGGCACATCCTTGCCGCATGCAAATAGAAGAAAAGAAAAAAAATATATAAAAAAAAGAACTTTCGTGAAGTTGTCGGAACCTTCCAGAAGTTTTTGGAATTTTCCAGAAGTTTTTGAGACCTTCTAGATGTTTCTCGAACCTTCTAGATGTCTCTAGAATTTTTTGGAAGTTTTGGAACCTTCCAAATGTTTTTGGAACATTCTAGGACCTTCCAGGGGAACCTTCTAGAACCTTCTAGGGGAAACTTCCAGCCATGCACCACGGGACTGAAGTCCCAATTTTGCAGCGGACGCAGGGAAATAAAAAAAAGGAAGAAATAAGAAAAAAAGAATAAAAAAACAAAAGGCTCAGCGTCGGGCCAGGCCAGGCCACCGAGTCCTACCGGGACTCAAGTCCCGTAGCGCTCCAGTCCTGCCCCCGCCATACAAAAATGATATAGAAAGAAACATAGGCAACCGATCATGACTCTTCCGTGGCTGCCGCCTTTATAAGGGCACCGAAGCCCTGAGCCTCGCTCGCCTCTGCCCCGTAGGAAAAAAACCTGCCGCCGTCCTGGCTCCATGAAACACCAGAAAAAAGAGAAGCCCTAGGGCAGCAGCTGCCGCTAAAGAAGAAAAGGGGGCAGCCGCCAGGAGAAAAAGGAGAGGAAGAGAAGGAAGGAGCTACCGTCCGCGGGAGATCATTATGCCGCCGTCGTTGTGCTGCTGGAGGATCGCATCGCTATCTACTTCGTCTACGCTACGCCTTCATCCCGCGATCTTCGAAGCCGTCGCATCTACAATAGGTATTACGGTTTAAATCTAGACGACTATTTTAATTCTAATACTTGAATTAAATCACGTGTAGGACGTGTTTTATTTGAGCGACCGTTAATCATCATCAGATCATCTTAAATCACTTGAAACTCACAAGTTAGATTAAATCATGCAACATCAATAGGTTATTCTAGATTTACTAAAATTTATATTCTCATTATTTTTAATCTGTATTCAGATTTGATAAATACGAATAAAGCCTAGTTAATTCATAAAGTGTCAAATTAAATCTAGAAAATTATTAAAAATTTAGAATAAATTCTAGTAAGTTATTAATAATATTTTCAGCATATTTAATGTTATGAAAAATTATTTTGCCTCTGAATAAATTTTAATTAGTTCCCAACTTGCTCAAATAAATAGTAAATAATTATAGAAAAAAATTAAAAAACCATAGAAATTTATATAACATTAATACAAGCATATTTTCTGCATGCATGCATACTTTGCATATTGATTAGTGGTTGCAATGCATTTATTATGTATGTTTGCTTGTGTACGTGGTTGATTGTGAATAGACCGGTATGCTCAAGAGGTTACGATCGAGAAGCGAGTATGCGTGGATCTTTGTGTACAAGACTTTGATTTGCTTGAACATCAAATTGCAGAGTATAAGGCAGGTGTCCTTGATCATTTTGATC
Source organism: Tuctoria greenei (assembly GCA_036927565.1). Taxonomy (NCBI): domain Eukaryota; kingdom Viridiplantae; phylum Streptophyta; class Magnoliopsida; order Poales; family Poaceae; genus Tuctoria; species Tuctoria greenei. The sequence goes on along the minus strand of JAYESD010000003.1, from coordinate 132,186,031 downwards.
CTGTTTTTAAATGTTTTATTTGCGAAATTGCATGCTTGTGTCAATTTGATGGGAAACCCATATATAGGAGTTTACTAGCATTGTATGCCCCTCCTTGTTGTCAGGATATACACGATGAGCCGGGTATGGATATTTTTCTTTTTGCACCGCATCCCTTAACGGGTTATGGGTAACTTAAAAAATATGCTTGACAACTTTAATTATGAGAATTTGGGATGGTAATAAGATGATGATTAAATTAGCAACATGGAACTTAGGAAATCTAAGCAAGCATGGTTGTGTGGAATGGGTTTGATGGTACAGTGGTTTTGCTAGCTTTAGATCTAAGGATCGGTTCATGCGAGAATATGCCAGGACAATAGTGCCACCACAAGGCCATGTATAGGTGCGGTGTAGTTGAATAATTAGGAGCGCTGCTAGTATTGTATGGATCACTGGGTGGTTCGGGGAATGGGAGTCGAGGAGGGCTACCCTGGGATCCGCATGGCACACGAGGGGGCCCATGGGTGGGAGAATCGAGATTCAAGCCTGCTGGTGAAACCTTAGTGGGCCCATACATACTAGAAGTCCCTTTTGAAAGGCTATTTTATGATCTCTTGGCCGCACACCTATGAAAGTGTGATAAGGAATAATAGAGGTTCTTGGTCACCGAAAGGTGATGAAATCACGAACATGTGAGTAAAGTGGTACAACCTCTACAGAGCGTTAAAAACTATCATGATAGACGTGCTCCCGGTCACGAGCACTTGGACAACTTCCATGATTAGAGTGGAACTTTGGATTTGGGATGGATTGATATAGGTGGGGTTATGGTTTGGGTTATAATATTATAATAAATGGATATGGTTGGTTATGAAAGTGAGAAATTGGTATATGGATGATTCTTGAATTGATGGATGAGTTATGATGGTAAATGAAAATGTTGGATACAAGTTATGATAATTACTTGGGTTATGACAGGATTAAATTCACATAGACATTGTAGGATGCTTTTTCATATGTTTTACAATGTACTTTTCTGCATATAGCCACTATTTATTATCGTCCTTGTTTTTAGTTACATGTCATACTTTTCAACACTTGTTGTGTATGACATGTACTCACCCTTGCAACCCCCCCCCCCAACAGCTACAGGAGATGTTTGGAAGTATCCTGAGGATATTATGGAGTACTAGGCGTGCGTACTATCGTCGATTGCCTGTGGAGTTGGAGTCGCCTACGCTAGATTATTTTCCGCCGCAATAGAATCAACGTATATTAACTTTTTCGTGACACGGTTATTTCTGATTTCCGTTTGTGATGAATTTGTGTATGTGTGATGAACATCCTGGGCACACATACACCGCACTTGGTTCATTTTTCAGAACCGGGTGTCACATCTATTTGCGAGGGCCATTGACCAAGCCATCGCAAATAAGAGGCTATTTGCGACGGCCAATGCTAGGGCGATCGCAAATAAAAAATAGTTGCAAATAGAGCCTTATTTGCGACGGCCCGAAAAAGAACCGTTGCAAATAACTTAAATTGCGACAGCCAAACTGACAGGCCCATCGCAATTAACTCAGCCATTGTAAATTAATGGGATATACCTGCCCTGTGGCCCCCGACTCTCACCACTCACACACTCCCTCATGCCCTGACGGCATCGCCGCCGCCGCCACCCGACGTCACCGCCTCTATAAGTCCCCCCCCCCTTCGTCTCCATGGCCGGCCCCCTCCATGGCCGCCCACCTCCCCCCTCTTCCTCCCTCCATGGATGCACCCCTCCATGGCCATCCCCCCTCCCCCTCCAAGGCCGCCCTAGTCGACCCCCTCCCCCCTACATGGTCGCCCCCTCCCCCTCCATCCTAGCCAACCCCCCCCCCCCCCCCCCCCCTCCATGGCCGCCCCCCTCCTCCATGGTCGCCCCCTCCCTCCTAGCTGACCCCCCTCCCCCTTACATGGCCTCCTCCCCCCCCATCCATGGCCGCCCCCTCCCTCCCCTACTCCATGGCCGCCCCCTCCCCTCCCTCAATTTTGAATTTTGAGCAAAAAAAATTTCTTAAATTCTTAAATTAGTTAGGTTAATTGGTGATTAGTTGATTAGAGGATTGAATTGTGTAATTCATTGGTTAAATTGGTGATTAGTTGATTGAATTATATAATTCTTGGATTAAATTGTTGATTAGTGGAGGAATTGTTATATTTGATTATGAATCATGTTTAGGTTATGTACTTATGTTAATTATGCTTTGGTTATTATTTATAATAAATTGATATATTAATCATGCTTACCTAGATTTAGGTTTATTTATGTCTAGGTTCAATTTTTTGTTAATTGAGATTAGGTTTGCTAAGCTAGGTTTAGGTCAATGCTTATGTCTACATTTATGATAAAATTGTTTATGTTTAGTTTTATGTTTATTAATTGATAAATTACAATTTAATAATTGTTATGTTTACATTTAATTGAATTGCTTTGTTTTTTAGATTATGGTTATAATTTTTAATTTGATTGCTTGAGTGTTACTATATGTACAAAAATGAAATTTGGGTCGGCTTGACCCGACACAACCCATTTAGGGTCTGACAAGCCCCATTTAGTTAGAAGTTAAAGTATGTGTCTAAATGTACACGGAGACGAACAACGACGGTGCAGACGGCAAGCACCCGCGCGTGTGGATGGTGGACCTCAACCGACCCACTTCCCTATGTCTCTATCATTCTTTCCTCCTCGCTCGTCTTGAAGAGTAGCAGCCCCCGGCAAGCGAAGGACGCGGCGGCCGCCCGGGTGAGCGGCATACGCGGTGGCTCTGAGACACCACGGAAGAGAACCGCAACAGTAACCGTCGCAAATAAAGTCTTGTATCCATAATTGGCGATGGTAACCGTCGTTAGTCCATATTATGTCATTACTTATGACAAACTCCTGCGCGTGGACGGGTGGTTTTCTCGCGTTCATTCCTCCTCTTTCGTTCTTTCATTGCCTCCTCTGTCATTGTTGGACACTTGCCCCGCAGCTTGAAGAATTGCACCATTTTTGGGGGGGTGCAGTGTAAAACAAGCGAGGTTTTGCAATCGAAATTTTGTTCGGAATCACGTTTTGTGTCTCGTCAGAAGTAGGATAAATCCTGCATACATTAACCATAATTTCTTCCGCTTGAAACTGCAGAGTCAAACATGGGTGAAGACCGCAGTTGGATGCATACTGGCTAGATGAGTAGAACTGGTGGTCACTCGGATAAGTTGTACATCAAGTTAGATAAATTTTTGGATCGAGCATTTTCATTGTCAACAGATGATAAGGTGTGGTGCCCATATACAAAATGCCGGAACACCAAGTTTTTGAGCATATTGGATCTTTCGTTTCACTTATGTCGAAACGGTTTCACGCCACATTATGAGGTGTGGACCTTTCACGGCGAGACTAAATCTCGAGTCATAGTACAAGTGGATGAGGATTATTATATAACGGGGTTTGATAGGATGGATGAGATTCTAGAAGCTCTAGAAGTGGAGGATCCTCTTACAAAGGAGGCAGCGGAGTTCTTTAGGGAGCTAAAGAAATCACAACAGCCATTGCATGAACACACGGTTGTGACCGTCCTTGCTTTCTTGACCAGATTTATGGCAATTAAGTCTAAGTATTTTCTTTCCATCAACTGCTACAATGATCTCATGAAATTGATCTGCGATATCCTTTCACAACCTCACAAAGCACCTAAAGATATGTATCAGTCGAAGATCCAAATATCTAGTCTCAGTATGAACTATGAGAAAATCGATGTGTGCCCAGACAACTGCATGCTATTCTGGAAAGAGCATGCCAATGAGAACATGTCCTTCAAATGTGGTAAATCGAGGTATGTTGAAGTTGTTAATGACAATGGCGATAATGTGATGACAGATGTCGCACATAAGTAGCTTTGTTACTGTCCTGTGACACCTTGATTGAAGCAGTTGTTTATTTCAAAAGGAACCGCAAGATACATGAGATGGCACAAATAAGGTAAACATGAGACCAAAGAATTCTTGACGCATCCATCCGGCAGTGATTCATGTAAGGTGCTAGACCGTTTTGATCAAAAAATTTCTCATGATGTCAGAAATGTTCGCATTGGGTTAGTGATAGACGGATTCTCACCGTTCAGTACAAATGCCATGCCATACTCCTATTGGCCCGTCATTGTCATTTTGTACAACCTGCCATTGGCTTTGTGTATGAAGAACAAGTTTATGTTCCTCAGCCTCATTGTACCTGGACCTGATCATCTCGGGTCACGTCTCAACGTGATGTTGAAACCGCTGATCAAAGAATTGAAAGTGTTGTGGACAGGAGTCGAAGCGTACGACAGTTACAAGAAGCAGAAATTCAACGTTTGAGCTGCTTATTTGTGGTCCGTCCATGATTTGTCGGCATACGGCATGTTTTCCGGATGGAGCACTCACGGTCGTCTGACGTGTCCGATATGTGCTTTAGACACGGGTTGCTTTCGACTAACTCATGGAGGCAAAATATCTTACTTCGATTGTTACAGACGTTGGCTGCCTCTGAATTAGATATTTAGGCAACAGAGGCATGTCTTTAGAAATAACACTGTTGTCACTAAAGGACCACAAAAATGTCTCAACGGTCAGAAATTTCTAATATGTTGGACAAACTAGTACCACATGAAGGTCATCCTCGATATTTCGTAGGATATGGAGAGGAACACAATTGGACTCACGTATGTGGACTTTGGGAGCTACCATATGTGAAGTCGTTGATTCTAATGCACAACATTGATGTCATGCATCAAGAATGTAACATGAGCGAAAGTATCATAAGCACATGCATGGATATGTTTGGCAAAACGAAAGACAATTTCAAAGCTAGACTAGATTTGGCAGACCTTTGTCACCATCCAACTCTTGAAATCTTTGAAAGTGGTGGCAAGTCACGTGCTTCTTTCTATCTTCGATCTAAAGAAAGGAAAGAAGTCATAAAATGGATGAAAACTTTGAAATTCTCAGATGGTTACGCAGCTAGCCTGAAACGAGCCATGAATGTGAACACAGGAAAACTCACTGGGTTGAAGAGTCATGACTATCACATTATCATGGAAAGACTCTTACTTGTTATGTTTCGGGCTATCTAGATGATGTGGTGTGGAAGGTTTTAGCCGAGCTAAGCTATTTCTATAGACAGCTTTGTGCTAAAGAAATGAAGATAGGGATGACGGATAAGTTAGATAAGGAGATACTCATACTTTTATGTAAGATGGAAAAAAAATTTCCACCAAGTTTCTTCAATCCAATGCAACATCTGCTTATCCATCTTCCATTCGAAGCTAAAGTTGGCAGTCCTGTGCAATACAGGAGGATTATCACTTTGAAAGAGCGCTACGATATCTGAAACCAAATGGTTGGCAACGGGACAAGGGTGGAAGGGTGCATTGCTGAAGCATATGCTCCTAAGAAAGTAGGATACTTTTCAAGTGTCTAATTTGGAGAAGAACATAATGTCAATACTTCAGCGATGCGGTACAATGTGGACGAAGCACCCCCTTTAAGCGACCTCTCCGTTTTTCAAACGAGAGTGACTACCGTTGGTAGCTACACGACATACGTCCTACCCGAACATGACAGGACTGTTGCATTACTCTACATGTACGCAAATATAGAAGGCATGCAGGAATACATCGAGTAAGTGTTTGTCCAACATTTATGCTAATCGACATATTTTGCTACACGTGTATTCTAAAAGATGGTTTTTCACGTTCCGCGAGTTCCACAGACAATGTTGGCCACATAGGCATCAACCTACGGCCAAACAAGTAAAAGGGATGCGAAAAGAAGGAATAAATGGAGCGTCATGTTTCCTATCCTAGTTTTGAGATTATGTAATACTCTCCCATCTTCTACACGAACTATTAAAGAACTATTATTTTTAACTTACGATCATTTTTTACAGTGCCGGACTCACACTGTCCATGAAGATTTGCGGCACCTATCTTATGGAATGGTCAATGTTAGAAGCTATGGTCGATATGACATAACTGGCTTTTGATTCCGTACAACTCATTTTGAAGCTCTTCCTCTCGCGGCAACATCAAATTCTGGTGTTGTGACGAGAGCAATTGACACTCAAGGGAATGTAACCAACTATTATGGGATCATTAACAAAATCCCTGAATTTACTTTTACCAGAAATAAGACACTTCGAGTTGTCTTCTTTGACTGTGACTGGTTTGACAGCACTCATGGAACTCGAGAAATACCAATTTGGAATGGTGGGAGTCAAACATAAGGACTGACTACGAGGTTACGATACATCTGTTCTTGCACACCAAGTGGAGCAAGTGTATTATTTATCTTATCCAAGCACAAAGCTCAGTGCTTGGTGGGTGGTATATAAGGTGAATCCTCGTGAGCAGTTATATACTCCTGGGGATGATGGTTACCATGATAGTGAAGACGTTGAAGAAGTGTACCAAGAAGAGAGTTACCAGACACTTTTATCGTCGAGCCTAGTGCAGGACTCGATCTATTAGTTGGAGATGTTGAAGATGTAGAGACAGATGATATGCAAAAATGGAAATTAGAACAGATTGCGATTGTGGGGACCGGCATCCGCACATCCGAGGATCTCATTGGGTGGTGCCGTGCGATGCGGCACCTAACAGCACACACAAAAAGGATACCAAAACATATAAAGTTATTTCATAATAAGAAGAGTTTACAAAAGAGTGTACAACAGGGGTACACACGCAGCGGAAAATACATACTCATAATCTCACCTAACTAAGCAGGAGATAAGACGTCCATGCCCTAGGACGCTTCTCACTAGCAACAAGAAGAACATTTAGCAGCGGCGTGGTTCACATGAGATTTATCTCGATACCTCGAGATCTCATATACAACCTGAACAGCAGAAATAAACCTAATACCTGCAAAAATCGTTAAAGCGCAAACGTGAGCATAAGGCTCAGCAAGACTAACCCGTCTCACTAGACATATGCAGAGGTGGATACTAAGCATAGGTAAGGTAAAGCATAAACCACTCGCCTACAAATGGATCCTTATAATCATGTTTTAAGTATCAAATGACATTCTTCAGGAATGGCACATCATATACTCCACAATCAAACAAAAAATGTTTTGCCGATGATATGACATGCCCAAAGAACATAATGCTATTACAGGTAAAGTATGGGGAAACTGTAAACTTTTAATTGTACTATCTCTAAGTAATACGAGGTTGCAAAGCAACTATAATTCAATATATCATATTCTTCTGACTTCTTCAGTATTTACTACGTCACGACTCAGTGAACAAGTGGTACTCTATTACCGCGAGGGACGGTGATTGCAATCAGGACACACCCGGACAACACGACACATACGCATGTTCGGAAGTGTCAGCGAGTACATCAGTACCTACGTAACACTTCAGTACTAGTCGTATATGGCCACCTTTCACAAGTAACTCGAACAACGAACCCGTCTCACCTCCGCAAACAGAAGGTCTCCGCACGGAATAACTCTGTGTTCGCTGACCGATTTACACCTTACTGTCCTCAACCCACCCCTATGGATGGTGAGTTAATGGCCTCGACATCCCAGTTATCGAGTTACGTCAGTTTATTGGAGCCCATATATCCAGTATGTTGCCAGTACAAGTCAAGCTTGTTCGAAGGGGCCGCATACAGACGGGTCTTAATCGACACAGGCTGGGCTATGCGACTGAGACTCCAATTCTCGTCGCTTCCTATCCATCCCCTGCCCAATCTCAAATTCATTATATTGAGCCATTGTATATCTAACCAATCTTGTGAGATATGTCCTACATCTCTCGTGAGTAGATTCCAGCTACTCGACTTCTACCAGATCACTTACAACATTAGCATAGCAGTTTTGCACATCGAGCTATCAACCTACCCAATTAACCAATGGGATTGTGGGTCATGCATCTGGAGTATTCAAGCATCCTGAAAGTAATGCACAATATCAACTGAAGATGTAAATGAATAAAACCGGAAAACTTTGAAAAGCTCTTAAATGCAAACCGGGGCTTGCCTTAGTTTGCGACTCTATAACAATGTAAGTTGTTATTGGCTTGGTCTTCCTTCAAAGAGTCCGCCATGGAACTTCAACTGGAACACCCTGGCCTTCTCCTCCAAGCGAAGTTTCTTGTCGATCACCTATCAGCACGTTACTATCGACATGATATGCATATAAGTAATTATGTAATTAAGTAATTTAATAATAGACTCCACGGGGTTGTGTAAATTTTAAGAACGAGGAGTTTGAATAGGAAGGACAGATATGCCTCTGTTGTGTGGGTAACCAGAGGATGAGTCAAGGTGGACATAGTAGTGTCGGTATGAACTGAAAGGTACAACATAAAGCTACATTGCAACTTAGCATACCACACTTCAAGCTATGCCACACGAGATTGACAATTCTGAATGGTGAAGAAACTAAGGATAAGTCAAGTGGTCATAGTAGTGTCGAGCTGTGAATTGACAGGTGCAATGAAAGCATGTATTGCCATTATTCACTTAACACTTGGAGCTATGCCACTCGAGAAAGCTGAGACTGACTGGTGTGGAAGTGTTGGACTGAATAGTGTACGAATGACTAAGGAATCAAGGGGGGACATCAAAAGCTTGAGTATGAGTGGAGTGTACAAGACGAAGGTCGAGATTTAGAAGTCGACCAATGAACTTGACTTAATTCATAAAGGAGTAAACCTAGTTAAGTGAGCAGTGCTGTCGTAGGGTCCTGACTTAGGATGAACCATGATGGAACCTAACGACACTTGGGACTGAATTGAGATCAACATGGCTTGGACTTAAGAAGTCATTACAAGCACTGTTAACCTAGCATGAGTACCAAGACAACATTCAAACCGCTTTTAGGTAAACCAGTTGCTACGACTAACGTCGCAAGCATCATCCAAGTTCTTACATTACACTATTGCAGTATCCTTTGCAAGATTGTCCAGATGAGCTCGGTGAACTCCTGGAACTCGAACTTAAGGCATTACTAGGTCGAGACGATGTGCCTTGTCACCTTGGGAATACCATCTCATCGACGTTCACATCGACCCGGACTTGTCCATGGTGGTGGGCGGAATCCTGAACACCATCTTATGAGTCTCAAGGTTATCATCGGCAAGTGACTCGACGAACCTGTCGTCGATGAAACGGCACACCTAGTTAAGCAATTCCGCGGACGGTTAAGAAACATCGTCGACACGAACAAGAAACTCTTATCCAAGGTTCCCCTTGGTCTAGTTTTCCTTGTGTGTGCTGCAGATCTTTCTGTTCGGAATTCTCCGTCTCCGGGGTCATCTCAATGCGTGCAAGGCGCACGTCATGGCGATCCAAACGCTTGTTGATGGAGTTGATCTGTCCCATCATCTGGCTCATCATCTTGCCCAGATCTTGGAGAGTAAAAGTCCCAGAATCGTCCGTAGGGCCGGACATGGTCGCTGCCCCGGTGTCTCTGGATACCAATTGCTGTGAAACGTGGTGGGAGGGGGGGGGGACCTCCCTGGCTGCGCCTAGGGCTGCGCAGGGGAGAGGAGAGGAAGAGGGAGGCTTCACTGTTGCTGCGCAGCACGTACCGCGGTGGCGGAGGAGAGATGTCACGGCGGCTAGGGTTAGGGTTTGAAGCCACGGTGACCCAAGGAGAAGAACCCTAATGGAGCAATTCTTATTTCCTGGATGGAGCTTACATGAGGGAGGGGGGCTGCTTATATAGGGGGAGGACCCCGCCCCCCTGTGTGCCCCCCTGTACAGATCGGTTGGGGACACCCCCCCAACTGATCAGGACTCTATCTCCTTATTTATTTCTATTTAAACTCCTCTCAATCTAATACTCCCTAATTTAAATTCACCCTAATCTCTAATTTATTTATTCTTTAAACTTTCCTTAATCTAATAAATCTTCTAGAAGATCTTCAGCTTCTCTGGTGCGGCTGGGTTGCAGCAGTGCCGTTGTGGGCGTCATGGGCCCCACGTAGACCATATTGGCGGCCCACGAACGCATCCACAACACCGAGGGAAAAAAGCTTCAATGAGTTAACACTCCATTCAACTTGGTAAATAGTTAAGTCATAACTCTAGGTTGGTTACAACACTCCTCGAGTTGAAATCGAGAACCGAATGCCTAACAAAAACCAAAAGGTTCAAACTAGCCAGGCTATGGTGACAACTGACCGGTCTGGACGCAAACTCGATTTTGATCCAGTTAATGGCAAAATCAGATCTCGATGTGAATAAGAAAGTTAAATTAAACTCCATGGTCTTTCCAAAAAGTATTTGTCGGTGGTTTGGAACCGGCAGATCTCCCTACACGGCTAAAGTGTTGGGGGAGTTTGAAGTTCGGTATGGGCGCGCGGAGACTCAAGAAGGTGAATAAGGGTTGACACAGGAGACACAAGAATTTACGTGGTTCGGGCCGCCTGAGCGTAATACCCTACTCCACGGGTGTGTTGGTGTTGTATTAGCAGTATGAGCTTGTGATGAGCATATGAGGCGTGTGTGTCCGTTCGGTCCCTCTGTGTATCGTCGGCCTGTCCTTTTATAGTACAAGGGCAGGCCATTACAGGTTAGCCTGGCCCGACATGTGGCCCCGGCGGTTACTATATTTATACACGTTTAATTTCTCTTAATGATCCTGTAACGGTCTTCGACAGCACTGCTACTGGTGTTAAGATCGTCCGTTTAAGTGTCATTAATATGGCATTAATGACACTTAATCGGGTCTTGAAGTCCTTGGTTCTCCTTTGAAGATCGGAGCCGTTGCAGGGTCTTCCGGAGGTTAGAAGCTGAAGATCCGACGATCGGACACGTGGCAGCTCTGGAGCTTGCTGTGGGAAACAGGTAGCTTCGGGACTACCCGACACGTGTCAGGTCCGGAGCTTCTCTCGGTCAGGGGCTAAGTCCGGGGGTGCCATTTTGGTACATGGTCCGGAGCTTCCCCCTTGTGGGCGGTAGCTCCGGTTTGGTAGTACACGTGGCGACCCAGGGATTAACCATGTTGGAGAAGCGGGTCCGGTTATGTCTGACATGTGGGCCTTCGAGGGTCTTCAAACCAAGTAGATGATTTTCCTTTTAGATCTTTATAACCTCAAGGGGTCTTCGGTTTCTAGGATACCGACAGTGGCCCCCTGGATCTACCTCCGGGGAAGTCATTCTGCCGGTGGTGGGTCTAGCTTCGCGATCTTTGAACTGAATCTTCAAGGGTCTTTGAGGGTGCCGTTGGAAAGGATTTGGAATTAAATCCTCACCACGTGGCGTAGCCCGCGTGCGGCAGATGAGATCTTTGGCGTGCGGATCTCCCGCAATTGAAGGTCGCCGGTTCCCGATACGAAAATCGTATCGGTTCCGCGCGCCTTGTCAGGCCGCCGCCTTTGGGCTTCCCGCCTCTTGATGACAACCGTTCACCTGGGTTAGAACCTCGACTTGATCGTCGGGGTGGTCCCGGGCCCGCTTGTCATCGGCTGGGTGAAATTTTTTAATGGTATCTTCGACTTCCTTGCGGTTTCCATCCGAGCATTGCGAGGGCTTACTTAAGAAGGAAAGCGCGCACCGTCGGGAGTTCTTTATGCCTCTCATCTGATCTTGCGCTCAAACTCCCAACTCGTGCTTCGCTCTTCTTTTCTTGCCTAGCCGTGCCGCGATGGAGTTGGGTCTCCGCGAGAGTCGCTTGAAGACTGACGGCGATTTGAAGAAGGTCTGGGCCCTCATTGGGTGGTCCTCGGACTTCTTCAACAGATCAGTCTGTGCCGGCGGAGAGCTCCCCTTCGAGAAGGAGCATGCTGGCGAAATGGTGTACTTTTTCTCGTACGCCATGGTGGGATTGATCCCATCTTTTTCTTCCTTTTTCTTGATGCTGCTAGACTTATATGGTCTGCAGTTATATCACCTTGGCCCTCACTCCATTCTCCTCGTGTCTATCTTCGTCCACTTCTGTGAGATGTGGGTGGGCATCCCCCCTGCATCGAACTCTTCCGGACCTTCTTCACCGTCCACACCACCGGCCGGAGCAATGAGTACCTTGGCTTCTACTACTTTGTGAAGTGCAAGAAGTGCCCATTCAAGTACCTCCGATCGTTTCCTTCTGGGAAGTGGGATGACTGGAAGACAGACTAGATAGTCGTCAGGGTGGAGGAGCACGAGAGGCTGGAGCTGCCCGATAGTCTGCTCGGCATCGACACGACGATCTGGAGTGAAGCTCCGGTGCTGGCGGAAGCTTTTGACCCTGCCTTGACCAGGATCCGCCAATGCGTGGAGGGAGGATTGACTCCTCAGGCGGTATTTTGCAATTTCCTGGTCAACAGGTGGGCACCGCTAAAGAGGAGGGAGAAACTCGCTTGGGCCCTCAACAGCGTGATGGACGATGACCGGGTTGAGACTGGGTTGAAGTCCAACATGGTGGGGAAAACCTTGGAGTTCCACCTCAAGAAATTCCAGCACGGCATCGACGTCGACGGTGATGACTTGACTCCCCCGTCGGCCTTCCTCCCTCTGAACGTGGAAGTGGAGTTCAGCAGGGAGCTCTGGCGAAAGATGCCTGTACTTGATGACCTTGGTGTCATCGAGAGAAGACCAACCTCCGGGGTAGCGACCCCTAGAGTACCCAAGGATGGCTCCGGCTCTGCTCCTAAGCCGAGGGGAGAAGCCATCGGCAAGGGCAAGGAGCTGGCGGAAGAACCAGTGAGCCGGAAGAGGAAGTTGCAGTACGCCGACGGAAGGTCCGTCAGGCCCGCTTCTTCTGTGTCGGCTCCTTCTCCCCGGAGGGGAAGGTCCTCTGCAGCTGCGGCCACTGTTCTCGTAGTGGGGTCATCCCGGAACGCGACTGTTCCCGCGGTGGGGTCCTCTCGGAGTGCAGCTGTTCCTGCAGTGGGGTCATCCCGGAACGCGACTGTTCCCGCGGTGGGGTCCTCTCGGAGTGCAGTTGTTCCCGCAGTGGGGTCCTCCCGGGGTGTTAGCTCCGGTCGAACAACTCCAGCTCCTGGGCCGGTGTAGGCCTCTAGGTCCGGGGGTTCTTCCCGATCGAGAGGAGCCTCAACCCGAGAAACACCTGTGGCCGCGACGGGTTCTGGGGGGGGGGGGGGGGGCTTCCAGAGCTTCTGCGCCGGCTATGGCTAGCCCAGAACGCCCTGGAAAAAGGTTCCGCGCAAGCTGGTGCAGAAGCCTCCCAAGGTAATTTCTAATCTCTACCTTGTATAATTATTTTGATTGTAGCAACTGTTTGTTAATTTTCTTCGTCCATCGTCTGCAGCGTCCCCAAGAAGGGGACTGAGGCTCCACCCTCGGCCACAGCGTCTGAGGCCGTGAGGGTGGGAGCTTCTGCTCCTGTCCCGGCGCCGCCCCAAGTGGTGGTTGAGGCTACGACAGCTCCAGTGCCGGCTGTCGTGGTCATGGACCTCGACTCGTCCCCAGAAGTTCCCGTGGTAGCGCCGGACCACGGGAGTGAAGACATGCCAACGGCACATGTCCCGGAGGTTGAAGCCCCGGGTTCTGGTGCTGCAATGATGGAAGCTCCGGCTGTTGAGCCGGAGGATGAAGTAATCCCGGCCTCTGAGCCGGAAATTGTTGAAGCTCCGGCGGTTGATCCGGAGGTGACTGAAGCGCCGGTATGCGAGCCAGAAATCGAGGTAGCTCCGGCAGTTGGGCCGGCTACCTCCGAAGCACCGGCTGCTGAGCCGGTCATTGTTGGAGCTCCGGCCACAGGACCGAGCGACGTTGAAGATCTCCCGGCCCCTGAGCCGGTGGTTGAAGAGGTGACGGAGCTTGAGCCTCCGTCAGAAGAGCTGTCCAGACCGGAGCCTGTAGCGGCTCTTGCTCCGGAAGCGACAACGTCGGAGGTACCTGCGGTCGAGCCGGAGTGCCCCAGCGAAGTCGCTGGCCCCCAGCCTGAGGGGGTGAACGAAGATTTGGCGGCGGGGCCTTCTTCGATGGCGACTGAGGCCATCCCGGAGGACGGCCCTAGTTCCTTGGAAACTCAGGGGTCCACTCTTGTGGAGTGGGACCCAATTTTTGTATCTGAAGACCCGCTAGAACTAGCGGAGGAGACCCCAGCAGGTCCGGAACCAATCCCGTTGTCGTTGTCCCTTGACAACGCATGTTCCAGTCTGCGTCAAGTCCAACTGGCCTTCTTCCACGACAGCAAGGCTCTTGAAGAGGAGCGCCAAACCCTTAGGCGGTGGCGTAACCGGCTCTACTTCGAGACCAAGCTGGCGCAGTCAAGGCTAGCGGATGACAAGGAGTGGATCAAAAGGGAGAAGATCCGCCTGGAGTACTGGGGCAAGTTACTGGATGACAGGGAGAGTATGACTCATGCCCTCGACGCTCAATCCCGGGAGATCTACGATCAGGCTAAAGCTGCCAATAACGCGGCCGATGCACGCCACGAACAGCTTGAGGCCATTAACACCGCACTCATCAAGCGCCGAGAGGCACTTGAAGAGAGGGAGAGACGGCTCGAGGATGAAGAGCAGAAACTCCTAGAGCTGCGGGATGACGTCCTGAGGAGGGAAGAGGAGCTCGCCGAGAAAGTAGCTCTGGCTGACAAGGGCCTCGAGGAGCGCGCCAAGAAATTGGAAGAGCGCTGCCAAGAGGAAGAGGACAAGACCTGGGTGCGAGGGCAGGAACTCTACGAACAAGAGTGTGCCCTTGTTGCCCGGGAGAAGAAAGTGAGGGGTATGGAGAAGGACCTGGTTGCCCGCCGGAACAAGATCCACCTCCGGGAGGAGGAGCTCGGAAAACTCGAAAGGCGGGTTGCTGAAAAGATTCAGCAAAACGCCAAAGAAGTTGAGCGCCTTGCCCGTGAGAATTCTGAACTGGTGGCGGCCAGAAGATCCCTGGAAGAAATGAAAGGATTGAGGGCTGAGGACTCCCTACAGATTTGGGAGTTCTTGAGCAAGGCCAATGATGCCCTGACACCGATGGGTTTCAGCCCCGTGCGCCCGGATGATCCGGAGTCAGAGCCGGACCTAGCGCTGCAGGCGTTGAGCGCAGCAGGTAGCAAGCTCTCCAAGGTGGGCGATGTCATCGCGGAGCAACTGGAGGTTGAGGGGCAATCCCTGGCGAAGAACGTCGCAGAGTATGTGCTGACGTGCTACACCAGCCGAAACTCCCAATTTCCTCTGGACCCGGTGCTTGAAGGCCCCGTCAAAGGAGAAGGCGAAGCTACCCGAGCCAGTGTATCAGAGGTCGCCCAGAAGGTCGCCCAATTCTTCCATAGGGTCTAGGACCATCTCTGTAATTCTCACTTGTATTTTCTCTTCTTCTTCCTCAATTTTGTAATCCCTTGTCTCCAGATGTAATCTCTTGTCTCCAGATAAATGAAATCCCCAAATTTTGCGAATTTCACTTTTTTGTCTTCAACACTTTTATCTTCACTTGGCCCCCTGGTAGATGTACACAATTTGATTGTGAACATGTACCAAGAGGATATTGTGCATTGTTGAAGACTCTTTTGCTCCGAACTTGTAGAATTTAGGTTCGAAGTCTTCGATAGTGAAGGCCCCCTGAGGTTGTCGGAGCTTAGAAGCTCCGGCATTGTCTATCGCTGGAGCTTAGTATCTCCGACAATAGTCTCTATCAACACATAGAGCATCGATAGCTAACCCTCTGGGGTGTCGGAACTTAGTAGCTCCGGCAGTGACCTTTGCCAACACTCAGTTTGTTGGCAGCAGACTCCGTTCGCGAGGTCTTGTCACCATCTTTTATTCGGCGTCGACGGCTGGCCCCCTTAGGGGAGTCGGAGCTTAGTTAGCTCCGGCTTTTCTCCATCAACGTAGATTATATTTTTCCTACACACTTAAGCCAAGAAAAATAGTAAAATTTGTTTCTTGTCTATAACTTCGTCGCGGCTTATGACTCTCAAGAAGATTTTAAGTCAAACGCGATTCTAAATACAACCGAATGTGTTGTCTTTTCTTTTAGATCCAACTGTACACGGACCCGCCTTACTTCGGCCTATCGGGATGTAGGTAGAGTGGCATACTTAGGGTGCTTGACCAGGCTAAGTCGATAGCACACTCCAGCCCTAGGTTGGCTTGGCGGCTTTCAGGCGAGTTGGCCATGAACAATATTTGAATTCAAAAGAATTGAAAATACAACTCGAATCGTATATAAACCGGTCGAACTAAAATTTCTTAAGAATTGCACATCTTTGTTATAGACAAGAAAGAGAAAAATAAAAATGTTGAGCCTGTACAAAATAAATGCACGTGGAGTCTATTTCACATGAAGATGTCTTTCATTATAGGTCCGGGGTACAGGGGAAACAAGTACACTCTTAGGGTACGGAACCAAGCTAAGGGTGTTTCATTTCTCATTTGACCCAGGGTAGTTAGCGACACTTTTAGTCCTGAGACTGTGACAAGCGTTGCATGAGCCTTGGGGACCTTTCGGGAAAGGTTCGGCTGCTCTTCCGGAGGAACTACCCAACTCTGTACAATGACTCTATAACATACATCTCAAGTTACTCAAGACTCACCTCCGTGGTATTAAGTGTAGAACTTACGGAGGTGCTCGATGTTCCAAAGAACTACCAACTGCTCTCCAAAGTGTAGAACTACCAACTGTCGGTGGTTTGGAACCGACAGATCTCCCTACACGGCTAAAGTGTTGGGGGAGTTTGAAGTTCGGTATGGGCGCGCGGAGACTCAAGAAGGTGAATAAGGGTTGACACAGGAGACACAAGAATTTACGTGGTTCGGGCCGCCTGAGCATAATACCCTACTCCACGGGTGTGTTGGTGTTGTATTAGCAGTATGAGCTTGTGATGAGCGTATGAGGCGCGTGTGTCCGTTCGGTCCCTCTGTGTATCGTCGGCCTGTCCTTTTATAGTACAAGGGCAGGCCGTTACATGTTAGCCTGGTCCGACATGTGGCCCCGGCGGTTACTAGTATTGATACACGTTTAATTGCTCTTAATGATCCTGTAACGGTCTTCGACAGCACCGCTACTGGTGTTAAGATCGTCCGTTTAAGTGTCATTAATATGGCATTAATGACACTTAATCGGGTCTTAAAGTCCTTGGTTCTCCTTTGAA
Organism: Tuctoria greenei; assembly: GCA_036927565.1. Classification (NCBI taxonomy): domain Eukaryota; kingdom Viridiplantae; phylum Streptophyta; class Magnoliopsida; order Poales; family Poaceae; genus Tuctoria; species Tuctoria greenei. Next base: position 132,168,991 of record JAYESD010000003.1, on the reverse strand, counting down.
GATTCGGAGCCGTTGCGGGGTCTTCCGGAGGTTAGAAGCTGAAGATCCGATGATCAGACACATGGCAGCTCCGGAGCTTGCTGTGGGAAACAGGTAGCTCCGAGACTACCCGACACGTGTCAGGTCCGGCGCTTCTCTCGATCAGGGGCTAAGTCCGGTGGTGCCATTTCGGTACATGGTCCGGAGCTTCCCCCTTGTGGGCGGTAGCTCCGGTTTGGTAGTACACGTGGCGACCCAGGGATTAACCATGTTGGAGAAGCGGGTCCGGTTATGTCTGACATGTGGGCCTTCGAGGGTCTTCAAACCAAGTAGATGATTTTCCTTTGAGATCTTTATAACCTCAAGGGGTGTTCGGTTTCTAGGATACCGACAGTATTGGTTTGGCTCTAGATCATCTCTGGTTTGCAAGTTATGCTATTTTAAAGTCAGCAGAATTTTCTGCACTTTCAGCAGAACCTGCTTAAAAAGTAGCAGTTTCGATCTAAAGTTTTCAGGCTGTTCTGATGGAAATCTGGAAATATTCTTATTTACAAAGTTGTAGCCAATGTAATAAGATTTCCAGAATGCACTTACTTGTATTCATATCCGTCCTGCTTTAAAAGATATGAATTTTTTAATTTGGGAAAAAATTCAGCATTCAGAATTTGAATTCAGTTCAGATTGACCACTCTGCATTCAAACTCGATTTGGAATAGGTAGATGACCGATTCAGGTCTGGAGCCAATTAAAAAAATTGTATCTGACTCTCTAACCTTCCCAACGGTTACTCGCGCGACACCATCGGATCAAGGGTCTGCGAGCTATGGATTAAATTCAGAGGTGTACAGATTCTCGTCCAGTTTGGGTGTGCCTGGACAGTCTCTGCGATTATCCAAATTTCACCCACATAGAAAACGATTTTGGCATTGAGCTGAATAGAAAACTTTTAAATTACTTCCAAAAATTTCTAAGTAGTACTTACTTGCCCTCGTAGCACTTCTGGTTGAGAAGATATGGCATTTGCAAGTTGACAGTTTTTCTGAAAATTTGGACAGCACCTCCTTTGTTTAAGGCTGATTTTGTCCACAATTTTCAGATATACAAATATCAACATTTGAAAAAATAACACATAGCAAACTGGTTGCATACATTCTCAGGATTCCATAAATGTAAAACCTGAAGCCAAGCGATGAGTCTACTAGAAAATACAATCTGAACAGTAACTGAATATATAGCAGTCCATATTCTGGACTGTTTCGACACCTTAAACGATACTTCGATTTAGACTTGGTAATTGCGAGTTTTAGCCTTTGGGTTGAATAGGAAGCTGATAGAGGACTCTTGAAGATTTTCAGGCATGTATAAATATGCCTAGGTTGCATTTCTAGTTTAAGAGTTATGGCTGTTCAAAGTTCAGAATTTTTTTTCTGGCTGTTTCAGATAGCACCTATATACATGTATTATCTTCAACTCCAGTTTCTAATTAGTTCTAAAATGAATTTGAGGTAACATTGAATAACAAAGTTGTGGAATATCTCTTCCCCTTTCCATAAATAAATCATAATGGAATAGAAGAGCTTTCTATAAAGAGTTATGGCAAAAATTCAGATGCTGTCTTACACAGTTTCAGAACAGCAGCTGAGTTAGAGATTTTCACCATCTTACAATGGTCTTTTAGCTTGGGGGTCAATAGAAAACTTATAGAAGACTTCAAAATCTTTCCAAAAAGTATTCAATTGCATTCATAGCACTTCAGGTTGAAGAGATATGGAATTTCAAAGTCAGGTCAATTCTGTTCGAAAACAGAACTCACCGGCTTCGAAACACAAGAATTGGGAACAAACTCAAATTTTGAAACTTAGCTCAAAACTCAAGTCCGATAGCTAGAACTTGATTCACAACTAATCATTTGCTTTGGAACTAAATGGAATCTTGAAAGAGATCTTGATGACCTTCTTATCCATAGCATAACACTAGGGATCTTCATGTTTAACCAAAGTCTTACTCCGGCGAAGTCGAGCTAAACTCTCGCCAGGAACAAAGAACTTTGTTTCACCTACTCTTGAAGAGAAACATTTTCTATTGTCCATAAGATACCAACAACTGATACTTGGACTTAATATGAATATGAAGCCATTTCTTTCATGGGAGATGGTCAAAGTATCAAATATGATACTGACGATACTACGTTCCTTACCAAAAGAAAAGTCTAACCCGGTATATCCGGATACGTCTATAGGTGGTCCTAATATCGGTCACTCACAAACGTTTGCTACACGGGTCGCTACCAGAGTTAGTGTACCTACAGAAGACAAACAATCCCCTTTCACACCTTCACACCTCAAGGGCGGTACGGGGAAACACGACAGGCAGTCACAATAATATATATGAAAGTAAATGCATACGACTCTGGTGTGAGTCACCCTCGAGCGAAGTCATGTCTCGAGGTACATGGTTGTACTACGTCTGTACAGCAAAGACTCCCGCACGAACTGGCTTATACACACTCGGGCATACGTGTTTCGCATGCTCCCATAGAACATGAATAGTTCTAGAGATGCATACTATCGGGTTATACACCACCCGACGGGGGCTCCCACTAATTTTGTGTCACGTTGGCGTACCACATGTCATATGTTCTCAGAAACATGGAAAAGTTTCTGAGACTCATATTGACTTTCCGTGCAAAGCCACGGAAATATCATATACCACATCTCGTATGCAGAGCTTACCGAGATTGATCCGCTCTCGGTGGCGTACCTTACCTCTTACCTTGAAGACGGAGCGTCATTACAAAATAATATAACAAGTAAGTTAGAGCACCACCTTTATAACTTATACTAATTATAGTCCTTAATGGGCATATAGCTAATCCTTACTCGACTACTTCGGAGTTTTTGAAAATAGGCTCTTTTCGAGCGTGCTATTCCCAATGAAGCTCGGATACCATGTCTGTGGGGACCGGCGTCCGCACATCCGAGGATCTCATTGGGTGGTGCCGTGCGATGCGGCACCTAACAGCACACACAAAAAGGATACCAAAACACATAAAGTTTTTATTCCATAATAAGAAGAGTTTACAAAAGAGTGTACAACAGGGGTACACACGCAGCGGAAAATACATACTCATAATCTCACCTAACTAAGCAGGAGAGAAGACGTCCATGCCCTAGGACGCTTCTCACTAGAACAAGAAGAACATTCAGCAGCGGCGTGGTTCACATGAGATTTATCTCGATACCTCGAGATCTCATATACAACCTGAACAGCAGAAATAAACCTAATACCTGCAAAAATCGTTAAAGTGCAAACGTGAGCATAAGGCTCAGCAAGACTAACCCGTCTCACTAGACATATGCAGGGGTGAATACTAAGCATAGGTAAGGTAAAGCATAAACGACTCGCCTACAAATGGATCCTTATAATCATGTTTTAAGTAGCAAATGACATTCTTCAGGCACATCACATCATAGACTCCACAATCAAACAAGAAACGCTTTGTCGATGATATGACATGCCCAAAGCACATAATGCTATTACAGGTAAAGTATGGGGAAACTGTAAACTTTTAACTGTACTATCTCTAAGCCATACGAGGTTGCAAAGCAATTATAATTCAATATATCATATTCTTCTGACTTCTTTAGTATTTACTACGTCACGACTCGGTGAACAAGTGGTACTCTATTACCGCGAGGGACGGTAATTGCAATCAGGACACACCCGGACAACACGACACATACGCACGTTCAAAAGTGTCAGCGAATACATCAGTACCTACGTAACACTTCAGTACTAGTCATATATGGCCACCTTTCACAAGAAACTCGAACGCCGAACCCGTCTCACCTCCGCGGACAGAATGTCTCCGCACGGAACAACTCTGTGTCTGCCGACCGATTTACACCTTACTGTCCTCAACCCACCCCCATCGATGGTGAGTTAATAGCCTCGACATCCCATTTATCGAGTTACGTCAGTTTACTGGAGCCCATATATCCAGTATGTCACCAGTACAAGTCAAGCTTGTTCGAAGGGGCCGCATACAGACGGGTCTTAATCGACACAGGCAGGGCTATGCGATCGAGACTCCAATTCTCGTCGCTTCCTATCCATCCCCTGCCCGGTCTCAGATTCATTATATTAAGCCATTGTCTATCTAACCAATCCTATGAGATATGTCCTACATCTCTCGCGAGTAGATTCCAGCTACTCAACTTCTACCGGATCACTTACAACACTAGCATAGCAGTTCTACACGTCGAGCTATCAACCTACCCAATTAACCAATGGGATTGTGGGTCATGCATCTGGAGTATTCAAGCATCCTGAACGTAATGCACAATATCAACTGAAGACGTAAATGAATAAAACTAGAAAACTTTGAAAAGCTCTTAAATGCAAATCGGGGCTTGCCTTAGTTTGCGACTCTATAACAATGTCAGTTGTTATTGGCTTGGTCTTCCTTCGAAGAGTCCGCCATGGAACTTCAACTGGAAAACCCTGGCCTTCTCCTCCAAGCGAAGTTTCTTGTCGATCACCTATCAGCACGTTCCTATCGACATGATATGCATATAAGTAATTACGTAATTAAGTAATTTAATAATAGACCCCACGGAGTTGTGTAAATTTTAAGAACGAGGAGTTTGACTAGGAAGGACAGATATGCCTCTGTTGTGTGGGTAACCAGAGGATGAGTCAAGGTGGACATAGTAGTGTTGGTATGAACTGAAAGGTACAGCATAAAGCTACATTGCAACTTATCATACCACACTTCAAGCTATGCCACGCGAGATTGACAATTCTGAATGGTAAAGAAACTAAGGATAAGTCAAGTGGTCATAGTAGTGTCATAGCTGTGAATTGACAGGTGCAATGAAAGCATGTATTGCCATTATTCACTTAACACTTGGAGCTATGCCACTCGAGAAAGCTGAGACTGACTGGTGTGGAAGTGTTGGACTGAATAGTGTAAGAATGACTAAGGAATTAATGGGGGACATCCAAAGCTTGAGTATGAGTGGAGTGTACAAGATGAAGGTCGCAATTTAGCAGTCGACCAATGAACTTGACTTAATTCATAAAGGAGTAAACCTAGTTAAGGGAGCAGTGTTGTCGTAGGGTCCCGACTTAGGATGAACCATGATGGAACCTAACGACACTTGGGACTGAATTGAGATCAACATGGCTTGGACTTAAGAAGTCATTACAAGCACTGTTAACCTAGCATGAGTACCAAGACAACGTTCAAATCGCTTTTAGGTAAACCAGTTGCTACGACTAACGTCGCAAGCATCGTACAAGTTCTTACATGACACTATTGCAGTGTACTTTGCAAGATTGTCCAGATGAGCTCGGTGAACTCCTGGAACTCGAACTTAAGGCATTACTAGGTCGCAACGACGTGCCTTGTCACCTTGGGAAGACCATCTCATCGATGTTCACATCGACCCGGACTTGTCCATGGTGGTGGGCGGAATCCCGAACACCACCTTATGAGTCTCAAGGTTATCGTCGGCAAGTGACTCGACGAACCTGTCGTCGATGAAACGACACACTTAGTTAAGCAATTCCGTGGACAGTTAGGAAACATCGTCGACACGAACAAGAAACTCTTATCCAAGGTTCCCCTTGGTCATGTTTTCCATGTCGGTCGCAACTTTCTCGCATTACTCAACCACGGTTCAGCGGTGATCACTAACATCCGTGGTTTGACCTAGAAGGCCTTTTATCGAGCACCTTGGCTACACCTAGGACTCGATCACCCTCACATCGACTAAAACCTAATTTGGCTTGACAACCATTGTCCGACAAGTCGTGCTTGTGTTCCAGCACCACACACATCACAAGCATCCTTCATCTCGATGCCAGGGCACGATGACGGCTCGGAGCGTCACAACGACGTCAAGTGGTCAACGACGTCGACGCGGCTCATGGTGGAGCATCACGAGCACGCACGGACAAGCCAACGTGATACAAACGACAAAGGAGGTCAACTTGGGGATTCCTATAGGAATGATACCAATGCGGAACAATGGACGTACGGCTTGACGACACATGAGTACCATTAGGGGTCACGACGAACGGACTTCGATGACGTCAAGCAAGGCATTTCAGGGCAAGGATCACCTTGTAGGCATTTCGCCGAACATCTTGGGTGTGTACTTGATTCCATCGCTTCATCACCATTCAAAGGGTATCTTGGCACATGTCCTTGTCGATGGCCACATCATTCTACCCCTGCATCACAGACCAGCTCTAAACATCAAGAAAGTTGGTTCTTCCCTCGTAAACATTTCATCGAACAGGTTGACTGCAGCATTGATCCGACCAATCTTTGCACAAATCAGAGCTAACCTTGGATCAATTGTCGATGATGGTGTGTCAACGACGTGTTCTGGGATCTCATACATCCCTCGCTTTGCTGGTTGGGTGCAACCATGGCGCGGAACACCCCGAGAGTGCGAGGACAGCGACAGTGTTGGGACAGCACAACGCGAAATGCCGCAACGTGTGAACGGGATTGCACGGTAAGTATTTGAGCCGCACGCAAAGGATGGAGGTGACTTGGTACGTGCTGCAACGAAGGCAGTGAATTGGAGATGTGCCGCGATGGTAAGAACGACTGGCGTCACATACGGCGATCACCGCGATGACCATGGCGCGCAAGCAACGCTGACTGTGAGCGAGAAGACCGACGGCTGGCAAGCAGCGGAGTCGGGCATGGGCGCGGGGAAAACACGGCCAAGGCGCGGACAGCGGGCCTGGGCGGTGAGGTGGCGCTGTGCGCGAGGTGCACACGGTGTCAGCGGCGCAGGGGGACGGTGCTGCAGGCGGGGCGCGACCAGAGGGAAGCGAGCATCGCTCGTCGGGAGCAGAGGCGTGTGGTGGCGCATCGGGGCAAGATGTGACGCGGGCCAGCGGCGGGCGGCTTCGAGCGCTGGGGCTCGGCGCTGCAAGTGGTCGGGATGAGGAGCGCAGCACGGCGCGAGCAGAGCGGGGTGGCGCCGTTGGAGGCCAAACGCGGGGCGACAAGACGCGCGCGGCAGAGGGAAGCTTGGACGGCGGCGCATTGGGGCGACGCCGGTGAGGAGACAGGCAGCACGGGCTAGTGCCTGGGCCATCGCGCGGTGAGGAGACTCGACGGCGGTGGAGGCACGCACGGCCAGGGAGCAGCGAGCTCGAGCAGGGTGGCCGGCGAGGGAGGTGCGCGGGCCGACGGCCGTGTGGGGCGCTGGAGAGAGGCGAGCAGGGAACAAGTTAGGTAGAGAGGAAGGAAGACGACGGCTAGGCAACTCACCTGGAGAAATTCGGTGGCCGGCGAGAGGCGCAGGAGCGCGGGACGGCGACGTCGACTCGTGAAGACGAGCAGCAGGGCGACTGGGTGCCGTCGCCAATAGGGGACGAGCGTGGCACGCGGCGGAGGTGACCGGCGCGACAAAGGTGGGGGCGACCGTGACGTGCGCGGGCGTCGGCCTGGGCGATGAAGGAAGCGGGCGCGCGCGCGGCGCAGGGAGGAGACGCACGCGGCAAGGGTGCGCTGCGACCGGAGGCAGCAGGGGCGAGCAGCGTGAGTGGAAGAAAAATTTGGAGTTGATTTGGACAAGGTTAAGTACAAAGTTTAAATTTGAAGTCGACTTTGATTAAACTCTCAGTACGCATCCAATAAATGGAAAACGTGCTTCAAAAATTTTTGAAACTTTACCGAGAGTCAATTTGGAATATTAGAAGGTCATGGAAAAATTTACAGCCTTAGATTTGAATAATTTTGAATGTCCCATTTTAGGGTTGGAATAATTCCTTTTTCTTTTTCTCTATTTTGTTTTCTTTTCTCCTTTAATTTTTCATTGAAAATGTGAATAATTGGAAATTAAGGATTTTACATCTTAAGTCCTAATATACATTAGCAACCGTGTTCTATATGTAAAATTTTAACAGGTTCCTATTTTTAGTGAACATTGGTTAACTCGTATGGTTCACGTGAGTTTGAATTTCCAAGTCCATTTTCAAAATTTTTTAGTTTGCATTTTTGCGTTTTTTGTTCTTTTGAAAAGTGGGCTTTTACAGCGATGGAAGATCGTTGGGCTGGTTTAAGGAGTAAGGCACATGATAATGATGTTGATGAATTTTGAAAGTGATTACAAGTAACATTTTCTTGAAGATAGTAACATGAATTTTGTATATCTTATTTGCATATTTACAAATTATCTATTAAAACAGGATGGCCTCAAATAAGGGTAAGAAGGTGCCGCCAACGAGGGGGTTCTTCCCCTCTAGACCTAAGGACGCTTTCGCTGGTACCTCGACGACCGGGAGCAGACGCTCTTAGCTGCTGGGGCACGTTCTGAGCAGCTCTAGGGCTTCGTCATAGGTAATTTCACTCGTCTTTGACAAATTCTTCAAATTAAATTTCCAATTAAACTTACATATGAATAATTTGAATGTTGTAGTCCTCACCGACTGACTCAGGGGCTATGGCGCCAGTTGAGCTTGGCTACCCTTCGGTGAGCCAGCCCTCGGCTGGCGAGCCTTCTATTCTTGTGCCCCTTGCCTTGGCTGGTGATGAGCCTTCTGAGTCACCAGACGTGGCACCTAAGCAGGCGCGGAGGATGAGGAGGACTCACTTTGTCAGTCCTCCCACGGTCCCTTCACAGAGGATCGTGATTCGTCCGGTCGGAGATAGGTAATAAAATTGTAGTTTCAATTCTGGTTTCTTTTGGTTACTTAAGTAATGAATCAATAAATATCATGCAGCGCTTGGTACGATGCATCTTTCACCGGCGAGAGACACCACAGACCGGTGAATGGTGTCCTTGAGTCCTTAGTGCGTTTGCACTATCCCGGGGTCATCGAAGGGGTGCCTGCTCTTTCGTGGGAGAACTATGCACGCGTCCATCACCAGGAGCACGTCAACGTTCAGGAGGCCGTATGGCCAATTTTATGGTAAATATGTTAAATAAAGTTTCTAAGTTTCAACTCTTAAACTCTTTTAATGAACATCTCTTCAATATATTCTTTATCACAGGCAAGGTATATTTTAAAGGACCTGGACGACCCTCGCATGTTTGAGGATGCGAGGAGAGTATTTCACAACAATGCTGTGAAGGCACTTTGACAAGCTTTGTCGAACGCTCGTATTCAAATTATCAATGAGCACCTGAAGGCAAAACAGCACCATGTGCTACACTTCTGACAAGAGAGTGAGAGGCACCTGACGGAGCAGGAGTACGCGTAGATACGTGGGGTCTAGTAAATATTTTTCTGATAATTTCCTCAAAGGTATTTTTAACGACCTACAACTATGTGCAGGGCAAGGTGAGCTGGTTGCTTGGTAATTCCGATGCATTCTGGGCCCTTTGCTGTTACTGGGCTAGCGATGAGTTTAAGGCTAAGTCCAAGAAGGCTCGAGAGTGCAGAGGGGTCGAGGGGAAGCACAACCACAACCAAGATAACCACTTACGTTTAGCTAAACACACGGTAAGTGTATGTAACATATGTTTATATATTCATAATATATTGTGTGTACTAACACGTATTGACAGGAGCACAAGACGGGGGTGCCGCCAACCCCTGCTAAGATTTGGAAGAGAGGTCACAGGGACCCTTCTCAGCCTCAGGGGTGCAGTCAGGCCGCAGCCGAGCGATTGGTAAGTTTAAAATCATTCATATTAAATATAACTATATGGAATGTTGAACTTACACGCTTTTCTTATTTTCCAGACTAAGTACGGGGAGGAGGCTAGGAGGATACACGGCGAAGGTTTCGATTGGGAACATGAACCAATCAATCATTAAGCCGCGTATGCAAGCGGGGGTGGAAAAGCCCACGGAAGGTGAGTTCATAATTCATTTTATCGTTTTCAATTCAAAGTATTAAAGATATTTCAATTTCATATTACTGATTATTTTTTTATAGGCTCGCCATATTTGATGGAGTTGTCAATTTGGGGGCGGCGAGACCTGCGAGAGGCTACTCCACGCAGTCTTCATTGGTCGGCACGTCAGGTCGCCGCGTCTCACAGAGAGACATCGAGATGCAGATCCTCTGACAAAACGTAGAAGAGAACCTCAGGCAAGGGGAGGAGGAAAGAAGGGAGGCAAAACGACAAAGGATTGCGATGGAGGCCATGATTCATTCCTAGGTAGCCTGGATGACGCAGATGCGGGACACAATGGAGGTAACAAAATGAAAATTAATGTTCTTATTAATTCAGCGTGAATGACTTACTAATAGGTAACATCTAATGTTTGCAATGACAGGCCATGACTCGGGTGCAAGGTCTGGGGATCTAACTACCCCCACTACAGGGCGTTCTAGGCGACCCTTCTTCTACGGGTCAAGTAATTTTTTATATCAACTTAACAATTCTAGTTTTATCTCAACTTAGCTATAAATAGAGCGAGGAAAGTGAGTGAGAGTGAGAGATAGTTAGATAGAGTGAGAAATAGAGTTAGAAGTGGGAGGAAGATGGAGGGAAAAGGATAGCTATAGGGAGATAGAGTGGGAGAGAGATTGAGATGGAGAGGGAGCAATGGAGAGGGAGAGAGAGAGATTGCTATAGAGAGAGAGGAATGAAGAGGGAGAAAGGGAGGTGTAGATGTAGATAGAGGGAGACGAAGGAAAGGAGGGGAGAGGGAGAGAGAGATAGATTGATATAGAGAGAGAGAAGAATGAAGAGGGAGATGTAGATGGAGATAGAGGGAGAGAGGGAGATGTAGATGGAAATAGAGGGAGAGAGGGAGATGTAGATGAGATTGAGGGAGAGGAAGGGAGGTAGAGGAGAGGGAAAGAGAGATAGATTGAGATAGAGAGAGAGGAATGAAGAGGGAGAGAGGGAGATGTAGATGGAGATAGAGGGAGAGGAAAGGAGCGAGAGAGATGTTGATGCATTTCTATTCTAACTCTAAGTTTCATGAATTGCAGGGATCGGCGACAGGTGGTCAAACTTCTTCACCGTTGTTACCGCCACCTAGAGTAAGGTGCGACCACGACTTTGGTGGCTTCGGGGGTGGTTTCGGGGTCAGACGGGCGAGTGAGCCCTTGTTCAGTTTGTTGACGATGATGTGATCTATTGATGATGTGTTGTGTTGAATGATATCATGTTATGACTATTGATGCTGATAATATGTCTGTTGTCTGTTCTGTGTTTGTGGCCATCGAGTCGGGTTGCATTTCCTTTAAAAAAACCTTATTTGCAATGGCTTTTTATACAATACCATCGCAAATAAGGCTTCTAGCCATTGCAAATTAACCTGTGTTATTTGTGATGGCCTAGCCGTCGCAAATAGGCCCAAAGTTGTGACGGCCTGGCCATCGCAAATAGTTTTGTGGGGCCCCTCTGCATGAGCCCGGGCTACAGTTTGCGGCGGCCTAGCCATCGCAATTACGTGCGTATTTGAGATGGCCTGGCTGTCGCAAATAGACTAGTGGGGCCCATCTCTGGGCCTAGGCTATAGTTTGCGATGGTCAAAAACCGTCGCAAATAAGGAAAACCATCACAAATTGTTTATTTGCGACGGTTTTCTGCTCGACGGGCGCGACGATCGCAAATCGTCGGGATTCTTGTAGTGTTGTGACTCTCTCCCTTGTTTCCAAGATTTTGACCGGTTGCTCAGCATAAGTTAAATCTACCTCTAATTCCCAATCTTCCATTGGCACTTGTTCTTCTGGTACCCTTAAACACTTCCTGAGCTGCGAAATGTGAAACACATCATGAACATCGGAAAGATGTGTTGGCATCTCCAAACTATATGCCACTTCTCCACGTTTGCCCAAAATATGGAATGGCCCAATATAGTGAGGTGTCAACTTGCCTCTGACCGTTAAACCGCTTATGACCTCACATAGGTGACACTTTGAGATATACGAACTCTCCCACTTCAAAGACTAAGTTTCTTCGCCTATTCTCCGCATAGTCTTTTTTTTCTTGATAGAGCAGCCCTCAAATTCTCACGGATAGTCTGAACCTTCTTTTCAGCTTCTTGCAACACATCAGACTCAAATTCATGTTTCTCTCCTATCTCATTCCAAAACAAGAGTGTCCTACAGTTCCTTCCATATAGTGCTTCATATGGCGACATCTTCAAACTTGCTTGGTAACTGTTATTGTAGGAAAATTCAGCATATGGCAACCTTTTTTCCCAGCTGCGTCCATGCTTCAAAGCACAATCTCTCAACATATCTTCCAATATTCGGTTTGTCCTCTTGCTTTGTCCATTGGTTTGTGGGTGATATGCTGAGCTAAAATTCAACTTAGTACCCATAGCTTCGTGCACTTTCTCCCAGAACCTAGAGGTGAATTGAGAATCTCGGTCCGAGACTATTTTCTTCAGAACTCCATGTCGGCACACAATATTCTCCATATACAATTTTGCTAGCTTTGCGGTGGTATAGGTTTTCCTGACGGTAATGAAATGAGCTGATTTCGTCAAACGATCTACAATAACCCATATTGAGTCATAGCAGGACTGGGCCCATGGTAATCCAACTATGAAGTACATAACGATTTCTTCCCACTTCCATTCCGGAAACTTCAATGGCTGCAATAATCCAACTGGCCTTTGATGTTCAGCCTTGACTCGTTGGCATACATCACACAAAGAAACATATTCAGCTATGTCCTTTTTCATCCCATCCCACCAAGCAGGTTTTCAAGTCCTTGTAAATCTTTGTACAGCCGGGATGGATGGAGTAAGGTGAGTCGTATGCCTCCTTTAATATCGTCTCTCGGAGATGCTTCACATTAGGCACAACAATCCGTTTTCCAAGCCATAATGTACCATGATCATCCTCATCAAATCTGAATTCTCTCCCTTATTGGGTCCTTTCCTTGATTTCTTCGATTTCCTTATCCTTTGTTTGACCTTCTCGAATTTCCTGTTCCAAGGTCGGGTTTAACTCCATTATTCCCATCTCATTCAAAATCCAAGATTCAACCGTTCAAACTCCTTGCATAGCTCGGATGGCAATTCTCGAACCGTGAGTTGATAGCTTACTCCTTTCCGACTCAAAGCATCGGCCATTACATTAGCCTTTCCGGAGTGATAGTTGATTCTAACATCATAATCCTTGATGTTACAAGTAACATTTTCTTGAAGATAGTAACATGAATTTTGTATATCTTATTTGCATATTTACAAATTATCTATTAAAACAGGATGGCCTCAAATAAGGGTAAGAAGGTGCCGCCAACGAGGGGGTTCTTCCCCTCTAGACCTAAGGACGCTTTCGCTGGTACCTCGACGACCGGGAGCAGACGCTCTTAGCTGCTGGGGCACGTTCTGAGCAGCTCTAGGGCTTCGTCATAGGTAATTTCACTCGTCTTTGACAAATTCTTCAAATTAAATTTCCAATTAAACTTACATATGAATAATTTGAATGTTGTAGTCCTCACCGACTGACTCAGGGGCTATGGCGCCAGTTGAGCTTGGCTACCCTTCGGTGAGCCAGCCCTCGGCTGGCGAGCCTTCTATTCTTGTGCCCCTTGCCTTGGCTGGTGATGAGCCTTCTGAGTCACCAGACGTGGCACCTAAGCAGGCGCGGAGGATGAGGAGGACTCACTTTGTCAGTCCTCCCACGGTCCCTTCACAGAGGATCGTGATTCGTCCGGTCGGAGATAGGTAATAAAATTGTAGTTTCAATTCTGGTTTCTTTTGGTTACTTAAGTAATGAATCAATAAATATCATGCAGCGCTTGGTACGATGCATCTTTCACCGGCGAGAGACACCACAGACCGGTGAATGGTGTCCTTGAGTCCTTAGTGCGTTTGCACTATCCCGGGGTCATCGAAGGGGTGCCTGCTCTTTCGTGGGAGAACTATGCACGCGTCCATCACCAGGAGCACGTCAACGTTCAGGAGGCCGTATGGCCAATTTTATGGTAAATATGTTAAATAAAGTTTCTAAGTTTCAACTCTTAAACTCTTTTAATGAACATCTCTTCAATATATTCTTTATCACAGGCAAGGTATATTTTAAAGGACCTGGACGACCCTCGCATGTTTGAGGATGCGAGGAGAGTATTTCACATCAATGCTGTGAAGGCACTTTGACAAGCTTTGTCGAACGCTCGTATTCAAATTATCAATGAGCACCTGAAGGCAAAACAGCACCATGTGCTACACTTCTGACAAGAGAGTGAGAGGCACCTGACGGAGCAGGAGTACGCGCAGATACGTGGGGTCTAGTAAATATTTTTCTGATAATTTCCTCAAAGGTATTTTTAGTGACCTACAACTATGTGCAGGGCAAGGTGAGCTGGTTGCTTGGTAATTCCGATGCATTCTGGGCCCTTTGCTGTTACTGGGCTAGCGATGAGTTTAAGGCTAAGTCCAAGAAGGCTCGAGAGTGCAGAGGGGTCGAGGGGAAGCACAACCACAACCAAGATAACCACTTACGTTTAGCTAAACACACGGTAAGTGTATGTAACATATGTTTATATATTCATAATATATTGTGTGTACTAACACGTATTGACAGGAGCACAAGACGGGGGTGCCGCCAACCCCTGCTAAGATTTGGAAGAGAGGTCACAGGGACCCTTCTCAGCCTCAGTGGTGCAGTCAGGCCGCAGCCGAGCGATTGGTAAGTTTAAAATCATTCATATTAAATATAACTATATGGAATGTTGAACTTACACGCTTTTCTTATTTTCCAGACTAAGTACGGGGAGGAGGCTAGGAGGATACACGGCGAAGGTTTCGATTGGGAACATGAACCAATCAATCATTAAGCCGCGTATGCAAGCGGGGGTGGAAAAGCCCACGGAAGGTGAGTTCATAATTCATTTTATCGTTTTCAATTCAAAGTATTAAAGATATTTCAATTTCATATTACTGATTATTTTTTTATAGGCTCGCCATATTTGATGGAGTTGTCAATTTGGGGGCGGCGAGACCTGCGAGAGGCTACTCCACGCAGTCTTCATTGGTCGGCACGTCAGGTCGCCGCGTCTCACAGAGAGACATCGAGATGCAGATCCTCTGACAAAACGTAGAAGAGAACCTCAGGCAAGGGGAGGAGGAAAGAAGGGAGGCAAAACGACAAAGGATTGCGATGGAGGCCATGATTCATTCCTAGGTAGCCTGGATGACGCAGATGCGGGACACAATGGAGGTAACAAAATGAAAATTAATGTTCTTATTAATTCAGCGTGAATGACTTACTAATAGGTAACATCTAATGTTTGCAATGACAGGCCATGACTCGGGTGCAAGGTCTGGGGATCTAACTACCCCCACTACAGGGCGTTCTAGGCGACCCTTCTTCTACGGGTCAAGTAATTTTTTATATCAACTTAACAATTCTAGTTTTATCTCAACTTAGCTATAAATAGAGCGAGGAAAGAGAGTGAGAGTGAGACATAGTTAGATAGAGTGAGAAATAGAGTTAGAAGTGGGAGGAAGATGGAGGGAAAAGGATAGCTATAGGGAGATAGAGTGGGAGAGAGATTGAGATGGAGAGGGAGCAATGGAGAGGGAGAGAGAGATTGCTATAGAGAGAGAGGAATGAAGAGGGAGAAAGGGAGGTGTAGATGTAGATAGAGGGAGACGAAGGAAAGGAGGGGAGAGGGAGAGAGAGATAGATTGATATAGAGAGAGAGAAGAATGAAGAGGGAGATGTAGATGGAGATAGAGGGAGAGAGGGAGATGTAGATGGAAATAGAGGGAGAGAGGGAGATGTAGATGAGATTGAGGGAGAGGAAGGGAGGTAGAGGAGAGGGAAAGAGAGATAGATTGAGATAGAGAGAGAGGAATGAAGAGGGAGAGAGGGAGATGTAGATGGAGATAGAGGGAGAGGAAAGGAGCGAGAGAGATGTTGATGCATTTCTATTCTAACTCTAAGTTTCATGAATTGCAGGGATCGGCGACAGGTGGTCAAACTTCTTCACCGTTGTTACCGCCACCTAGAGTAAGGTGCGACCACGACTTTGGTGGCTTCGGGGGTGGTTTCGGGGTCAGACGGGCGAGTGAGCCCTTGTTCAGTTTGTTGACGATGATGTGATCTATTGATGATGTGTTGTGTTGAATGATATCATGTTATGACTGTTGATGCTGATAATATGTCTGTTGTCTGTTCTGTGTTTGTGGCCATCGAGTCGGGTTGCATTTCCTTTAAAAAAACCTTATTTGCAATGGCTTTTTATACAATACCATCGCAAATAAGGCTTCTAGCCATTGCAAATTAACCTGTGTTATTTGTGATGGCCTAGCCGTCGCAAATAGGCCCAAAGTTGTGACGGCCTGGCCATCGCAAATAGTTTTGTGGGGCCCCTCTGCATGAGCCCGGGCTACAGTTTGCGGCGGCCTAGCCATCGCAATTACGTGCGTATTTGAGATGGTCTGGCTGTCGCAAATAGACTAGTGGGGCCCATCTCTAGGCCTAGGCTATAGTTTGCGATGGTCAAAAACCGTCGCAAATAAGGAAAACCATCACAAATTGTTTATTTGCGACGGTTTTCTGCTCGACGGGCGCGACGATCGCAAATCGTCGGGATTCTTGTAGTGTTGTGACTCTCTCCCTTGTTTCCAAGATTTTGACCGGTTGCTCAGCATAAGTTAAATCTACCTCTAATTCCCAATCTTCCATTGGCACTTGTTCTTCTGGTACCCTTAAACACTTCCTGAGCTGCGAAATGTGAAACACATCATGAACATCGGAAAGATGTGTTGGCATCTCCAAACTATATGCCACTTCTCCACGTTTGCCCAAAATATGGAATGGCCCAATATAGTGAGGTGTCAACTTGCCTCTGACCGTTAAACCGCTTATGACCTCACATAGGTGACACTTTGAGATATACGAACTCTCCCACTTCAAAGACTAAGTTTCTTCGCCTATTCTCCGCATAGTCTTTTTTTTCTTGATAGAGCAGCCCTCAAATTCTCACGGATAGTCTGAACCTTCTTTTCAGCTTCTTGCAACACATCAGACTCAAATTCATGTTTCTCTCCTATCTCATTCCAAAACAAGAGTGTCCTACAGTTCCTTCCATATAGTGCTTCATATGGCGACATCTTCAAACTTGCTTGGTAACTGTTATTGTAGGAAAATTCAGCATATGGCAACCTTTTTTCCCAGCTGCGTCCATGCTTCAAAGCACAATCTCTCAACATATCTTCCAATATTCGGTTTGTCCTCTTGCTTTGTCCATTGGTTTGTGGGTGATATGCTGAGCTAAAATTCAACTTAGTACCCATAGCTTCGTGCACTTTCTCCCAGAACCTAGAGGTGAATTGAGAATCTCGGTCCGAGACTATTTTCTTCAGAACTCCATGTCGGCACACAATATTCTCCATATACAATTTTGCTAGCTTTGCGGTGGTATAGGTTTTCCTGACGGTAATGAAATGAGCTGATTTCGTCAAACGATCTACAATAACCCATATTGAGTCATAGCAGGACTGGGCCCATGGTAATCCAACTATGAAGTACATAACGATTTCTTCCCACTTCCATTCCGGAAACTTCAATGGCTGCAATAATCCAGCTGGCCTTTGATGTTCAGCCTTGACTCGTTGGCATACATCACACAAAGAAACATATTCAGCTATGTCCTTTTTCATCCCATCCCACCAAGCAGGTTTTCAAGTCCTTGTAAATCTTTGTACAGCCGGGATGGATGGAGTAAGGTGAGTCGTATGCCTCCTTTAATATCGTCTCTCGGAGATGCTTCACATTAGGCACAACAATCCGTTTTCCAAGCCATAATGTACCATGATCATCCTCATCAAATCTGAATTCTCTCCCTTATTGGGTCCTTTCCTTGATTTCTTCGATTTCCTTATCCTTTGTTTGACCTTCTCGAATTTCCTGTTCCAAGGTCGGGTTTAACTCCATTATTCCCATCTCATTCAAAATCCAAGATTCAACCGTTCAAACTCCTTGCATAGCTCGGATGGCAATTCTCGAACCGTGAGTTGATAGCTTACTCCTTTCCGACTCAAAGCATCGGCCATTACATTAGCCTTTCCGGAGTGATAGTTGATTCTAACATCATAATCCTTGATGAGCTCCAACCATCTTTGTTGCCTCAAATTCAGGTCTGTTTGTGTGAAAATATACTTGAGACTCTTGTGGTCCGTATAAATTTCACACCTATGACCAAGAATGTAATGTCTCCAAATTTTCAAGGCATGCACTATGGCTACAAGTTCGAGATCATGCATAGGATAATTATGCTCATGTTTCTTCAATTGCCTCGATGTGTTAGCTACCACTTGACCTTCTTGCATGAGCACACATCCAAGTCCTTGTCTTGATGCATCACAATAAATATCAAAACTTTTGCTCACATCCGGCAAAACCAAGACTGGTGTGGTGGTTAACCTCTTCTTTAACTCCTCAAAACTATTTTTACAATCTTGAGTCCATTGGAATGCTTTACCCTTCATTAACAATTATGTCATGGGCTTGCCTATTTTTGAGAAATCCTTGATAAATCGACAGTAATATCCAGCCATTCCAAGAAAACTCTGGATTTCCTTCTCATTTTGCGGTGGCTCCCATTTCAGCACATCCCTCACTTTCCCTGGGCCAACCGATACTCCCCCTCCGGAGATAATATGGCCCAAAAATGATACTTGCCTTAACCAACACTGGCACTTGCTGAATTTGGCATATAATTGGTTTTCCTTCAATTTCTGCAATGTGAGCGTCAAATGTTCCTCATGCTCTTCCTCGTTTATTGAGTAGATCATAATGTCATCAATGAACAGCACAAAGAATTTATCCAAGTACTCCATGAAAACCTTATTCATGAGGTGCATAAAGTATGTATGTGCATTTGTCAATCATAAGGACATAACGGTGTACTCATAGGATCCATACCGTGTTCGAAAAGCTGTTTTGGGTATGTCCGACAGTCTAATCTTCATTTGGAAATAACCTGACCTCAAGTCGATCCTGGAAAAAACACAGGAACCCTTCATTTGATCAAACAAATCCTCTATATGGGGCAGTGTATACTTATTCTTAATCTTCGCCTCGTTGAGAGCTTGGTAATCCACACACATCCTTTGGGATCCATCCTTCTTATCCATGAAAAGCACTGACGCTCCCCAAGGTGAAGAGCTTGGGCGAATAAAACCATTCTCTAGCTGCTCTTAAATTTGCTTCTTAAGCTCCGCTAACTCCATAGGAGGCATCATATTTGACTTCTTATCTATAGGCACAGTTCCATGTATTAATTCAATAACAAACTGTAAGTGCATCTAGGATATCCCTTGTGGGTTTTGGCTAATTGATGACAAACATATGACATCCTAATGAAACTACTGAGATGATTGTAGGACAAACAAGTGAAACATTTCGGTGCACACAAAAAGGTGAAATATGAAGTGGTGTTCAAAGAGAAATACTTTGATGAAGCTTGGAAGACCAAAATAGATTTTGAATGTATAGGGAGTGTATGAAAGACACACACCAAGAGCTCACAACTTTGCGCGAGGGTAAGGGATTAAAACTAACCTAACTTTAACAAAGCACCGGACTAGTCCGATCATGGACCGGACTAGTCCGTTCACCTTTCTGGAATCCCACTCACAAGGAGACCGGACTAGTACGTTCATCCACCGGACTAATACGTTGATGTTTCTGGAGTCTCTCATAGTGAGGGACCGGACTAGTCCGATCATTGACCGGACTAGTCCGCTGAACTTTTTGTAATCTCCCATTCGTGGAGATCGGACTAGTCCGCGGACTAGTCCGATGAACTTTCTGGAGTCACTTTCACACAGCACCGGACTAGTCCTATGTTGGACCGGACTAGTCCGGCAAACTTTCTGGACCTCGAAACACATTGGAACCGGACAAGTCCGGACTTGCACCGGACTAGTCCGGTGTTAGGGTTTTTCAACGGCTAGCTTTTGGAAACCCTATAAATAGAGAGTCCACGACTTTCCTATCAACACACACGTCGAATATTGATCAAAGAGCAAACTCTAGCGCCGCCACTTCGTCCCAAGAGCCCAAAACACATCTCCCCACACATCTAAAGTTCAAAAAGAGTGAAATCAATTGAACACTTGGATTCGGGATTGGGAGATCGTCATTCTTTCATTGCGAGCTCTTGGGGTTTGATCTTTCTACACTCATACTCTGCATTGTAATACTTTGGAGTGTACTTGATCACTTTTTCATTGTAATTCTCGTGGGAGCCCTCAACGTGTGAGGTTGCCCCACAAACTTGGTGATTACCCGTGATAGTGGAATCAAGTCGGCCTTCATGGTGACTTGAGGAGGGAAAGGGTTGGAGACCCGGCTCTGTGTGAGCTTCCTCAACGATGACGTAGATCTCGTGGTGAGATTGAACCTCAGGAAAAATTCGTGTGTCTTGTGTCTCATTTACTTTAAATTTTGTTCATTAGATC
The DNA here is from genome assembly GCA_036927565.1 of Tuctoria greenei. Taxonomy (NCBI): domain Eukaryota; kingdom Viridiplantae; phylum Streptophyta; class Magnoliopsida; order Poales; family Poaceae; genus Tuctoria; species Tuctoria greenei. The sequence continues at coordinate 132,148,642 of JAYESD010000003.1, read as the reverse complement.
ATTTGAGTGCTAAACTTCAACATAAGGCAATTAGAAGTTACACCTGCATTCTTATATTAATATCAAGTACAAATATCAGTTGTTCTCAATTCCGCTGCTAAAGAAATTTATTTTCCCAATTAACACATGATCAACACACATAATTTTTGCACACCGGACTAGTCCACCCACACAACCGGACTAGTCCGGCCAACTAAGTTTTGACGATTCTATTAAGTGTGCAAGAAATTCAAAAGGCCTATTCACCCCCCCCCCCCCCCCCTCTAGGCCACATTCAATTGGTATCAGAGCAAGGTTCTCCACCAACGAGACTCACATCTCCGAGAGATCAATGGCCTCTGAGGAGAACAACGATATCTCGAAGATGAACATCAATGAGGAGGAACAAGAAACTAAAGCTTTTGATGTGCTGAAAGAGAGCCCACACGATGATGAAGAAGTGCAACAACTGAAGGCACTTCTGAGAAAGAAGCTGCTAGGACAAAAAGGAAAGGAAGAAGAGAAGACGACGGGGAGCGGTCATCACGACTACTCCCGACAGCCTTACAACTACAACCGTCTCAACTCAAACAACCATTATCTTTCTATTCCTATGGGAAAACCTCCACAGTTTGACGGAAGCGACTATACAATGTGGAAGTACAACATGAAGATGCATCTAATATCCCTAAATCCTAGTCTATGGCACATTGTTTGCACTGTCATAGATATCCTGGACACGGATGAAGAACCTACCCCAGAACAAGAACAAGAGATTCACAGAAATGCACAAGCCGTCGCCGTGATCACATCATCATTAAGTAGAGAGGAATTCACCAAGATTGATGGCTTAGAAAGTGCAAAGGAAATCTGGGATACACTTAAGACGGCTCACAAAGGAAATAGATCGGTTCGTGAAGCAAAAATAGAAATGCTTGAAGGAGAGTTGGGGAGATTCGCTATTGAAGAAGGCGAATCACCTCAAGACATGTACAACCGGATGAAGGCAATCATCAACAAGTTATGTGCCTATGGAAGTAAGAAATGGACGGATCACGAGGTAGTCAAGAGAATGATTAGAGCCTTCATGCCAAGAAATGTCACACTCTGCTCAATGATTAGAGAAAGCCCCGGTTTTCATAAATTGACCCCCGATGAGTTGTTGGGGAAGATCATAAATCACGAGATGATGGAGAAAGAGGCAAAATACGTCAAAGACTTGGCTGAACTCACTTCGTCCAAAAGGAAAGAGGTCGCTCTCAAAGCTACATGCCGACCCAAACTCAAAGAAGCTCGTGAAGATCAAGACGATGGGCACACAAGTGACGAGAGCACCGATCTTGATGATGAGGAAATGGTACTCTTTATCAAGAAGTTCAAGCGAGGACAAAGGGAAATCCAAGGCTCGACGCACTTGCTACAACTGCGGAGAGTATGGTCACTTCATGATGGACTGCCCCTATGAAGAAAACAAAAAGATGAAGGAAACAAGATCTCAAGAAAAGAAAAATTTCAGAAAAAGAAGACAAAACCATCAAGCTCACATTGGCAAGGAGTGGGACTCAAACGACGAGTCCTCCTCCGATGAAGAAGAAGAGATGGCCACTATTGCAATCAAGAAGCCTACTATGAAGGCCACACTCTTTCCAAACATGGGAGGACAGGACATGAACAACCACACTTGCCTTATGGCTAAGGAAGGCAAGAAAAAGGTACGGCTCACTCCTCCTACGCTAAATTCCTCTATTGATGACTTTGAAAGCTCTAGCGATAACGAAGAAATGTTTAGAGGACTAAGTAAAATTGCTCTAAAGAAAATGGAAATGTTGTCGAACAAAATTTTTGAGAAGGAAGAACTTCTTGGTCGACAAGAAGATATGCTCATCCGTGAAAGGAAGAGATATCAAGAAGTCATAAAGCTTCTCGAGCTTGAAAGAGAGAAGAACAAGTCGCTTGAAGTTGAGCTAGTCTTGAGCAAGGAAACTTACTCAAAGCTAAAAGACTCACATATTGCAATCAAGGAAGAACTTGCTAACTTGTCAAAAGTTAACAAGATCCTTGAGGTGCAAGTTGAGTCGCTCAAGCAAAGTGACTCTTCTTCCTCCAAGAGCTCTTCCTCCAAAGATATGAGTTCGACAACAATCGGAACTTGCACTTGCTCTAGTAAGAAGAATATTATTTCTAATACATCAACTTCTCGTAATATGCATGCCCCTCCAAGAGGCATCTTTGATAAGGAGAAGATCAAATATGCACGCAGTGCATACATGGTCACTAGACCTCTTAATATCAAAGATGGCCTTCGTTTTGATAAGAACAAACACATGCCTACTTCTAATCACGCTAAGAATAGAATTGTATTTGTCAAGGAAAAATCTCATGAATCTGAACCACAAACATTGTTTCATACATTTAATGTTTCTTATGTTCTTATGAAAGCCAAAAATGGAAGAGTCATTGCCAAATATACAGGGCCACGCCACAAGAACTTGAAAACTTGTGTGTGGGTGCCATAGACTCTTGTGACTAACCTGAGAGGACCCAAGCAAGCTTGGGTACCTAAAACCAAGGAATAATTCTTTTTTGCAGGCTTACTCCTCCGGCGGAACAAAATGGGTACTTGATAGCGGATGCACAAATCACATGACCGGAGAGAGAGGTATGTTTGTGGAGTACGAGCACAACAAGGATCCAGGTGAAGGCATATACTTTGGAGACAACAGCCAAGGAAAGGTCCTTGGTAGCGGTAACATTGAAATATCCTCTCAACATACCTTATCAAATGTTTTACACGTAGATTCTCTAGATTATAACCTTTTGTCAATATCCCAACTATGCGACAAAGGTTACAATTGCTTATTCACTGATGAGGGTGTGATTGTTTTTAGAAGAAGCGATGGCTCGATTGCATTCAAGAGAATGTTGAAGGGCAAGCTTTATCTAGTTGACTTCAACAAAGATAAAGCCGAACTCAACACTTGCTTGGTTGCTAAGACCAACATGGGATGGTTGTGGCATAGACGGCTAGCCCATGTTGGGATGAGAAATCTGCAGAAACTTCTAAAAGGTGGTCACATCCATGGTCTTAAGGATGTGGTTTTTGAAAAGGACAGGCCGTGCAGCGCTTGTCAAGCAGGAAAACAAGTCGGAGCACCACACCCCGCCAAGAATGTGATGACCACCGCAAGACTGTTGGAACTTCTCCACATGAATCTTTTTGGTCCAGTCTCGTACATCAGCATCGGTGGTGAGAAATACAGTTTAGTAATTGTTGATGATTTTTCAAGATTTACCTGGGTATTTTTCTTGTATGATAAATCAGAAACTCAGGGGATCCTCAAGAAGTTCTTAAGAAGAGCTCAGAACGAATTCTCATCAACCATAAAGAACATCAGAAGTGACAACGGGACAGAATTCAAGAATCTCCAAGTTGAAGAGTTTCTCGATGAAGAAGGGATAAAGCATGAATTGTCAGCACCCTACTCCCCTCAACAAAATAGAGTGGCCGAAAGGAAGAACAGAACATTAATCGAAATGGTGAGAACCATGTTCGATGAATATAAGACATCAGATTGGTTTTTGTCAGAGGCGGTGAACACCGCTTGCCATGCCACTAATTGACTGTACCTCCATCGACTACTGAAGAAAACTCCATATGAGCTCCTTACCGGTAAAAAGCCAAATGTTTCTTATTTTAAAGTTTTTGGTTGCAAATGTTTTATTCTGAACAAGAAATAGAGGGCCTCGAAGTTCGCTTCGAAGTCCGATGAAGGATTCTTGCTCGGTTATGAATCGAATGCCTACGCCCATCGTGTCTTCAACAAGGTGTCCGGCCTTGTTGAAGTAGCACGTGACGTAGTGTTCGATGAATCTAACGGCTCACAAGTGGAGCAAGTTGATAAGTGTGTGCTAGATGAAGAGGAAGCTCCATATGAAGCACTGAAGAAAATGGGACTTGGCGATATCTTACCACAAGAGCAAACATTCGACTCAAATGCACAAGTTGAACCTCAACGCAGAGGCAATGATCAAGGGGGAGCCCTTGCACAAGATCAAGAGGAGGAAGGTCAAGAAGATCAGGACCATCATGGAAGCAATGATCTAGGGGGAGACAATGTACATGAAGATAATGAAGAACAAGCAACTACACAAGCTCCACACCCAAGAGTACACCAGAGCGTGCAAAGAGACCACCCTGTCAACAACATCATTGGAGATATTGCAAAGGGAGTAACTACTAGATCTCAAGTTGCAAATTTTTGTGAATCCTACTCTTTTGTGTCTTTTCTGGAACCATACAGGGTAGAAGAAGCCCTAGGGGATCCAAACTGGGTGATTGCAATGCAAGAGGAGCTGAACAACTTCAAGAGAAATGAAGTATGGGAGCTAGTGGAGAGACCAAAGGCGAACATAGTCGGAACTAAATGGGTCTTTCGGAACAAGCAAGATGAACATGGAGTAGTAACAAGAAATAAGGAAAGACTGGTGGCCAAAGGTTATTCTCAGGTCGAAGGTTTGGACTTCGATGAAACTTTCGCTCCTGTAGCTAGACTTGAGTCCATTCGTATTTTATTGGCATATGCTACTCACCATAATTTTAAGCTGTATCAAATGGACGTCAAAAGCGCTTTCTTAAACGGCCCAATCAAGGAGGAAGTTTATGTGGAGCACCCACCAGGATTCGAAGACCCGAAGTATCCCAACCATGTCTACAAACTGCGTAAGGCTCTCTATGGCCTCAAACAAGCTCCTCGAGCTTGGTATGAGTGTCTTAGAGATTTTCTAATTCAGAATGGATTCAAAATTGGTAAAGCTGACTATACACTTTTCACTAAACATTGTGATGATCATTTATTTGTATGTCAAATTTACGTTGATGATATTACCTTTGGATCAACTAACAAATCCTTCTGTGAAGAGTTTAGCAAAATTATGACAGATAGGTTCGAGATGTCAATGATGGGCGAATTAAAGTTCTTCTTGGGATTCCAAGTCAAGCAACTAAGAGAAGGTACATTTATAAGCCAAACCAAATATACACAAGACATTCTCAAGAAATTCAATATGGACAAAGCCAAGCCCATCAAGACACCCATGGCCACATTCAATTGGTATCCACAAATGGACATCTCGACCTCAATGAAGATGGTCCAAATGTAGATCAAAAGGTATATCGGTCCATGATTGGCTCTTTACTTTATTTATGTGCATCTAGGCCAGATATTATGCTTAGTGTTTGCTTGTGTGCAAGGTTTCAAGCTGCACCTAAAGAGTGTCATTTAGTTGCTGTAAAAAGAATCCTAAGGTACCTTGTGCACACACCCACCTTGGGCCTTTGGTATCCCAAAGGATCCAAATTTAACTTGATAGGATATTCCGATGCCGACTATGCAGGATTCAAAGTCGATAGAAAGAGCACGTCAGGGACTTGTCAGGTTCTTGGTAGGTCCCTGGTATCTTGGTCATCTAAAAAGCAAAACTCCATTGCCCTTTCCACAGCAGAAGCAGAATATATTGCAGCCGGTAGCTGATGCGCCCAATTACTTTGGATGCGGCAAACCCTTAGGGACTACGTCTACAATCTTAACCATATCCCACTTCTATGTGACAATGAAAGTGCTATAAAAATTGCACACAACCCAGTAGAGCACTCAAGAACTAAGCACATAGATATCCGTCATCATTTTCTTATAGATCATTCATTAAAAGGTGACATTGCTATTTCACATGTTAGAACTGAAAAACAACTTGCAGATATTTTTACCAAACAATTGGATGAGAAAAGGTTTTGTGAACTTAGGAATGAACTTAATACTCTTGACTCTCGAAATGTGGCTTGAAACGTTGCACATTTGGTTGATACTTCAAATGTTACATTTTATTGCTAAAATTGCCCCTCACTTTTTCTTCTCCTAAGAAAACTATTTTTAATGAAGAAATCTTGGAATTTATGACCATATTTTTGTGTTGATTGCTTTCTAGTCATAATCACCAAGATTATTTGCAAAACTTGTCCTTGGATCACTATTAGTTATCTCCAAATACTTAGTTTGTCCAGTAACACCAGACTAGTCAGGTTTGCCACCGGACTAGTCCGGATAATTCCTCTTCCTAGGGTTTTCAGGGACACCGGACTAGTCCGCCCTCAGACCGGACTAGTCCGGTCGGCTGCCTATATAAGCAGCTGGCCCGTTTCAAATCTCCCTCCACTTGACCTAAACCCTCTCCTCTCAAACCCTAGCCCCCAAAAGGTGATTTTCGAGTTGAGCCCTCAAAATCCAAACTCTCTCCATGGGAAACTCTCACCTCGACGAGTTGGTACTCCTCTCCAAACTCATCCAGACAGATTTGCGCTCCTTCAACGCGAATCCTCAAATCTCGGTAAATTTCTCCCTAAAATCAATCTCTCAACTTTTCTAGCCCTAGTTTATTTCTCTTGATTCTAAGGAAGTACATTAGCTTCAGAGATGTATTCCTTTCACCTTCATACTCATTTGCACCCTAGATAGAAGTTGTGATTCTAGTTTTGTTAGGGTTCTTGTGCCAGGCCGGACTAGTTCGGCTCCTAGGTACGGACAAGTCCGGTACACCGGACCAGTCCGCACTCTGAAACCGGACAAGTCCGGTCTCTGACACTTGAATCCTCACATCACCTTCATTCTCAGTTCATTCTCATCTAAATCATGAACTCCTTGTTAGGCACGATATCTTCAAGCTCAGATGACAGCTCCTTCCATGTTGATGAAGAAGTTGAGCGCGAAAAGGTGAAGAGAGCCAAGGAGAGGTACATGAAGAAAAGGCATGATGTAAATGTGCACTCTCCACCCTCCGACGACAACTTGCCCAAGAAAAGGATGGTAGTTGTGAAGAAGGCCCAAGGAAAGGCCGGTGAGAGCTCCTCAGGGCCAAAGAGAACTCTCAACAAAGGAAAGGGACTTGCTAGTGGTCCCATTGGACCCTTGAAAATGAAGAACCCAAGTCACCGCAATAGGCAACGCTCAAGTAAGGATTTCACTGGAAAATGGGGGTGAGCTTGCCGATAGCTTCAGGCAGGTTGATGTGTATGCTCAACCTCGGCAATGCTCAGACCCAAGATTTTTGAGCAACTTCCATGTCGACTACTACGAGCATGTGTACATGAAGATGAAGAATCCCGTTGTGAAGAGTCAATGGGTGAACATCGGGTACATGCAGTCAAAGAAGTATCCTGCTTTCCATGAGGTGGTTGAGTCCCTGGAGAGGCACGGACTGAAGGAATTGTTTTCCTTTGAAAATGACTGGAACAATGAGGTGATCGCCCAATTCTACTCTACCCTCTACATTGCTCGGGGTGATGGAGACAGTCTTACTTGGATGACCCATGGTTCCAAGTATAGTGTCACTTATGATGAGTTTGCAAGGATTCTCCACCTTGATCATACCTTGGATCATGATCTAGTCATCCACAATTTGCAACCCCTGGAGAAGGATGAGCTCACATTTCTCTATGACACAAGGATGTCGTATGTTGCTCCCACTATCAAATATTTGAAGCCCTTCTATGTGGTCCTCAACAGAATTTTGAGGAAGAAAATAGCCCCAAAAGATGGAGATGCGGGGACTATTCAAGGAACCTTGAGGACCCTAATGAAGGTCATTGGTGGGAGGAGACCGTTCCATGTCTTTGAATACATCTACAATGACATTGTGAACATCTCAATCACTCCAAACAGATCTTGTGGGTATGCCTCGTACATCATGTACATGATTGAGAAGGTGACTGGACTTGAGTTCGTCAAGGATGTTCACCACACGGGGATGAAACCGCAAAAGCCCACCGAGTACACTCTACCTTCAGCTCCTGATGCACCTCCCTCCCCTGAAGCTGAGAGGAGGACTAAACAGGCTCGAGATGGGAATGCAACAAGATCCTCAGTTGCTCCTCCTAGCTCTGCACCTGCTCATGAACCCTCCGGTGGTGTGCTCAAAATGCTCACCTCTATCTTTGCCTGCTGCCGCAAGATTGAAGTCAGGCAGAAGAAGCATCAACAATATGTCAATGCCAACATCAAAGCAATCTGCGACAAGCTGGAGATTGAGCCGGTGGGATCCCCGCCCGCCTTCGAGGACTCCGAGGAAGAGTCCGCTCCGGCAAATGATGATGATGGTGGTGAAGATGAGGACCGGACCGAGATGGAGGAAGAGAGTGACGATGAGTGATTCCCCTCAATTTTTCCCTTTTTGGTGCCTTGATGCCAAAGGGGGAGAGAATTGAGACTAGGAGAGATTAAGACTAATAATTTGAGATTCATTGGTGTCTTTATCTTTTTGTGATCAAGGACATGTGTACTTAATTTTTAAAACCTTGTAATGCACTATTTCTTCTCTTATGTGTGATGCTTATTGTTGCTTGGATGATTATCTTTATACTCATTGTTGATTATCTTTACTTCATCACACCTTGTTGATCACACACTTGTTAGGCACCCCACCATAAGGTGTGTGTATATGTGAGAAGTTGTTTTGTGGACTTATCATTATTCTCATATGTGCACACCTTATGAAAATCAAGATTTTATTCTCAATTGTGATATCTCAAATGGTTGTCATCAATCACCAAAAAGGGGGAGATTGTAAGTGCATCTAGGATATCCCTTGTGGGTTTTGGCTAATTGATGACAAACATATGAGATCCTAATGAAACTACTGAGATGATTGCAGGACAAACAAGTGAAACATTTCGGTGCACACAAAAAGGTGAAAAATGAAGTGGTGTTCAAAGAGAAATACTTTGATGAAGCTTGGAAGACCAAAATAGATTTTGAATGTATAGGGAGTGTATGAAAGACACACTCCAAGAGCTCACAACTTTGCGCGAGGGTAAGGGATTAAAACTAACCTAACTTTAACAAAGCACCGGACTAGTCCGATCATGGACTGGACTAGTCCGTTCACCTTTCTGGAATCCCACTCACAAGGAGACCGGACTAGTCCGTTCATCCACCGGACTAGTCCGTTGATGTTTCTGGAGTCTCTCATACTGAGGGACCGGACTAGTCCGATCATTGACCGGACTAGTCTGTTAAACTTTCTGTAATCTCCCATTCGTGGAGATCGGACTAGTCCGCGGACTAGTCCGATGAACTTTCTGGAGTCACTTTCACACAGCACCGGACTAGTCCGATGTTGGACCGGACTAGTCCGGCAAACTTTCTGGACCTCGAAACACATTGGAACCGGACAAGTCCGGACTTGCACCGGACTAGTCCGGTGTTAGGGCTTTTCAACGGCTAGCTTTTGGAAACCCTATAAATAGAGAGTCCACGACTTTCCTATCAACACACACGTCGAATATTGATCAAAGAGCAAGCCCTAGCGCCGCCAGTTCGTCTCAAGAGCCCAAAACACATCTCCCCACACATCTAAAGTTCAAAAAGAGTGAAATCAATTGAACACTTGGATTCGGGATTGGGAGATCGTCATTCTTTCATTGCGAGCTCTTGGGGTTTGATCTTTCTACACTCATACTCTGCATTGTAATACTTTGGAGTGTACTTGATCACTTTTTCATTGTAATTCTCGTGGGAGCCCTCAACGTGTGAGGTTGCCCCACAAACTTGGTGATTACCCGTGATAGTGGAATCAAGTCGGCCTTCGTGGTGACTTGAGGAGGGAAAGGGTTGGAGACCCGGCTCTGTGTGAGCTTCCTCAACGAGGACGTAGATCTCATGGTGAGATCGAACCTCGGGAAAAATTCGTGTGTCTTGTGTCTCATTTACTTTAAATTTTGTTCATTAGATCATTTGAGTGCTAAACTTCAACATAAGGCAATTAGAAGTTACACCTGCATTCTTATATTAATATCAAGTACAAATATCAGTTGTTCTCAATTCCGCTGCTAAAGAAATTTATTTTCCCAATTAACACCTGATCAACACACATAATTTTTGCACACCGGACTAGTCCGCCCACACAACCGGACTAGTCCGGCCAACTAAGTTTTGACGATTCTATTAAGTGTGCAGGAAATTCAAAAGTCCTATTCACCCCCCCTCTAGGCCACATTCACAAACTCTATGTCATGATCAGGTGACATACCTGACAACTCATTTGGAAACACGTCCATAAAACACGCACACCACCAAAATCTCCTCAATTGCTGCACCGTCCATCTAATTGAGCTCCACTTGCTTTGGTGTGTTTTGAGATGCTTCAAATTCTATGTTGACCCCTTCCTCATTCGTCAGCTTCACCATCTTTGTGGCGCATTGACTTATCCCATTATGCTTCCTTAACCAATCCATATCAAGTATTATGTCTAGTCCTTGTGAATCGAAAATAATAAGGTTGGCAAAGAAGTCTACTTCCCTTATTCTAAGGCTTACTTTTGGACATACTATATTTGTCCTCATCTCCCCTCCAATAGACTTAACCAACAAGGTATACTTCATATGAGATATGGGCAAACTATACTTGGCAACATACTTCGACGCAATGAATGAATGCGATGCTCCAGAATCAAATAACATAGTCGTCAGGTTGGCGTTTGCGAGAAACATACCAATCACCACGTCATCCGCTTGTTGGGCTTCCTCGTAGAGACATGGTTCACCTTGCCACGAAATTTTTTTTGCGATCCACGGTTGCCTTGTGGTGCTCCTCCATTCAATCTTGGGTTCTGTCTCGGAGCATTGTTCCCTTGACCAAGGCCTGACTTAGGGCATTGAGATGCAAAGTGTCCCACCTCACCACAAGTATAGCACAACCTCGCTGCACAAGAATTGTTTGGGTGAGCTTGGTTTTGGGCATTAGCAGGAAAGTTGGTGTGGGGTGCTTGAGGCATTGGAGGGAGAGGTGCTTGCATAGCGGGGCGTTGTTGCATGAGCTTAGCTGGGCACGGTGGAATAGCAACGCGATCTGCAAGAGCGGAGAGAGTGTAGTATGGTGCATTTGGTGGTGCAAAGTGGGGGCAAATATTGCTTTCTTGTGGTTGTCCTTGATATGGTGCCTTCCTCTTGTTATCTTGTTCCATCTCGCGAACCTTGTTTTCAACCACAATAGCTTTGTCCACAAGCTTCTAAAAGTTTGCATAGTCACAATTGAGCAATTGGACTTGAATCTCATTGTTTAGGCCCCTCATAAACAAGTATTGCTTGTGGCTGTCCCGCTTGACATCCTATGGAGCATACCTTGAGAGTTGAGTGAATTTATTGCGGTACTCACTCACACTCGACCTTCCTTGCCTTAGGTTCTCAAATTATTGCCCCTTCAAGATCATAACGTCTTTAGGGAAAAAATGAGAATGGAAACTCTCCTTGAATTCAGCCCAAGTGATCTTCTCTTGATTTGCATGGGCATTGCATAGCGAGTCCCACCAATCCGCAGCTGCTCCAACTAGTTGATGGGAGGCAAAAAGAACTTTCTCCCTATCACTGCACTGGACAATAGCGAGCTTCCTCTCCACAGATTTTAGCCAATCATCAGCTTTCATGGGATCATTGGCTTGAGCAAAGGTAGGCAGTCTGGTCCTCATGAATTCTCCCAAATGCTTATGATGTGGTGGGGGTGGCAGTGGTGGAGGCATATGGGGCTTATTCTGGTTATTGTACTGTAGTTGTTCCAAAGTTTGCATCACGGTCTAAATAAGATCATTCTGCATAGCCAACAACTGCTCAAGGTTGTTAGACCCAGGTCCAAGTCTATTGTTGTTCTGAGGTGCTCCATTGTTCTTCTTATCCTCATTGGCATTCCTTTGGGTGTGAGTCCTCAGAATCTGAAGAAGGAACAAGAGATGGAAGAATTTAGAAAACATCCCCAACTATATGCATCAAGGGATGTGAAACTAAGAAACTACCTATAAAAGCCTATATGGATGTGGCAAGCGCTAAAGCATCCCACAATCCTCTACTAAGCACACAAGCAAACAAGCAACATTACATAGCAATCAGCACACCAAGCAAACCCCAACCATTCCTAAGTGTTCCTATGTGCTCTAAAGTGTCCATTATATCTAGGTTGCGTCCTTAGGTCAACTTGTGGCTCTGGTACCGATTTGTGACACCTGATTCCGAAAATGAACCGAGTGAACGCATATGTGTGCCTAGGACGTTCCACACATACACGAGTGCACCACAAACGATATACAGAAAATTACAACAGCAAGAACTAGTAAATAAGTACTTTTATTACAATATTCAAATAATTCTCTAATTACAAACTCTAATGATCATTATTAATAAATCTAAAACTAATGCAGCGGAAATAATCTAACTGGGCAAACTAAGCAATATAGTAGTGTGGCTCCAAGCAATACACAGGCATGTCGATGGCAGCACAAAACCTAGTACTCCGCATTATCCTCAGGAATACTCCCAAACATCACATGAAACTGTTGGTGAGGGAATTGCAAGGGTGAGCACATGTCGTATTTAGCAAGTGTGGGAAATAATGACATGTAGCTTAAACAAGGAACGATAACAAATAAAGGCTATTTGCGGAAGAGTACATTTTAAACATATGAAAAAGCATCTTACAATGTCTATGTGAAATTTATCCCATCATATCCCAAATAAATATAATACCTCATATCCATCATTCATTAACCATCCATATGCCATATTCTTACTATCATCATTAACCATGTCCATTTATCACTATCCAATCTATCACCATAACCAATACCAAACCATCCCAATTCCCAAGTTTTCTCTAATCATGTAGGTCATTCAGGTGCTCTTAACCGGGAGCACGGCTCTCATGATAGTTTTTAACACTCTGCAGAGGTTGTACCACTTTACCCACATGTTCGTGATTTCGTCACCCGTCAGCGACTAAAAAAACCTCTCTTATGCCAATACACTGCCTTAGGTGTATCGCCAAGAGATCACAAAATAGCCTTTTACAAAGGGTTATCAGCATATTCAGACCCACTGAGGTTTCACTGGTGGTGATGCCTCCAACTGAGCACATCCAACCAACGGTCCCCTTTTATGTCGTTCAGATCCCAGGTCAGTCCCGCCACTATTGCAAACACAACCGACTCCCATTCCTCGCTCTCCCAAATAATCCAAACAATGCTGGCAATACACCTAATTGATCGGCTAAGTGGCACCCATACTTGGCCTTATGGTGGCACTGTTGTCCTGGCATATTCTCGCATGAACCGGTCCTTAGATCCAAGGCAAGCAAACCACCATATAATTCAACCCAATCCACAAACCATGCTTGCTTAGATCTCCCGAGTCCCATGTTACCAATTAATCATGTTCATCAATTCATATCATCCATAAATTCATTAATTCATAGTTAAGCCATTTGGTTGCTTTCCCATCCCAATTAATTAAAGCAAAGCAAAAACATAAAATACCCTTTCTGACTCTCTACAATGTACTCCAAGCGACAAGGATGGTTAAACAAGTCTAGTAAACACATAATTTGGGCTTTCCATCAATTTGACACAAGCAAGCAATTTTGTAAACAAAACATTTAAAAATAGGATCAAATTGTTCAAAGACACTTGCCTTGCTCTTGAGATTGGTTAGGATCAAAAGCTTCGAAATTCTGGTGTTGGAGGTCATCGACAGCACCCTCTAGAGCAATACCTCCTATTTCGCACAACTAACATACAAAACAAGCATTACAATCAATAAAAGCTCATATATTACTCAATATGTCATGACATGCATGAATAATGCAGTTATGTGGTAATGCATGTTATTAGGTTGATATCATAGCCTACTTACTAGTCACAATTAAGTTTTACATGTTAGAGCAAGCTTTAAGTCATTCAGAGGATATTTAAGAAGTTCCAGGAATTTTCAGAACAGGAAGACCGGGCTTGTCCGCAGTGAGGACAGACTTGTCTGCTATGGCTAGGGTTTTGGCGAATTCCCAACTAGAGTATAGTTAAAGTTAATATAGAACCATAATTTACGTGGAAAAGATGGATCTAAGATATTTACCGTGAATCCTATGGTTCAAGGGTTGAGGATTTGACGAAACTCGAGATCTTGACGTCTAGATCCACAGAAGATGAAGAATTGATGGAGAATTGACGATGATGTGAAGTGTTTGTGAGGATTGCAGTAGCGACGACGATCTTGATTGATCCTACTCCTTCCTGCGGTGGAGGCTTCTTGATGGCGGCTCTCACAAACTAGGGTTAGGGGTTCCCTTCAATTGTGGCAAAGAGATGAAAGGGCGGTGTTGGGGTGTTTATATAGGGTGGAGATGGTAGGGTTTGGGGTAGAATTCAGGTTTAAGGCGGTGGGGGCCTAGGTGGGGTCCCACATGTGCTCCACAAGGGTTAGGCATGACGTTCATGGGCCAAAATAATGTAAATAACCAAGAGTCTGTCGGGGAGAAAGAAATAGAATCGGAGTCAGGCACACCGGACTCGTCCACTCAAGAGTCGGACAAGTCCGATATGGGACAGAAAGTTGGACGGCCAAGTCCATTGTAAATTCGAACAAGTTCAAACGGTTCCATAAAGCAAAACGGGCAAGTCCGATCGGGGACCGGACAAGTCCGGAGGTCTTCTCAAATTTTCAAAAGCCGGACCAAAATGAGGAATTACCGGACAACTCCGAAAAGTTCCAGTAGCGAAGATCGGACTAGTCCGTAATCGGCAACGGACAAGTCTAGACAACATCAAAAACATTTTTTGGACTAGTCCGCAGCAAAAACGGACACGTCTAGAAAATAACAGAGAGCCAGACGACTAGTCTGGGGTCCAAACCGGACAAGTCCGCACTGCTACAGGCTTTTAATTGTTGTTTTGCTTCTTGTTCATTTTAAACGTGTTCATTTTTGTGTTGCTTAATGTTAAACATGTATAATAAGGTATACAATGCATGATGGATGAAAATGAGGGTGTTACAGTATAGAAGAGTCTTGAGCAGTTATTGAAAGTTTCGGTTGAAACTGAGTAGGATTAGAGTCCTAGTTAGGATTGGGTTAGCCCAAGGGTCGGTTATATAAGCAAGAGAGGTCAGAGCTCGTGCTAAGACGACTTTGAGCTGCTCCTCTTGTGTCTTTGGTGAATAAAATTCTAGTTTGGAGGAACTTTTGTTCCTTGTTCATCCATCTTGTTTTCGTCAAGTTTCTGCGCTGCACGACCTTTCTTTGGTATTTTGATCATAACTCGTGTTTTACAGATCCAATTGATGTGATTCTTTTTGTGTTGTCTTCACAACTCAAATGTCTATGATCTGTGAAAATTTCACAGTCATTGGATTTGTGGTTTTTGACCTACACGAGTTTCTTTGCAGCATAGCAGATATGTTTGCTCTCTGTTAGAACAGATTGATCTTTGCTAGGGATGGCAATGGGTCGGGTTCGGATCGCGTGAAGCGAAAACCTGCCCAAATTAAAAACATGTGTGGGTGTATTTTCCAACCTGAACCCGCACCCGCGGGTGAAAAATTGCACCCGCACCAGCACCCGATGGGTTTCGGGTACCCGTCGGGTCTAACAAATGTAATATATATTTCCAACTTAATATTATGTCGGAGTTGTTTAAAAACAGAACAAATACTGTCGGTACCCTGGGAACCGTACACTCCTTGATATTACAAAGATCTCAAGGGAAAGTCATCTATTTGATTTGAAGACCTTCGGAGGCCCACATGTCAGACATAACCGGACCCGCTTCGCCAACATGGTTAATCCCAGGGTCGCCACGTGTACTGCCAAACCGGAGCTACCGCCTACAAGGGGGAAGCTCTGGGCTATGTACCAAAATGGCACCCCCGTACCTAACCCCAGACCGAGGGAAGCTCCAGAACTGACACGTGTCAGGTAGCTTTGGAGCTACTGTTTCCCACAGTATGCTCCGGAGCTGCCACATGTCCAACCGTCGGATTTTCAGCCTCTAACCTCCGGAAGACTCCACAACGGCTCCGGATCTCCAAAGGGGAATCAAGGGCTTCAAGACCTGATCAAGTGTCATTAATACTATATTAATGACACACGATCGGACGACCTTAATTACTAGTAACGGTGCTGTCAAAGCCCATTACCCGGTCATTAAGGGCAATTAAACGTGTTGAATGAGTATCAATATTAGTAACCGTCGGGGCCACATGTCGGGCCAGGTTAACTTGTAACGGCCTGCCCTTGTACTATAAAAGGACAGGACGACGACAGACTCTAGAGGGTCCATAGATGCTGGACACAAGCTCATACAGCTAATACAACACAAACACACCCGTGGAGTAGGGTATTACGCTCAGGCGGCCCGAACCACGTAAATCTCCGTGTCTCCTTTGCTATTTACAATTCACCTTCTTGAATCTTCGCACGCCCACACCGAACATCAAACTCCTCAAACACCGAACACCAAACCACCGACAGTTGGCGCGCCAGGTAGGGGCGCCTCAGATTTAGAGAATGGTGAACTCAGCTGCTTGATCATCCAACGGTCATCCTGCTGTTCAAGTTGTTGGGGGCAATCCCTCCAATATGCAACCACCAGCAGGGGCCTCAGCGCCAGCAGGAGTCACACTGCCACCACCGCCACCTCCACCAGCAAATCAAGCTGGACAACGCGATGGTGCACCGGCGTCAGTCACTGCGTCGGGAAATCATGAAAACCCGGAACACGCGCTCCATGCAGCACGTTCTCTTCTCCAACGCCCACCACCTCCGGATGCATCTCGGGATGCACTGGAGCAGTGGAGAGCTGATGTGGAACATTTGGTTGCAGCAGCAGCCGACCGCATCAGCAACCAGGGTCCTCCTCCTTCAGGACGGGCCCCATCGCAGCGACGGACCTTGTCTGGCAGACTTGGTCCGCAAGTTTCCAACAACAGGAGACGTGTTGCATCACAGCAAATGACGTCATTGCCTTCCGGGGCACGACGCTCTCACACGGTATTCAGGCTTTCAACTCATGACCTGCGGGCAGAGCTTGATCGTCGATACCGCCAATAGGATGGCCGAGTCCATATTGAGCGTGCTCGTGAAAGACGAGAAGCTCAAGGCATTCTTGCTCCTAAAGGAGTGGGAGGAGGCTGTTCAGCCCTGGCCATGCATCTGCGTATGGTCAGGTGGCCACAGAAGTTTCGGCCTCACCTGCCAAAGAAGTTCGACGGGACCGTCAATCCTGTCGAATTTCTTCAGATCTACTCCACTGCTATCTTAGCAGCTGGAGGAAATGAGGCCGTAATGGCCAATTATTTCCCAGTGTCTTTAACTGGGACCGCCAGGTCCTGGTTTATGAGCCTTCCACCCAACTCCATCAACAGTTGGGAGGAGCTGTGCCGGCAGTTCACCGCCAACTTCGGGAGTTCATACACCCGACCAAGCACTGAACTGGACCTTTTTGCAGTCGTGCAAAAAGGGGGAGAATCCCTGCGATCATTCATCCAGAGATTCTCTCAGGTACGAAACACTATCCCTTCTATCTCCAGCGCTTCTGTCATTGTGGCATTCAGACAGGGTGTATGGGATAAGAAGATGTTGGAGAAACTAGCGATCAAGGAGATCACCAGTGTCACGGAACTCTTCAGTTTGGCCGACAAATGTGCCAGAGCTGCGGAGGGCCGTGAAATGCACTCCAAACCAACTCTGGAGGATCACAAGAAATCCTCCAAAGAAGAAGCCGCTACCTCCGGGAGTGGCAAGAAGAAGAAGAAGACCAACGGCAAGAAGAAGCCGTCGGCCGGTGCATCCAATGTTGCAGCTGCTGCAGCTCCGGGTGGCCGGGGGCCACGCCCCGAGAAGCGACCTCGACCGTCTTCTGAAGACGGTGGCAAACCCAAAGTGTAGTGTCCAATTCACAAAACGGGCAGCCACAGTTTGGAAGACTGCCGGGAGGTCCAAAACCTTGCCGAGCGCTACAACAAGCGCCGGGAAGAAGCTCCTTTCCGACAGAGGGAAGGAAAACAAAAAGTCGACAAAGCTCCGGCTGAAGAGGAGTTAGGTTTTCAGGATCTCAAAAAGGTCCTAAAGGCTGTCTACACCTCCGTCGACGACGATTCCGACGTCTCTGACAACGAGCGTCGGAAGACCATGAACACCATCTTTGGTGGATCATGGGACATCACCTCTCGCCGCGTCATCAAGACTATGCATCGGGACATGGCTGTTGTAGCTCCTACAGCCAGGGCGGAACCTCATCCGAAGTGGATGGACACAGCCATCACTTTTGATGCTTCGGACTGCCCTCGAAGCATGGTTGGAGCAGGTCAGCTACCTTTGATGGTATCTCCTACCATCAATAACATCCAGCTCCACCATGTCATGGTAGACGGAGGTTCGGGGCTTAACCTCATAAGCTTCGAAGCTTTTATCAAGCTTCAGCTCCGACCTTCGGATCTCCACCCCTCCTGACCTTTCTCCGGAGTAGGTCCGGGAGCCATTACCCCACTCGGAGCTATTACCCTCCCTGTTACCTTCGGGACACAGGAGAAGTATCGCACCGAGAAGTTGGTCTTTGACGTTGCTCAGATCAACTTACCCTTCAATGCCATCTTGGGTAGGCCTGCCTTGTACAAATTCATGGCAGCTGCTCATTATGGCTACCTGGTGTTAAAGATGCCAACACCAGTAGGCGTTCTCCGGATCCACGGAGATCGTACTGCCGGAGTAACTGCTCTGGAAGAACTCCATGCACTTACCACGGCGCAAGAGGAGGACTCCAGGCAGGAGCAAGCTCCAAAACCCCCGAGCATTCGTCAACGAGGCTCGACATCTGCACCTCGTGTGCAGCCAAGCGGCGACACCAACATTCCCATCAAAGTCGTCCAAATCGGTTCTGATGCCGCTCAGACCACCCGTATATCGAGAGGATTGAACGACAAATAGGAACTCACGCTCATCGCTTTCCTCCGGGCTAATGTCGACGTGTTTGCCTGGCAACCTCACAAATGCCTGGGATCCCCAGGGAAGTGATTGAGCACAATCTGAAGATCTACCCCGACGCCCGGCCTGTGCATCAGAAGCCTCGGAAGCAATCCGTGGAGCGACAAAACTTCATTCGACAAGAAGTGAAGAAGTTGCTCGAAGCTAGATTCATCTGAGAAGTCTTCCATCCAAAATGGCTGGCAAACCCAGTCGTTGTGCCCAAGGCCGGCGGGAAGCTTCAGATGTGTATCGACTACATAACACTAAATAAGGCATGTCCAAAAGATCCATTCCCACTACCTAGAATAGATCAGATAGTGGATTCCACCTCTGGGTGTGAATTACTGTGTTTCCTAGATGCATATTCTGGGTATCATCAAATCAGAATGTCTAGGGAAGATGAATAGCATACCTCTTTCATCACAGTAGATGGATTGTACTGTTATACAACCATGCCATTTGGTCTCAAGAATGCAGCTTCAACCTTTGTACGAGCTATGTACAAAACCTTTGAAGACCTCATTAGAGACATAGTGGAAGTGTACGTTGATGACATCGTGGTCAAGGTCAAGAACAAGGAGTCACTTCTTGACACCTTACAGGCTGTTTTCGATAAGCTGCGAGTTACTCGCACAAAGCTAAACACAGACAAGTGTGTCTTCGGGGTTAGCTCTGGAAAACTTCTTGGTTTCCTGGTAAGTCACCGGGGCATAGAATCTAATTCGGCGAAGATCAAGGTCATTGAAGACATGCGGCCACCAGCCCACATCAAAGATGTCCAAAAGCTAACTTGATGTCTAGCAGCCCTCAGCCGGTTTATTTCAAGGCTGGCGGAACGGGCACTCCCCTTCTTCAAGTTATTGAGGAAGTCCGGACCATTCCAATGGTCTGAAGAAGCAGAAAAGGCGTTCCAAGAGCTAAAATAGTTCCTCTCCACCCTACCAATTCTGGTAGCTCCGAACCTTGGTGAGCCTTTGTTGCTTTACATTTCAGCTACTAACAAGTCGTTAGTATGGTCCTGGTCGCGGAAAGACCAGAACTACCCCATACTTAGGGATCCAGACCCCTTCGGGAGGGTCAGGAGGTTCCTGAAAGCGAGTCTGGGTCCCAGCTCCCAGATTCGAATCCACAAGAAACCACTTCAGAAGACCCAGACTCCTTCGGGAGGATCCAGGTCGTTTCTGAAGAAGCTTCGGGTTCCTCCAGTCAGGACCTGGAGGTCCCCAAAGAAAATTCGAATCCCTCCGAGAGGATCCGAGTCAGTGAAGAGGAAGCCTCGGGCCTCTCCGGGAGGGTCCGGACCATTCAGCGCCCGGTGTACTTCATCAGTGAAGTACTACTTGATGCCAAGACTCGATACCTAGAGGTGCATAAGCTGCTCTATGCAGTTCTTATCGCCTCTAGGAAGCTTCGCCATTATTTCCAAGCTCACAAGATCTCAGTGGTGACCTCTTACCCACTTCGAGCAATCTTGCATAATCCCAACTCAACTGGGAATATTGCAAAGTGGGCAGCGGGATTGGCCAAATTCGATCTCGAATTCATTTCAAGGCAAGCAATCAAGAGTCAAGCATTGGCAGACTTCGTGGCAGAATGGACTCCCTCTCCATCAAACCCTGGGGGCCCCAGTGACCAGAAGCCGGAACACGAAGCTTCGGCCTTCACCGAGCCTCATTGGACCCTCTACTTCGACGGCTCCATGCAAAAGCAGGGGGCCGGAGCTGGAATCCTTCTCCTTGCACCAACCGGGGAGAAGGTAAAATACATGGTACACCTTGACTTCAAGGCGACCAACAACATGGCGGAGTACGAAGCACTCATCTACAGACTAAAGGTGGCACTGTCATACGGTGTCAAGCAATTGCTGGTCAAGGGAGATTCACAGCTCATCATTAAGCAAGTGAAGGGTGAATGCTCCTGCAACAATCTCCAGCTAGCTACTTACCTCCTTGAAGTCCAGAGACTTCAGAAGGATTTCGAAGTCCTAGATCTCCACCATGTCCAGCGTGCCCACAACGCTGAAGCCGACAAACTCTCGACGAAAGCGTCAACCGGAGCTCCGGCTCCTGACGGAACTTTTGTCCGGATGTTGTCAAAACCCACAGCAGCCTGACGAACTGAGCGAAGGGGACGAGATCAGCATCCCGAAGCTGACGGTCCCGATGGCCCTGTTACAATGGCAGCCATAAAGGGTCATAGGTGCTGCCGGAAGCTCCGAGCAACCCAGCACGCAAGACTCAAATGCTCAAGTTAGTTCCGATGCATGGATCTCGGAGATCCGGAACTACTTGAAAGACAACATCCTTCCTGACGATGATGTGTCCGCTGACCGGGTAGTCAGATTGGCTAAAAGATACACGTTGGTAGAAGGGGATCTCTACCGACGCGGTGCCAACGGCATCCTAATGCGGTGCATCACAAGGGAAGAAGGCTACGATCTCCTCGCAAAAATCCATGCAGGCGAGTGTGGGAACCACGCATCTTCTCGCATGCTGGTTGGTAAAGCCTTTCGGCATGGATTTTACCGGCCTACAACACTCCAGGATGCAACTGAGCTGGTGAAGAAATGCAAAGCATGTCAATTTCATGCAAAGCAAATTCACACACCGGCTCAGCCCCTACAAATGATACCTCCTACATGGCCCTTCGCTGTGTGGGGGATGGACATCTTGGGACCTTTCCCAAGAGCCGTCGGAGGTTACAAGTTCCTGTAAGTCGCCATTGACAAGTTCACCAAGTGGCCGTAAGCAACTCCAGTTGTGACAATCAACAAGCAATCTGCTATCAACTTTTTGCAGTCCATTGTATGCAGATTTGGAGTCCCAAACAAAATCATCACTGATAATGGGACCCAATTCACAAGCTCTGCATTTCAAGGATATTGTGAAGACCTCGGCATTCAAGTTTGCTACGCCTCCGTAGCTCACCCAGCAAGCAATGGCCAAGTCAAGAGAGCAATTGTTGAAATCCTTAAAGTACTCAAAATGTGCACCTATGAGCGCTTGAAAAAACATGGTGCCAACTGGATTGAAGAGCTTCCGCCCACTCTCTGGGCCAACAGGACAACTCCAAACCGGTCAACTGGAGAGACACCCTTCTTCCTGGTGTATGGAGCTGAAGCAATCCTTCCTCCAGAAATCACCTTGGGGTCACTCCGGGTCCGGACCTTCGATGAAGCCACGCAGGACCAGCTCCGGCGTGAAGACCTAGACCTCCTGGAGGAGGTAAGGTGCCAAGCAGCTGTTCGGAATGCTCGATACCGCCAAGCCCTTCGGTGCTATCATCAGCGGCATGTACACAACCGACAGCTCGAGGAAGGCGACCTGGTGCTACAGAGAATACAATCCAGAGAAGGGTTAAACAAACTCTCCCCCAGCTCGGAGGGACCCTTCCGAGTGATTAAAGTATCCCGTCCCGGGAGCGTTCGCTTGGCTACCGAGGATGGAAAATCTCCCAATTCCTTGGAACATTGAGCACCTCCGTAAGTTCTACAATTAATATCACGGAGGTGAGTTTGTAGTAACTTAAGTTGTATGTTATAGAGTCATTATACAGAGTCGGATAGTTCCTCCGGGAGAACAGCCGGACCTTTCCTGGAAGGTCTGCAAAGTTCATGCAACACTTGTCACAGTCTCAGGACTAAAAGTGTGGCTAGATACCCTAGGTCAAACGAGAAATAAAACACGCTTAGCCTGGTTCCGTACCTTAAGATTGTACTTGTTTCCCATGTACCCCGAACCTATAATGAAAGACATCTTCATGTAAAATAGACTCCACGTGCATTTATTTTGTACAGGCTCAACATTTTTTATTTTTCTCTTTCTTGTCTATAACAAAGACGTGCAATTCTTGAAATTTGAGTTCGACCGGTTCATATACGATTCGAATTGTATTGTCGATTCTTTTGGATTCAAATATTGTTCATGGCCCACTCGCCTGAATGCCGCCAAGCCAATCTAGGGCCGGAGTGTGCTATCGGCTTAGCTTGGTCAAGCACCCTAAGTACGCCACTCTACCTACACCCCGGCAGGCCGAAGTAAGGCGGGTCCAAGTGCAATTGGATCTGAAAGAAAAGGCAACGCATTCGGTTGTATTTAGAATCACCTTTGACTTAAAATTTTCTTGAGAATCGTAAGCCGCGACGAAGTTATAGGCGAGAAACGAATTTTACTATTTTTCTTGGCTTCAGTGTGCAGGAAAAATAAAATCTACGTTGATGGAGAAAAGCCAGAGCTAACAAAGCTCCGACTCCCCTAGGTGGCTTGTAATCGATGTTACGCATTGAAAACGAGCATCACCGGAGCAATCAAGCTTCGGTAGAGCTAGGGGGGCCAGCCGTCGACGCTAAATAAAAGATGGTGAGAAGACCCCGCAAACGGAGTCTCATGCCAACAAACTAAGTGTTGGCAAAGGTCACTGCCGGAGCTACTAAGCTCCGACACCCCGGAGCATTAACTATCGATGCTCTACGCGTTGATAGGGACTATTGCCGGAGCTACTAAGCTCCGACGATAGACAATGCCGGAGCTTCTAAGCTCCGACAACCTCAGGGGGCCTTCACTATCGAAGACTTCGGACCTACACTCTACAAGTTCGGAGCAAATGAGTCTTTAACAAAACACAATATCCTCTTGGTACATGTTCACAATCAAATTGTGTACATCTACCAGGGGGCCAAGTGAAGACAAAAGTGTTGAAGACAAAAAGTGAAATTCACAAAAATTTGGGGATTTCATTCATCTGGAGACAAGGGATTACAAAATTGAGGAAGAAGAAGAGAAAATACGAGTGAGAACTACAGAGATAGTCCTAGACCCTATGGAAGAATTGGGCAACCTTCTGGGCAACCTCCGACACGTTGGCTCGGGCAGCTTCGCCTTCTCCTTCAACGGGACCTTCAAGCACCGGGTCCAGAGGAAATTGGGAGTTTCGGCTGGTGTAGCACATCAGCACATATTCTGCGACGTTCTTCCCCAGGGATTGCCCCTCAACCTCCAATTGGTCCGCGATGACATCGCCCACCTTGGAGAGTTTGCTGCCAGCCGAGCTCAACGCCTGCAACGCCAGGTCCGGCTCCGACTCCGGATCATCCGGACGCACGGGACTGAAGCCCATCGGTGTCAGCGCGTCATTGGCCTTGCCCAGGAACTCCCAAATCTGTAGGGAGTCCGCAGTCCTTAAGCCCTTCAATTCCTCCAGGGATCTTCTGGCCGCCACCAGTTCAGAATTCTCGCGAGCGAGGCGCTCAACCTCTTTGGCGTTTTGCTGGATCTTTTCAGCAACTCGCTTCTCGAGTTTTCTGAGCTCCTCCTCCTGGAGCTGGATCTTGTTCCGGCGGTCAACCAGGTCCTTCTCCCTGCCCCTCACTTTCTTCTCCCTGGCAGCAAGGGCACACTCTTGCTCGTAGAGTTCCTGCCCTCACACCCAGGCCTTCTCCTCCTCTTCGGTGCAGCGCTCTTCCAATTTCTTGGCGCGCTCCTCTAGTCCCTTGTAAGCCAGAGCCACCTTCTCGGTGAGCTCCTCCTCCCTCCTCAGGACGTCATCCCGCAGCTCTAGGAGTTTTTGCTCTTCATCTTCGAGCCATTTCTCCCTCTCCTCAAGTGCCTCCCGGCGCTTGATGAGTGTAGTGTTAATGGCCTCAAGCCTTTCTTGGCGTTCATCGGCCGCACTGTTAGCTGCTTTGGTCTGCTCATAAATCTCCCAGGATTGGTCATCGAGGGCGCGAGTCATACTCTCCCTGTCATCCAATAATTTACCCCAGTATTCCAGGCAGACCTTCTCCCGCTTGATCCACTCTTTGTCATCCGCTAGCCTCGACTGCGCCAGCTTGGTCTCAAAGTAGAGCCGGTTACGCCACCGCCTAAGGGTTTGGCACTCCTCTTCAAGAGCCTTGCTGTCGTGGAAGAAGGCCAGTTGAACTTGACGCAAACTGGAACATGCGTTGTCAATAGACAATGACAACGGGATAGGTTCCGGACCTGTTGGGGTCTCCTCCGCTGGTTCCAGCGGGTTTTCAGATACAAAAATTGGGTCCCACTCCACAAGAGTGGTCCCCTGGGTCTCCATGGCACTAGGGCCGTCCTCCGGGATGGCCTCATTCGCCATCGAGGAAGGCCCCGCCGCCAGGTCTTCATTCACCCCCTCAGGCAGGGGGGCCAGCGACTTCACCAGGGCACTCCGGCTCAGCCGCGGGTACCTCCGAAGTCGTCACTTCCGGAGCAGGGGCCGCTGCTGGCTCCGGTCTGGGTACCTCCTTCGGTGGGGGCTCGAGCTCCGACGCCTCTACAACAACCGGCTCGGGAGCCGGAAGATCTACATCATCAACCGGCCCTGCGGCCGGAGCTCCAAAAACGACCGGCTCTGCGGCCGGTGCTTCTGAGGAAGCCGGCCCAACTGCCGGAACTTCCTCAACATCCGGCGCACACGCCGGGACTTCAATCACCTCCGGCTCAACCGCCGGAGCTTCAACAATCTCCGGCTATGGGGCCGGAATTACTGCTTCCTCCAGCTCAACGGTCAGAGCTTCCATCATCTCAGCACCAGGACCCAGAGCTTCAACCTTCGGGACAGGTGCCGTTGGTGCATCTTCTCTCCCGCGGTCCAGCGCTACCATAGGAGTCTCTGGGGATGAGTCGAGGTCCATGACCACAACTGTTGGCGCCGGAGCTGTCGCAGCTCCAGCCACCACTTGGGGCGGCACCGGGACAGGAGCAGAAGCCCCCGCCCTCACAGCTTCAGCTGCTGTGGCTGAGGGTGGAGCCTCACTCCTCTTCTTGGGAACGCTGCAGATGATGGATGAAGAAACTTAAAAAATAGTTACTACAACTAAACAACTGTCCAAGGTAAAGATTAAAAATTTCCTTGGGAGGCTTCCGCACCAGCTTGCGCGAAACCTCTTTCCCGGGTGTTCTGGCTGGTCATAGCCGGCGTGGAAGCTCTAGAAGGCCCCCCGGAACTCGTTGCAGCCACGGGCGTTTCCCTAGTCGAGGCCCCCCTTGATCGGGAAGAACCTCCAGACTTAGAGGCCTCAACCGACCCTGGTGCTGGAGTCGCATGCCCGGTGCTAGCATCTCGGGAGGACCCCGCTGCGGGTACAGTCACCACGGTTGTAGGAGACCTCCCCTCCGGGGAGAAGGAGCCGACGCAGAGGTGGCAGGCCTGACGGACCTTCCGTCGTCGTGCTGCAGCTTCCTCTTTCGGCTCAAGGGTTCATCCGCCGGCTACTTTCCCTTGCCGACGACCTCAACCCTTGGCTTCGGGGCAGGGTTGGAACCACCTTCTGAAACCCCAGGGATCGCCACCCTGGAGATCGATCTTCTCTCGATGACACCGAGGTCGTCAAGCACGGGCATCTTCCGCCGGAGCTCCCTACTGAACTCTACTTTCACGTTCAGAGGAAGAAAAGCTGATGGCGGAGTCAAGTCGTCACCCTCGACGTCGATGTCGTGCTGGAACTTCTTGAGGTGGAACTCCAAGGTTGTCCCCACCATGTTGGACTTCAGCCCGGTCTCGACCCGGTCGTCGTCCATCACGTTGTTGAGGGCCCAAGCGAGTTTTTCTCTCCTCTTCAACGGTTCCCACCTGTTGACTAGGAAGTTACAAAACACCGCCTGAGGAGTTAATCCTCCCTCCACGCACTGGAGGATCCTGGTCAGAGCAGGGTTGAAGGCGTCCGCCAACACCGGAGCTTCACTCCAGATCGTCGTGTCAATGTTGGGGAGGCCTTCGGGCAGCTCCAGCCTCTCGTGCTCCTCCACCCGGATGACTATCCAGTCCTTCTTCCAGTCATCCAACTTCCTAGAGGGAAACGACCGGAGGTACTTGAATGGGCACTTCTTGCGCTTCACGAAGTAGTAGAAGCCAAGGTACTCATTGCTCCTGCCGGTGGTATGGACGGTGAAAAAGGTCCGGAAGAGTTCAATGCAGGGGGGATGCCCATCCACATCTCACAGAAGTGGACAAAGATAGACACAAGGAGAATGGAGTGAGGGCCAAGGTGGTATAGCTGCAGACCATAAAAGTCTAGCAGCATCAAGAAAAAGGAGGAAAAAGGTGGGATCAACCCCACCATGGCGTACGAAGAAAAGTACACCATTTCGCCGGCGTGCTCCTTCTCAAACAGGAGCTCTCCCCCGGCGCGGACCATGCGGTTGAAGAAGTCCGAGGACCATCCCATGAGGGTTCGGACCTTCTTCAGGTCGCCGTCGGTCTTCAAATGACTGTCGCGGAGACCCAACTCCATCGCAGCACAGCAAGGCAAGAGAGGAAAAGCGAAGCACAAGTTGGGAGTTTGAGCGCAAGAACTGATGAGAGGCGTAAAGAACTCCAGACGGTGTGTGCTTTCCTTCTTAAGTAAGCCCTCGCAACGCTTGGATGGAAACCGCAAGTCGAAGATACCACTCAAAAATTCCACCCAGCCGATGACAAAAGGGCCCGGGACCACCCCGACAATCAAGTCGAGGTTCTTACCCAGACGAATGGTTGTCATCATGAGGCGGGAAGCCCGAAGGCGGTGGCCTGACAAGGCACGCGGAACCGATACGGTTTTCGTATCGGGAACCGGCGACCTTCAATTGCGTGAGATCCGCACGCCAAAGATCTCATCTGCCGCACGCGGGATACGCCACACGGCGAGGATTTAACTCCAAACCCTCGCCAACAGCAGTTCCGAAGACCTTTGAAGACTCAGTTCAAAAGTCGCGAGGATGGACCCACCTCCGGCGGAATGACTTCACCCAAGGGGTCTTCCCCAGAGGTGGGCCCAGGGGGCCACTGTCGGTACCCTGGGAACCGTACACCCCTTGAGATTACAAAGATCTCAAGGGAAAGTCATATATTTGATTTGAAGACCTTCGGAGGCCCACATGTCAGACATAACCGGACCCGCTTATCCAACATGGTTAATCCCAGGGTCGCCACGTGTACTGTCAAACCAGAGCTATCGCCTACAAGGGGGAAGCTCCGGGCTATGTACCAAAATGGCACCCCCGTACCTAACCCCGGACCGAGGGAAGCTCCAGAACTGACACGTGTCAGGTAGCTCTGGAGCTACCTGTTTCCCACAGTATGCTCCGGAGTTGCCACGTGTCCAACCGTCGGATCTTCAGCCTCTAACCTCCGGAAGACTCCACAACGGCTCCGGATCTTCAAAGGGGAATCAAGGGCTTCAAGACCCGATCAAGTGTCATTAATACTATATTAATGACACACGATCGGACGACCTTAATTACCAGTAACGGTGCTGTCAAAGCCCATTACCCGGTCATTAAGGGCAATTAAACGTGTTGAATGAGTATCAATATTAGTAACCGCCGGGGCCACATGTCGGGCCAGGCTAACTTGTAATGGCCTGCCCTTGTACTATAAAAGGACAGGCCGACGACAGACTCTAGAGGGTCCATAGACGCTGGAATCAAGCTCATACAGCTAATACAACACCAACACACCCGTGGAGTAGGGTATTACGCTCAGGCGGCCCGAACCACGTAAATCTCCATGTATCCTGTGCTATTTACAATTCACCTTCTTGAATCTCCGCGCGCCCACACCGAACATCAAACTCCTCTAACACTTTAGTAGTGTCGGGAGATCTGCCGGATCCAACCACCGGCAAATACCATAAAATGATTCATCATTCAAACCATCAGATTCTGACAACAAGTTAACATTCAATCTGAACTACGCATTGCTCAGTCTGAACAACACAACACAATATTCAATTATCAATCTGAAATCGACAGATTTATCAATCTTACAGCAACTTAATATGCATCTGAATTATGTTGCTCATCATTTGGACACACAACAATATGAAGAAAAATAGATGGGGGAGATCTTCTCAAAAGGACTCGAAATATGGAGATCCAAAAAGAAAAACTTCGGCATTTGGCAAACAGATGCCATCTCCAACAAACTTCAGTACTTCACCGTCCTTAAACCACGAAAGGAAACGGAGGCCGAGAGGAGGAGGCATGGGGCAACGACAGACACCAGGGTCTGTAAAGGGCTGGAGGCTAGGGTGAGGGTGGCAGCGGAAGGCGGAGCCACAGAGGCGGTGATGCGAGGGTGGCAGGCTCTGACGGGATTCAAGAGGCAGCGGATTCATCCAGAGGCAGGCATTGACACTGGACTAGATCAAGGCGGACGAAGGCGGCAGGACCATGAGGGCGGAGGCGGCAGGATCCGGACCTGGGCACTCGCGAACAGAAGGCGAGACTCCGAACTCAACGGGATTTGGGCGCCGGGTATGCGGCTAGGGTTACAAAGGCACTAGGATTCGCCGATTTCGGACGTGGCTATTGGGCCGGGGCACTGTCGCGCTGGGCTATACTGGGCCGAACGAATTTGACGGAGTTTTGGGCGCCTGACGGGCACCCGCGGGTAAAAAAATAAACCGGAACCCGCAAAATTTTGTGTTGGGTGTGGGTCTAACCTGCGGGTGCAAAATTGCACCTGAACCCACACCCGCCGGGTGCCAAATCCGACTGGGACCCGAACCTGTGGGGCTGATTGCCATCCCCAACCTTTGCTCACTGTTTTGGTCATAACTTGAGTTTTACTCAATGTTTTCTCGTGATTCTTATCGTCGTGTCTTCGTGACTTGATTCTCTACGATCTACACTGATTTGTCACGTTTTGAATACGTTGGAAACACTCGCACACATGTTTTCTCTATCAGATTGATTTTCTGCCAATTGGTTTTCGTTGCTTCCGCTGAAAAAGTTTTAATATATCATTCACCCCCCCCTCTGGTTCACGTGCTCTTCGATCCTACACATATGGATCACCTGACGTCCATCTCTCAAAGTGCTTTCATCAAGGGATGTAGTACCACAGATAATTTTCTCTACATCCGCAATGTTGCGAGACTATACAACAGTAAGTGAAGGCCTCTACTCCTATTCAAGTTTGATATCTGCAAAGTTTTTGATTCGGTTTACCTTCTAGAACTACTGCACAATCATGGTTTTCCAGCCAAGTGGATATAATGGGTAGCAGCATTGCCTGCCTCAACATCATTTTCGGTTAAGCTAAGCTGGGCCACAAGAAAATGGATTGATCACCGCCGGGGGCTTAGACAGGGAGACCCACTCTCCCCATTTCTATTCATCCTAGCGATGGATACAATTCAGGGTTTATTCAAATAGGCAACCGAAGCTGACTTCTTATGCCCCCAAGCCGAAGCAGCAACCAGCTTGCAGATTTCGTTATATGTCGACGATGTCGTGATCTTCCTAAACCCAGTACGAAGCGAGGTAGATACCACGCTGTAAATACTCAATTCCTTTGGTAGGGCCACTGGTCTCCATATATCCAGCAAAGAGCACTGTCATGGCCATCCAAGCATCAAGCATCAACCTCTCCGATGTTCTGCAGGGCTTCACAGGGCAACAGGTTCACCCGCTTCAAATTTATCTGGGTATTCCAATAGCATTCGGAAAAACTACAATGACACATCTCAAACATATCAAGGACAAGACTCACGATCGTCTCGCCTCCTGGCGTGGTAAGCTGCTATCCATGGCAGGGAAACGTGAGCTTGTAAGATCGGTTCTATCCATCCTGCCTATGTACACGATGATTGTGCTCAAACCACCGAAGAAATTCATCAAGGCGATTGACGAAATAAGGAGATCCTTTCTTTGGGCTGGATTCAATGAGCTCAAAGGTGGAAATTGCAAGGTTGCATGGACCAAGGTATGTCGACCGCTACAATACGAAGGACTTGGAATACACGACCTTGAAAAGTGGGTCGGGCTCTGCACATCTGTTGGTTGTGGCAAGAATGGACACATCCACATAAGCCTCGGGTCGGATCGATGATGCCCCAAGACAAAATTGATAAGGATTTGTTCACTGCATCAACCATAGTCAAGGTCGAAAACAGTCTCTGAGGGCTCATTTTTGGGACTCAAGCTGGGTGGATGGTCATGCGCCGACATTCAGATTTCCAAACCTATATACACACAGTCGTGATAAACACATGACCGTTGCACATGGGCTACAACAAGATTACTGGATTGCATCGGTGGCTCATGATCTCTCTGTGTCCTTGATCGCGGAGTTGATCACGCTATGGAGCTCATCCAGGCCTCCCACCCAGACATGCTCTCCACCGAGCCTGACACTTACAGATGGAGGCTTACCTCCTCTGTAAGTACACGCTAAATCTACATACATCATTCAATTCTACGGTAGTGAAGCGTCCTGGCATCCATATAACATTTGGAAGGTATGGGCTCCGAATAACTGCAAAAACTTTTGTTTGGTTGATGACTCAGAATAAGATCTGGACAGCAACAAGACTGATAAAACATGGATGGCAAACCAACTACTTCTGTGGCCTCTGTCTCAGATCTCTAGAGACATTTGCTCACCTATTTATCGAATGCCCGGTAGCTCAATTAATCTGGCAACTCGGTTACAAGCATGGTTCCATGAACTGGGACAAACGGACACGAATAACCAGCGGCTTTAGGAAAAAAAGACAATGGCGTTGCTTGTATGCTGGTCTATGTGGAAATAGAGAAATCTACGTTTTCTCAGAGGAAGGAACTCAACACTGATCAGCTGTTTCATCGATCCTCGATGATGCGGGGTGGTGGCGACGGGCTGGTTGCCCGCTCCTGCTGAACGCTAATGCGGCTGCACCACTCCAGTAGCAGCTGCATGAACGACTCAGAGGTGTAGTTCAGAAAACACGAGGACTGGATTGTGCCAGTGCCAGCTGCTATGTATTAGCTTCTGGCCTTTTCTTCACTGCGCCGAACTTCACCCCGTAAAACGTTTGTACTATTAACACAGGTGTTTAGCCCATTGGCTTGGCTTTTCGGAAAAAAAAAAAGGAAGACAGTCTCCATTTGGACTTTCGAAGGTGTCCAAGATATGCCGGAGTTATCACTTCCATGGACTAAATCTTTGTCGTCGGCGACGTACTTTGATGTAACTAACATAAACAATAATAAAATTCCATTATGGAGAAAAACGTGTAACGCCACTGTAGTTGCATAGGACAGCGGTGCTTCCACACAAGGCATTAGACCATCCGCACCAACGTACTGAAAACCATACTCTAAAGCATACTGTAAAGCATACTGGAAAATTTTTGTGAGATGACATACTGGAAGTATAGAATATGGTTTAGAGGATAGAGTATGATTTAGAGTATATTGGTGCGGATGGTCTTATTGCCGCGGCAGCCTGCGGACGCCGACCCGCATAATTGCGATCCTGTTCGAGGGTGCCGTCATCAATACATGTATCCCTTCATCGAATAATATAAGTATTTTTAGGTTTGGTAAAAGTCAAACTTTTTAAGCTAAAACATCAAATGTTTACGGGGAGTTCAAATGTAAAAATGAGACGCCAGGTTTTGGAATTTGGATACTGGCATCAGCATGTGAGAAGTACAGAAAAGTACAGAAAGTCTAGCTGACCCAACTGAACATAGAGCTACTGGGGAGCGGTCAATGCCTTAGGCTTCGGCTTTACTTCAACTTCATTCACTATACGGATAAATATTGCATCAGGCTCGTGGCTGAAATGAACAAAAGCATAAGTCAGTCAACACAGTGTTTTCTTAATCCAAATACAAAAGGCTGCACTAAAAAAGGTCCGGTCATACGATTTCTCTCCCTCTTCATAAGTGTAGCTGGATGCCACAGCAAGTAGATGGCCAGCCTTACTAAACGACAGAGAAGCAATGCTTGAAGCGTACTTTGAGTACTGTAATCAAAGTAAGGAAATGAATATTATGAGAAAAAGAAGTGACAAATAAGAGATGCTAAGATTCCAATGAATCAAAACTATCACTGGGTTACCTGGTAGAGCCTCTTCTTGTTAGTGCCATCCCATACATTTACAAATCCGTCGCATCCTCCAGTGGCAAATGTACCATATCTGCAGCCCGACAACAAGAATATAAGAAATAAATAATCCAATAAGGTATGAATGGCTAAAGAAATTAAAGGAGACTCTACATTGGATGAAACGCAATTGCATTTACTGGATAAACAGTGTCCCTCCCAGCCTCAGATTTCCGGTGACATTTGAAAGCATACCTGAATGGAAAAGAATGCCAGCAAATTGTTTAGTTGCCTATTTAGAAATGTTCATAAAAATACGTCTTCGGATCATCTCTGTAGGGAGATCTGAAGAAGAGATGTGTTGAGAAAAATAAAGAGCAAGAAAAACAATTGAAGAAGCTACATATATTGCTGAAAAATAAAATATGCATTGGTGTGCACCATGAATACTGTTTGTAAGCATTTTTGTTCCATATTGCTACAAGTGGCTAAACACTACCTATAGTAAGCTTCTGCGTGTTAGCAAACAACATAAGGGTGAAAAGGGGGCGAAGTAAGAGACAATGTGCAAAAACAGTGGAAGCATGTTAAAAATGATTTACATCATTTACAATCTCAAATGTTGCTGCGGAAAACAAAAATCAAACCGCACAAGTGATTATCTTGTAGAAAATCATTGTAAAATATTAACCATTGGTGAAAAGAATGCAGAAACCATACTTTTTGGATTGAGCAGACTCAGATAGATCAAAGAATTCCATTGAAACTCGTCCTTCCACAGAACTTAGGGCATACCCTGAAGCAAGACAGAAGACTGAGGTCATCATAGAAAATATTGAAGTATATCAACATTATCCAACAGTAGAAAAGTAAAAAAACAAATAGATAAATACAGAATAAGCAGTATTCCAAACCAAGCTTGCTTAGATTGCACAAAACAATGCCAAACCAGTGGCTCAAAAAAAAAAACCCTAAACAAAAATAGCATCCAGGTCAGTACTCAGTAGGTGTGTGCACCAAATTAGTGACAAACAAGATAGCTGCAATTATATGGTAGTTGAATCAGCTAATTAAATTGGCCAGTCAGTTTAGGAATTAGGAGGAAAATTGCACAAGAGCCTTCCAAGATCTAAATTCATGAAACCTCTAGTATATCATCACCCACTTATAACCAAATATTTCATTCCTACTTCTTTGACTCCTTAACAGAACATTTTTCAGTTAGAATGCAAAAATGTCAGAACACTTTCATGTTTGACTTCATCAAATCCAAAGTACAATTATTAAGTTATGTTTTCACAAATACACTAATCACATGCTACATATCTCGCTTCAGTTATGGGACACGTGTAGCTATACTTAATTTCAAGAAATATGTGCATAGTAGAACTTCAATACTTAGATCCTTCTTTTCCTGTTTGACAGATGTATCACCTCTATCGACATAAGCTTTCAAGTAGCAACTAAATCGCAAGCAAAGACACACATTGCATCCACAAATTTATAGTGGAGTGTTCAGTAGCTTTAGCTCACTTTTCATTGTAATAAAAAAACTATGGAATGTTATGTGTTTCTCACTATAGGGAAGCTTATGCAGATAACACAATATAAATATTTCCTACGCGGGCACTGGTCTTACATGTTAATAGATCCTAAATTGGTGATAAATGTCTAAATCCAGTAGCTCAATGCACGGAGTATTATGATTATTCTAAATCAGTTCATGTAAACGAAACAGATATAGATAACCTGGATTATCACCTTTATACTCTACTGATTTTGTGGATTGATCATGACAAACTTAATATAAAAAAATAACTAGCTAGAAGGAAATTAAAGAGATCTGATAGAGACAGCATGCACATGGAACCAGTAGCCACAGAAGTTATATGTACAGATATAAATTGTAGTAGTCCAACTTAATGTGTGATAACAAAAGTACATAAAGAAATATTTACACAGGAAAAGGTTTCCGTATCATTCATGTCACGAAACAGCTGCAAGGGCAATATACAAAGGTTCGAATATTGATCTGAATAAACGTGCACAGATACATAAAAGCTTATATCCCAGAGATGTACCATGTTAATATCCCAGAGAAACGACCAATCACAAATTGATAGGCTCGAACAACAATCAAAAGAACCATAGCACGCCAACAAGATCAAGAAACTAATCCATGCATAAAACCCTTCATAGACGCAGAAGCTTATAAATAAGCTGAGCCTCCTCATTCAAACCCACGTTCAAATAACTGACTGGAGTAGAGGCCTCCAAATAGGCTGAGCTTCCTCAACCAGACTCATGCATTTATCACACACAAACTGACTATGCCAAAAGTTTCTGACTGCCGAAACATGCACAATATTCTTGTATGTCCTAAGATGTAGAACTGTGGTGCACTGGTAATTTAATCAAGAATGGTAGCAGTTACCTGTTCCATTGGGGAAACATCGAACACACCGTGTTTGATATTTCAAAGAAGAATCTCTCTTTTGCTCGGGTTGAGACATGTTGCGCAAATCGTAAATGTTGACATGCCTTCCTGCCGTTGCAACAACTAACCTATTTCCTACCAATGACATAGAATAAACACGTTCAGGTTGAGTATATGTGCCAACAAGTGTACGTTCTGGTCCGCTCACTCCTCTTGGATCCCAGCATTTAACAGTTTTATCCCAGCTGCCAGTGATGACTTGACCTAAATTGAGAAATATAGAAAAATATATAGTTTAGTACAGTATTGTTACGTGGTGACTGATAAAGCACAATAGGCCAAATTAAATGAGTAAAGCACCCCCAAATCATTAAAGGCGTGTTTAGAATACGAGTTCACATCAAATGTATAGCATATTAGAAGTTATTTAAAACAAAATCTGCAATGTAAACAGCTCCCAGAAACAGTTTTAGCAACTGAAGAAGGTCAACAGATCTCGTTTTGTATTGTAGTTAGCACAGTTGAAAATGTATACATAAATAATAACAGAGAAAGAAACACCATAGAATTTACTCTTTATTAATATATCGTACAGCTAGAATTTTCATACAATATCTAATGACAAACAAATATAGTACTATCACTATCATGCATGATGAAAATAATAACCCATAATACTTCAAACCGAAACTCACTACAGAAAAAAACAACTAGTTACCTTAGATGTGATTGTGACAGAGAAATCTGCAAATCCTCAACCAAGTATTGCAGTGTGCCAGTGTGCCATTGTAAATAGTGTTGGACGAAAACTCATTTGGTGCTCCGAGTACCAGGAATAATAACTTCTATTCTACATGACTTAAATGATTTTAAAGATTTAATTGTAAATTGGAATTCAGGTATTGAGACAGTTAATATTGTGTTTTTCCCTGAAATATAACAAAATAGATTTCATCCTGAAGCATAGTTACATAGGCTAAAGACTTGTTTGCCTGTATCAGGATGCAAAAATACAATAACAAAAGCCCAAAATTATTTCAATAAGAGCACAAGTACCTGCAGCGTAAGAGTATTCAACACAGCGAACTGGACCATCATGACGTCCCAAAACATCTTCCTTTGATGAACTAAAGACTAACCTGAAATAGATCGTTTGGGCAAACTGGTTGTCAGCTGTACTGTAACCACCATATAAAATAGATGTATCCGCAAGCGGCCAATTATGGAATTAGTAGCATTCAATTTATGAAAAATGAGCACATTGCTATACCACGAATATTTTGGTAAGTCCCACCAGAATGGAAGAGTGACAGCTCGCATCACAGTTCAATAAAACATACGGACATATTTTTTCGCAACGGAATCAGTCTATCTCCACATCTCATACCCAACCCCCAAATCAGATGCAGAGCAAGTTGCAAAATAAAGACAGAACGTGAAAATAAATAGGCACGAACCTACGCACTGTGTGGTCCGCGCCGGCGCTGAACCCGGAGGAGTCGTCGTGGAAGCAGCAGTCGAGGACGGCCCCCGGGTGCACGAACTCCCCCTTGAGCAGGTTGGCGTCGGCGTCGTAGAGCCGCACCGTCTGCAACCGACCAAATCAGGTCAGATGAGTGGGATCAAAGAGCTAGGGTTTGACCATGGATGAAAAGGGGGGAGGGGAAATGTCCTGACCTTGTCCCATGAGGACACGAGGAGGTTGTTGCTGTGGTTAGAGAAGCGGAGGCCGGAGATCCCGTCGGAGGGCGGGTCGGCGAGCTCCCTGCCACTGCCCATGGCGGCTGGTGCGGCGGCGGCGGCAGCGCTCATGGTGCGGGGCAGGGAGGTGGCCCCTCAGTATGTGGTTCGTTCGGGCTGGGGCAGCCGGAGAAGGCGGAATTCGAAATCTGAAGTCGCGGTGTCAGCACGAGGGAGGGTGGTTGTCTGGTTGACGAGGAGCGGAGGGTGGTTTAAAACAGAGTTGGGAATTTTTTGGATTCAAAAACTCAAAGAAGGAGGCGTCGCCTTC
The DNA here is from genome assembly GCA_036927565.1 of Tuctoria greenei. Classification (NCBI taxonomy): domain Eukaryota; kingdom Viridiplantae; phylum Streptophyta; class Magnoliopsida; order Poales; family Poaceae; genus Tuctoria; species Tuctoria greenei. The sequence goes on along the minus strand of JAYESD010000003.1, from coordinate 132,111,585 downwards.
CTGTTCCTTCGACGTGGACTGAGGCGGCAACGGTCTTGTGGGGCTGAACCGGGGCCCATGCTTTTCAGTTCTTACAGTTCTCGCATCAAATGCAGGCAGATTTCCACGTATGTTCGGGAAACCTAAAGAAACTGACTGTTTAGAAAAAAATATTACAGCCAGCTTTTCTGAATTTTTTTTTGTTTTAGCGTTAAAAAAACCTTATTCGCAAAAGTAGCATGTCACTATATTTTTTTTCAAAAGTAGCAACGTACTCGCATAGTAATTGTGTGAGTCACACATCAGCTGTGCGACTTGACACGTGTCGCGATGCAGTTAGTCGCTGACAGATTCTGCGAACTTTGACCTGCGGGACCCGCCAAGTCGCACTTCTACCATGCGACTCGCGGAGCAGTTGTGCGACTCGCAGGACTAAAGTGTGAGCGGACCCCACATCGTCACGGGCGCCTGGCCGCGAGCGTTCACGGGCGATTGGCGCGAGCGCGCGCCGCGCGTTCACGGCCGCGTCTCTGAGCGGCCGCGCCGGCTATAAAAGGCCTCCTCCGTGCCCGTTCGTTGCAACCGGCCTGGTTCCAGAGCCAAGAAGAGAGGAAAGAAAAACAAAAGAGGAAGAGGGAACGAAAAAAGAAGAGGAAGAAGAGAAAAAAAAGGTAATTTAATTAATTATTTTATTATTCAATTAGTAGTTGTCGGTACCCTGGGAACCGTACACCCCTTGAGATTACAAAGATCTTAAGGGAAAGTCATCTATTTGATTTGAAGACCTTCGGAGGCCCACATGTCAGACATAACCGGATCCGCTTCTCTAACATGGTTAATCCCAGGGTCGCCACGTGTACTGTCAAACCAGAGCTACCGCCTACAAGGGGAAGCTCCGGGCTATGTACCAGAATGGAACCCCCAGACCTAACCCCAGACCGAGTGAAGCTCCGGAACTGACACGTGTCAGGTAGCTCTGGAGCTACCTGTTTCCCACAGTATGCTCCAGAGCTGCCACGTGTCCAACGGTTGGATCTTCAGCCTCTAACCTCCGGAAGACTCCACAACGGCTCCGGATCTTCAAAGGGCAATCAAGGGCTTCAAGACCCGATCAAGTGTCATTAATACTATATTAATAACACACGATTGGACGACCTTAATTACCAGTAACGGTGCTATCAAAGCCCATTATCCGGTCATTAAGGGCAATTAAACATGTTGAATGAGTATCAATATTAGTAACCGCCGGGGCCACATGTCGGGCCAGGCTAACTTGTAACGGCCTGCCCTTGTACTATAAAAGGACAGGCCGATGACAGACTCTAGAGGGTCCACAGACGCTAGACACAAGCTCATACAGCTAATACAACACCAACACACCCGTGGAGTAGGGTATTACGCTCAGGCGGTCCGAACCACGTAAATCTCCGTGTCTCCTGTGCTATTTACAATTTACCTTCTTGAATCTCCGCGCGCCCACACCGAACATCAAACTCCTCTAACACTTCAGTAGTGTCGGGAGATCTGCCGGATCCAAACCACCGACAGATGCGCACCAGGTAGGGGCACCTGAGATTTGGAGAATGATGAACTCAGCTGCTGGATCATCCAACGGTCATCCTGCTTTTCAAGCTGTTGGGGGCAATCTGTCACGCCCGGTCATCGTAAAGATGAACAGACGCTAATCACATGTACGCCAGGATCAGTTGAATCGTACATGCGTCGACGAAAGTGAAATACCATTACAATGCCATGTTCGATTACATAAATAGCCTTACAGTATGACTCGAAGGTCTACAAATACACACCACAAATATTTACATCCACAACAAAGCTAACGATGTTCAACTACAGCAGAAGACTAATAGGTAAGAGCAGCTCCAACTCCACAGGCAGCCGTTGCGCGTGAGGTCGCCAGCCTAGATCAAGTCCTCCGGGTTGACGTAGAAGTCTTCCGGTGCCGCTTCTTCCTCTTCATATTCTAAAGGAGAATTAAACGATTGAGTACATAGAGTACTCAGCAAGTGCGGGAAGAGATGATATGATTGGCTAAAGCAAGGAAAGGCCAATTATGGCTTAGCACTATGCTTAAAACCTAACCTTAGCTTTCAATTACCAACATCATAATTCAAGAAGGAATCAACTCATAAGTAATGATAATGAATGTACTTGAATCATAATTAACCACCATTTCCCAACCATAGACTAATTATGAACTGGCCCCAAGCCGCTCTTGTCCGTGAGCACGGCTGTCATGACAGTTTTACCAATCTCTGCAGAGAGTGTACCCTTTCCCCACAAGCAGTGATTTCATCCCCTGTTGCCAGGTGGACTTGAGTAAACCTCCATGTAGCCCGTGGTGATCAACCACATTTCACACTTCCGTAGGTGTGTGGCCCAGAGATCACTACATGGTCTTTACAAAGGTACTCCCGACTAGTGCTAGCCCTCTAAGGTTTCCACCACTGGGGATTCTCGGAGTAACCCTCCGCCCCAGAGCCCCCTCTTGAGCCTTGCGGATCCCAGAGCAGATCACCCGCATCATTCCCCGCACCATCCAACCACTAGCATTTCATCGGGAGAAGCCTAATTAATTGACCATGCTGCCCCATCTCAGTCTCGTGGTGGTACTATAAAGCTTAGTGGCTTCCTCCATAAACCGGTCCTTAGAATCCGGTGGTAACGAACCCCAATCCCAGGTCTCGTGCAAACTGCACCATACCAATACTAACCAACCACCAGATTCCTATCCACTACAATTGTGTAATCACCACAAGTTCAAGTAACCAATAAAGTTTAATGTAGCACCATGGTATGAAATCCCAATCCCAATGTTTAAGCATGGCTAAGCATAACTATGACCTATCTACTTCCCAACCCATTTCAGGTAACAAGGAATTATATGGAACAGGGCATGTAAGCATGAAGTAGGACATCAATTTAATTAGCATGCATCTATCTAAATCCCTAGAACTGGAGCAAAATGGTCAAGGGCACTTGCCTTCGTTGAAGACTTGAGTGTTGTCGAAGTCCTGGTCTTGGAGGTTAAGATTAGGGTCGTAATACGACTCTAGACATATACCCAAGCATGACAAGAATAGAATAAAGCTAAATAAGTAAAGGGCACGCAAAACAATGCATCACAACACACACATAAGCATAAAATCCTATACTAATGCGTCCCTACGAAGTATTTATTAATTAACATGGCCAAAATATGCATTTTATATTTTTCCTACAATTTTGGAATTTAATTATAACCTAAAACCATTTTTATTGAATTTTCTATAGCAAAAATGTATTTTAAAACATTTATAATAAATGTTCCATGGACCAAATATATTTTATCTGAACACTACAATTTAACCACGGCATAAAATAGTTTATAACAATTTTTCATAACATTTCTACACTTAATTACCATTTTTATCTATTTTCTACACCTCAAATACACTTAAAAACCCTATTCAGCAAATAAATAAAAGTCTAGGGACTAATTAAATAGTTTTCTATACTGTACAGGGTCTGAATACATGATTCTACAAAATTACAGGGGTTAGAATGCTTATTTAAATGATTAAAACCAATTTCTAGGGATCCAGGGGCTAGTTTGTGAATTCTGGGGGCTAGATTCGAATTACAGAGAAGCACAGGGGGTAGCAACTAAGTTTGCAGGGGCCTGGGTGTGAATCTGGCGGCGGGAAAAGAGATTCAAATGTGGGCCGTTGGATCCAAGATGAAGGGCCCAGATTTTATTATGCCGAACCGTTATGGTGTTCTAATCTCAGCCGTCGTGGGTTAACCGACGGCTCACAGGAGGCCACGTCGACCCCCGGCCGGCGCCAGCGCCCTGCGCGGCGTCGCACGGCGGCGCACGGCGGCGAGGTCGCCGGAGCTAACCCGATAACACGAAATAGTGCACAATTCACGGATTTAAGCGCATGGAAATGAAGGGGGAGATCGAGGGAGCTCACCGGAGGGCTTGATTGGACTTGGGGAAGAGTGGAGAGCGTCGGCGACGGTCGGAGGCGGGTGAGCTCGCCGGAGTTCGACGAAGTTGCCGATGCAGTGACGGTTTCTCCGAACAAGCGTGTCCGGCGACGTCCTGGTGGAGCGGTGATCGAGTTAGGCCAATAAAATAGAGGGCAGGAGGGCTGCAGCGACGGGAACGCGGACGCAGAGGTTGCTCACCGGCGATGAAGGGGCTAGGGTTCCGGGAGGCTCGGGGAGAGAGGGAAAATGGGGGGCACCAGTCCTTTTAAGCGCGGAGGGTGGGGGCGGTTGTGTAGCTCGACCGAATTTCGAACGGGATGAGTGGTTCCGAGGCGAGGGGATCGTGGGCGCGGGGGGTGGCGGTTGCACGCGCGGCGCGGGAAAGAGAGGGGAGGGATGTAAGGGATGGCGCCGACATGCAGGCCCCGCCCGGCAGAGAGAGGCAGAGAGGGGAGAGGCTGGCTGGGCCGCGGGAGAGAGGAGGGGAAATGGGCCAGGGGAGGGAAATTCGGCCCAGGGAGGGGTTTAATTCCTTTTCTTTTTCTTTTTCATTTCTTTTCTTTTGATTTGAATTCAAATTCAAATTTGAACATTTGCTACTCGTTTGAACATCAAAAATTCACCCAAAAATGCATGCTACAATGATCAAGGGTTTGAACAAATTTTTGTACATAAAATATGGGTGTTACAACTCTACCCCCCTTAAAAGGAATCTCGCCCTCGAGATTCGGACGTTCTAAGAGAATAGATGAGGGAAATCCGCCTTGAGAGTTTCTTCTCTTTCCCATGTTGCTTCTGCCTCTGAATGATGCTTTCATTGCACTTTACACATGCGAATGACTTTGTTTCTTGTGATCTTTTCCAGTGTCTCAAGTATCTTGACAGGCTGCTCCACATAAGACAAATCTTCTTGTACATCCACTGCTTCCATTGGCAATTGCTCTTCAGGCACCCTTAGGCACTTCTTAAGCTGCGACACATGGAACACATTGTGCACATCTGCCAGGTGTAGCGGAAGCTCAAGCTGATAAGCCACTTCACCACGTCGTTCCAGTATCTTGAACGGACTAATGTAACGGGGTGACAACTTGCCTCTTACTTTGAATCTTCTCAATCCTCTCATAGGTGACACCTTCAAGTACACATAGTCACCAACTTCAAATGTGAGATCACGTCTTCGAGTATCCACATAACTCTTCTGTCTTGTTTGAGCTGCCTTTAGATTCTTCCGAATTTCTTGTACTTGTCTTTCAGCCTCTTGTAATACGTCAGGCCCAAAGACTTGACTTTCCCCAGTTTGATTCCAAAACAACGGTGTTCTACATTTTCGCCCATACAATGCTTCAAAAGGAGACATCTTCAAACTGGCTTGATAACTGTTGTTGTAAGAGAATTCGGCATACGGCAGATTCTTGTCCCAACTTTTGCTATTCTTTAGAGCACACGCTCTTAACATGTCTTCCAATATTTGGTTGGTGCGTTCAGTTTGACCATCAGTTTGAGGATGATACGCCGAACTAAAATTCAGACGGGTATCCATTGATTCATGCAACTTCTGCCAGAATCTTGAGGTGAATTGGGTGCCTCTGTCTGAAATGATCTTCTTAGGAACTCCATGTAAGCATACAATCCTGGAGATGTACAGTTCCGCCAACTTGGGGCCATTATATGTTTCTTTCACGGGAATAAAGTGAGCAACTTTAGTCAAACGATCCACAATAACCCATATAGAGTCATAGCCAGACTGTGTTCTTGGTAGTCCCACAATGAAATCCATACTAATTTCTTCCCACTTCCATTCTGGCACTTTGATTGGTTGCAATAACCCTGCTGGTATTTGATGTTCCGCTTTTATTAATTGACATGTATCACATATGGCCACATATTCTGCTACATCTCGTTTCATTCCATGCCACCAATATCGATCTTTGAGGTCTTTATACATCTTTGTGCTTCCGGGATGAATGGAGTATGATGAGTCATGAGCTTCTCTTAATATCAACTCTTTAATCTCCTTGACATCTGGAACACAAATCCTCTTTCTAAGCCATAAGGTTCCTTGTTCATCCTCTCTAAAGTTCGGAGCTTTTCCTTTCTTCATCAACTGTTTGATCTCCTTGACCTTCTCATCATTCTTTTGCCCTTCTCGTATATCGCGTTCAAGGGTTGAGTCCACTTCCATAGCAACTGCTTCAGTGCTAGACACCAGACATAGATTTAACCTTGCAAACTCTTCACATAGCTGGGGTTGGAGAGCTTGTACTGATAAGTTATTGCTTTGTCCCTTCCTGCTTAGAGCATCGGCGACCACATTAGCCTTGCCTGGATGGTAATTGATTCCCACATCAAAATCATTTATTAATTCCAACCAACGAAGTTGTCTGAGATTAAGATCCGGCTGTGTGAATATGTATTTCAAGCTCTTGTGATCTGTGTATATCTCAGTTCTTTTTCCCATCAAATAGTGTCTCCATATCTTCAAAGCATGAACAACAGCTGCCAATTCTAAATCATGTGTTGGATAGTTCCTCTCATGCTTCCGAAGCTGTCTTGAAGCATAGGCCACAACATGTCCTCCTTGCATCAAGACACATCCTAAACCATGCCCAGATGCATCACAATAGACCACAAACTCCTTCTGCAGATCAGGCATCACCAATACCGGTGCACTGGTCAACCTCTTCTTCAATTCGGCAAAGCTTACTTCACATTCGGGGGTCCATTTGAAAGCAACTCCTTTCTCAAGCAACTTGGTTAGTGGTCGAGAGATCTTTGAAAATCCCTCGATGAATCGACGGTAGTAACCAGCCATACCTAAGAATCTTCTTATATCATGTACACTCTCAGGTGTTTCCCACTTAATAACATCGGCCACTTTGCCTGGATCCACTGCTATACCTCCTTCGGATATGACATGTCCCAAAAATGATACCTCCTTTAGCCAAAACTCACACTTACTAAGTTTGGCATACAATTGATGTTGGCGAAGCTTCTGTAGAGCCATCCTGAGGTGCTCCTCATGCTCTTCTTCAGTCTTGGAGTAGATAAGTATGTCATCGATGAATACCACTACAAACTTGTCCAAGTACTCCATGAATACCTTGTTCATAAGATACATAAAATATGCCGGAGCATTGGTCAATCCAAACGACATAACTGTATACTCATATAATCCATATCGAGAGACAAATGCCGTCTTGGGAATATCTGACGGTCTAATCTTCAGTTGATGGTAGCCCGAACGAAGATCAATCTTGGAAAACACACATGCTCCTCTCAACTGATCAAACAAATCTTCAATCCTTGGTAGTGGGTATTTATTCTTGATTGTTACCTCATTTAAGGCGCGGTAATCCACACACAACCTTTGAGTTCCATCCTTCTTAGGTACAAATATGACTGGTGCTCCCCAAGGCGATGAGCTAGGACGAATATATCCTTTTGCCAATAACTCCTCAATATGATCCTTTAGTTCAGCTAATTGTTTAGCATCCATTCTATACGGCCTCTTATATATTGGGGCCGTTCCAGGTACTAATTCAATGATAAATTCAATCTCTCGATCAGGGGGCATACCTGGTAAGTCATCTGGGAATACATCCAGAAATTCTTTCACAACCCTGATGTCTTTGGTACTCTCAAGATGGTTGAGTTGCACTACTGCTTCTTGTGTCTGATCTGGCTTGAATTCCACTGTAGTGCCATCCGGGTGTGTTAAGCAGACTGTTCTAGTTGCACAATGAATTACTCCTTGATTCTTCGTCAACCAGTCCATTCCCAGAATGATATCTAATCCTTGTGAGTCCAACACTATTAGGTTGGCCCAAAAGACTACCCCCCTTATGTTTATACTCACTTTTCGGCATAGATGCCTTGCCACCATCTCTCCTCCAGGAGAGTTTATCAATAATGGCCCATTCAAGAATGTAACTACCATGCCATGTTTCTTTATGAAATCCTTGGATATAAATGAATGTGTAGCACCCGAATCAAATAATATGGTGGCGGGGTGGGAGTTAACAGAAAACATACCGATCACCACATCAGGCGCTTCCTGTGCTTGTTCCAGAGTCACATGGTTGACACGACCAGATGGATTCTGTTGCTTCTTTGGACAACTACTGGCATAGTGTCCCCATTCTCCGCACTTGTAACATTGTACTCCCGCAACATTATTTGGGCCCTTGCTGCCTCCTGATTGGTTTCTTGGGGGTTGGCCACTTGGACGGTTAGCTGGAGCTGAAGGGCGGGGTGGCTGCATCTGCTGACGTGAGGGTTGCATTGGCTGGCGTGGTGGCTGCTGTTGTTGCTGCTGGCGCATTTGGTGGTTGTAGGGAGTGGGTGGCCTGTAGTTGGAGTTTGGAAACCTCTGTCCCGTGTAGTTCATGGGACGAGTCATTTGGTTTGCAGGTGGAGGGTTAAGACGGGGGTGCACATTGCTGCTAGAGGCATGTGCCATAGTCAACTTCCTTTTTCTTTCTTCATCATCTAGTTCCTTCTTAGTCCTCTCCACTTCAAAAGCTTTGTCAACCAGCTTCTGAAAGTTGCCGTAGTCGCTGGAAGACATGGCGAACTTTAACTCCTTGTCCAACCCATTCTTGAAGCGGAATTGTTTCTTGGAGTCAGTGTCCACATCGGTTGGAGCATAGCGGGACAACTGGGTGAATGCATTCAAATAGGCCCTCACAGTCATACGGCCTTGCTTTAACATCAGGAACTCTTCACGTCTTGCTTGTATTTCTCCTTCTGGCACAAAGTGATTGCGGAAGTTGGTCCTGAATTCTTCCCAGGTAATGTTTTCTGGGTCCCGGTGAGCTTCAGTAAAGGCAGTCCACCAGTCGGCTGCCGGCCCTTGAAGTTGATGGGAGGCTAGTAGTACTTTCTCCCTTCCTTCACAGTGGATGAGCCTCAACTTGCTTTCAACGGTACGGAGCCAATCATCGGCATCCATGGGTTCGGTAACGGTGGCGAAAGTGGGTGGATGAGTGTTCAAGAAGTCCCTAAGGAAGGACCTAGGTGGAAAAGGTGGTGGTGGCGGAAGGTTGTAATTTGGTGGTGGTGGGGGTGGGGCTTGTTGCAGGTTGGTGACAATCTGTGTAAGGTTGTTAAGCAGCTGGGTTTGGATGGCCATCATCTGCTGCATTTGTTGCGCGGCTGGGGCCCCGCGGGCACCCCTACCATTCCATTCAGGCACACCTCCAAGTCCTTCATCTTGGGGCACAGCACCCTTTCCACGACCTCTACCTCTACCTCTTCCAGACATCTGTGTAGGGAAGAATTGAAATTTTAGAACAATAGATAAGATATAGAAGGGTACGCTATGGCAACGGTCCCAACTACATGCATCAAGGGAGACACAGATATATATAAAGCAAGCAAATTCATTAACCAACTAGTGCAGATGTGGACAAGATGCTAATGCATTCCACAACTCACACGACACACTAACAAGCCTATATACAAATGACATGGATGTGGACAGGATGCCGAAGCATTCCACAACTCATGTCGCACACACACACAACATAAAGCAAACTACTAGCATAACAACATAGATAACACAACTCAAGACTAAAGAGGGCGCAGCTACACGCTCCTACATACTAAGGATAGGTGTCCTGAGTCGTCCAACGGGAAAGCAAGTCCACTCCTACTCATCGGAGTCCTCCTCAACCTCCATCTCCGGGTCTTCTTCTTCTGAGTCCTTTCTTGATTCCTGGGGGAGTTCATGCGACGATCTGGAGAGTTCGGGTCCCAAGGCTCCACGTCCGAAGCGTACTGAGGAGAGTTAGGATCAACTGCAGTGATCCTCGCGTAGCATCGGCGAAGTCGCTCGTAGCGGTCAACCAGGTCCCTGCTGTCCTGAAGCTACTGCTGACAACGCTGGAGTCGCGAAGACAACTCCACAACGTCGTCCACCAGCCTCTCGCACTAAGGGTGAGTCAAGTGCCCCTCGACGTCACGCCCAGTGAAGGCGGCCGTGCCACTAGGGCGCTGAGGGGTGTACGCGTGCTCCGTGCACACAAGAAGGAACCTGTGGGCGTGGCTCCAGTAGGTGGTCGCCTCCCACGTGGCGTCCTCCTCAGCCGCACGCTGGGAGCTCCTCCAGGCCGGAGAGAAGTGTGAGTGCAGTAGCTCTGAGTCGTAGTAGACGACCAGTTGAGAACTCCACTCTAGTCCACCAGTATAGGGTGCAAAGACCCTAGTGGTGTGGTAGACTAGGCGAACACGGTACTCACGGTACCCCGCATCTCGAAGAAGAGAGCGAAGACGGACATGCATCCTCGAAGCAGCACTCCCAGTGGAGAACAGCGTCGTCTCCCTCCTGGGGGTGTAGGGTGCGGAACGACTGGCTAGGGCGTGGCGTGGAACACGACCCCCAGTCGACTTACGAGCCGTCTACTTGGTTTGCGCCATCTACAAACATTTGAAAAGAAGAGAGTGAGATTAATAATCCATAAATCAAATTAGAATAAAGCAAATAGCACAGCAAGATAAGAAGCACAAGGTTTGAGATAGAGAGCACAAAATTTTGGAAATACTATTTCATAGGAAAATAGTATAGTCCTTAATTTTCGGCCATTTCTAACTAGGCTTGCGTCCTACGGGCAACACGGCTCTGATACCACTTTGTCACGCCCGGTCATCGTAAAGATGAACAGACGCTAATCACATGTACGCCAGGATCAGTTGAATCGTACATGCGTCGACGAAAGTGAAATACCATTACAATGCCATGTTCGATTACATAAATAGCCTTACAGTATGACCCGAAGGTCTACAAATACACACCACAAATATTTACATCCACAACAAAGCTAACGAAGTTCAACTACAGCAGAAGACTAATAGGTAAGAGCAGCTCCAACTCCATAGGCAGCCGTTGCGCGTGAGGTCGCCAGCCTAGATCAAGTCCTCCGGGTTGACGTAGAAGTCTTCCGGTGCCGCTTCTTCCTCTTCATATTCTAAAGGAGAATTAAACGCTTGAGTACATAGAGTACTCAGCAAGTGCGGGAAGAGATGATATGATTGGCTAAAGCAAGGAAAGGCCAATTATGGCTTAGCACTATGCTTAAAACCTAACCTTAGCTTTCAATTACCAACATCATAATTCAAGAAGGAATCAACTCATAAGTAATGATAATGAATGTACTTGAATCATAATTAACCACCATTTCCCAACCATAGACTAATTATGAACTGGCCCCAAGCCGCTCTTGTCCGTGAGCACGGCTGTCATGACAGTTTTACCAATCTCTGCAGAGAGTGTACCCTTTCCCCACAAGCAGTGATTTCATCCCCTGTTGCCAGGTGGACTTGAGTAAACCTCCATGTAGCCCGTGGTGATCAACCACATTTCACACTTACGTAGGTGTGTGGCCCGGAGATCACTACATGGTCTTTACAAAGGTACTCCCGACTAGTGCTAGCCCTCTAAGGTTTCCACCACTGGGGATTCTCGGAGTAACCCTCCGCCCCAAAGCCCCCTCTTGAGCCTTGCGGATCCCAGAGTAGATCACCCGCATCATTCCCCGCACCATCCAACCACTAGCATTTCATCAGGAGAAGCCTAATTAATTGACCATGCTGCCCCATCTCAGTCTCGTGGTGGTACTATAAAGCTTAGTGGCTTCCTCCATAAATCGGTCCTTAGAATCCGGTGGTAACGAACCCCAATCCCGGGTCTCGTGCAAACTGCACCATACCAATACTAACCAACCACCAGATTCCTATCCACTACAATTGTGTAATCACCACAAGTTCAAGTAACCAATAAAGTTTAATGTAGCACCATGGTATGAAATCCCAATCCCAATGTTTAAGCATGGCTAAGCATAACTATGACCTATCTACTTCTCAACCCATTTCAGGTAACAAGGAATTATATGGAACAGGGCATGTAAGCATGAAGTAGGACATCAATTTAATTAGCATGCATCTATCTAAATCCCTAGAACTGGAGCAAAATGGTCAAGGGCACTTGCCTTCGTTGAAGACTTGAGTGTTGTCGAAGTCCTGGTCTTGGAGGTTAAGATTAGGTTCGTAATACGACTCTAGACATATACCCAAGCATGGCAAGAATAGAATAAAGCTATATAAGTAAAGGGCACGCAAAACAATGCATCACAACACACACATAAGCATAAAATCCTATACTAATGCGTCCCTACGAAGTATTTATTAATTAACATGGCCAAAATATGCATTTTAAATTTTCCTACAATTTTGGAATTTAATTATAGCCTAAAACCATTTTTATTGAATTTTCTATAGCAAAAATGTATTTTAAAACATTTATAATAAATGTTCCATGGACCAAATATATTTTATCTGAACACTACAATTTAACCACAGCATAAAATAGTTTATAACAATTTTTCATAACATTTCTACACTTAATTACCATTTTTATCTATTTTCTACACCTCAAATACACTTAAAAACCCTATTCAGCAAATAAATAAAAGTCCAGGGACTAATTAAATAGTTTTCTATACTGTACAGGGTCTGAATACATGATTCTACAAAATTACAGGGGTTAGAATGCTTATTTAAATGATTAAAACCAATTTCTAGGGATCCAGAGGCTAGTCTGTGAATTCTGGGGGCTAGATTCGAATTACAGAGAAGCACAGGGGGTAGCAACAAAGTTTGCAGGGGCCTGGGTGTGAATCTGGCGGCGGGAAAAGAGATTCAAATGTGGGCCGTTGGATCCAAGATGAAGGGCCCATATTTTATTATGCCGAACCGTTATGGTGTTCTAATCTCAGCCGTCGGGGGTTAACCGACGGCTCACAGGAGGCCACGTCGACCCCCGGCCGGCGCCAGCGCCCTGCGCGGCGTCGCACGGCGGCGCACGGTGGCGAGGTCGCCGGAGCTAACCCGATAACACGAAATAGTGCACAATTCACGGATTTAAGCGCATGGAAATGAAGGGGGAGATCGAGGGAGCTCACCGGAGGGCTTGATTGGACTTGGGGAAGAGTGGAGAGCGTCGGCGATGGTCGGAGGCGGGTGAGCTCGCCGGAGTTCGACGAAGTTGCCGATGCAGTGACGGTTTCTCCGAACAAGCGTGTCCGGCGACGTCCTGGTGGAGCGGTGATCGAGTTAGGCCAATAAAATAGAGGGCAGGAGGGCTGTAGCGACAGGAACGCGGGCGCAGAGGTTGCTCACCGGCGATGAAGGGTCTAGGGTTCCGGGAGGCTCGGGGAGAGAGGGAAAATGGGGGGCGCCAGTCCTTTTAAGCGCGGAGGGTGGGGGCGGTTGTGTAGCTCGGCCGAATTTCGAACGGGATGAGTGGTTCCGAGGCGAGGGGATCGTGGGCGCGGGGGGTGGCGGTTGCACGCGCGGCGCGGGAAAGAGAGGGGAGGGAGGTAAGGGATGGCGCCGACATGCGGGCCCCGCCCGGCAGAGAGAGGGAGAGAGGGGAGAGGCTGGCTGGGCCGCGGGAGAGAGGAGGGGAAATGGGCCAGGGGAGGGAAATTCGGCCCAGGGAGGGGTTTAATTCCTTTTCTTTTTCTTTTTCATTTCTTTTCTTTTGATTTGAATTCAAATTCAAATTTGAACGTTTGCTACTCGTTTGAACATCAAAAATTCACCCAAAAATGCATGCTACAATGATCAAGGGTTTGAGCAAATTTTTGTACATAAAATATGGGTGTTACACAATCCCTCCAATATGCAGCCACCAGCAGGGGCCTCAGCGCCAGCAGGAGTCACACTGCCACCACCGCCACCTCCACCAGCAAATCAAGCTGGACAACGCGATGGTGCACCGGCGTCAGTCACTGCGTCGGGAAATCATGACAATCCGGAACATGCGCTCCATGTAGCACGTGCTCTTCTCCAACACCCACCACCTCTGGATGCATCCTGAGATGCACTGGAGCAGTGGAGAGCTAATGTGGAACATTTGGTTGCAGCAGCAGCCGATCGCGTCAGCAACCAGGGTCCTCCTCCTTCAGGACGGGCCCCATCGCAGCGACGGACCTTGTCTGGCAGACTTAGTCTGCACGTTTCCAACAACAGAAGACGTGCTGCATCACAGCAAGTGACGTCATTGCCTTCCGGGGCACAACGCACTCACACGGTATCCAGGCTTTCAACTCATGACCTCCGGGCGGAGCTTGATCGCCGATACCGCCAACAGGACGGCCGAGTCCATATTGAGTGTGCTCGTGAAAGACGAGAAGCTCAAGACGTTCTTGCTCCTGAAGGAGTGGGAGGAGGCTGTTCAGCCCTGACCATGCATCTGCGTATGGTCAGGTGGCCACAGAAGTTCCGGCCTCACCTGCCGGAGAAGTTCGACGGGACCGTCAATCCTGTCGAATTTCTTCAGATCTACTCCACTGCTATCTTGGAAGCTGGAGGAAATGAGGTCGTAATGGCCAATTATTTCCCAGTGGCTTTAACTGAGACCGCCAGGTCCTGGTTTATGAGCCTTCCACCCAACTCCATCAACAGTTGGGAGGAGCTGTGCCGACAGTTCACCGCCAACTTCGGGAGTTCATACACCCGGCCAGACAATGAACTGGACCTTTTTACAGTCGTGCAAAAAGGGGGAGAATCCCTGCGATCATTCATCCAGAGATTCTCTCAGGTACGAAACACTATCCCTTCTATCTCCAGCGCTTTTGTCATTGTGGCATTCAGACAGGGTGTACGGGATAAGAAGATGTTGGAGAAACTTGCGATCAAGGAGATCACCAGTGTCATGGAACCCTTCAGTTTGGCCGACAAATGTGCCAGAGCTGTGGAGGGCCGTGAAATGCACTCCAAACCAACTCCGAAGGATCACAAGAAATTCTCTAAAGAAGAAGCCGCTACCTCCGGGAGTGGCAAGAAGAAGAAGAAGACCAACGGCAAGAAGAAGCCATCGGCCGGTGCATCCAATGTTGCAGCTGCTGCAGCTCCGGGTGGCCGGGGGCCACGCCCCGAGAAGCGACCTCGACCGTCTTCTGAACACGGTGGCAAACCCAAAGCGTGGTGTCAAATTCACAAAACGGGCAGCCACAGTTTGGAAGACTACCGGGAGGTCCAAAACCTTGCCGAGCACTACAACAAGCGCCGGGAAGAAGCTCCTTTCCGACAGAGGGAAGGAAAACAAAAAGTCGACGAAGCTTCTGCTGAAAAGGAGTTAGGTTTTCAGGATCCCAAAAAGTTCCTGAAGGCCGTCTACACCTCCGTCGACGACGATTCCGACGTCTCTGACAACGAGCGTCGGAAGACCATGAACACCATCTTTGGTGGATCATGGGACATCACCTCCCGCCGCGTCATCAAGACTATGCATCGGGACATGGCTGCTGTAGCTCCTACAGCCAGGGCGGAACCTCATCGGAAGTGGATGGACACAACCATCACTTTTGATGCTTCGGACTGCCCTCGAAGCATGGTTGGAGCAGGTCAGCTACCTTTGATGGTATCTCCTACCATCAATAACATCCAGCTCCACCATGTCATGGTAGACGGAGGTTCGGGGCTTAACCTCATAAGCTTCAAAGCTTTTACCAAGCTTCAGCTCTGACCTTCGGATCTCCGCCCTTCCCGACCTTTCTCCGGAGTAGGTCCGGGAGCCATTACCCCACTCGGAGCTATTACCCTCCCTGTTACCTTCGGGACACGGGAGAAGTATCGCACCGAGAAGTTGGTCTTTGACGTTGATCAGATCAACTTACCCTTCAATGCCATCTTGGGTAGGCCTGCCTTGTACAAATTCATGGCAGCTGCTCAATATGGCTATCTGGTGTTAAAGATGCCAACACCAGTAAGCGTTCTCCGGATCTGCGGAGATCGTACTGCCGCAGTAACTGCTCTGGAAGAACTCCATGCACTTACCACGGCGCAAGAGGAGGACTCCAGGCAGGAGCAAGCTCCAAAACCCCCGAGCATTCATCAACGAGGCTCGACATCTGCACCTCGTGTGCAGCCAAGCGGCGACACCGACATTCCCGTCAAGGTCGTCCAAATCGGTTCTGATGCCGCTCAAACCACCCGTATATCGGGAGGATTGAACGACAAATAGGAACTCGCGCTCATCGCTTTCCTTCGGGCTGATGTCAACGTATTTGCCTGGCAACCGTCACAAATGCCTGGGATCCCCAGGGAAGTGATTGAGCACAATCTGAAGATCTACCCCGACGCCCGGCCTGTGCATCAGAAGCCTCGGAAGCAATCCGTAGAGCGACAAAACTTCATTCGACAAGAAGTGAAGAAGTTGCTCGAAGCTGGATTCATCCGAGAAGTCTTCCATCCAAAATGGCTGGCAAACCCAGTCGTTGTGCCCAAGGCCGGCGGGAAGCTTCAGAAATAAGGCATGTCCACAAGATCCATTCCCACTACCTAGAATAGATCAGATAGTGGATTCCACCTCCGGGTGTGAATTACTGTGTTTCCTAGACGCATATTCTGGGTATCATTAAATCAGAATGTCTAGGGAAGATGAAGAGCATACCTCTTTCATCACAGTAGATGGATTGTACTGTTATATAGCCATGCCATTTGGTCTCAAGAATGCAGCTTCAACCTTTGTACGAGCTATGTACAAAACCTTTGAAGACCTCATTAGAGACATAGTGGAAGTGTACGTTGATGACATCGTGGTCAAGGTCAAGAACAAGGAGTCACTTCTTGACACCTTACAGGCTGTCTTCGATAAGCTGCGAGTTACCCGCACAAAGCTAAACCCAGACAAGTGTGTCTTCGGGGTTAGCTCCGGAAAACTTCTTGGTTTCTTGGTAAGTCACCGGGGCATAGAAGCTAATCCGGCGAAGATCAAGGCCATTGAATACATGCGGCCACCAGCCCGCATCAAAGATGTCCAAAAGCTAACTAGATGTCTAGCAGCCCTCAGCCGGTTTATTTCAAGACTGGCAGAACGGGCACTCCCCTTCTTCAAGTTATTGAGGAAGTCCGGACCATTCCAATGGTGAGAAGAAGCAGAAAAGGCGTTCCAGGAGCTAAAACAGTTCCTCTCCACCCTACCAATTCTGGTAGCTCCGAACCCTGGTGAGCCTTTGTTGCTTTACATTTCAGCTACTGACAAAGTCGTCAGTATGGTCC
Organism: Tuctoria greenei; assembly: GCA_036927565.1. Classification (NCBI taxonomy): domain Eukaryota; kingdom Viridiplantae; phylum Streptophyta; class Magnoliopsida; order Poales; family Poaceae; genus Tuctoria; species Tuctoria greenei. The sequence goes on along the minus strand of JAYESD010000003.1, from coordinate 132,094,551 downwards.
TGGTCGCGGAAAGACCAGAACTACCCCATACTCAGGGATCTAGACCCCTTCGGGAGGGTCAGGAGGTTCCTGAAAGCGATTCTGGGTCCTAGTTCCCAGATTCGAATTTACAAGAAACCACTTCAGAAGACCCAGACTCCTCCGGGAGGATCCAGATCGTTTCTGAAGAAGCTCCGGGTTCCTCCAGTCAGGACCCGGAGGTCCCCGAAGAAAATCCGGATCCCTCCGGGAGGATCCAGGTCAGTGAAGAGGAAGCTCCGGGCCCCTCCGGGAGGGTCCGGACCATTCAGCGCCCGGTGTACTTCATCAGTGAAGTACTACAAAATGCCAAGACTCGATACCTAGAGGTGCATAAGCTGCTCTATGCAGTTCTTATCGCCTCTAGGAAGCTTCGCCATTATTTCCAAGCTCACAAGATCTCAGTGGTGACCTCTTACCCACTTCGACAATCTTGCATAATCCCAACTCAAATGGGAATATTGCAAAGTGGGCAACGGAATTGGCCGAATTCGATCTCGAATTCATTTCAAGGCAAGCAATCAAGAGTCAAGCATTGGCAGACTTTGTGGCAGAATGGACTCCCTCTCCATCAAACCCTGGGGGCCCTAGTGAGCAGAAGCCGGAACACGAAGCTCCGGCCTTCACCGAGCCTCATTGGACCCTCTACTTCGACGGCTCCATGCAAAAGTAGGGGGCTGAAGCTGGAATCCTTCTCCTTGCACCAACCGGGGAGAAGGTAAAATACATGGTACACCTTGACTTCAAGGCGACCAACAACATGGTGGAGTACGAAGCACTCATCTACGGACTAAAGGTGGCACTGTCATACGGTGTCAAGCAATTGCTGGTCAAGGGAGATTCACAGCTCATCATTAAGCAAGTGAAGGGTGAATGATCCTGCAACAATCTCCAGCTAGCTGCTTACCTCCTTGAAGTCCAGAGACTTCAGAAGGACTTCGAAGTCCTAGATCTCCACCATGTCCAGCGTGCCCACAATACTGAAGCCGACGAACTCTCGACGAAAGCGTCAACCGGAGCTCCGGCTCCTGAGGGAACTTTCGTCCGGAGGTTGTCAAAACCCACAGCTCAGCCTGCCGAACTGAGCGAAGGGGGCGAGATCAGCATCCCGAAGCTGACGGTCCCGATGGCCCTGTTACCATGGCAGCCATCAAGGGTCATAGGTGCTGCCGGAAGCTCCGAGCAACCCAGCACGCAAGACTAAAATGCTCAAGTTAGTTCCGATGCATGGATCTCGGAGATCCAGAACTACTTGAAAGACAACATCCTTCCTGACGATGATGTGTCCGCTGACCGAGTAGTCAGATTGGCTAAAAGATACACGTTGGTAGAAGGGGATCTCTACCGACGCGGTGCCAACGACATCCTAATGTGGTGCATCACAAGGGAAGAAGGCTGCGAGCTCCTCGCAGAAATCCATGGAGGCGAGTGTGGGAACCACGCGTCTTCCCGCACGCTGGTTGGTAAAGCCTTTCGGCATGGCTTTTACTGGCCTACAGCACTCCAGGATGCAACTGAGCTGGTTTAGAAATGCAAAGCATGTCAATTTCATGCAAAGCAAATTCACACACCGGCTCAGCCCCTACAAATGATACCTCCTACATGGCCCTTCGCTGTGTGGGGGATGGACATCTTTGGACCTTTCCCAAGAGCCGTCGAAGGTTACAAGTTCCTGTACGTCGCCATTGACAAGTTCACCAAGTGGCTGGAAGCAACTCCAGTTGTGACAATCAACAAACAATCTGCTATCAACTTTTTGCAGTCCATTGTATGTAGATTTGAAGTCCCAAACAAAATCATCACTGATAATGGGACCCAATTCACAAGCTCTGCATTTCAAGGATATTGCGAAGACCTCGGCATTCAAGTTTGCTACGCCTCCGTAGCTCACCCAGCAAGCAATGGCCAAGCCGAGAGAGCAAATGCTAAAATCCTTAAAGGACTCAAAATGCGCACCTATGAGCACTTGAAAAAACATGGTGCCAACTGGATTGAAGAGCTTCCGCCCACTCTCTGGGCCAACAGGACAACTCCAAACCGGTCAACTGGAGAGACACCCTTCTTCCTGGTGTATGGAGCTGAAGCAATCCTTCCTCCAGAAATCACCTTGGGGTCACTCCGGGTCCGGACCTTCGACGAAGCCACGCAGGACCAGCTCCAACGTGAAGACCTAGACCTCCTGGAGGAGGGAAGGTGCCAAGCAGCTGTTCGGAATGCTCAATACCGCTAAGCCCTTCGGTGCTATCATCAGCGGCATGTACACAACCGACAGCTCGAGGAAGACGACCTGGTGCTACAGAGAATACAATCCAGATAAGGGTTAAACAAACTCTCCCCCAGCTGGGAGGGACCCTTCTGAGTGATTAAAGTATCCCGTCCCGGGAGCGTTCGCTTGGCTACCGAGGATGGGACACCTCTCCCAAATCCTTGGAACATTGAGCACCTCCGTAAGTTCTACACTTAATATCACGGAGGTGAGTCTGTAGTAACTTAAGGTGTATGTTATAGAGTCATTGTACAGAGTCGGGTAGTTCCTCCGGGAGAACAGCTGGACCTTTCCTGGAAGGTCTGCAAAGTTCATGCAACACTTGTCACAGTCTCAGGACTAAAAGTGTGGCTAGCTACCCTGGGTCAAACGAGAAATAAAACACGCTTAGCCTGGTTTCGTACCCTAAGAGTGTACTTGTTTCCCCTGTACCCCGGACCTATAATGAAAGACATCTTCATGTGAAACAGACTCCACGTGCATTTATTTTGTACATGCTCAACATTTTTTATTTTTCTCTTTCTTGTCTATAACAAAGACGTGCAATTCTTAAGAAATTTCAGTTCGACCGGTTCATATACGATTTGAATTGTATTGTCGATTCTTTTGGATTCAAATATTGTTCATGGCCCACTCGCCTGAATGCCGCCAAGCCAATCTAGGGCCGGAGTGTGCTATCGGCTTAGCCTGGTCAAGCACCCTAAGTACGCCACTCTACCTACACCCTGGCAGGCCGAAGTAAGGCGGGTCCAAGTGCAATTGGATCTGAAAGAAAAGGCAACGCATTCGGTTGTATTTAGAATCGCCTTTGACTTAAAATTTTCTTGATAATCGTAAGCCGCGACGAAGTTATAGGCGAGAAATGAATTTTACTATTTTTCTTGGCTTCAGTGTGCAGGAAAAAAAATCTACGTTGATGGAGAAAAGCCAGAGCTAACAAAGCTCCGACTCCCCTAGGTGGCTTGTAAACGAGCATCACCAGAGCAATCAAGCTCCGGTAGAGCTAGGGGGGCCAGCCGTCGACGCTAAATAAAAGATGGTGAGAAGACCCCGCAAACGGAGTCTGCTGCCAACAAACTAAGTGTTGGCAAAGGTCACTGCCGGAGCTACTAAGCTCCGACACCCCGGAGGATTAACTATCGATGCTCTATGCGTTGATAAGGACTATTGCCGGAGCTACTAAGCTCCGACGATAGACAATGCCGGAGCTTCTAAGCTTCGACAACCTCAGGGGGCCTTCACTATCGAAGACTTCGGACCTACACTCTACAAGTTCGGAGCAAATGAGTCTTCAACAAAACACAATATCCTCTTGGTACATGTTCACAATCAAATTGTGTACATCTACCAGGGGGCCAAGTGAAGACAAAAGTGTTGAAGACAAAAGTGAAATTCACAAAAATTTGGGGATTTCATTCATCTGGAGACAAGGGATTACAAAATTGAGGAAGAAGAAGAGAAAATACAAGTGAGAACTACAGAGATGGTCCTAGACCCTATGGAAGAATTGGGCGACCTTCTGGGAAACCTCCGACACGTTGGCTCGGGTAGCTTCGCCTTCTCGTTCAACGGGACCTTCAAGCACCGGGTCTAGAGGAAATTGGGAGTTCCGGCTGGTGTAGCACGTCAGCACATATTCTGCGACGTTCTTCGCCAGGGATTGCCCCTCAACCTCCAATTGGTCTGCGATGACATCGCCCACCTTGGAGAGTTTGCTGCCTGCCGAGCTCAACGCCTGCAACGCCAGGTCCGGCTCCGGCTCTGGATCATCCAGACGCACGGGACTGAAGCCCATCGGTTTCAGCGCATCGTTGGCCTTGCCCAGGAACTCCCAAATCTGTAGGGAGTCCGCAGTCCTTAAGCCCTTCAATTCCTCCAGGGATCTTCTGGCCGCCACCAGTTCAGAATTCTCGCGAGCGAAGCACTCAACCTCTTTGGCGTTTTGCTGGATCTTTTCAGCAACTCGCTTCTCGAGTTTTCCGAGCTCCTCCTCCCGGAGGTGGATCTTGTTCTGGCGGTCAACCATGTCCTTCTCCCTGCCCCTCACTTTCTTCTCCCTGGCAGCAAGGGCACACTCTTGCTCGTAGAGTTCCTGCTCTCGCACCCAGGCCTTCTCCTCCTCTTCGATGCAGCGCTCTTCCAATTTCTTGGCGCACTCCTCTAGGCCCTTGTCAGCTAGAGCCACCTTCTCGGTGAGCTCCTCCTCCCTCCTCAGGACGTCATCCCGCAGCTCTAGGAGTTTCTGCTCTTCATCTTCGAGCCGTTTCTCCCTCTCCTCAAGTGCCTCCCGGCGCTTGATGAGTGTAGTGTTAATGGCCTGAAGCCTTTCTTGGCGTTCATCGGCCGCACTGTTAGCTGCTTTGGTCTGCTCATAAATCTCCCGGGATTGGGCGTCAAGGGCGCGAGTCATACTCTCCCTGTCATCCAATAATTTACCCCAGTATTCCAGGCGGACCTTCTCCCGCTTGATCCACTCTTTGTCATCCGCTAGCCTCGACTGCGCCAGCTTGGTCTCGAAGTAGAGCCGGTTACGCCACCGCCTAAGGGTTTGGCGCTCCTCTTCAAGAGCCTTACTGTCGTGGAAGAAGGCCAGTTGAACTTGACGCAGACTGGAACATGCATTGTCAATAGACAGTGACAACGGGATAGGTTCCGGACCTGCTGGGGTCTCCTCCGCTGGTTCCAGCGGGTTTTCAGATACAAAAATTGGGTCCCACTCCACAAGAGTGGTCCCCTGGGTCTCCATGGCACTTGGGCCGTCCTCCGGGATGGCCTCAGTCGCCATCGAGGAAGGCCCCGCCGCCAGGTCTTCATTCACCCCCTCAGGCAGGGGGGCCAGCGACTTCACCAGGGCACTCCGGCTCAGCCGCGGGTACCTCAGACGTCGTCACTTCCGGAGCAGGGGCCGCTGCTGGCTCCGGTCTAGGCACCTCCTTTGGTGGGGGCTCGAGCTCTGACGCCTCTGCAACAACCGGCTCGGGAGCCGGAAGATCTTCATCATCAACCGGCCCTGCGGCCGGAGCTCCAACAACGACCGGCTCTGAGGTTGGTGCTTCTAAGGAAGCCGGCCCAACTGCCAGAACTTTCTCAACATCCGGCGCACACGCCGGGACTTCAATCACCTCCGGCTCAACCGCCGGAGCTTCGACAATCTCCGGCTCTGGGGCCGGAATTACTGTTTCCTCCGGCTCAACGGCCGGAGCTTCCATCATCTCAGCACCAGGACCCAGAGCTTCAACCTCTGGGACAGGTGCCGCTGGTGCATCTTCTCTCCCGCGGTCCGGCGCTACCACAGGAGTCTCTGGGGATGAGTCGAGGTCCATGACCACGACAGCTAGCGCCGGAGCTGTCTCAGCTCCAGCCACCACTTGGGGCGGCACCGGGACAGGAGCAGAAGCCCCCGCCCTCACAGCTTCAACTGCTGTGGCTGAGGGTGGAGCCTCACTCCTCTTCTTGGGAACGCTGCAGATGATGGATGAAGAAACTTAAAAAATAGTTACTACAACTAAACAACTGTCCAAGGTAAAGATTAAAAATTACCTTGGGAGGCTTTTGCACCAGCTTGCGTGGAACCTCTTTCCCGAGCGTTCTAGGCTGGTCATAGCCGGCGTGGAAGCTCCGAAAGGCCCCCCGGAACTCGTTGCAGCCACGGGCGTTTCCCTAGTTGAGGCCCCCTTGATCGGGAAGAACCTCCGGACTTAGAGGCCTCAACCGGCCCTGGTGCTAGAGTCGCATGCCCGGAGCTAGCACCCCGGGAGGACCCCGCTGCGGGTACATTCGCCGCGGTTGCAGAAGACCTCCCCCTCCGGGGAGAAGGAGCCGACGCAGAGGTGGCAGGCCTGATGGACCTTCCGTCGGCGTGCTGCAGCTTCCTCTTTCGGCTCAAGGGTTCATCCGCCGGCTCCTTGCCCTTGCCGACGACCTCAACCCTTGGCTTCGGGGCAGGGTCGGAACCACCTTCTGAAACCCCAGGGATCGCCACCCTGGAGATCGATCTTCTCTCGACGACACCGAGGTTGTCAAGCACGGGCATCTTCCGCCGGAGCTCCCTACTGAACTCTACTTCCATGTTCAGAGGAAGAAAAGTTGATGGCGGAGTCAAGTAGTCACCCTTGACGTCGATGTCGTTCTGGAACTTCTTGAGGTGGAACTCCAAGGTTGTCCCCACCATGTTGGACTTCAGCCCAGTCTCGACCCGGTCATCGTCCATCACGCTGTTGAGGGCCCAAGCGAGTTTTTCTCTCCTCTTCAGCGGTGCCCACCTGTTGACTAGGAAGTTACAAAACACCGCCTGAGGAGTTAATCCTCCCTCCACGCACTGGTGGATCCTGGTCAGAGCAGGGTTGAAGGCGTCCGCCAACACCGGAGCTTCACTCCAGATCGTCGTGTCAATGTTGGGGAGGCCTTCGGCCAGCTCCAGCCTCTCGTGCTCCTCCACCCGGATGACTATCCAGTCCTTCTTCCAGTCATCCCACTTCCTAGAGGGAAACGACTGGAGGTACTTGAATGGGCACTTCTTGCGCTTCACGAAGTAGTAGAAGCCAGGGTACTCATTGCTCCTGCCGCTGGTATGGACGGTGAAAAAGGTCCGGAAGAGTTCAATGCAGGGGGGATGCCCACCCACATCTCACAGAAGTGGACAAAGATAGACACAAGGAGAATGGAGTGAGGGCCAAGGTGGTATAGCTGCAGACCATAAAAGTCTAGCAGCATCAAGAAAAAGGAGGAAAAAGGTGGGATCAACCCCACCATGGCGTACGAAGAAAAGTACACCATTTCGCCGGCGTGCTCCTTCTCAAACGGGAGCTCTCCCCCGGCGCGGACCATGCAGTTGAAGAAGTCCGAGGACCATCCCATGAGGGTCCGAACCTTCTTCAGGTCGCCGTCGGTCTTCAAACAACTCTCGCGGAGACCCAACTCCATCGCGGCACAGCAAGGCAAGAGAGGAAAAGCGAAGCACAAGTTGGGAGTTTGAGCGCAAGAACAGATGAGAGGCGTAAAGAACTCCAGACGGTGCACGCTTTCCTTCTTAAGTAAGCCCTCACAATGCTTGGATGGAAACCGCAAGGAAGTCGAAGATACCACTCAAAAATTCCACCCAGCCGATGACAAAAGGGCCCGGGACCACCCCGACGATCAAGTCGAGGTTCTTACCCAGGCGAACGGTTGTCATCATGAGGCGGGAAGCCCGAAGGCGGCGGCCTGACAAGGCGCACGGAACCGATACGGTTATCATATCGGGAACCGGCGACCTTCAATTGCGTGAGATCCGCACGCCAAAGATCTCATCTGCCGCACGCGGGATACGCCACACGGCGAGGATTTAACTCCAAACCCTCGCCAATGGCACTTCCGAAGACCTTTGAAGACTCAGTTCAAAAGTCGCGAGGATGGACCCACCTCCGGCGGAATGACTTCACCCAAGGGGTCTTCCCTAGAGGTGGGCCCAGGGGGCCACTGTCAGTACCCTGGGAACCGTACACCCCTTGAGATTACAAAGATCTCAAGGGAAAGTCATCTATTTGATTTGAAGACCTTCGAAGGCCCACATGTCAGAAATAACCGGACCCGCTTCTCCAACATGGTTAATCCCAGGGTCGCCACGTGTACTGTCAAACCGGAGCTACTGCCTACAAGGGGGAAGCTCTGGGCTATGTACCAAAATGGCACCCCCGGACCTAACCCCAGACCGAGGGAAGCTCCAGAACTGACACGTGTCAGGTAGCTCCGGAGCTACCTGTTTCCCACAGTATGCTCCGAAGCTGCCACGTGTCCAACCGTCAGATCTTCAGCCTCTAACCTCCGGAAGACTCCACAACGGCTCCGGATCTTTAAAGGGGAATCAAGGGCTTCAAGACCTGATCAAGTGTCATTAATACTATATTAATGACACACGATCGGAAGACCTTAATTACCAGTAACGGTGCTGTCAAAGCCCATTACCCGGTCATTAAGGGCAATTAAACGTGTTGAATGAGTATCAATATTAGTAACCGCCGGGACCACATGTCGGGCCAGGCTAACTTGTAATGTCCTGCCCTCGTACTATAAAAGGACAGGCGAACGACAGACTCTAGAGGGTCCATAGACGCTGGACACAAGCTCATACAGCTAATACAACACCAACACACCCGTGGAGTAGGGTATTACGCTCAGGCGGCCCGAACCACGTAAATCTCCGTGTCTCCTGTGCTATTTACAATTCACCTTCTTGAATCTCCGCGCGCCCACACCGAACATCAAACTCCTCTAACACTTTAGTAGTGTCGGGAGATCTGCCGGATCCAAACCACCGACAGTAGTAGTTGTAGTATTTAATTAGTAGTAGTTTTAGTATTGTTAATTGTATTTAGGTTTGGTATAATAGTTATGTTTATTCTTATTGTTACTAGAAATAGATAGTGTAATATATTGTATTATCATTAGTTTATGTATGAATTGAACTATTATTATCATTAGTTTATGTGATATATAAATTTGTATATTATATGTAAGCATGTATAAAATGGCTTACAAAAATTATTTGCATGCATTTTGTGAATAGAATAGTGTATTAAAGATGTAGTCATACAATAATGCTAATAAACATATAAATAATAAAGCATAATCACAAATAGATCATTTATAAAATAAAGAAAGTGTATTAATTGTATTGATGTAAAAAAATAGTTCAATAATTATTACAAAATTGGAAAAAATAATAATAATAATTCTTATATTAACAAAATCAAATATTTAGTAGGTATGGAAGATAAAGTACCATTTCAAATATATTTTGGAGAAAGGGAGATAATATATGGTCCAAATGGAGTGGATTTATGTGCATTTAGGTCAGTAACGAAAGGAATACCAAATCCAACAGCAAGAACATATTTGGGTATTCGTAATTGGTTGATGCAGAATTTTAAGCTCAATGAAGAACACTTTGAACTGAAGTATTACGCAGTTATTAGTCGTGCAAATGTGAATTTTTATGGAGAGTTACTTGAAATGAATGGAACAACAGTTTGGAGGAATTATACTGAAAGGGTCAATCAATACGGATGACCTTTGATTCTCTTTTTTGAAGTAAGAACTAGAGAGATAGTTGATGAGACACCTCATACGGTCGTTGATGGGAACGAACAATGTGATTGTAGAGAAGGTGAAGATTCAGAAAATGATGAGGAGAGTGATGCACCTATTAATGTTCACATTGAGCCTACAGGTGCAGCAGTTGAAGGAGAACAATTGAATCATTTAGTTGATCAAATTGTTCAGGATGATAGGGATTATGAGAATATTTCTGATAATAATACCTTAGATGATGATGAAAATGTTCTAGTACCTGCAAAATGGAATAATCAACAATTTGATAATTTAAGAGTTCATGAAGATCCTCATATTCCATGGGAATATAACGAGAATGATATAACCGTGGGATCTTTATTCAAAGATAAAGAATCATTAAAGGATGCAATGAAATATTGGTCTCTTTCAATGAAAAGATCATTCGTAACTGCAAGGTCTAATAAAAAAATTTATGATGTCAGATGTGTTGATTCAACGTGTCCGTTTCGTGTCCACGGATATGCTCAAAAGTGGAGCGGCCTTTGGAAATGTTCTATATTCATTGATCATACTTGTGAGTTGCATAAACTTGAGAAGTGCAATACTGCTCTTAAATCAGAGTTTATTGCAAATTACATGTATGCTCGAGTTGTAGGTAATGTTGGTTTTGAGCGAAAATCTATTATCAACGCTATTCAGCAAGATTTCAAATACACAGTAAGCTACTCGAAGGCTTGGAATGCCAAAGTTAAGGTGTTAGAGAAGAGATTTGGTACCTTTGAATCATCTTATGATAATTAGCCTAAATTTTTAGATACCATACAGAGGAGAAATATTGGGACATTTATTGACATTATGGACGTTCCGAATCCCGAAATTCCTGGAAAGCTAATTCTTCAACGTGCCTTCTTTGCTCTTGGGCAAACAATAAATGCATTTAACTATTGTAGACCAATTCTTTGCATTGATGGAACTTTTTTAACGGGAAAGTACAAAGGACATATTTTAACTGCTATTGTAGTGGATGGTAACAATCAGTTGTTACCTATTGCATTTGCCTTTGTGGAAGGTGAAAATACTGATAGTTGGTATTGGTTTTTGTATCGGGTTAAATGTAGCGTGATTCAAGGTCACGAAAATGTTTGTGTCATACATGACCATCACGCTGGACTTCTGAAAGCTATAATGGATTTAAAGAACGGATGTCCTAACCAGAACATTCCTATTATTTGGCTAGATATAGAATCGAGATGGTGTATGAGGCATTTGGGTGCCAATTTTTACAGTCACTTTAAGAACAAGGAACTTATGAACTTGTTCAAAAGGTTATGTTGTCAAAACCAACAAAGGAAGTTTGAAGCTTTATGGAAACGTCTGGATCAGTTAACGAGGAAACAAACTGACGAAAGATTGAGAAGATCTTCAAATTCACTAGCAGTTCCAGTTTCGGCACCTCTTAGCAGTCTTTCGTCAGATGAACATTATACAGTTTGTAGACCTGGAGCATCTATCCGATCTTTTTTGCATTGGATTCAGAATGAGCCTAAAGAAAAATGGGCTTTGTTGTATGACAAACATGGGCTCGTCATGGTATTATGACATCAAATATACCAGAGGTATGCATGTAATATAATCTAATCTCAATAATATCGGTTTAATATTGTTGTACTGAACTATAATTATCTGAACGTAGGTGTATCATTGGGTCATACGTGGTCTGAGAGGATTGCCACTTGTTGCAATTGTAGAAGGGATCATGAATGGAATTATGAACTACTTCCGTGATTGTTTTGCTATCGCATATCGTCTTGTTGCTGACTCTAACCTTCTTTACATGAAGTATATTTCAGATTATATGGATGAGAAGATTAAAAAAGCTAGTTTACACCATGCAAGACATATTGGAACATTGCAACACCGATATGAAGTGTTGTGTAGAGACAGAGGTAGACGTTCTGGCAATAGTAATAGAAAAACCAAAGAGTGTATTCTCTATGAAACATATTGTGTATGCACATGCTCGAAGCCAAAGTTATTACATAGACCCTGTTCTCATTTCATTGCGGCATGTTCTTTAACAAGGTTGTATCCAGTGATATATGTATCACAATACTATCTAAAGGAGACAACGTGGAATGCTGAGATATATGGTTTTCGTATTTTTGGAGATTTCACTACGAATCCAGGACCTGACTTTGAGAGAGGCCCTGATACTACAAGGTTGAAGCAAAAGCGAGGACGTCGTAGGACTCGACGTTTCAGAAATGATATGGATGAGTTGGAAAGTAGAAGACTTCAAGTTAGATGCAGCACATGTAATGAGAGTGGTCATAGTTATAAGAATTGCATTCAAAGGAACATTACTGGTGCAATAGAAGCGGGACCTTCAGGGAATGCTCAAGATGGTCGACGTCCTCGTCGCCCACGTAGGGCATAGGATGTGCCAGATGGGTTCAGTCATTGAGATGTTATGAGTTGTACAAGAAGTTGTGAAATTTTTTAATACAACTTGTATTATGTTGTAATATATGATAATGCACTATGTCGTATTTGAAGAACTCAAATTATGTTGTAATAAATAATGATATATTCTAATAAATTATGCATTCTTGTTATGCAATGTTTCAAAAAATTTTGTGCAGGTTATGGCTACACGAGGGAGCGGATGTCCAGAGTTGTTGGACCCACAGTTGGACTTTTGCCACCGCTCACATCTTAGTGCAGAACAAGGTCAACCTGTTGGAGTTCTTCAAGTTAGGTCTTGTAACGAGCTTATGCGGATAGACGATCGATGGATTGGACGATATGATCTTATTTAAACTGGTACTCATGGTCATAACGTTTTAGTTACTTTGTACTCATACCATTTTAGTTACTTCAGGGTCATAACATTTTAGTTACTTTGTACTCATACCATTTTAGTTACTTAGTGTTCATGGCATCGTACAGGTTACGTGCAGCTGGACTCCTTCCTCTTTGTAGGATGATGCAAGCTCAGACATTAGTTGAGGAGAACAAAATGTTGAAGAAGTTGGCATTTGATAAGGCTCTTTTGTCAGCCTTGGTTGATCGATGGAGACCCGAGACTCACACTTTCCACTTATCGTGTGGAGAGATGGCACCGACACTACAGGACGTGTCGTACCTCTTAGGTCTACCGATCACTGGCGATGTCGTATGTCACCCTGATTATGGTGATAATTGGCGTGACGACATACTATACTGTTTCAACGGTATAGCCCCTAACCCCCGTGTCAGGGATGCGGATAGACCTACTCTGCCCTTGAACCAGGACCACGGACCATCTAAGAAGTGGTTGTTGCAGTGGCAGGTGCGTCATAAATTACATAAGTATCATAATAAATATGTGTTACTATTTACACATTTATGTATATGCACATTTTTTGTAGGCAAATAACATACACCCTGAAGCGGATGAAAACTCAGTGAGTAGGCATTTGGAGGCCTACCCGTTGTGGTTGTTCGGTTGGATTATGTTCACGAGTACTCATGGAGACTCAATGGACAAACGGCTAATCTTCTTTGCTAGGGAGATAGCAGATGCTACATCCGACAACGTTCCTTAGTACTCTTGGGGGTCTGCTGTGCTCGCAGCCACTTACCGAGGCTTGTGTGATGCTTGCACGAAGGTACAATTTCATTGAATATTTTATATTACTATGTCATTTGTACTAACATTTTCATTACTATTTAACTTTCATGCAGGTAACCCAGAGGGGTGTTTTGACAGGTTGTCCGCTACTCCTGATTCTTTGGTCCTATGAGCATTTCTCCATTGGTTGCCCGTTTGTGGACTTAAGTCCATACGAGGACTCTTACTACGCGGGTGAGGACGATGACGTGGATGCTCAGACGATGGGGACGGTTTGGCTTCGACGCACGGTACGTGTTGTTAAAGTTTGTAATTATTTGTAGACAATAATGTTCAATTCTTTTGTAAATAACATCAATTTATGTCTTATGTAGCGTAAGTACGAATCCGGTTAGACACGAAACTCGTATCCAGAGTTTGTGTCTAAGTTTGATCGTCTATGTGGTAATGAAGATGTCATTTGGATGCCCTACTCTGATGAGTCTTTGTCATACCGAGCACCGAGTGGGTTGTCCTCGTTGTGCACGCGAGACAGAGAGTACTGGTGGACAAGGAAAAGTCTTGTGTTCGACGTGTATGTCGAGGAGTACTCAGTACATCGTGTGATGCATCAGTTTGGTCGGCAGCAGCCGATACCTGTGCCTAGAGGTCTATGGGTTCCTAAGGAATTTCACGAGTAAGTTTTTTTTTGTACATAATACAAATAACTATGAAAACATTTTGTTATGATTCGTAACGTCATATGTCATATGCAGGTACTCGCGTAAGGGTCATGCCAACGCGGTTTACATGCCGCGTATGGTGCCATGGGTCCAGCAATGGAGAGATGCTCTCCATGACATAATTCACGATACAACGGTGTTCACGCCTGAGGCGTACGTGGATTACCTATGGTGGTATGTTCCTCGTACGCGTACTAGAGTGACATTGCACCACATGACCCAGAGCCACACGTTCCTTCTACGTCAGACACGTATCTGATCCATAGAGATCACGGGACTTTCATAGCGGTAACAAAATATTTTACATTATACATCACATGATTTGAATTATGAATTCATAATTCTATAACCATTTATTTCTCTTTGCAGTACGATATGAGCTGCAACATGCAGATTACGAGTCTTCTACCGTCGTAGACACAGTGGAGAGAGGCATGCACGTGACCATGGACGACTTGGTTCAAACACTGAAGAAGGTTAATGGTAGGATCAAAAGTGCTATGAAAAGTTTCTCTTGCACACATTCTTGTCGTCGGGACACTTTGGTACATCATCCTAGGTACGCTCCACCTCCGCAACCACGTCCTTCGACTTCGGCACCACCAGTTAGACCGCCGCATGCTGTTGGTGAGACATTTTTCTATAAATTGAGAACATTGCATTTTGTTCGTATGATAATTTTTGTATATTAAAATTTCATACCTTTAATTATGGCATTGTAGGACCATCTACGTCGTATTCTCGTACCCCACGTTTTGATAATGTTGGACCCTCGACGACCTACTCTCATCCTCCGCCCCCTCCAGTTGCAGATGGACCTTCTAATTGGTATCAAGGTATACAACTTCATTTGTTTCCATTTTATATACTGTTCATTTGTACTAACTTATATATTATAGGTATGGCCTCTAGCGACTATGGATTCGAGGATGTTGTACGAGAGACATGCCTACTGATGAGTTTGCTTGGCTGTCATACTTTGAAGATGAGTCGCATTTAGATGATGTTCCACCACCGGCGATGCAGCCGCCCCAGGATGAGGATCAGTATAGCACGCTTCATCCTGCAGACCGCACTAATAGGGGTCGTCCATCTAACTTCTATAGTCCAGAGGCTCAGATTAGGCATCGACCGACACATAAGCGGACTCGGCGTGGTAGGAAGCAGTAGGTATCAGTGTTATATATTTGTGTATCATTGCGACTATGTACTTTTACATTATGTGGAACTTTCAAACGATGTTGTTTATGTAACAAATATCTATGTTATTTCATATCGATGCTATTTTCAAACGATGCTATATTTGTGTATCATTGCAACTATGTACTTTTACAATATGTGGAACTTTCAAACGATGTAGCAATAAGTTTGTTGTCTACATCAACTGTAAAGTTTTCAGAACATCAATCCTTATCAACTGTAAAGCAATAAGTGTGTTGTCTACATCAACTGTAAAGTATTCAGAACATCAATCCTTATCAACTGTAAAGCAATAAGTGTGTTGTCTACATCAACTGTAAAGTTGTCAGAACATCAATCTTTATCAACTGTAAAAGCAATATGTGCGTTGTCTACATCAACTGTAGAGTTTTCAGAACATCAATCCTTATCCACTTTAATGCAATAAGTGTCTTGTCTACATCAACTGAATATTTTTTTTTTCAAAATTCACCCTCTATAAATAGGTCTACCCGTGAGTACTCGTCTTCTGCACCCAAGTCACAAAAATAGGATGGCCAATAGAGGTCGTGGTACGCGAGGAGGTGGAAACTCGAGGTCAGTTCCTCAGAATTACATGATCGGAGGTCCAGCTTGGTACGAACCAACACTAGATGAGTTTCCTCTTTTTTCCAAGAGTGATTTTAGTTCCTATCGCCCTCTTCGTCCATATGATAACAGTAAGCAAGAGTGGCCTCGGTGTCGTTGTGGTCTTGATTGTGTTGTGCAAATGATGGATGAAGGAGACAACAACGGACATCGTTTCTTTCGTTGTCCTGTTGGTGGAGTAAGTGTACAATCTTATTTTCACACAAATTTCTGATATATGAAGTTCTAATACCAGTTTATATTTTCGGTGCTACTACGATGATGAAAATTGTGGATATACACTTTGGGTTGATCCACCACCTATTAAACCAATACAAGAGTACATTAAACATCTAAAACGTCACAATCAAGATTTGGTGGCCGAACTTGCTGAAATGGAACTTCAACAAATGGAGTCTTATCCTACTACAAGTGACACACATGAAAATGAAGATAACATGGTGTGCAATAACATGTATTGTAACTGCCCACATCACAAGTAGTAATCAAGTAGTAAATTAGGGTGCTAGAGATGCCGGACCAGATGCTTTACGTAAAGGAAAGTATCCTCGTTGCACTCAGTACGTGCTACTGCGACCATACTCGACGTTTAATTCAACTAAGGTGTGTTATGAGTACGACGATGCATGTAGGTTAAATGTTTAGTGCATTGTACACACACCATTTGTATCGTGAACTTTATGTTTTATTTCATAAGTATGTGTAACTAGGTTTTGCCTTATGTACCCTAGTAGTAGACAGGCAAACAACATAGACATATTTTTGAAACTATGTAATTTCAGTATGGCCGTAATGCTTATTCATGACTACATATATATTCTTATATATATATATATATATATATATATATATATATATATATATATATTACACACACACAGATATATATATATATATATATATATATATATTTACGTGATTTTTTTAATAACATCATCACAAAAATTTATTATCGTCATTCTTACTTTCAATCCCAATATGTTTCATTTATGTTCGCTTAATTTTTATAAAACTCCTTATGTGTATTATTCACATTCTCATGTTCAGGAAACTTCATTATAATTTTTCAAAAATAAACCTCCAACTATTTTATAATTGCAGTTCAAAGTTCAATACTAACAACAGTAAAATTTTAAAAAACAATCATTCAAATTTTCAATCTCAATATCTTTCATTGTTCTGTGTTGAATGATTATAAAATATAGTAGAATTATAGTTCACATTACGCTCTTCATAATACTTTATTACAAAATTTTCAAAATCAACCATTAAATATTATTAATTTGCACTTAAAAAACTAATGGAGAAACGGTTCTGACGTTCACGGGCGGACGCAGTAGCACGAGTCGCACGTCTACTGTGCGAGTCGCACTATAGATCTGCGACATGGCGGGCCCCACGGCAGAATACCTGTTGACTCGGTCAGCCTCACTCGAGGGGCGACACGTGTCCAGTCGCACTTCTAATGTGCGACTCGCACGATAAAGCTGCGATTGCTCTGCTACTTTTGAAAAAATAAAATACATGCTAATTTTGCTAATACAGTATTTTTTAACGCTAAAACAAAAAATCCAGCTTTTCCAGTCCACTGAAGATACGTAGGTATTTTTCCGGAACCAAGAGTGTGGAGATATTAAAAAAGTAGGTTAATTACGGCTTTGCTTCACCGACTCTAAATGAGAATTAGCTGAATTGTGCCAAATAGTTACCTGTCACGTTTTAATAGAGGGTGAGCGTGCGCACGATAGTCCGTGACATCCAGTTTCGAAAATGAATCAAGTGTGATATATATGTGTGCTCAGGATGTTGACAAACGATATGCAGAAAATTACCACAACAAAAATTAGTAAATAAGTACTTTTATTACATATTCAAATAAACCTAAAATTACAACTCTAATGATCATCGTTATTAATAAATCTGAAACTAATGCAGCGAAAATAATCTAACTTAGCAAACTAAGCATATTAAGCAAAAGAGATATACTGCGGCTCCAAGCAATCCACAACCAAGTCGACGGCAGCACACAACCTAGTAATCCGCATTATTCTCCGGATACTTCCAAACATCATCTGAAACCGTTGGCGGGAGAATTGCAAGGGTGAGCACATGTCATACTCAGCAAGTGTCGGAAAATAATGACATGTATCTTAAATAAAGAATTGACAATAAATAATGGCTAGTTGCTGAAAAGTACATTTAAAACATATGAAAAGCATCTCATAATGTCTATGTGATTTAATTTCATCATATCTCAAATAAACATAATAACTCATATCCATCATTCATTAACCATCCATATGTTATATTCTTGAATCATCATTAACCGTGTTCATTTATCACCATCCAATCCTTTCCAATTCCTAATTTCCACTCTAATCATGTAAGTTGTCCATGTGCTCTTAACCGGAAGCACAACTATTATGATAGTTTTTAAACACTATATAAAGGTTGTACCGCTTTATCTACAAGTTTGTGATTTCGTCACCCGTCGGCGACTAAAGAAACCTCCCTTATTCCGATTACACTTCCTTAAGTGTATGGCCAAGAGAACACAAAATAGCCTTTACAAAGGGACTGCCAGCATATTCAGACCAACTATGCTTTCACCGGTGGTAATGTCTCCAACTGAGCACATCCAACCAAGGGCCCCCTCTTGTGCCGTTCAGATCCCAGAGCGGTCCCACCACTATTGCAAACCCAACCGACTCCCATTTCCCACTCCTCCAAATGATCCGAACAGTGTTGGCGATATACCTAATTAACTGGCTAAGTCGCACCCATACTTGGCCTTGTGGTAGCACTGTGGTCCTGGCTTATTCTCGCATGAACCGGTACTTAGATTCAAGGCAAGCAAAACCACCATATCATTCAACCCAATCCACAAAACAAGCTTGCTTAGATCTCCCAAGTCCCATGTTACCAATTATTCATGTTCTTCAATTTTCATCATACATAAGTGCATTAATTCATAGTTAAGATATTTGGTTGTTTTCCCATCCCAATTAATTAGAGCAAAGCAAAAAGGTAAAAATACCTTTCTCGACTATCTACAATATATTCCAAGCGACAAAGATGGTCAAACAAGACTAGTAAACACCTATCATGAGTTTCCCATCAATTTGACACAAGCATGTAGTTTTGCAAATAAAACATTTAAAAACAGGATCAAAATGTTTAAAGACACTTGTCTTGCTCTTGAAAATGGTTAGGATCAAAAGCTTCGAAGTTCTGGTGCTGGAGGCCCTTGACAGCATCCTCTAAAGCAACATCTTCTATTCCGCGTAATAAACATACAAAATAAACATTACAATCAATAAATGCTCATATAGTACTCAGTATGTCATGACATGCATGAATGATGCAATTATGGAGTAATGCATGTTATCAAGTTGTTATCATTGCTTACTAACTAGTACCAAATAAGTATTACATGCTAGAACAAGTTTTAAGTCATTTTTGAGGATATTAAAGAAGTTCTAGGAATTTTTAGAACAGGAAGACCAGACTAGTACGCAGTGGGGTCGGACATGTCCGTGCTGGAACAGGGAGGAAATCGACTAGTCTGCACTGGGATCGGACATGTCCGTTATAGCTAGGGTTTTGACGAATTTTCAACTAGAGCATAGTCAAAATTAACGTGGAACCATATTTTACGTAGAAAAGATAGATCTAAGATATTTACCGTGAATCCTAGGGCTCAGAGGTCGAGGATTCGATAGAACTCAAGATCTTAACGTCTAGATCCAAAGAAGATGAAAAACATGGTGGAGAATTGACGATGATGTCGATAAGTTGACGAAGACCGATCTTGATTGATCCTCCTATCTTCCTCCTCCTTCCCCTGGCTGCGAGCTCCTCTCTCCTTGATGGCGGCTATCACGAACTAAGGCTTGGAGTTCCCTTCAATTGTGGCAAAGAGATGAAAGGGTAGGTGTTGGGGTGATTATATAGGGCGCAGATGGTAGGGTTTGG
Source organism: Tuctoria greenei (assembly GCA_036927565.1). Classification (NCBI taxonomy): domain Eukaryota; kingdom Viridiplantae; phylum Streptophyta; class Magnoliopsida; order Poales; family Poaceae; genus Tuctoria; species Tuctoria greenei. Next base: position 132,075,080 of record JAYESD010000003.1, on the reverse strand, counting down.
GTGGAATTCGACTCTAAGGCGGTGGGGGCCTTGGTGGGGTCTCACATGGGCTCCGCAGGGGTTAGGTACGACGTTCTTGGGCCCAATTAAGGTAATTACCCAAAAGCCTATCGAGGAGGAAAAATAGACTCAGAGTCGGGCACACCAGACTAGTCCGCTAGGGGCCGGACAAGTCCGATATGAGATAGAAAGTTGAATGCTCAAGTCCGGTGCATATCCTGACAAGTCCAAGCTGCGTTTGAAAGCAAAACGGGCAAGTCCAGTTTGAGGCCGAACAAGTTCGGGGGTTCGTCCAATTTTCAAAAACTGGACCAAATTGAGGAATTACCGGGCAACTCCAAAGGGTCCCAGTAACGGAATACGGACTAGTCTGTACAAGGGAACGAACAAGTTCGGACAATAACAGAAGCATTTTCGGACTAATCCGGGGCAAAAAGCGGATAAGTACGGAAGACAACAGAGAGCAGAACAGACTAGTCTGGGGTCTAATCTGGACAAGTCCGCACTGACACAGGCTTCCAACTGCTCTTTTGTTTCTAATTCATTTTAAATTTATTCCTTTTTGTGTTGCTTAATGTTAAACATGTATAAAAATGTATGCAATGCATGATGGATGAAAATGAGGGTGTTACAAACCTACCCCTTAAAATGAATCTCGCCCTTGAGATTCGACGTAGAAGAGAAGAGATAGACAAATTCCCTCTTGATATCATCTTCTAGCTCCCAAGTTGCTTCCGATTCTGCATGATGCTTCTATTGTACTTTGCACCATCGAATTATCTTGTTCCTTGTGACTCTCTCCTTGGTTTCCATGATTTTGACCGGTTGCTCGGCATAAGTCAAATCTGCCTCTAATTCTAATTCTTCCATTGGCACTTGTTCTTCCGATACCCTTAAGCACCTCTTAAGCACTTACAATTCCGCTAACTTCACGGTGGTATATGTGGTCTTGACAAGTATGAAATGAGCTGATTTGGTCAACCAATCCATAATAACTCATATCGAGTCATAACCGGACTGAGTTCACAATAATCCAACTATGAAGTCCATACTGATTTCTTCCCACTTCCATTCTGGAATCTTCAATGGCTGCAGTAATCCAGCTAGCCTTTGATGTTCAGCCTTCACTCATTGGCAGACATCACATAAAGCAACATATTCAGCTATGTTGAAAGTGCATCTAGGCATCCCTTGTGGGTTTTGGTTGATTTATGACAAACAAATGAGATCCTAACAAATTGTTGAGATGAGCGCTGGTTTTAATGAAACTATGAAGAAAGTGCAAAAAGAAAGGAGTATGAGGATCAATATGGAAAAGAGCTCAAGAGCTAAATAGATTAGATCATTGTGTATGGAGTGTGTTGGAGAAACACACCCCAAGAACTCAAGCAAGAGAAATCTCACTCAGTGCACAATTCATAGGAAAACCAGACTAGTCCAATATCACCACGGACTAGTCCGATATGTCTCTGACTAGAAAAGAACAATTCTTCCCAGTGCGGACTTGTCCGCTAGCACACCTGTTTTCTCAGCACCGGACTAGTCCAATAACACCATTGACTAGTCTGATATCTTTCTGACTAAAAACGGACAAGTCCGCCCCAGTGCAGACTTGTCCCCAGGACATCACACTTTACACAAAAATGGACAAGTCTGATATCATCACGAACTGGTCTGAAAACTCTCTGACTAAAATCGGACAAGTCCTCCAACTACAGACTTGTCCTCAATGCTACATGAGGTTCACCACGCTGGACTAGTCCGATATGAGCCGGACTAGTCCGAATAATTCCAGAGCCCAAATCGGACTAGGCCGCCCTTTGTCGGACAAGTCCGATATATCAGAACACTTAGGGTTTCAACCACGCCGCACACCAGACTAGTCCGGAGTCCACCACGGACTAGTCCGGACATCGCAAATCCTAACGATAATTTTTGGAAACCCTAGTACAAATAGAAGTGTACAGCCCTACAACCAACCAACTCGACCCCCTGCGCCATCACACCTTCCAAGAGCCTACAATACACGTCTCTCCACACAATCTAACCCTAGAAAGATCAAATCTTCGAGGATTGGTCATTGATCAAAGGAGAGACTCGTTCTACACGTCTTGAGCTCTTGGGCTTGAATCTCTCACACATTCTCGCTATTTTATTGCATATCTTTCGAGTGTGTTTGGTGGTGTTTTCAATTGTAAATCTTGGGGAGCCCTCAACTTGTGAGAAAGCCCCTTGAACACAGTGATTTTCCCCCTTTGTGATTAGTGGAAGAGAATTGGCCTCCGTTGCGATTCGACGAGGGTAGGGTTGGTGAAGACCCGGTCCTCCATGGACTCCTCAACATGGACATAGATTTCCTCTATAGAATCGAACCACGAGATCAAAATCTTGTGTCAAACTTGTTCTTACTTTTCATCATATTCTAGGGTTTACTCGATCTTATACAACTTACGTTAAAATATTGAAACCAAAGTTAGTTTGTGCCATACCTAGTTTCATTGACGTAATACATGCAAGTTACAACTTAAGTTCTGCTACATAGAGTACTTGAAATGAAATCAGTAATCAAACATGATCAATCTAGTCCGCACACACCGGACTAGTCCGCACCTTACTGGACTAGTCTGATTTCTCTATATTTGATCAAGTTGCTAAGTGTTTCAAGATCCGACGAATGTTCAAAAAGCCTATTCACCCCCCCTCTAGGCTACATTCAATTGGTATCAGAGCAGGACTCTTCAAAAGAGACTCATCGCTCGAAGAGAAGATGTCAGACATTAAGGATTTGCACATAAACTTCAACCAAGAGAAGTTTGATGATGAAAAGACTCAAAAGTTGGAGAAGCTCCTCGACGCCGTCCAAGGCTGCGAGGATGATGATGAGGAGACACTTGAACTCAAAGCACTCCTAAGAAAGAAGGCACTCTCCAAAGGAAAGATTAAGATCAAGGATGAAAAGAAGAAAAAGTGGAGTAGTCACACCGACTACTCCCGATATCCTTTTAACTATGACCGATTAAATTCAAACAATAATCATTACTTTTCTATTCCTCTAGGGAAAGCTCCATACTTTGATGGCAATGATTATTCAATGTGGAGATAAAATATGAAAATGCATCTCATATCACTTAACCCCAACTTGTGGCATATAATGTGTACAGGGATAGATATCCCGGATGACGATAAGGAGATCACACCAAGCCAAGAACAAGCTATTCATCAGAACGCTCAAGCTGCAGCTGTCATAACATCATAACTGAGCCGAGATGAGTTCACCAAAGTGGATGGACTCGAAATTGCTAAGGAGATATGGGATACTCTACAAACTGCACATTAAGGCGATCGTCATGCGCGAGAGGCCAAGATTGAAATGATCGAAGGCGAATTGGGAAGATTCGCCATAGAAGAAGATGAGTCACCGCAATATATGTACAATCGGTTGAAGAATCTCATCAACAAAGTTCGAGCATATGGAAGCAAGAAGTGGAATTATCACGAGGTGGTGAAGCTAATTCCCAGAGCCTTCATGCCTTGCAACATAACCCTATGCTCGATGATTAGAGAAAGTCCTGGGTATCGAAAAATGATCCCAGATGTACTGCTTGGAAAGATTATCAATTTTGAGATAATGGTGAAACAAGCAAAGCATGTCAAAGAGATTGTCGACCTTACCTCGGCAAAGAAGAAAGGAGTCGCTTTGAAGTCCACTTGTAAGCCTATGACAGAAGAAGCTCGAGAAGCTCAAGAAGAAGATGATAGCGACGATGAAAGCAGTGACACCGATGAAGAAGATATGATCCTATTCATGAAGAAATTCAAGAAAATGATGAAACTAAGACAAGGTGGTAGATCAAATGAAGGAAGACATAGAGACAAACCAAGACCGAAGATGAGACACACTTGCTATAACTGTGGCGAATACAACCACTTCATAGTTGATTGTCCACATGAAAAAAACAAGCGGAAGACCAAGGACAACAAGCCTCAAACCAAGAAGATGTTCAAGAAGAAGAAGCAATTCGGGCAGGCGCATCTAGGGAAGGAGTGGGACTCAAGTGATGAGTCCTCATCTGAAGAGGAAGAGGAGATGGCTACCATAGCCATCAAGAAGTCAACCAAGAAATCCACCCTCTTCCCAACCATCAGCGCAAGGAAAGACACCGATCATACTTGTCTAATGGTGAAGGAAGGTAAAAGAAAGGTAACAACTAAATCTGCCTCCTCGTATTCCCTTGCTAGTGATAGTGATCATTCTAGTGATGATGATAATTGTGATGAAAATGAATACTTGTTTAGTGGTTTAGATAAGAAAACTGTGGCTAAAATGAAAATTTTAATGTATAAGCTTGTCGATAAGGAGAAGCTAGTTGATCGTCAAGAAGATATGATCATCCTCCAAAAGGAATAATATCTTAAGATCAAAAGGCTCCTCGAGCTTGAAAAGGAGCGAAGCAACTCACCGGAACTTGAGTTAGCTTCAAGCAAGGAAGCTTGCTTGAAGCTAGAAGACTCAAACATGGCTATCAAGGATGAACATGCTAACTTAACCAAAGTTAACAAGATCCTTGAGGTACAAGTTGAGTCACTCAAGTCAAGTGGTTCTTCATCCTCTTCAAGCTCACCTTCTCAACATATAAAATCTGAAACTACTATTGCTTGTGTATGAGCTAAAATTGACACTAACTTGAAGGAGAAGTCAAACTTGACAAAAGGACAATCATCCTTCCCGAAGTGGCATATTTGACAAGGAGAAGGTCAAGTATGCACACAGTGCATAGTTGGTCACAAGACCTCCTAATGTCAAATATGGCATTGGGTATTCTTATGGTGAAAAGCAAAATGTTGGAAGCCACAAGAATAACAAGGAATGCATTGCCTTTGTCAAGGGAACTCCTCTCAAGTTAGAAAACCTAATAATGTTGATAAACTTAACATTGTTAACACATATGAGGAACAACTCCTGTTTAAAACTTTTGATGCATCATAAGTTCTTATGAAAAGTAATTTTGGTAGAGTTTATGCTAAACATGTTGGGCCAAGCCATGGGAACACCAAGTCCCATGTGTGGGTACCCAAATCACTTGTGACTAACCTCAAAGAACCTAAGCAAGCTTGGGTACCTAGGACCAAAGTGTAATTAGTTTTTGCAGGCTTACTCCTCCGGTGGAGCAAAATGGGTGCTAGATAGTGGATGCACCAACCACATGACCGAAGAAAGAAGGATATTCGTTGAATATGAACAAAATGAGGATCCAAGCAAAGACATCTATTTTGGCGATAACAGTCAAGGAAGGGTGCTCGGTACCGGTAAAATTGCGATTTCGTCTCAACACACTCTTTCTCATGTTTTACATGTCGACTCCCTAGATTATAACCTTCTGTCTATATCTCAATTATGTGACAAGGGTTATAATTGTTTGTTCACTAATGAGGGTGTGACCGTCTTTAGAAGGAATGATAACTCGGTTGCATTCAAGGGTGTGTTAAAGGGAAAACTTTATCTAGTTGAATTCAACAAAGATAAAGCCGAACTTGACACATGCTTGATTGCAAAGACCAACATGGGTTGGCTGTGGCATAGACGGCTAGCACATGTTTGTATGAGAAATCTTCAAGAATTCTAAAAGGCGATCACATCCATGGTTTAAAGGATGTTGTTTTTGAGAAACACGGGCCTTGTAGCGCGTGCCAAGCAGGGAAGAAAGTAGGAGCACCCCATCCCGCGAAGAACGTTATGACTACAACAATACCGCTCGAGCTACTTCACATGTACCTATTTGGTCTAATTGCTTACATAAGCATTGGCGGTAACAAATACGGTTTGGTAATTGTTGATGATTTTTCACGCTTCACGTGGGTTTTCTTTTTGCATGATAAGACAGAAACTTAAGGAACCCTCAACAAGTTTTTCAAGCATGCCCAAAATGAATTTTATTCAAGCTCAAGAACATACGAAGTGACAATAGGATGGAGTTCAAGAACACCCAAGTTGAGGAATACCTAGACGAGGAGGGGATAAAACATGAATTTTCAGCACCGTATTCCTATCAACAAAACAGAGTAGCCGAAAGGAAGAACCGAACCCTCATAGAGATGGTGAGGACAATGCTTGATGAGTACAAAACTTCGGATCAGTTTTGGGCTGAAGCGGTTAACACCGCTTGTCATGTCATAAACCGACTCTATCTTCATTGCCTACTCAAGAAAACGTCATATGAACTACTCACTAGTAACAAGCCGAATATTTCCTATTTTTGAGTTTTTGGTTCTAAATGTTATATTTTGAACAAGAAGCCTAGGACTTCAAAGTTCGCTTCGAAGTCCGATGAAGGTTTCTTGCTTGGCTATGATTCGAACTTTTACGCCTATCGTGGCTTCAACAAGGTCTCCGAACTTGTTGAAGTAGCACATGACGTAGTGTTCGATGAAACTAATGACTCTCAAGAAGAGCAAGTTGATCAATGTGTGCTAGGTATAGAAGAAGATCCATGTCAAGCACTGAGAAGAATGGTGTTGGGGGATGTTCGACCACAAGCGCCACCTCAAAATGGGAATGAAGAAGATGAACCACAAGTGGAGGTAAATGATCAAGGGGGAGCGTCTACACAAGATCAACCTCATGAAGATCAAGGTGATCAAAAAATCAATGAGGGCAACCATCTTGGGGGAGAAGAAGATGATCATGAAGATTCAAAACCACAAGTGCCACATCCAAGAGTACATCAATGCATCTAAAGAGATCACCCCGTCGACAATATAATCGGTGACATCCAAAAGGGAGTAACAACTAGATCTCATACAGCTAATTTTTGTGAACATAACTCTTTTGTATCCTCTTTGGAACCACACAGTGTTGAGGATGCATTGAAAGATCCGGATTGGGTGGTGGCGATGCAAGAAGAACTGAACAACTTCAAACGGAACGAGGTGTGGAAACTTGTTGAAAGACCCAAGTTCAATATCGTCGGCACTAAATGGGTCTTCCGCAACAAGCAAGACGAACATGGGGTGTTGACAAGGAACAAGACGCGACTTGTGGCCAAAGGGTATTCACAAGTCGAAGGTTTGGATTTCGATGAAACTTTTGCTCCCGTAGCTAGGATTGAATCGATTCAAATTTTACTTGCATATGATACTCACCATGATTTCAAGCTCTATCAAATGGATGTGAAAAGCACCTTCCTCAATGGACCAATCAAGGAGGAGGTGTACGTGGAGCAACCCCCTGGATTCGGAGACCAAGAGTTCCCCGACCATGTGGTCAAACTGCGTAAGGCTCTCTATGGCCTCAAACAAGCTCCTAGAGCTTGTTATGAGTGCCTTAGAGATTTTTTGATTGAGAATGGATTTAGGATTGGCAAAGCTGATTACACATTGTTTACCGAGAATTTCGACAATGATCTATTTATCTATCAAATTTATGTTGATGATATTATATTTGGTTCAACTAACAAATTCTTTTGTGAAGAATTTAGTAAGATCATGACAGATAGATTCGAGATGTCTATGGTGGGAGAATTGAGATATTTCTTGGGATTCCAAGTGAGGCAACAAAAGGAAGGGACGTTCATAAGCCAAACCAAGTATACTCAAGACATACTCAGGAAGTTTGGAATGGACAAAGCGAAACCTATAAAGACTCCTATGGCAACAAATGGACACTTGGATCTCAATGAAGACGTACCAAACGTGGATTAAAATGTATATCACTCCATGATTGGCTCCCTACTTTATTTATGTGCATCTAGGCCTGATATTATGTTGAGTGTATGTTTGTGTGGAAGATTTCAAGCCAATCCAAAGGAATGTCATTTGACAGCCGTAAAAAGGATCTTGCGATATTTAGTTCATACACCCAACCTAGGCCTTTGTTATCCTAAAGGTTCAAAGTTCAATCTCATTGGATACTCTGATGCAGATTATGACAGATGCAAAGTAGATAGAAAAGTACCTCCGGTACTTGCCAATTCCTAGGTAGATTCCTAGTTTCTTGGTCCTCCAAGAGACAAAACTTCATTGCCTTATCCACGGCCGAAGCGGAGTATGTTGCAGCCAGGAGTTGTTGTGCACAACTCTTGGATGCGACAAACTCTAAGGGATTGCGGTTACAATATGAGCCATATTCCACTCCTTTGTGACAATGAGAGTGCAATTAAGATTGCCCATAATCCCGTTGATCACTGTAGAACTAAACACATAGACGTCCAACATCACTTTTTTGGAGATCATTCAATGAAAGGCGACATAACCATTTCTCATGTCAATACCGAAAAACAACTAGCTGACATCTTTACCAAGCCACTTGATGAGAAACGTTTTTGTGAGCTCCGAAATGAACTAAATATCCTTGATGCTCGGGACGTGGCTTGAAAGCTTGCATACCTGTATGACATCTTCAAAATCTATTGATTGTGTTATGAGAATCATCTCTCTCTCTCTATTTTCTCAAAAACTATGTTAATTACTTCATCTTGGTGAATTAGGGTCAAAGCTTGATTGTTGTATGTTTACTGATCATATTCATCAAGATTATTTGTGTGTTCTGCCCCCTGTTTTCTTTGTAAGCACCTTCGAATATATATGAATGGTCTAACTTGTTCTGTTCTGGTGACCACGGACTAGTCCGTGGTTACCCGGACTAGTCCACACAATGCAGACTAGTCCGTAGAGTTCCGGTAGTCTGGACTAGTCCAGTCAACCACGGACTAGTCCGATTTTTCGACTCCATAACCCTAGGGCCGCCAAAACCTAATCTTCTTCATCCTCACAACTCATCTCGTATTCTATCTCCTCACTCAAGTGCCCTCAAGGTGATTTGGCGATTTCTCCACCGAATATTCTCAAATCTCTGTGGGAAACGATCTTCATCGCAAGGGGATCGAGGACCTCGGACTTGTCTGCATCAAAAACTCCTCCAACTCCACGAATCGTGCATTGAACATAAGATCGATTTGATTCCAGGAGCAAGTTTGCCAAATCGTGCAGCATACAAGGCAGATCCAGAGGAAACTAAGGAAATTCAGCGACAAGTCCAAGATCTTTTGGACCGCGGGTACATTCGTGAAAGCCTTAGCCCTTGTTCCTGTTCTTTTGGTTTCTAAGAAAGATGGTAGTTGGCGCATGTGTGTTGATTGTCGAGCAATTAATAACATCACCATTCAATATCGTTATCCTATTCCTCGTTTAGATGACATGCTTCATGAATTGAGTGGTGCTATCATCTTCACAAAAATTGACTTGCATAGTGGTTATGAGTGGAATGGCACTAGGGGATGAATGGAAAACTGCATTTAAAACCAAGTTTGGACTTTATGAGTGGTTAGTCACGCCTTTTGGTTTAACTAATGCACCCGACACCTTTATACGTTTAATGAACGAGGTTTTACATGCTTTCATTGGACAATTTGTGGTGGGAGATCTTCATTTACAGCAAGTCATATGATGAACATCTTGATCATTTACGTGCTGTTTTTACTATTTTGAGAGATGCACGTTTGTTTGGTAACCTCGAAAAGTGCGTCTTTTGCACCAATCGAGTCTTGTTTCTTGGCTATGTCGTTTCCTCGCAGGGAATTGAGATGGATGAGGCAAAAATATAAGTGATGACTAGCTGGCCAGTCCCAACAACTGTCACGCAGGTTCGTAGTTTTCTTGGTCTTGCAGGTTTTTATCGGTGTTTTGTGCAGGATTTCAGCACCATTGCAGCACCTCCATGAGCTAACGAAGAAGGGAGTGCGGTTTCAATGGTTCGAACAGCAGCAACAAGCTTTTTATGCTCTCAAATCGAAGCTTACACAAGCACCATTGCTACAACTTCCTGATTTTGACAAGACCTTTGAGCTAGAATGCGATGCAAGCGGCATTGGTATTGGAGGCGTTCTCATACAAGGAGGTAAACACGTTGATTTATTTAGTGAAAAACTTCATGGTCCTTCTCTGAATTATTCCACTTATGATAAGGAATTGTATGCCTTAGTGCGAGTATGACAAACTTGACAACATTATCTTTGGTCTAAGGAGTTTGTCATACATTCCGATCATGAATCATTGAAGTATCTTAAGTGTCAAACCAATCTGAATAAACGACATGGTAAATGGATTGAGTTCATAAAGTCGTTTCCATACATCATTAAGCATAAGAAAGGGAAGGAAAATGTCATTGCCAATGCATTATCTAGGCGTTATACCATGCTGTCCCAACTTGATCATAAAATCTTTGGTTTGGAAACAATAAAAGCATTATATCCTACTGATTTGGACTTCAAAGATGATTTTTAAAATTGTAGAGAAGGAAGAACTTGGAATAAATATGTGCTGCGAGAGGGTCTCCTCTATCGTGCTAACAAGCTATGCGTTCCAGCTAGCTCCGTTCGTCTATTACTTTTGCAGGACGCAAATGGAGGAGGTTTGATGGGACATTTTGGAGTGAAGAAAACTGAAGACGTGCTGTCCACACACTTCTTTTGGTCAAAGATGAGGCGTGATTTCGTGCGCTACGTGTCACAATGCACTACTTGCAATAAAGCTAAGTCTCGCCTTAACCCACATGATCTTTATATGCCTCTTCCTGTTCCTAGTGTACCTTGGGAGGATATTTCAATGGACTTTGTTTTAGGATTGCCTAGGACTAAGAGGGGGAGGGATAGTATTTTTGTAGTTGTTGATAGTTTCTCCAAAATGGCACACTTTATACCTTGTCGTAAGAATGATAATGCCTCACACATTGCTGATTCATTTATGACGGAAATTGTTCGTTTACATGGTGTGACAAACACCATTGTTTCTGATCGTGATGCAAAAATTTGAAGTCATTTTTGCTAAACTTTGTGGTATAAATTGAGAACCAAGTTGCTGTTTTCAACTACATGTCACCCACAAACGGATGGATAAACCGAGGTAGTTAATCATACTTTATCCACTATGTTGCGGGCTGTCTTGAAAACAGATTTGAAGTTGTGGGAGGAGTGTTTATCACATATAAAATTTGCTTACAACAGATCCGTTCACTCCACGACAAAGGTAAGTCCATTCCAGGTAGTGTATGGTTTCAATCCCCGTGCTCCTATTGATTTACTACCTTTGCCTCCTTCTGAAACTATAAATTTGGATGCTACACAACGATCTGAATTCATTCTTAAGATGCATGAAACTACAAAGAAAAATATTGAAAATATGAATGAGAAGTATCAGATTGCAGGGAGTAATGGTAGAAAGGAAGTAAAACTTGAACTGGGTGATTTGGTGTGGTTACATTTGAGAAAAGAGCGATTCCCCAACTTGAGAAAATCTAAACTTATGCCACGAGCTGGTGGTCCTTTTAAGATTGTTGAAAATATTAATGATAATGCATATAAGCTTGAATTGCCTCCCGATTTTGGGGTTAGTCCTACATTTAACATTTCAGATTTGCGTCCGTACTTGGGAGAAGAAGATGAACTTGAGTCGAGGACGACTCCAATTCAAGAGGGGGAGGATGATGAGGACATCGCAACAGCGGAGACACACATTGAAATGCAAGGACCAATCACAAGAGCATGAGCACGGTTAATAAGTCAGCAGGTGAACTCGCTCCTAACTTCTTTTGCATGTGAGTTTGAGAATAGATTGCTATGTGATGATTTAATAGTTATTAGGAATAATGGAGAAGATCAACAAGTGAAGAAAAGAGGCCTTGGGAGTGTGGAGAACCAGCTGGGATGTCCACAAGTTGATGGAAGCAGTTTCCAACTCGGACTCGAGTTCAACTTGAAGTCTAGGAGTAGTACACCTTAAAATGGATGCCCAGGAGGCATACAGACTCCGTTTTTGACGATCTACATATGCAAGGAAATAGGAGAAGATAAAATTTCCAATGGTTCCAGTCCCACCTCAAAATTCCTCTGGAGTCATTAGGAATCGTTGAAACAAGTCGAGTCCAGATTTCTGTCCGGTGCTGCCCCACCGAATCGGGCCTTTGGGCCTTGTATCCCGTATGACTCCATTAGGGACACGTCTAATCGTGTTTTAGCCGAACACTATTCTTGAAATACTGCAGCCGCCGGTCATATTCTGTGGGTTTTGCTTAGAATAACAATTTTGCCGTTCTACACTTTGTGAGACCCAAACTTCTCAATTTTTAGATCGTGTCTTCTACGTTCTTGCTTGTGTTCTCGGTTCACTTGCAGGGATTAGCCTTCTTGGTGAGTTCAAGCGTGTGCCGCACGGTTGATAACCAATGGAGCAGTGGTGTAGTTATTGCAGGGGTATTCGAACTGCTCGAGTGTCGTGGATCATCAATGTCGAGTTCTCCACCCCAATCGACTTACCTTTTGGAAGATCGAGCCTAAACTTACTCATCACATAGGCTACCACTTGACCTTCTTGCATAAGCACACATCCAAGTCCTTGTCTCGATGTGTCGCAATAGATATCAAAACTTTTGCTCACATCTGGTAAAACCAAGACCGGTGTGGTGGTTAACCTCTTCTTTTTAACTCCTCAAAACTGTTTTGACAAGCTTGAGTCCATTGGAAAGCTTTTCCCTTCATTAATAATCCAGTCATGGGCTTGTCTATTTGGGAGAAATCCATGATGAACCGACGTTAATATCCAACTATTCCAAGAAAACTCCTAATTTCCTTCACATTTTGTGGTGGCTCCCATTTTAGCACATCTCTCACCTTTCTTGAATCAACCAATACTCCTCCTCCGGAGATGATATGCCCCCAAAACGACACTTCCCTTAACCAAAACTGGCACTTGCTGAATTTTGCATATAATCGGTGATCCCTTAATTTCTGCAATGTGAGCCTCAAGTGCTCTCCATGCTCCTCCTCGCTTCTCGAGTAGATCATGATGTCATCAATGAACACCACGACAAATTTATCCATGTATTCCATGAAGACCTTATTCAGGAGGTACATAAAGTATGCAGGTGCATTTGTCAATCCAAAAGACATCACAGTGTACTCATAGGATCCATATCATGTCCAAAAAGATGTTTTGGGCATATTCGATGGTCTAATCTTCATTTGAAAATAACCAGACCTCAAGTCAATCTTCAAGAAAACACAGGTGCCCTTTATTTGATCAAACAAACCCTCTATACGAGGCAACATATACTTGTTCTTGATCGTCACTATCGAAATGTAGCAATGATACTTCCCCCGGCACTACTAAAGCATAGTCCGTGGAGGTTTGTATTCGGATGGGGTGCGTAAGATCACAAACAAAGATGATGACACAGGAGTTTTTACGTGGTTTGGGCCCCCTGAGTGTAATACCCTACTCCACGGGGTGGTTGTTGATTGAGTATCTGTGTACGGCGAGTGTTTGTGGTTGCTTGTATGCGTGTGAGCTTAGTTGTCTTCTACCTTGGAAAGCAACGACAGGTGGCCCCAGTTGTAATTAACCACCTATACATTATCTACATGTATAATCCGTGATTAACAGCATGATAAGCGCCTTAATGGTGGCATTATATGTCTTGATGGTCCTCTGATCGTGTGTCAATAATACTGAATTAATGGCATGTTAATCAGGTCTTGTAACGGCTGTTTAATAGCCTCTTGAATGTTCGCACCGTTGGAGATCCTGTAGTCTTCCTGTTGCAGGCTTAGGTCTGGAGTTCCAACATGTGGCAGCTCCAGAGCTTCCCTCTGTGGGGAGACAGGTCCGGAGCCACTTGACGTGTGGCGGCACCGGAGCTTCTCTCTACTGGGAGTTAGGTCCAGGGCTGCTGGACACGTGGCACTACTAGAGCTTCCATGTGAAGGAAGGTAGGTCCGGCCTAGTAGGACATGTGTTAGCACCAGAGCTACCTAAACGAGGGATGCAGGCCCAATGGTGTCTGACATGTGTTGCCTTCGGAACTCATCAACTCGGACATAGGAACTCCTTTGTTTTAAGTGCAGTATCAGGGGGTACCTGGTATCTAGGGTACCAATAGTGGCCCCCGATCCCACCTCTGGGAGAAACCCTCTAGGTGAAGTTATACTACCAGAGGTGGGGCCATCTTCAATTCCCACGCTGCGGCTTCAAAGTATTTTTCCAGACGGTTGAGGCGACTACAAAGTGTTATGCCACCGCCATGTGGCCCTTTTGACGCGGTGTGTGGATCCTGGCGAGCGTATCTCACGCAATTGAAGGTTGCTGGTTCCCAATATGAAATTCGTATCGGTTCCCAGCGTAATCTTTGTAGCCCCGTCAGGCTGCCGCCCACGAGCTTCCAACTTCTCATCATGACAACAGTTCGCCTGGTGTAACTCTTTCAGCAAACTGGACCCAGGCCCCCTTGTCATTGACGAGATCATATGCGATTCGCGTCTGGAGGTAGTTTCCATCCAAGCGTTGCGAAGGCATACTAAAGGTAGAAAGTCCACAGAGGGAGAGAACTCTTTACGCCTTCATCTGTTCTTGCTCTTAGAGCTCTCCACCCTTGCAATATTTCTTCCTCCTCTTCTCCACTTTGCGGCGATGGAGTTGGGACTTCCCCGGAGCCGGATCAAGAAAAATGAAGATTTGTCAAAGGTCCCAACCTACATGGGGTGGTCAAGCAACTCCTTCAACAACCTGATCCGCATAAGGAAGTTCCCCTTTAAGAAGGAGAATGTAACACCCTCATTTTCATGCATCATGCCCTATATACATTCATATACATGTTTAACATTAACCCACAACAAGAGGAACGAGTTTAAAATTGATTTGGAACAAAACCACACTTAAAATGCAGGAAAGTGCGGACTAGTCCGATTTTACTGAGGACTAGTCCGATTTCTCTCTGACTAAAAACAAACTTGTCCATTTTTGCTGCGGACTAGTCCGATTTTGCCTCTGGAAACCTTCGTACTTGTCTGATTTTGTGCGGACTAGTCCGATATACCAAGAATCCTTGAAAATTTGCTAAGTCCTTGGACTTTTTCGGACTAGTCCGGTGTTCCAGCGGACTTGTCCGATTTCCTCTATGTTTAAAGTTGGACTTGTCTGATTTTAGTCCAGACTTGTCCGGTTTTCTCTCTGGACGACTTCGGACTAGTCCGGTCCTTTTCGGACTTGTCTGATATTTCGTGACTATGAGTTGATCCTTTGTTTTACGACTTGTTTCATGGGTTTCACATTAAGTGGGCCTAGGGACGTCGTGCCTAACTCTTTTAGAGCCCATGTGGGACTCTAAACCGGCCCCTACTCATCCCAAACTCGAAATCCATCTAACCCTAGCCTCCACCTCTATATAAACAGCCCCACCCCTTTGCTTGACATCTATTTGCCACTTTTCCACCCCACCCAAACCCTAGTTTGTGTAGAGCCACCATCAAGGAGGGAGGAGAAGATCCCAAGCAAGAAGAAGAAGAGGAGGAAACGAAAGAGGATCAAGATCTCCACCAAGTTTTGTTCTTCATCACCAATTCATCTCCAAGTTCATCACCAACCCTGGGTCACCAAGATCCAAGTGCTACCTCCAAGTTTCTTGATTCATTGGAGTCCTAAACACTTGGTATACCTTCTATTCTCTTTTCCTTACGAGAATTCAACCCCTAATCTCCAAATTTACGTCGATCTAGAAAACCCTAATATGCTGATCTCGTAAAGTGCGGACTTGTCCGGTCCCTAGCGGACTAGTCCGGTCTTTCTGGTTAAATTGTGTTGAATTAGTTCTAAAGTTTGATCTAATCACATCCAAACCTGTATAAACTTGTTAAAAGCTATTAGAACTAGTTATTGACCATTAAAGCAATCTAGTAACAAGTTCTACCTTGCATTTGCATTAATCATGCATGTCAGTCATATTGAGTAATATATGTGCACTCTTTGATTGTGTTTCTTGTCTTGTATGTTTATTGTGTGTATTAGACGGATTTGCGCTAGAGAGTGCCGCGGAGGATCTACAACACCAAGAGTTTGAAGGCTTTGACCCTAAATAACCGCAAGAGCAAGGCAAGTGTCCTTGAAGCATATTGATCCTGTTTTTAAAGTAAATGTTTTATTTGCAAAATTTCATGCTCGTGTCAATTTGACGGGAACCCAATGATAGGAAGTTTACTAGAATTGTTTAACCACCTTTATCACCTGGAATATATGGTAGAGAGTCGGGAAGGGCTTTTTACCTTTTTGCTTCGCTTAATCAATTGGGATGGGAAAACAACACTACGCATTTAATTATGTATTAATGAGATTATGGTTAACATGAACTGGTTAAATATTATATGGTAATGGGTGATCTAAGCAAGCCTGGTATGTGGATGTGTTGGACGTATGGTGGTTTGCTTTAGATCTAAGGACCGGTTCATGCGAGAATAAGCCAGGACTACAGTGCCACCACGAGGCTAAGTATGGGTGCGGCGTAGCTGATTAATTAGGGCTTTGCCAGTGCTATTTGGACCATTATGGATGCTCGGGGAAGGGGTAGTCAGATTGGGTTTGTTGATGATTGGTAGGACTACCCTGGGATCCGAATGGCTCAAGAGGGGGCCCTTGGTTGAAGATGTGCTCTGTAGGAGACATCGCCACCGGTGAAACCTCAGTGGGGTCTAAATAGGCTAGTAATCCCTTTGTAAAGGCTATTTTGTGATCTCTTGGCCACACACCGACGGAAGTGTGAGACGGAAAAATAGAGGTTCTAGTCATCAAAAGGTGATGAAATCACGAACACGTGGGTAAAGTGGTACAAACTCTGCAGAGTTAAATAAAACTATCATGATAGCCGTGCTCCCGGTTATGAGCACCTGGACAACTTCCATGATTAGAGGGAAATTGGTATTTGGGATGGTTATGGTTGGTATTATGGTTATGGATGGTTATGAATTGAATCCTGGTATTGAATATGGATATTGGTATATGATGATGGATATGGAATATGGATTGGACTATGTTATTAATTATGGTTTATGATGGGTTTCTTTCATATACATGTAATATATTGCTTTTCAAATGTTTTAATGTACTTTTCAGCACTTAGCCATTATTACATTCATCCTTTGTATCAGCTACATGTCATACTTTCCACACTTGTTGAGTACGACATGTACTCACTCTTGCAATCCCCCCCCCCAACAATTGCAGGTGAGGATTGGGAGTTTAACGGTGAGAATGCGGAGTTCTAGGCCGTGTCTACCGTCAGCTTTGCCTGTGGTGTTATTGGAGCTGCACTATACCCTATCGCCTATGCTGCCTAGCTGTTTAGTTTGCTTTATTAGTTTATTTCCGCTGCAATAGTTGAACCTGTCATAAATATTCATTAGAGGTTGTATTTGAGGATAATATGGTATGTGTAATAAAATTTGGTTAATTAATCGTGTTCTGTGGTAATTATCTGTATATCATTTGTGATTGCACTCGTGTATGTGTGTTGAACATCCTGGGCATACATATGTGTTAGCTTGGTTCATTTTTCGGAACCAGGCGTCACAGATTGGTATCAGAGCCACAGGTTGACCGTAGGATGCAACCAAGATAGAATGGACACTTTAGAGCACCTAGGAGCACTCAGGAATCGATGTGTTTTTGCTTGGTGTGCTGTTGCTATATATATTGTTTGCTTGTGTGCTTAATAGAGAATTTTGGGATGCCTTAGCATTGCCTTCACTACAGGAATACCGGTCACTTACGTCGGCCAAAGCCGACGTAAGTTAGGCTTAAACCGATGTAATGAACTTAATTACGTCGGTTTTTGCTTAATTACGTCGGCTTTCAGCCGACGTAGGGTTTTGGACGTAATTAAGGTAACTTACGTCGGCCACCGACGTAAGTTACCTTAATTACGTCGGTCTGCAGGAGCCGACGTAAGTTCACCCTCGAGATGGGCCTTGGGCTGGGCCGGATGACTTACGTCGGCTTGGGCAGGCCGACGTAAGTTAAGTGCTGTAACTTACGTCAGCCAGGGCAAACCGACGTAAGTTAAGTGGTTTAACTTACGTCGGTCTGGCCATACCGACGTAAGTTAACCTGGGCAAACTTACGTCGGCATGCTCATAGCCGACGTAAGTTAAGTTTTCGAAATTTTTTTAAAAACAGAAACTGTCTACCTCGCTCGATGGCGAGTCACAGAACAGTCAAAAAATATATACAGATATATACAGTCACAGAACAGTCAATATAAGTTCGCCCATGGTTCAAAACATCAACAAACACCACAATTTTCCAAATAGATTACACCGGGCTACACGCTAGCCCCTCCATTACCTCCAGGATCTTCCCGGCGCGTTCCGGATCCCTGCAAAACAAACATAATCACTAGTAAGCATCAATGTCAACTAAGTGATAACATAAGAGGCCAAGAACATCAGTGACAAAAGAAGGAAGCATGATGTAGTTTCAAATGAAGTAATGTACTATATCACTAGTTAAATGGAAGCACTAGCCCTTTGTTAACTCAATGAACATCAGTTTCGACATAAGAAGGTAACATCAGTGATAATCACTAGCTCTTTTGTTAAATGGAAGCACTAACAACTTATTCACTATATACTAATCATTTCTATCATGGTCAAAAACTACTAAAGCTTGATTAGATACACTTAAAGAGAGTTTCTCACCTGCTCCAGTGTCTACACGCTACCCCCTCCACTGCCTCCGGGATCTCGACGCGTTCCGGAACCCTGCAAAAGAATCATAATTAGGATTAAATGTGATGCAAATAACTTTTTAACATAATGAAAAGGGAATCAAACTCCTAGGTATAGACAATATTACCTGCTCCGGTGTCTGCTGCGGCGGAAGCGTAGGAATCTGGATGTCCTGACCGCTTTGTCGAGCAAGAGCCTGCCATTGCAAGATATTAGCAGATATATGTTATTAAGTGTTGTGAAATTTAACTACGGTACTTTAAATTACTTACCGCCACCGTTGCTTGCATCTGGGCCATCATTAAGGCCGTCCTTTGCTGCTCCTCCCTTGCCTCCGCTCTCGTCCGCTCCAGCTCTGCCTGAGTTTGCGTCAGCGACTCCCTCATGGCCTGGAGCTCCAGCTGCGTCTGCGAGAGACGACCACTGGTCCCAGCGGTCGAAGCCTGCGACGATGAAGCGCCTCTCAAAGGTCGCGTCGACCTCGAGTCGACAACTCCATCGAAAATGGCAAACCTGCAAAAGAATGAAAACACTAAGTAGAAGAAGATTAATTGAAAAAGAAATGAAACACACGAAGAACTCACCGTCCGTGGGCCTTCCCGCCTCCGCTTGCGTACGCGGCTTGGGGGTCGATCGGCGCGCTTTCCCAATCGTAATCCGCACCGTGTATCTTCGCGACCTACTGCGCGTACTTTGTCTACAAAACAAATAAATCTTGTAAGTATGTCAATAATAGTATTAGTTATAATGAAATTGATGAATTTCGAAAACTTACCAGTCGGTCGGCTGCGACCTGACTACACTGCCCTGGCTGAGAAGGGTCACTTCCCTTGTGACCTCTCTTCCAAACCTGGGTCGGGGTCGGCTCATGACCCAGCTCTCGCTCCTGTACATCCGTGTTAGTGAGATAAATAATATATTAAGAACACATAAATAAAATAAAAAGGTACTTACCATGCGTTTAGCCAAACGCAAGTAGCCGTCACCGCCATAGTTGTGCTTGCCCTCGGACCCCATGCGGCACTGTCTAGCCTTCGTGGACTTGTTGATAAAAGCGTCGCTAGCCCAGTACCGACAGAGAGCTAAGTACGCCTCGATGTTACCCTGTAACCAGGAAATACTAACCTGCACATATTTCATTTTCATCAACGCGGTTAACATACGTAGATATTGTAAATATTTAACAATATTAAAAACTTACCTCCGCGTACTGCTCCTCTGTCAAGTAGGAGTCCGAGTCCTTCCTAAAGACACCCCTTTGCTGCTCCTGCTCCTGCTCCCGGGGGTGCCGCTTGTAGTAAGCGTTGACGGCTTGAATCCGGGCGTATGACAACGCCGCCGTCGTGAGCTTCCGAGCGTTGTAATGGAACACGCGTCTCGCGTGGTCCTCCATGCCCGGCTCCTCTACTTGGTACCTCAACTTTAAGCAAACAAATATTTAAGTGATATGCAATTAAGAATTCAAAGGAGTTGAAAAAACGAAACAGTTAAACTTACCATAAAATCATGCCACACGGCTCCCTGAACCGTGCCGTTCACCGGGTGAGAGACCCGAGCGTAGTCATCCCACGACAGGGCAGGAAAACCATCAATTACACCGGGGTAGTGCAACTTGACGATAGCACCGAGGACACTGTTAACCTGCCTGTGGTGCTTCTCGGCCCCCGTGAACGAGAAGTCGTACCAACATCTACAAAATATATTAAATCATTAAGTAAAGAAAAACAACATCTAATATTTAGTATACTATATACAGTTTTTATACCTGTCTCCAACGGGACGGATCGTGGTCCGCTGAGTAGTAACCGGAGGAGGAGCCGCAAAGTGGGTCCTCCTCGTCCGTCGCCTCTGCTGCGACGCTGCCGCGTCCTGTGACCCTGAAGGCTCTACGGACCCCCCGGAGCCTCCAGGAAGGCTAGTGGTAGAGGGCTGCCCAGGGAGGCTAGCGCTAGCCGGCTCCGAAGGGAGGCTAGCGCTAGAGGGCCCCCTAGCCTCTGAGTCGGGCTCCTGTAGCGGCCCCCTAGCCTCAGACTCTGACTCAGACTCAGAAGTCTCTGAGTCAGAATGCACAAAAGGAATGACTTTATTAATAATTAATAACAATTGCAATTTCAAAAATAACTTTATAGTAACTAAAGTTTACCTCTGTCTGCTGAAAGCACACGACAGCTGAGGGTGGAGCGTGTGCCAGAAAGAGCTCACGTCGACTAGAACGGAACGAGCTCCCTGAGCAAGGGTCTGCTAGCGGCTCAAACCCTCTCACTGGCTTCCCCTTCCCCTTCCCCTTTGACGACATCCTATTGCAAGGAATAAATGATTAATATACAAAGATAATATACAAAATTAATGTTAAATTAGTGAATAAAACGTTACTTCAAAATTCATCAACATCACGATCATGCACCCTACTCCTTAAACCAGCCCATCGATCTTCTTGTTGCGCATATCGTTTTCGTTTGCGCAAATCAGCAGGTTCGACTATGTCATCGATATCTTCAGATTCTGATTCTGATTCTGTTTCCGCTTCCGTGCCAGCCTCGATATCTTGAGCGTCTCCATCTAAGTTATCGAGTCCTACACCGGGCTCGACCGAGAAGGAGTCAGGCAACTCTTCCTCTTGGTAGACACAATCAACCTCAGCTTCGTCGTGATAATCATCATCTCCTGGAGCGTATAACCGCTCACGAGGATTCACCTTATGTACCACCCACCAAGCTTTGAATTTATTGCATGGATAAGGTAGATAGTACACTTGCTCTACTTGGTGTGCAAGAACTAATGAATCGAATCCTTTCAACCGTTCCTTGTGTTTTACTTCGACCATGCCAAATTCGTTTACTCGAATTCCACGAATGGAATCAAACCATTCGCAGTCAAAGAATACCGCTCGAATTGGCTTGTTTGCGACAAAAGTGAATTCAAGGATTTTTTTAGTAATCCCGTAGTACTGCGTTTCATGATCTTGCGAATCGATTGCCCTCATCACAACTCCGGTATTACATGTTGCCGCGAGAGGACGAAGAGATTCAAATTGAGTTGTACGGAATCGATAGCCGTTGACGTCATATCGACCATAGCTTCTAACATTAACCACTCCACGGGATAGTTGTCGCAAATCTTCATGGACGTTGTCATCTTTTTGGCACTGTCCAAGATATGGAATTATTAGAAAACGTAAGCATTCTTAAGTTATAAGAAAACATTGTTAACATTGATTAGTTATCGAGAAAACGTTACATGATCTCGAAACCAGGAGAGAAAATTAGATCCCCCGTTTATTCCTTCCCGTCGAATATGTTCTATTTGCTTGCTCGTGGGTTGATGTCTATGTCTCCAATTTTGCTTGTCGAACATACTACACGACAAAGAGAACCTTTTAGAATACATGTGTCGGAAAAGATGGTGAAAATCATAAGTGTAGGAGAAACACTTACTTGAAATATTCATTCATTTCTTCCATATTAGCGTACATGTAGAAGAATGCAGCACGCCTTTCTTTTTCGCTAACATCATACGAAGTGTAACTACCAACAGTAGTGCCTCTTGTTGCAAAAATGGAGAGATCGCTACAAGGAGGTTGCTCATCTATATTGTATCGCATTACCGAAGTATTAACATTGTTTTCCTCTGCAAAGTAAACACTTGAGAAGTATCCTACTTCCTTAAGAGTAAAAGCTTCGGTGATGCAACCTTCAACCCTTGCCCTGTTACCAACCATTGGTTTCAGATATCTAAGTGATCTTTCAATATGATACATCCACCTATATTGCACGGGACCGCCCACTTTCGCTTCAAATGGAAGATGAATTAAGAGATGTTGCATTGGATTGAAAAATCCCGGAGGAAAATTTTTTTCCATCTTACACAAAAGTACCGGAACCTCCTTTTCCAATTTAGTCATCATCTCTGGCGTGATTTCTTTAGCACAGAGTTGCCTATAGAAGTGGCTAAGCTCGGCTAACACCTTCCACACTGCATCGTCAAAATAGCCTCGAAACATAACAGGCAGAAGTCTTTCCATGATTATGTGATAATCATGACTCTTCAACCCAATGAGCTTTCCCATTTTCACATTCACGGCTCGTCTCAGACTAGCTGCGTAACCATCTGGGAATTTCAACCTTTGCAACCATTCGAGAACTTCTTTTTTCTCTTTAGGTCGAAGACAGAAAGGAGCGCGTGGTTTACCACCATTTTCGGAGAGCTCAAGAGTTTGACGGTTACAAAGCTCAGCAAGATCCTTTCGAGCCTTTAAATTGTCTTTTGTTTTGCCCGTCATGTCCATGCATGTGCTTATGATACATTCGGCCATGTTACGCTCTTGATGCATAACATCAATGTTGTGCCTTAGAATCAACGACTTCACATACGGTAACTCCCAAAGTCCACATATGTGAGTCCAATTGTGTTTGTCTCCGTAACCTTCGAAATATCCAGGACGACCTTCATCTGGCACCAATTTGTCCAACATATCAGATATTTCTGACCCGTCAAGACGTTTCGGTGGTCCTTTAGTGACAACGGTGTTCTTTCTGAAGACATTCCTCTGTTGTCTAAACAAGTGATTCGGAGGTAGCCAACGTCTATGACAATCGAAGTAAGATATCTTGCCTCCATGGGTAAGTCGAAAGCAATCGGTGTCCGAGGCACATATCGGACACGTCAACCGACCATGAGTGCTCCATCCAGAAAACATGCCGTATGCCGGAAAATCATGAACGGACCACAAATAAGCAACTCGGAGGTTGAATTTCTGTTTCTTGTAACAGTCGTACGCTTCGACTCCTGTCCACAACATTTTCAACTCTTCGATCAACGGTTTCAACATCACGTTGAGACGTGACCCAGGATGATCTGGCCCAGGTACAATGAGGCTAAGAAACATAAACTCATTCTTCATGCAAAAGGTCGGCGGAAGATTGTACGGAATGACAAAGACGGGCCAACAGGAGTATGGTGCGGCGTTTGTGCTGAACGGTGTGAACCCATCTGTCGCCAACCCGATGCGAACATTTCTCGCTTCACGAGCGAATTCTAGGTCGAACCGGTCCAGAGCCTTCCATGCCTCACCATCGGACGGGTGCGTCATGACTCCATTGTTCTCACGCTCACCTTCTTTGTGCCATCTCATGTGTCTGGCTGTTTTTTTTTGAAAGGAACAGCCGCTTCAACCTCGGTGTCACAGGTAAGTAACGAAGCTGCTTACGTGCGACTTCCGTCGTCACTATATTACCATCGTTATTAACAACTTCGACAAACCTCGGTTGACCACATTTCAAACATTTGTTCTCATTGGCATGCTCTCTCCAGAAAAGCATGCAGTTGTCCGGACACACATCAATCTTTTCGTGCTTCATCCCGAGACCAGAAAGAATTTTCTTCGAGTTGTACATACCCTTAGGCACTTTGTTGGGTTGTGGAAGAGCATCTTTGAACAAATCGATGAGCATGTTGTAACAATTGTTAGAAAAGAAGAACTTAGACTTAATTGCCATAAGTCTAGTCACAAAATTGAGGATTGACATTTTAGTGTGTTCATGCAGAGCCTCTTCTGAATCTTTGAGACGTTTGAAGAACTCTTTAACCTCTGCTGTTTGAGTATCTTCTGTAAGCTCTGGTCGTATAGCTTCCAGCATCTCATCCATCATATCAACCTCTTGAGCATCATCATTGTCAGCTTCCACTTCTTGTACAGCTTGAGAAGCTGTCTCGCCGTGGAAGTTCCACAACTCATAATGTGACACGTAACCGTTTCGACATAAGTGCAACGTAAGTTCCACTTTGTCCAAAAACGTTCCGTTTCGGCATTTCGTACATGGGCACCGCGCCTTATCGCTATTTGACAACGAAAAAGCTCGTTCCACAAAAGCTTCTGTCTTGGCGTACCACTCATCTGAGTGACCACCAGTTCTGCTCTTCCAACCAGTGTACATCCAACTACGGTCTTCGCCCATGTTTGACTCTGCAGTTTAACGCGAAAGAAATTGTCGTTAATGTATTGTTATGTTATGTGTCACGGCCCTACAACCTAGGCAGATAGATCCTAAACCCACCCAAGAGTGACCGAGCGGAGCGTGCTCATGACGAGACGCGTGATCCGGATTCGAACGAAATTTCGGCAGCATAACCCCGCTGTTCTCCACTGCACGCCCAAAAATGGTGCAGCAGAGAACAACAGGGTTACGCCACCGAAATCTCGTCCAAATCCGGACCCGCGTCTCATCACAAGCCACGCCCCCTCGGTCACTCCGAGGCTGTCCAAAAAGGGACAATTCCGAACCTGCACGTCTCACATGCCAATGGCATGTGAGACGTGCCGATCCGAAACGGGTAACACATTGCTATAGGTTACGTTGCTCATTTTCATTTTGAGGTCATTTAAGAGAGAGGAAAGAACTAGAGAAAGACTGAGAGGAAAGTTGGTCTTAGATGACAATTCCATGACGGCTTTAGGGTTAGCTGCTGTAAATAGATTGGAGATGAAACCACTTCGTCGGGGTACGCCATCCACGCGCAGGTGCTTGCCATCCTCACCGTCGTCGTTCGCCTTCGTGCCCGTCTACACGCATACTTTATCTTACCACTAAATGGGCCTTGTCGGGCCTTGTCAAGCCGGTCCGAAGCCCATTTTTGTATATATAGTTCTTAAACACTCAAGCAATCAAAATTAAAATTGTAACCATAATTCAAAAAACTAAGCAATTCAAATAAACCTAAACATAACAATTATCCATTGTAATTAATCAATTTATCAACTCAATTCTAACATAAGCAATTGAATTCAATTAAATTAAACCTAAACATAAGCAATTCAATTCTAACCATAATTCTAAGCATAACAAATAAGCATAAAAAATCATCAATTGTAATTCATCAATTTATCGATTTAATTCTAACATAAGCATATTAAACATTATTTGTGTATCTATATAATTTCTAATCAATTTCTAACATAAGCATAGCAATTCATCAATTTCTAACATAAGCATAGCAATTCACAATTTTCTATTAAGAGTAAACACTTGCAAATGCATGTGCAATCCACAATTCAGGCAAAATTTCAAGCAAATGCATGTGCAATAATTCAAAACAATGAGAGCAAGGGGAGAGGCGAGGAAATACTTGCAACGAGGATCGGCGGATGAGCCGGCAGTGGGGGCGCAGGGGCGGGGCCGGCGGCGGCAAGGTCTGGGGGCAGCGGTGAGGTCCGGGGGCGGTGGGCCGAAGGCAGGGCGGCGCGGCGGGGCCGGGGGAGGCCGAGGGCGGTGAGGGCCGGGGGCGGCGCAGGGGGCCGGGGGCGGCGCAGGGGGCCGGGGGAGACGGGGGCGCGGCGAGGCCGGCGGCGGTGTGGGTGCCTCAGGTCGGCGGGAGCGGGAGCGGGAGCGGGGGCGGTGGGGCCGGGGCGCGGTGAGGCCGGCGGCGGCGTGGGCGCCGCGGGTCGGCGGGAGCGGGAGCGGGAGCGGGGGCGGCGACGGCGGGGCCGGGGCGCGGTGGGGGCGTCGTGCACAGGCGGCGGGGAAGAGAAGAGAAAGTGGTCGGTAAGGAAGAAAAGAGAAGGGCACGCAGGCTAGGTTAAAATACATAACTTACGTCGGCTAAATACTCAACTTACGTCGGTAGACATAACTTACGACGGCCACCCTATTGGCCGACGTAAGTTAACACTAAGTTACGTCGGCTCTTTTATTTATGTCGGCCTGTTGCTCTAGCCGACGTAAGTTAGTGTTAAAAGTTGTCGGTCTCATTACTTACGTCGGCAGCCGACGTAGGTTAACTTACTTATGTCGGTTCCATGGTGCCGACGTAAGTTATTTAACTTACGTCGGCCAGCCGACGTAACTTAAACTGGCCGATGTAACTCTTCGATATTCCTGTAGTGCTTGTCCACCTAGGTTAGTGTAGCTAGCTGTTTAGTTTCATATCCCTTGATGCATATAGTTGGGGATGTTTTCTAATTCTTACCTATTGCTTTTCTTCAGATGGTGAGGACTCGCAACCAGAGGGATGACAATGATGAGGAGGAGAACAATGGAGTGGCTCAGAATAACATTGGACAAGGATCTACTTAGGGAGCTATCAACATTGAGCAACTTTCGGCTATGCAAAACCAGCTCATGCAGACCATGATACAAACTATGAGACAACTGCAGGCTGGCAATATCAACAATCAGCCCCACATGCCTCCACCGCCACCCCCACCTCCTCATAACCGGTTGGGAGAGTTTATGAGGACTAGGCCACCGACCTTTGCTCAAGCTGCTGACCCTATGGATGCGGATGACTGGCTCAAGTCCGTGGAGAAGAAACTTGCTATTGTCCAATGCAGTGACCGGGAGAAGGTGCTATTTGCTTCTCATCAACTCGTTGGAGCAGCTACGGATTGGTGGGATGCTTATTTCAATGCTCATGAGAACCAAGAGAGAATTACCTGGGCGGAATTCAAGGAGAGTTTCCATTCTCATTATGTGCTGGAAGGTGTTATGATTTTGAAGAGGCAAGAATTTGAGAATTTAAGGCAAGGAAGATCAAGCGTGAGTGAATATCTCAACAACTTCACTCAATTCTCAAGATATGCGCCTGAGGATGTTAGTTGGGGCAGCCGGAAACAATACTTGTTCATGAGAGGCCTCAACAATGAAATTCAAGTGCAATTGCTCAATTGTGACTATGCAAATTTTCAGAAGCTTGTGGACAAAGCAATTGTGGTTGAGAACAAGATTCGTGATATGGAGCAAGACAATAAGAGAAAGGTGCCATATCAAGGACAGCCGCAAGGAAGTAATGTGCGACCTCGCCTTGCACCACCCAATGCGCCTTACTACAACTCTTCTATTCCTGCTCAACGCCCTGGTTATGCACACGCCCAACTCAGTTTGTGCAGCAGCGCCCTGTTATGCAAGCACCTAGGCCTCCAATGCCTTATGCGCCTCGTGCTAATTTTCCTGCTGCAAGTGTTCAAAACCAAGTTCATCCCAATAATTCGGGTGGAGTTAAGAAGTGTTATACTTGCGGAGAAGCTAGACACTTTGCGCATCAATGTCCTAAGTCAGGCCTTGGTCAAGGAAGCAATGCACCGAGGCAAAACCCAAGACCCAACGGAGGACAACCACAAGGGAACCATGGACAGCAGAATTTTGCTCGTGGCAACGTGAACCATGTCTCTACGGAGGATGCTCAACAAGCGGATGATGTGGTCATTGGTATGTTTCTCGCAAACTCCAACCCCGCGACTATGTTATTTGATTCTGGAGCATCACATTCATTCATTGCATCAAAGTATGTTGCCAAGTATAGTTTGCCTATCTCTCATATGAAGTTTACTCTATTGGTTAAGTCTCCTGGAGGAGAGATGTGGACAAATATAGTATGTCCAAAAGTAAGCCTTAGGGGTAGACTTCTCCGCCAACCTCATTGTTTTGGATTCTCAAGGATTGGACATTATACTTGGTATGGACTGGTTGAGGAAGCATAATGGAGTTATTGAGTGTGCCATGAAGACGGTGAAGTTGACCAATGAGGAAGGGATCACAATAGAATTTGAAGCATCTCAAACCACACCGAAGCAATTGGAGCTGAATCATATGGACGGTGCCGCAATTGAGGAGATTCCGGTGGTGTGTGAATTTTTGGATATTTTTCTGGAAGAGTTGCCAGGTATGGCACTTGATCGAGACATTGAGTTTGTTATTGATTTAATACCTAGAACTGCACCTATAGCTAAGAGGCCGTATAAGATGCCTCCTTTGGAATTAGCGGAGCTTAAGAAACAAATTCAAGAGCAACTAGAGAAAGGTTTTATTCGCCCTAGTTCTTCACCTTGGGGAGCACCCGTGCTGTTTGTGGACAAGAAGGATGGAACCCAAAAGATGTGCGTATATTACCGAGCCCTCAACGAGGTAACAATCAAGAACAAGTACACCTTGCCACACATAGAAGACTTGTTTGATCAGATGAAGGGTGCTTGTGTCTTCTCTAAGATTGATTTGAGGTCAGGATACTTTCAAATGAAGATTAGACCATCGAACATACCCAAGACAGCTTTTAGGACACGGTACGGATCTTATGAGTACACTGTGATGTCCTTTGGATTGACAAATGCGCTTGCCTACTTTATGTACCTCATGAATAAGGTCTTCATGGAGTACTTGGATAGATTCGTTGTGGTGTTTATTGATGATATTATGATCTACTCGAAGGATGATAAGGAACATGAGGAACACTTGAGGCTTACGTTGCAGAAATTGAGGGAGCATCAATTGTATGCCAAGTTCAACAAGTGTCAGTTTTGGTTGAGAGAGGTGTCGTTTTTGGGTCATATAATCTCAGGAGGAGGAGTTTCGGTTGACCCCAGAAATGTGAGAGACGTGTTGAAGTGGGCACCACCACAAAATGTAAAGGAAATAAGGAGTTTTCTTGAAATGGCTGGATATTACCGTAGATTCATCAAGGACTTTTCCAAGATAGCCAAGCCTATGACGGAGTTGCTAATGAAGGGAAAGGTGTTTCAATGGATTGAAGCTTGTCAAAACAGTTTTGAGGAGTTAAAGAAGAGGTTGACAACAGCCCCAATTTTGGTACTGCCGGATGTGAGCAAGAGTTTTGATATTTATTGCAACGCATCGAGACAAGGACTTGGATGTGTATTGATGCAAGAATGTCAAGTGGTCGCCTATGCATCAAGAAAATTGAAGAAACATGAGCAGAATTACCTAACACATGATTTGGAACTCGCGGCCGTGGTACACGCATTGAAGATTTGGAGGCACTATATCCTTGGACATAGGTGTGAAATTTATACGGACCATAAGAGTTTGAAGTATATTTTCACACAAACGGATCTGAACTTGAGGCAACAGAGATGGTTGGAGCTCATCAAAGATTATGATTTTGGGATCAACTATCACCCGGGAAAAGCCAATGTAGTGGCCGATGCTTTGAGTAGAAAGGGACTAAGTCATCAACTCACAGTTCGAGAGTTACCATTCGAGTTATGTAAGGAGTTTGAACGGTTGAACCTCAGATTTGTAAATGAGATGGAGATGATGGAGTTAAATCCAACCTTGGAGCAAGATATTCGAGATGCACAAACCACGGATGAGGAGATCAAGGAAATCAAGGAAAGGACCGAGGAAGGGAGAGAATTTAGATTTGATGAGGATGAACATGGTACCCTATGGCTTGAAAAGAGAATTGTTGTGCCTAATGTGAAGCATATTCGGGAGACGATATTAAAAGAGGCACATGACTCACCTTACTCGATTCATCCTGGTTGTACAAAGATGTACAAAGACATAAAAGGCTTGCTACTGGTGGGATAGCATGAAAAAGGACATAGCTGAATATGTGGCATTGTGTGATGTGTGTCAACGAGTCAAGGTGGAACATCAAAGGCCAGCTGGATTATTGCAACCATTGAAGATCCCGGAATGGAAGTGGGAAGAAATTGGAATGGACTTCATAGTTGGGTTACCACATACTCAGTCCGGGTATGACTCAATTTGGGTAATTGTGGATCGCTTAACCAAGTTAGCTCATTTTGTCCCTGTGAAGACCAAATATACAGCTGCACAATTGGCCAAAATGTACATGGAGCATATTGTGTGTCGACATGGAGTCCCTAAGAAGATAGTCTCGGATAGAGGTTCACAATTCACTTCCAGGTTTTGGCAAAAATTGCATGAAGCCTTGGGAATGAGGTTGAATTTTAGTTCAGCATATCACCCTCAAACAGATGGACAAATCGAGAGGACCAATCAAATTTTGGAGGACATGTTAAGAGCTTGTGCTTTAAAGCATGGGAAGAGTTGGGACAAAAGCTTGCCAACGCAGAGTTTTCATACAACAATAGTTACCAAGCAAGCTTGAAAATGTCACCGTATGAAGCACTTTATGGGAGGAAGTGTAGGACACCTTTGTTCTGGGATGAGGTAGGAGAAACTCAAATATTTGGTCCGGATATGTTGCAAGAAGCCGAAAAGCAAGTCCAAATAATTCGTGAAAACTTGACGGCTGCCCAATCAAGGCAAAAAGGTTATGCAGACAATAGGAGAAGGAAATTAGCCTTTGAAATAGGAGATTTTGTTTACCTCAAGGCGTCACCAATGAGAGGTCATAAGATGTTTAACATAAGGGGCAAGCTCGCACCTCTCTATATTGGACCGTTCAAAATTTTGGACAAAAGAGGAGAAGTAGCGTATAAGTTGGAGATGCCAGCTCATCTTTCGGATGTCCATGATGTCTTTCATGTTTCCCAGCTCAAGAAGTGTTTGAGAGTACCGGAAGAACAAGTGCCAGTGGAAGAATTGGAACTAGAGGAAGATTTGACTTATGCCGAACAACCGTCAAAATCCTAGAAACTAAGGAGAGGGTCACAAGGAACAAGGTTATTAGATGGTGTAAAGTTCAATGGAAGCACCACACAGAAAAAGAAGCAACGTGGGAATTGGAAGATGATCTCAAGAAGGAATTTCTCTATCTTTTCTCTTCAGCGTCGAATCTTGAGGGCGAGATTCATTTTAAGGGGGGTAGGTTTGTAACACCCTCATTTTCATGCATCATGCCCTACATACATTCATATACATGTTTAACATTAACCCACAACAAGAGGAATGAGTTTAAAATTGATTTGGAACAAAACCACACTTAAAATGTAGGAAAGTGCGGACTAGTCCGATTTTACTGAGGACTAGTCCGATTTCTCTCTGACTAAAAACGGACTTGTCCGTTTTTGTTGCGGACTAGTCCGATTTTGCCTCTGGAAACCTTCGGACTTGTCCAATTTTGTGCAGACTAGTCTGATATTCCAAGAATCCTTGAAAATTTGCTAAGTCCTTGGACTTTTCCGGACTAGTCCGGTGTTCCAGCGGACTTGTCCAATTTCCTCTCTGTTTAAAGTTGGACTTATCCGATTTTAGTCCAGACTTGTCCGATTTTCTCTCTGGACGACTTCGGACTAGTCCGGTCCTTTCCGGACTTGTCCGATATTTCGTGACTCTGAGTTGATCCTTTGTTTTACGACTTGTTTCTTGGATTTCACATTAAGTGGGCCTAGGGACGTCGTGCCTAACTCTTTTAGAGCCCATGTGGGACTCTAAACCGACCCCTACTCATCCCAAACTCGAAATCCATCTAACCCTAGCCTCCACCTCTATATAAACAGCCCCGCCCCTTTGCTTGACATCTATTTGACACTTTTCCACCCCACCCAAACCCTAGTTCGTGGAGAGCCACAATCAAGGAGGGAGGAGAAGATCCCAAGCAAGAAGAAGAAGAGGAGGAAACGAAAGAGGATCAAGATCTCCACCAAGTTTTGTTCTTCATCACCAATTCATCTCCAAGTTCACCACCAACCCTAGATCACCAAGATCCAAGTGCTACCTCCAAGTTTCTTGATTCATTGGAGTCCTAAACACTTGGTATACCTTCTATTCTCTTTTCCTTACAAGAATTCAACCCCTAATCTCCAAATTTACGTCGATCTAGAAAACCCTAATCTGCTGATCCCGTAAAGTGCGGACTTGTCCGGTCCCTAGCGTACTAGTCCGGTCTTTCTGGTTAAATTGTGTTGAATTAATTCTAAAGTTTGATCTAATCACATCCAAACCTGTATAAACTTGTTAAAAGCTATTAGAACTAGTTATTGACCATTAAAGCAATCTAGTAATAGTTCTACCTTGCATTTGCATTAATCATGCATGTCTTGTCATATTGACTAATATATGTGCACTCTTTGATTGTGTTTCTTGTCTTGTATGTTTATTGTGTGGGTTAGACGGATTTGCGCTAGAGAGTGCCGCGGAGGATCTACAGCACCAAGAGTTTGAAGGCTTTGACCCTAATCAACCGCAAGAGCAAGGCAAGTGTCCTTGAAGCATATTGATCCTGTTTTTAAAGTAAATGTTTTGTTTGCAAAATTGCATGCTCGTGTCAATTTGACAGGAACCCTATGATAGGAAGTTTACTAGAATTGTTTAACCACCTTGTCACCTA
Organism: Tuctoria greenei; assembly: GCA_036927565.1. Lineage (NCBI taxonomy): Eukaryota > Viridiplantae > Streptophyta > Magnoliopsida > Poales > Poaceae > Tuctoria > Tuctoria greenei. Next base: position 132,042,552 of record JAYESD010000003.1, on the reverse strand, counting down.
GAATATATGGTAGAGAGTCAGGAAGGGCTTTTTACCTTTTTGCTCCGCTTAATCAATTGGGATGGGAAAACAACAATACACATTTAATTATGTACTAATGAGATTATGGTTAACATGAACTGGTTAAATATGATATGGTAATGGGTGATCTAAGCAAACCTAGTATGTGGATGTGTTGGACGTATGGTGGTTTGCTTTAGATCTAAGGACCGGTTCATGCGAGAATAAGCCAGGACTACAGTGCCACCACGAGGCCAAGTATGGGTGCGGCGTAGCTGATTAATTAGGGCTTTGCCAGTGCTATTTGGACCATTATGGATGCCCGGGGAAGTGGTAGTCGGATTGGGTTTGTTGATGATTGGTGGGACTGCCCTGGAATCCGAATGGCTCAAGAGGGGGCCCTTGGTTGAAGATGTGCTCTGTAGGAGACATCGCCACCGGTGAAACCTCAGTGGGGTCTAAATAGGCTAGTAATCCCTTTGTAAATGCTATTTTGTGATCTCTTGGCCACACACCGACGGAAGTGTGGGACGGCAAAATAGAGGTTCTAGTCATCGAAAGGTGATGAAATCACGAACAAGTGGGTAAAGTGGTACAAACTCTGCAGAGTTAAATAAAACTATCATGATAGCCATGCTCCCGGTTATGAGCACCTGGACAACTTCCATGATTAGAGGGAAATTGGTATTTGGGATGGTTATGGTTGGTATTATTGTTACGGATGCTTATGAACTGAATCCTGGTATTGAATATGCATATTGGTATATGATGATGGATATGGAATATGGATTGGACTATGTTATTAATTATGGTTTATGATGGGTTTATTTAATATACATGTAATATATTGCTTTTCAAATGTTTTAATGTACTTTTCAACACTTAGCCTTTATTACATTCGTCCTTTGTATCAGCTACATGTCATACTTTCCACACTTGCTGAGTACGACATGTACTCACTCTTGCAATCCCCCCCAACAGTTGCAGGTCAGGATTGGGAGTTTAATGGTGAGAATGTGGAGTTCTAGGCCGTGTCTACCTTCAGCTTTGCCTGTGGTGTTATTGGAGCTGCGCTATACCCTATCGCTTATGCTGCCTAGCTATTTAGTTTACTTTATTAGTTTATTTCCGCTGCAATAGTTGACCTGTCATAAATATTCATTAGAGGTTGTATGTAAGGATAATATGGTATGTGTAATAAAATTTGGTTAATTAATCTTGTTCTATGGTAATTATATGTATATAGTTTGTGATTGCACTCGTGTATGTGTGTTAAACATCCTGGGCACACATATGCGTTAGCTTGGTTCATTTTTTGGAACCGGGCGTCACAGAGAATCCTGGCGAGATCGTCTACTTCTTGTCGTATGCCATGGTGGGGCTCAATCCACCATTCTCAAGCTTCCTGCTAATTCTGTTGGACCTCTACGGTCTGCAGCTTCATCACCTTGGCCCCCACTCCTTCTTGCTGGTAGCGACATTTGTCCACTTTTGTGAGATGTGGGTAGGTGTGCCACCCTGCATCGAGCTTTTTTGGACCTTCTTCACAGTCCATGCAACCGGAAAGAGCAACGAGTTTTTTGGCTTCTACTACTTTGTGAAGTGCAAGAATTTGCCCCTCAAGTACCTAAAGACATTCCCTTCTAGGAAGAAGGACTAGGTGGTCATCACAGTGGATCACCACGATATGCTGGAGCTGCCTGACAGCCTTCCGGCCGTCGACACCGATGCTTGGGAGGTGGTTCCGACGCTACCAGAGGAGTACAACCCGATCTTGACAAGGATCCAAGAGTGCGTCAAAGGAGGAGTGACTCCCCTGATGCTCATCGCCAACTTCCCTGACTAACCGGTGGGCTCTGCTGAAGACGAGGGAGTGGCTCACATGGGCGTTCGGTGGAGAAATGGATCACAACCGGATGGAGACGGGCATCAAGTCCAATTTGAATGAAGAGGCTTTGAAGCTTTATCTTCAAAAGCTGCAGCAGGGGACCATTCGCTCTGATGATTTGACTCCTCCGGCAGAGTTCCTGCCCCTTAACATGGTGCTAGAGGTCAGGAGATAGCTGCGGAAGAAGATGCCAGCACTTGATGATCTGGGCCTCGTGGACAAGCGTCAAAGCAATCCTCCAGCAGATATTGTGATCCTCGGAGCTTCTTGCTCCCATGAAGGATCCATACCTATGCCAGCAAGTGGCAAGGGCAAAGGTCTCGCAGCTTCTCCTCCCAAGAAATTAACCTCCGGCCGAGGCAAAGAGAAAGCTCCTGCGAAGTTCCAAGTCGCAAGTGGAAGCTGACTAGGAGCAATGGGAGCAGTGTGAGGGAAGCTCCGACAGCAGTGACTCCTCAACCTCGGCTTAGGTCCGTGGTGATCGTGCCCCCAGCTTCGGCTCGTGCTTCGGCTTTGGTGCCCGAAGTGGGTGCTAGCTCCGGAAAGTCAACTCTTGCCCTGATGCCAACTGGTGGCTCTGGGTCCGGAGTACATCCTCCGACTGCGGAGGTGCCAGAGGTGGCAGCACCGATGGCCGCCTCAACTCCAATTTCGGGCCCCGGAGCGTCCGCCACACCGACGACAGCGGGATCTAGCTCCAGACGCCATGGGAAGAAGATCCGCGCTGATTGGAGCAGTAATACTCCAAGGTAAGAATCGGCTCTTTAACTTTTGTTTGGATTTTGTTCATTGATTTTGTCTTGAATTCCCTACTTTGTGCCTCCAGAATGTCGAGAATAAGCATAGCGGCTACGATGCTTATTGCGGCTCCGGAGGCTACATCGGCTGAAGCCCCTGCCCCAGATCCTGCCTCTCCCCCAGTGGTGGTGGCAGATGACCCGACAGCTCCAGCGCCAGCTATCGTGGAGACAAGTCCAAAGTCCGCAATCGAAGATCTCGTGGTAGCGCCAGACCACGCGGAGGAAGAATTTGTAGGAGCTCTGGCAGTTCCGGAGCCTGCTGTGTAAGCTCCAGCATTGGCACCAGAAGTGGGTGAAGCTCTAGCAAATGCTTTAGTGCCAGCTCTGGAAGAGACAACTCCGGAGGTGGTTATGTCTGAGCCAGCGCAACCCGAGGATGTAGCTACAGGTCCTACATCTTCTGGGCCAATGATTGAAGATCCGGCTGAGGCACCCTCTTCATCAGCTCTAGAGGTTGAAGCTCCCATGACGAGAACTTCTTATGTCGCGATAAATATTGATGAGCTCCCAAAGATCGTCCCCGGTGATGTGGATCTATTGGAGAACACGCTCGCACCGTGGGATCTGATAGTAATTTTGGGAGACCCATTGGAGCCTGTAGAGGCACTTCAGGCAGGACCAGAGCCGATTCCTTTGGCGTTGTCTAGTGATAATGCCTGCTCAAGTCTCCGCCAGGTCCAACTTGCCTTCAACTACGAAAGCAAGATTCTCGAAGAAGAGCGCACCACCCTAAGGCATTGGCACAATAGACTTCATTTCGAGATGAAGCTGATGCAGTCTCAGCTGGCTGACTAGAAGGAGTGGGTGGCCAAGAAGAAGGTCCGACTGGCGCGGTTAGATGAAGCACTCAATGAAAGAGAGGCCATGATTAAGGATATCGATGACAAAACCTAGGAGGTGTATGAGAATGCTAAGGAGGCCAGTGAACCAACTGACAATCGCTCAGATAACCTCAATGAGCCAAATGAGCAACTTATCAAGCGTCGGGAAGCCCTCAATGAAAAGGAGGATAAGCTCCTGGAGAAAGAGGAGGACCTCGTGAAGAGGGAGGAGGTGCTCGCCCAGAGGCTGTCGCTCGGAGATAAAAGCTTGGCTAATTATGCCGAATAGTTTGATCTGTGGTGTGATCAAGAGAATGATCGGATATGGCAGGTGGGGGTAAATGTCTCCAAAGAGAGAGACTGATATATCCACCAGGGAGGATAAGGTGAAGGCCAAGGAGAAGAACTTGGCAGAGCGAAGGAACCACATCCACCTCTGAGAGAAAGAGCTCAGCGACCAAGAAAAGCGAATGGCTAAAAGTATCCAGCAGCACGCTAAGGAAGTCGAGCGCTTCTCCAAGGAAGGTTCGGCGGAACTTTCGGCTGCCAAAAAGTCACTGGAGGAGCTTAGGAATTTGAGGGCATTTGAGCCACAACAAGTCTGGTATTTCTTAGGGCATGCCAATGAAGCTCTGGTGCCGTTTGGTTTTAGCCCAGTACATCCGGCTGACCCGGAGCCGGAGATGGACAAGGCACTGGTGGCATTGACCTCCGCCGGCAAGAAGCTTGAAGTCGTGGGTGACGTGGTCATCAACGAACTGGAGGCGGAAGGAAGGACCGTGGCAAAGAACGTTTGTCTAATATGTGTTTGCATGTTTCAAGTGTCGGGACCCCAAATGTCTTTAGCTCCAGTGTTCGAAGGACCCGTTGCTGAGGAGGAAGAAGCCGCCAGGGCCAGCGTTCAGGAAGCTGCCCAAACAGTTGCCACATTCTTCAATAGGAACTCCAGTAGTTAGGAATTTTCCTTTTTTGCCTTCGTCTTGTAATCCTCTGATTTTGAATGAATGAAACCCAAAATCCTTCCAAATTCCATTTTTTGTGTCTTCAATGCATTGCCTTTTATATTGTTGGCCCCCTGGTAGATGTGTTTAATGAATTGAAGGCATCTACCATGAGCACTTAGACAATGTCTTGAAAACTCGATAGCTCCGAATTCGTAGCTAGTATGTTAGCTCTGAGTTCTGAGTCTTGCCTCCGATATTTCCTGGGATCCTTCGTTATGTCGACAGCGGGCCCCCTAAGAGTTGTCAGAGCTTGATAGCTTCAACGGCGCCCACTATCCATGCTTAGAACATTGACGGCGGGCCCCCTGGGGGTTGTCGGAGCTTAGTGTCTTTGACGGCGCCCACTATAAACGTATATAACGTCGACAGCGGGCGCCCTAGGGGTTGTTGAAGCTTGGTAGCTTCGACAGCGCCCACTGTCAACGCATAGAACATAGACGGCGGGCCCCCTGGGGGTTGTCAGATCTTGGTAGTTTTGACGGTGCCCACTGTCAATGCTTGGAACATCGACTGCGGGCGCCTTGGTGGTTGTCGGAGCTTGGTAGCTTTGACAACGCCCACTATCAACACTTGGAACATCGATGGCGGGCCTCCTTGGGGTTGTTGGAGCTTGGTAGCTTCGACGGCGCCCACTGTCAACGTATAGAACATTGACGATGGGCCCCCTGGGGGTTGTCGGAGGATGGTAGCTTTGACAACCCCCACTGTCAACGCTTGGAACATCAATGGCGGGCCCTTTGTGGGTTGTCGGAGCTTGGTAGCTTCGACGGTGCCCACTGTCAATGCTTGAAGCATCGATGGTGGGCCACCTAGGGGTTGTTGGAGCTTGGTAGCTTCGACGGTGCCCACTGTCAACGTATAGAACTTCGACGACAGGCCCCTTGGGGATTATCATAGCTAGTGCTCTGACAGCATCCAGCATCACCCAACAAATTGCCATCGAATATTCATTTTTACTGCGCATAAAAAATAAGAAAAACAGTAAAATTTGTCCTCTTGTCTTTAACTTATTAGTGGCTTAATATCCTTCTTTGAATTTCAGATCCTAAGGAATTTAACATGACAACACTAATATATTGATGAAATCTCTTTATGTCTAAATGCCTTCCGGACCCGCCCTACTGGGACCTGTCAGGATATAGGTAGAGTGGCGTACTTAGGGTGCCTGAGCAGTCTAAGTTGATAGCACACTTCAGACCTGTCATTGGCTTTGGTTTTCAGGCGAGCAGACCATACAACAATGTTAAAACCCAAAAGAAGATTACCAATACAACTTATATATCACATAAATACCCCAGACTAAATTTCAAAGGGATTGCATAATATTTTTATAGACAAGAAGGTAAAAATGTAAAGAGCTTGTACAAATGAAATGCATGTAGAGTCTGTCCGTATAAAATGTTTTCTCATTAAGATTCGAATTACACGGGAAGACAAGGACACACTTAAAGTACAATTACCAAGTTAAGTGTGCTATTCATCTTGATCTAACCCAGGGAGGGTAAAGACACACCTAACCATGTTAAGTGCGCTAGGACCCTTCCCGACTCTGTCCATGGACTATTAGAGATACAACTTATACAAACAGAGTCACCTTCGTGTAGCTAAGCATAAAACTTACGGAGGTGATCGATGTTCCACGGATTGGGAAGCAGAGTCCCATCCTCTGTCGCCAAGCGAACGCATCCAAGATGGGAAACTTTGATAACCCGAAAGGGACCTTCCCAGCTTGGGGAGATTTTGTTCATCCCTTCTCTGGTCAGTATTTTCTACAGCACCAGATCGCCTTCTTCTAGCTGTCGGTTGCACACAAACCTTTTATTATAGCGCCGAAGCGCCTGGTGGTATCGTGCGTTTCGAACAGCTGCTTGGCACCTTGCCTCATCAAAGAGGTCTAGGTCTTCACGCTGGAGCTTGCCCTGCGTGGCTTCGTCGAAGGTCCAAACTCAGAGAGACCCCATGGTGATCTCCGAAGGAAGGACTGCTTCAGTTCCATACATCAGAAAGAAAGGTGTCTCTTCAGTTGCCCGGCTAGGTGTTGTCCTGCTTGCCCACAATGCGTACGGAAGCTCCTCTATCCAGTTGGAACCATGTTTCTTCAGACGCTCATATGTGCGCGTCTTAAGTCCCTCGAGTATTTCTACATTAGCTCTTTCAGCTTGACCATTACTTGCCGGGTGAGCTACTGATGTGTAGCTTACTTGTATGCCAAGATCTTTGTAGTACTCTTGGAATGCTGCACTTGTGAATTGAGTTCTATTGTCAGTAATGACTCTGTTCGGAACTCCAATCTACAGACTACGAACTTCAAGAACTTGATAGCAGATTGCTTATTAACTATCACAACTGGCGTAGCTTCCGACCACTTGGTGAACTTGTTGATGGCGACGTCCAGGAACCTGTAACCTCCAGCGGCTTTTGGGAAAGGTCCCAAAATGTCCATCGCCGACACAACAAATGGCCACGTGGGAGGTATCATTCGCAGTGACTGAGTGTGTGTGTGAATCTGCTTCGCGTGGAACTGGCACACTTAGCACTTCTTTACCAACTCAACTGCATCTTGTAGTGTTGTAGGCCAGTAAAAGCCATGTCGGAAGGCTTTACCGACCAACGTTCGAGAAGACGCGTGCTTCCCACACTCGCCTCAATGGATCTCCGCAAGTAGCTCGCGTCCTTCTTCCCGGGAAATGCACCGCATTAGAATGTTGTTGGCACCACGTCGATAGAGATCCCCTTCTACCAACGTGTATCTTTTAGCCAACCTGACAATTCAATCAGGGGAAGCACCATCTTCAGGAAGGATATTGTCCTTCAAGTAGCTCTGGATCTCCGAGATCCATGCATCAAAGCTAACTTGAGCTTTTGGATCTTGCACACTTGGTTTCTCGGAGCTTCCTACAGCGCCTACGATCCTCAATGGGCGCCATGGTAATAGGGCCATCGGGACTGCCAGCTTTGAGGTGCTGGTCTTGTGCACATCACTCTGTTCGGTGGGCTGAGCGGCAGGTTCTGACAATCTTCTGACAAAAACTCTATCTGGAGCTTGAGCTCCTGTTGAAGCCTTCGTCAAGAGATCGTCAGCTTCAGCGTTGTTGAAATGCTGGACATGTCAGAGATCCAAGACATGGAAGTCCTTCCACAGCTTCTGGACTTCAAGTAAATAAGCAACGAGTTGGGGATTGTTGCATCTACATTCACCTTTGACTTGCTTGATGATGAGTTGCGAGTCACCCTTCACCAGTAGCTGCCTGACGCCATATAATAGCGCCACCTTGAGTCCGTAGATGAGAGCTTCGTACTTCGCTATGTTTTTGGTCGCCTTGAAATCAAGGTGGACCATGTACTTGACCTTCTCCCTAGTCAGAGCGTGGAGAAGGATTCCAGCTTTGGCCCCCCTGCTTCTACATGGAACCGCCAGAGTAGAGTGTCCAGTGAGGCTCAGTGAAGACCGGGACCTTAGGTTTCGGCTTCTGCTCACTGAGGCCCTCTGGAGTTGATGAAGAAGGAGTCCACTCCGCCACGAAATCAGCCACTGCCTGACTCTTGATAGCATGTCGAGGCAGGAACTCGAGATCAAATTCTGCCAGCTTCGCAACCCACTTGGCAGTATTTCCCGTAGAATTTGGATTATGTAATATAGCACGCAGTGGAAAGGAAGTTACCACTGATATCTTGTGGGCCTAGAAATAGTGACGTAGCTTTCTTGAGGCAATAAGGACTACATATAGAAGCTTATGCACCTCAATGTAGCAAGTCTTGGCGTCGTGTAGCACTTCACTAATGAAGTACACTGGCCGCTAGACGGTCCGGACCCTCCCTTAGGGGCCCGGAGCTTCTTCTTCATCAACTTGGACCCTCCCAGAGGGGTCCAAATCTTCTTCTTGAGCAACCCGGACGCTCCCGGAGGGGTCCGAATTTTGTTCTTCATCAGCCCAGACCTCCTTGGAGGGGTCCAGACCTTCTTCTTGTATTGCGGGAAATCCCTCTATTGAGAGAGGTTGATCTTCAGGACTCTTTCCTTTAGGATCCGTGCTTGGGGGTTGGGACCCAGACTCGCCTTCAAGTCGCTCAGGACCCTCCCGGACTCCAGTCTCCTCGTGACCAGGACCATACTGACAACCTCCGTAGTTGCCGAAATGTAAACCAAAATAGGCTCACCAGGCTCCGGGGCTATCAGACTAGTACTATGGTAAGGAGCTGCTTGAGCTGTTGGAACACCTTCTCCGCTTCTTCGGACCAGTGAAATGTCCCAGACTTCCTCAATAGCTTGAAGAAGGGAAGCGCACGCTCTGCCAGTCTTGAAATGAACTTGCTGAGCGCAGCTAGACACCCAGTTAGCTTCTGGACGTCCATGACGCAGGTTGGGGGCCACATCTCTTCAATGGGTTTGATTTTTGCCAGATTCGCCTCAATTCCTTGGTGAGTCACTAAGAAACCAAGGAGCTTTCCAGAGTTAACCCCGAAGACACACTTTTTTGTGTTGAACTTCGTATGCGTCAAGTGCAACTTGTCGAAGATAGCTTGCAGATTGTCAAGGAGTGATTCCTTGTTCTTCACCATGACGATGATGTCATCGATGTAGACCTCCACCAAGTCCCTGATGAGCTCTTCAAATGTTTTGTGCATAGCTTGCACAAAAGTTGAAGCAATGTTTTTGAGACCAAAAGGCATAGCAGTGTAACAATATAGCCCATCTACTATAATGAAGGTAGTGTTCTCTTCATCTTCCCTAGACATTTGAATCTAATGATATCCTGAATATGCATCTAGGAAACACAATAACTCACACCCGGAGGTAGAATCCACTATCTGGTCTATTCTAGGAAGTGGAAATATGTCTTTTGGGCATGCCATATTTAAGGTGGTGTAGTCGATGCACATACGAAGCTTGCCGCCGACCTTTGGTACAACGACTGGGTTTGCTAACCACCGAGGATGGTGAACCTCCCAGATGAAACCAGCGTCGAGCAACTTCTTAATTTCTTGTCTAATGAAGTTTTGCGCTCAACATATTGCTTCTGGGGCTTCTGATATACTGGCCATGCATCAGGGTATATCTTCAGGCTGTGCTCAATCACCCCCCTAGGGATCCCAGGTATCTTTGACAGTTGCCATGCAAACATGTCAACATTCGCCCGGAGGAAAGTGACGAGCGTGAGCTCCTATTTGTCGTCCAGACCTCCCGATATACGAGTGGTCTGAGCAACATCAGAACCGATTTGGACCAATGCCACCGCTTGGCTGCACACGAGGTGTAGAGGTTGAGCCATGCTGACGTGAGCTCGAAGGCTATTGAGCAGATTGCTCCTTGCCAGATTCTTCTTCTTGCGCCGTTGCAAGCGCATGAAGTTCTTCTAGCGCAGTGACTCTAGCAATGCGATCCCCACAGATCCGAAGGACGCCCAAATGAGTCGGCATCTTCAACACCAGGTAGTTGTTAGAGGTGGCCAAATGGGTCGGGCCAAACGGGCCAACTCGAAGAACGACTAAAATGGCCCGACACGAGCATGGCCTGGCCCAAAGCATGACACGGGCCGTGCCCGAGCCTGGATCTCTGGCCCGTCGGGCTTGTCGGCACGACCTGATTAGGCCCTACATGACCGGTTCACCGGGCTGGCCCAGCCCGGCACCGCCCGTTTAGGCCCGAATAGTGATTTTTCTGTTATTTTTATTATATTTTAACTAAAATAGGCTACGGGTCAGACCGGCACGGCCCGACCCGTTATGGCCCAGCCCGGCCTGACACGCTTAAAATGGATCCGGGTCGTGCCTGGGCCTGGACCCCTGACCCGCGGGCCGGCCCGTCACGACCCGATTTTTTTTCGAGCCATGCCAGGCCCAGGTTTTTAAGGCACGAGCCTGGTCGGGCTTGGGTCGGGCCGGCCCAGCACAGCCCATTGGCCACCTATAGTAGCTGTAATGAGCTACGTCCATGAACCTATATAGGGTTGGACAGCCTAGGATGGCATTGATGGGAAGGCTGATGTGTGCCACATCAAAGACTTGCTTTTCAGACCTATAGTTGTCCCTAGTCCCGAAAGTCATCGGGAGTGTAAATGATCTGAGAGGAGTGATGGCACCCGGACCTACTCTGGAGAAAGGACGTGAGGGCCTAAGGTCTGATAGGTTGAGCTAGTGCTTCACAAAAGCCGCGAAGCTGAGAAGTTTGAGTGCTGCACCTCCGTCCACCAGGACATTATAGAGCTGGATGTTGTTGATGGTAGGAGATACCATCAAAGGAAATAGACCAGCTTCGGTCATGTTCTTCGGAAAATCTAAAACATCAAAGGTGATGGAAGTATCCATCCACCTCCGATGAGGTTCTGCCTTGGCGGTGGGAGCTGCAACAGCCATCTCCCGATGCATTATCTTGAGGATACACTGGGAGGTAATATCCCAGGACCCTCCATATATCATATGGAGAGTCTTCCGATGCTCATTGTCGGAGATGTAGGAGTCGTCGTCCACGGCGTTATAGACGGCCTTCAGGGACTTCTTGGTGTCCTGGAAGCCAAGCTCCTGTTCTGAGGGATATACTCTGACTTTCTGCTTCCCTTCCCGTTGGCAGTATGGGGCTTCTTCTTGGCGCTTGTTGTTGCGTTCAACAAGCTCCTGGACTTCGCAATAGTCTTCAAGATTATGGGTGTTCGATTTATGAATCAGACATTACATCTTCTCACCATCAGCATCCTCAGTTGATGGTCAGGGTCATTTTTTGGGGTATGGCCCCCGGCCACCAGGAGCTGCAGCTGCAGCTGCAGCGGTAGGTTTGCCAGCCAACGACTTCTTGCCGTTGGACCTCTTCTTCTTCTTTCCATTGCTGGAGGCAGTAGCTTCAACCTTGGAGGAAGATTTTCCAGCCCCCGTAGCTGGTTTTTAGTGCATCTCTCGACCCTCCACAGCCCTAGCACATTTGTTAGCTAGGCTGAAGAGCTCTGTGACGCCGCTGACATCTTTGGTTGCTAGCTTCTCCAGCATCTTCTTATCTCTAACTCCTTAATGGAATGCAAAATGACAGAAGCATTGGAGATTGAAGGAATGGTGTTTTGTACCTGTGAAAACCGCTGGATGAATGATTGCAATAATTCTCCCGCCTTCTGTTGTACGGCGAATAGGTCCAACTAAGTGCCAGGTCGGGTGTAGGAGCTCCCTAAGTTGGCAGTAAACTAGAGACAAAGTACCCCCAACTGTAGATGGTGTTAGGAGGTAGACTCATGAACTAGGACCTCACTGTCCTGGTTAGAGCTACAGGGAAGTAGTTGGCTATCAGGGCTCATTGCCTCTAGCCACGAGGATGGCGGTGGAGTAGATTTGAAGAAATTCAACAGGGTTGACTGTCCCATCGTACTTCTTTGGCAGATGAGGCCGAAACTTAGGTGGCCAGTTGGCCATGCGGAGATGCATGGCAAGGGCCGAACATGCACCCCCCACTCCTAATGGAGAAGGGTTTTCCCGAGCCTATCGGCTCTCGTGAGCGCGCTTGATATGGACGTGGTCGTCCTGCATCATGTATCGGCGGTCGAGCTCCGACCGGAGATCATGCATCGAGAGCCTCGATGCTGTATGAGTGTGGCATGCCCCGGAGGGCAGTACATCACTTGCTGGGAGGGTGCACATCTCCTGTGCTGTGACGCCTGTGGACCAAGTTTGTCAGACAAGGTCCTGTTCCTTGAAGGTGCCTGCCCAGCAGGGGGCGTACCTTGATTGCTGATGGCATTGGCTGCGGTTGCAACCAAATGCTCCACATCAGCGCGCCACTATTACATCGCGCCCTGAGGTGCTCCGAGCGCTGTAGGATACTCTAGCAGAGTCCGCGCTGCATTCAACATGTTCTTAGGATTGTTCGTCGATGCAGTGACCGACGCAAATACACCATCTTGCTGAGATGGTGGAGGTGGTGGTGGAACGACACCCACCAGGACAACAACAATGTTTGGCCAATGCACGTTGGAAGGATTTCCTCTAGCAGGCTGCTCAGTCAAATCGTTGGATGATGCTGTGGGGAGTTCACCATCTTGAGATCTTAGGCCCCTTTCCTGGTGCGCCAAATGTCAAAGTCTAGCAACGACACTTCCCCCGACGCTACTAAAGCGTAGTTTGCAGAGGTTCGTATTCGGATGGGGCATGTAAGATCACGAACAAGATGATGACACAAGAGTTTTTACGTGGTTTGGGCTGCCTGATCGTAATACCCTACTCCACGGGGTGGTTGTTGATTGAGTATCTGTGTACGACGAGTGTCTGTGGTTGCTTGTATGCGTGTGGGCTTAGTTGTCTTCTACTTTGCGATGCAACCCTTTTATATGCTAAGGTCTGGCCGTTACAGTATATGCCTATCCCAACAGGTGGCCTCGACTGTAATTAACCACCTATACATGATCTACATGTATAATCTGTGATTAACAGTGTGATAACCCACCTTAATGGTGGCATTACCTGTCTTAATTGTCCTCTGATCGTGTGTCATTAATACTGAATTAATGACACATTAATCAGGTCTTGTAATGGTTGTTTAATAGCCTCTTGAATGTCCACATCATTGGAGATCCTGTAGTCTTCCCGTTGCAGGCTTAGGTCCGGAGGTCCAACATGTGGCAGCTCCGGAGCTTCCTTCTGTGGGGAGGCAGGTCCGGAGCCACTTGATGCGTGGCGGCACTAGAGCTTCCCTCTATTGGGAGTTAGGTCCGAGGTTGCTGGACACATGGCAGTACCGGAGCTTCCATGTGAAGGAAGGTAGGTCTGGCCTAGCAAGACATGTGTTAGCACTGGAGCTACCCAAACGAGGGATGCCGACCCAGTGCTGTCAGATATGTGTTGCCTTCGGAAGTCTTCAACTCGGACACAGGAACTCCTTGGTTTTAAGTGCGGTATCAGAAGGTACCTGGTATCTAGGGTACCGACAGTCACCTCATTAAGAGCCCGATAATCCACACACATCCTTTGGGATCCATCCTTATTATCCAGAAAAAGCACTGGTGCTCCCCAAGGTGAAGAGCTTGGACGAATAAAACCCTTCTCTAGCTGCTCTTTAATTTGCTTCTTGAGCTCTGCTAACTCCATAGGAGGCATCCTATAGGGCCTCTTAGCTATAGGTGCAGTTCCTGGTATTAATTCAATAACAAACTTTATGTCACGATCAGGTGGCATAACTGGCAACTCATCTGGAAATACATTTGTATACTCAAACACCACCGGAATCTCCTCAATCACTGCACCGTCCACTTGATTTAGCTCCACCTGGTTTGGTATGTGTTGAGATGCTCAAATTCTATGCTGACCCCTTCTTTGTTTGTCAACTTTCACCGTCTTTTTGGCACATTGAATTATCCCATTGTGCTTCCTCAACCAGTCCATACCGAGTATTATGTTCAATCCTTGTGATTCCAAAACAATAAGGTTGGCGAAGAAGTCTACCCCCTTATTCTAAGGCTTACTTTTGGACATACTATATTCGTCCTCATCTCCCCTATACGAGATTTAACCAACAAGGTATACTTCATATGAGATATAGGCAAACTATACTTGACAACATACTTTGATGCAATGAATAAATGTGATGCTCCAGAATCAAATAACATAGTCACCGGGTTGGAGTTTGTGAGAAACATACCAATCACCACATCATCTGCTTGTTGCGCTTCCTCCGTAGGGACATGGTTCACCTTGCCACGAACAAAATTTTGCAGTCCACGGTTGCGTTGTGGCGCTCCTCCATTTGGTCTTGGGTTCTGTCTCGGAGCATTGTTCCCTTGATCACGGCCTGACTTAGGGCATTGAGATGCAAAGTGTTCCACCTTACCACAAGTATAGCAAGACCTTGCTGGACCATAGTTCTTTGGGCAAGCATGGTTTTGAGCATTAGCAGGAAAATTGTCACGGGGCGCATGAGGCATTGGAGGGCGAGGTGCTGGCATAGCGGGGCGTTGCTGCATGGGCTGAGGCTGGCACGGTGAAATAGCAGCGCGATATGCTGGAGCAGAGTGGTTGTTGTGTGGTGCATTTGCTGGTGCAAAGCGGGAGCGAACATTGCTTCCTTGTGGCTGTCCTTGATATGGCATCTTCCTCATGTTATCTTGCTCCATCTCGTGAACCATGTTTTCAACCACAATAGCTTTGTCCACGAGCTTCTGGAATTTGGCATAGTAACATTAAGCAATTGGACTTGAATCTCATTCTTTAGGCCCCTCATAAACGAATATTGCTTGCGGTTGTCCCAATTGACATCCTCCGGAGCATACCTTGAGAGTTGGGTGAATTTATTGAGATACTCACTCACACTCGACCTTCCTTGCCTTAAAATTTCTAATTGCCGCCTCATCAAAATCATAACTCCCTCAAGAACAAAGTGAGAACAAAAACTTTCCTTGAATTCAGCCCAAGTGATCCTCTCCTGCATAGCATGGGCATTGCAAAGCGAGTCCAACCAATCCGCAGCCGCTCCAACTAATTGATGGGAAGCAAAGAGAACCTTCTTCCTATTATTGCATTGGACAATGACAAGCTTCTTCTCCACAGATTTCAGCCAATCATCAGCTTTCATAGGATCATTGGCTTGAGCAAAGGTAGGTGGCCTAGTCCTCATAAACTCTCCCAATCTGTTATGAGGTGGTGGGTGTGGCGGCGGTGGAGGCATATGGGGCTGATTCTGGTTATTGTCCTACAGCTATCCCAAAGTTTGCATCACAGTCTGCATAAGCTGATTCTGCATAGCCAACAACTGCTCAAGGTTGCTAGCCTCAGGTCCAAGTCCATTGTTGTTCTGGGGTGCCCCATGGTTCCCCTCATCCTCATCGGCATTCCTTTGGTTGTGAGCCCTCGACATCTGAAGAAAGAGAAAGAGATAGAAGAATTTAGAAAACATCCCCAATTATATGCATCAAGGTATACGAAACTAAGCAACTACCTATATAAGCCTATATGGATGTGGCAAGCGCTAAAGCATCCCACAATCCTCTAATAAGCACATAAGCGCACAAGCAACCATTACATGGCAAATCAGCACACCAACAAACCTCGATTATTCCTTAGTGTTCCTATGTGCTCTAAAGTGTCAATTCTATCTAGGTTGCGTGCTACTGTCAACCTATGGCTCTGATACCAATTTGTGACCCGATTCCGAAAAAGAACCAAGTGCGACGCATATGTGTGCCCAGGATGTTCAACACACATACACGAGTGCATCACAACCGATATACAAAAAATTACCACATCAAAAATTAATAAATAAGTACTTTTATTACACTATTCAAATAATCCTCAAATTACAACTCCAATGATCATTGTTATTGATAAATCTGAAACTAATGCAGCGGAAATAATCTAACTAAGCAAACTAAGCATACTAAGCAAAAGGGGTACAGAGCGGCTCCAAGCAATCCACAGGCAAGTCGACAGCAACACACAACTTAGTACTCCGCATTATTCTCCAAATACTCCCAAAGATCACCTGAGAACTGTTGGTGGGGGTATTGCAAGGGTGAGCACATGTTTTACTCATCAAGTGTGTAAAAATAATTACATGTAGCTTTAACAAGGAATTGAGAATAAATAATGGCTAGTTGCTGAAAAGTACATTTAAAACATATGCAATGTCTATGTGATTTAATCCCATCATATCCCGGATAAACATAATAACTCATGTCCACCATTCATTAACCATCCATATGCCATATTCTTACCATCATCATTAACCATGTCCATTTGTCACCATCCAATCCATAGCCATAGCCAATCCATCCCAATTCCCAATTTCCACTCTAATCATGGAAGTTGTCCACGTGCTCTTAACTGGGAGCACGACTATCATGATAGTTTTTAAACACTCTGCAGAGGTTGTACTACTTTACCCACAAGTTTGTGATTTTATCACCCGTCGGCGACTAAAGAAACCTCCCTTATGCCGATTACACTACCTTAGGTGTATGGCCAAGAGATCACAAGATAGCCTTTACAAAGGGACTACCAACATATTCAGACCCACTAAGGTTTCACCGGTGGTGATGACTCCAACTGAGCACATCCAACCAAGGGCCCCCTCTTGTGTTGTTCGGATCCCAGGGCAGTCCTGCCACTATTGCAAACCCAACCGACTCCCATTCCCTGCTCCTCCAAATGATCCGCACAATGCTGGCAAAACACCTAATTAATTGACTAGGCTGCACCCATACATGGCCCTGTGGTGGCACTTTAGTACTGGCTTATTCTTGCATGAACCGGTCCTTAGATCCAAGACAAGCAAAACCACCATATCATCCAACCCAATCCAAAAACCATGCTTGCTTAGATCTCCCGAGTCCCATGTTACCAATTATCCATGTTATTCAATTTCATCATACATAAGTACATTAATTCATAGTTAAACCATTTGGTTGTTTTCCTATCCCAATTAATTAGGGAGAAGCAAAAAAGTAAAAATACCCTTCTCGACTCTCTACAATATATTCCAAGCAACAAGGATGGTCAAACAAGACTAGTAACCAACTATCATGGGTTTCCCATCAATTTGACACAAGCATGCAGTTTTGCAAAAAAAATATTTAAAAACGGGATCCAAATGTTCAAGGAAACTTGCCTTTCTCTCGAGATTGGTTAAGATCAAAAGCTTCGACAACACCCTCTAAAGCAACACCTTCTATTCCGTGCAATAAACATACAAAACAAGCATTACAATCAATAAATGCTCATATAGTACTCAATATGTCATGACATGCATGAATGATGCAATTATGGGGTAATGCATGTTATCAAGTTATTACCATTGTTTACTATTTAGTCCCAATTAAGTATTACATGCTAGAACAAGTTTTAAGTCATTATAGAGGATATTAAAGAAGTTCCATGAATTTTCAAAACAGGAAGACCGGACTAGTATGCACTGGGACCGAACAAGTCCGTTATGGCTAGGGTTTTGGCGAATTTTCAACTAGAGCATAGTCAAATTTAACGTGGAACCATATTTTACATAGAAAAGATGTATCTAAGATATTTACCGTGAATCCCCAGAATTCAAGGTCGAGGATTTGATGGAACTCGAGATCTTGACATCTAGATCCAAAGAAGATCAATAACTTGGTGGAGAATTGACGATGATGTTGATGAGTTGACGAAGATTGATCTTGCTTGATCCTCCTATATTCCTCCTCCTTCCCTTGGCTGCAAGCTCCTCTCTCCTTGATGGCAGCTCTCACGAACTAGGGTTAGGGGTTCCCTTCAATTGGGGCAAAGAGATGAAAGGGTGGGTGTTCGGGTGTTTACATAGGGTGGAGGGATTGGGTGGAATTCGAGTCTAAGGCGGTGGGGGCTTGATGGGGTCCCACATGGGCTCCACAGGGGTTAGGCACGACGTTCTTGGGCCCAATTAAGGTAATTACCCAAAAGCCCGTCGAGGAGGAAAAATAGACTCAGATTCGGGCACACCGGACTAGTCCGCTAGGGGCCGGACAAGTCTGATATGGGACAAAAAGTTGAACGGCCAAGTCTGGTGCATATCCGGACAAGTCCAAACTGGGTCAGAAAGCAAAACTGAAAAGTTCGGTTTGAGACCGGACAAGTCCGGGGGTTTGTCCAATTTTCAAAAACTGGACCAAATGGAGGAATTATCAGACAACTCCAAAGGGTTACAGTAACGGATAACGGACTAGTCCATACAAGGGAAAGGACAAGTCCGAACAACAACAGAAGCATTTTTGGACTAATCCGAGGCAAAAAGCGGATATGTCCAGAAGACAACAGAGAGCAGAACAGACTAGTCCAGGATCCAATCTGGACAAGTCCGCACTGACACTGGCTTTCAACTGCTGTTTTGGTTCTAATTTATTTTAAACTTGTTCCTTTTGTGTTGCTTAATGTTAAACATATATAAGAATGTATGCAATGCATGATGGATGAAAATGAGGGTGTTCATGATATTGGATGATGGTCCGAGCAGCTCAATAAGTCCCCCCGCTCGTGGACACTGTAGCATGCTAAGATAAATGGGGTGTTTGGTAGGTCAAATTAATTCGATTTTTGCACTCACTATTACGTCGGCCAGAATAATTTGCGTGGGCTGACCGATGTAAGTCAATGAACTCACACCTTCCAGCTGCAGCTGATGTAAGTCCACTAAATTACGTTAGTCACGGGCTCGACCGACGTAAGTAACTTGGCTGATGACATTAAGCTCAAAACTTACGTCAGCCCAGGCCAGAGCCGACATAAGTAATTGGGTCGATGACATTTAAAGCACAACTTACGTCAGCCTAAACCTAGGCGGACGTAAGTTTTGTGGCTGACGTACGTTAGGGACTTAAACCGACCAAGTGCAGGCCACGCGCGGCCCATTCCACGCGCCCGACAGTCACGCCTCCGCTTCATCCTCCTTGCGCAGGAGCCGCTGCCGACGCGCCCGAGCCGCCCTCCCTGGAGCCTCTGCCGTCGCTGCCCACCCTCACAGCGCCACCGCGTGCTCGAGGTCTGCTGCCCCTCCACGTCCGAGCACCGCCGCCCCACAGCATGCCGCCCTCGCCGGCTGCCATCGCTGCCGCCAGGTATGGCGCCGCCTCCACGCCACTACCTCGTCGGCTGACGGCCGTGGCCAGCTGCCGGCACCCCCCACGCCAACGGGCGAGGATGCTTTTCTTATTTCCAATTTTGATTTGTTTAGCAATTAGTTCCTGTGTATGCATCAAGCATATGAGCAAATTAGGAATCTCTTTACAAATCATATAAGCAAATTATCATATGAGAAAATTAGTTTTTGTGTATGCAGAAATTTGTTCCAATTAGGTCTAGGAATTTACTTAAATAATGGCGATTAGGTGCAAGATCAGCTTCTCCATGGTTACCCACTTGCGTTAATTAATATATGCAAGGATGGGTTGATTTGATTACATTAGGCTTGGATGGGAGCGAGGAAGCAAGACCTTGGCAAGAGACATGGGAGTAGTTTGTTTTCATTTTTCAGCACTCGCTTGTAGGCTAGGCTTTGGGTGGCGCGGTGATGGACGACGTTTTTGCAGCAGGGGGTAGAGTCATAGGAGCAGCAGCCACTGGCCATGTGATGCTGCTCGCCTGCAGCCCCACACACTAGCACCATCACTACAGCTGCTGCAGCAGCTGTTTTCTCCATCTGGCATGACACGACACACCTATCAAGGTGAAAGAGGTCCACTTGTCGATGTCCTGCTGGTTTCTTCATCCATCGTGCAACCTTCGATACCTATCTCGGCCAATTCAATCCGATGGTTGGCACCACTAACTTCCACTATCTCGGTGCCGCGAACCTTGCTCATCATATGCCTCGCGCCTCTGCGTGTCGCAATTCCCATGGAATGGAGCGTTAACGACGGGCCCAGATGGGTATAACTTAGGATGACCGACCCAGCTCTCTGTCTCTCTCGTTCTTTCCTCTCTCAAAAATGACTCAAAAATAAAAAATTAACGTAACCTGTACAATATGCGTTAGACGTTTCGAACCGGCCCATCTCACATGCGTTACGCATGTGAGGCGTGTCGGTTCAAAACTGTCCCTTTTTTGGACAGCTTGGAAGTGACCGAGGGGGCGTGGTTTGTGACGAGGTGCAGGTCTGGATCTGACAAGATTTCGACGGTATAACTCTGTTATTCTCTACTGCACAATTTTTGGGCGTGCGGTGGAGAACAGCGGGGTTATGCTGACGAAATTTTGTCTGGATCCAGACCGCACGTCTCGTCATGAGCACGCTCCGCTCAGTCACTCTTGGGTGGATTTAGGATCTATCCTTTCCAATAGATGTAGGGTCGTTGTCGAAGTGTGCCAACGACACTTCCCCAGGTACTACTAAGAAGAAGATCAAGAGCAAGGGTGAACACAGAGGATTTTTACGTGGTTCAGACCGTACTCCATGGGGTGTCTGTGTATTGTATGAGCTTGAGTGAGTATGTATGACTTGTGATCGGATTAGATTGAGTTCTACCATGCAACACAACCCTTTTATATGCCAAGGATTGGCTGTTACAATATGCGCCACAGCCCGACAGGTGGCTTCGGCTGTAATAACCACCCTATACACGATCTACAGGTGTTAAAGGTGGTTAATAACGTGATAACTTGCCTTAATGGCAGCATTACCGGTCTTGATAGTCCTCTGATTGTGTGTCTGTAGGATCGAAGAGCACGTGAAAAGCTACCAGAGGGGGGGGTGAATGGTAGATTCAAAAATCTAACGCAGCGGAAACAATTAAAACCCCAAACCCTTTCGGCAGAAAAATGATTTGTTAAAGAAATCGTGTATGAGACTAATATAAACGTGTTTCACCGTGACAAAAGTGATAGATATCAGAGAGAATCAAGTCACGAAGACAACACAAAAAGAATTACTCAAATCCGTCGATAAAAACTCAAGTTATGATCGAAAGATCAGACTATGGTCAATCTAACCTACCCGAGAAAAACAGTTTCTGGAATGCTGCAAAGAAACTCGTGTAGATCAAAAACCACAAATCCAATGACCGTGAAATTTTTACATATGATATATAATCAAGTTGTGAAGACAACCCAAAAAGAATCCCGTCAATTGGATCAGTAAAACTCGAGTTATGATAAAACCACCGATGAAAGGTAGTGCTGTCCAGAAACTCGACGAGTAAAACTTGTCTGGAACAAGTCGGACGAACAAGGCACAAAAGTTCCTTCAAACTATGAATTTTATTCAATAGAACACAAGAGGAACAGCCCCAAAGTCGTCTACCACGAGCTTTGGCCTTCCCTTGCTTATATAACCAGCCCTTAGGCCATCCCAATCTCAACTAGGACTCCAATCCTAATCCGATCACAATCGGAACTTTCCATAACTGCTTAGGACTCTTCTATACGCAGATAGAAGCAATCTTAAGACTTCCAAACACCTTAGGAACGTATCCCACATTCCTAAACAACTCAAATTCGTGACCCACACGAAATCCTAACATAACCAACTCAATACTTTCCATACCGAGCCATAACCGACTCAGCTAGCAGCCTAAGTCTTCAACCGATACGATCCGATCCTTCCGATCAGATGTTCCTTCCATCTCTAGAAGCATATTGACACGTCATGCACCTCATGCATACGTGCGAACACCTTCCTTTGACCTTCATATGCACTGCCCTTGATTCAATCATCCTGCGCGACCTCCTGATCAGCTCAACCACAGTTCCTCCCGAACTTGATTGTTGGAACCTCATCTCCTCCTGAGACTAGTCCAATGGATCCTGTCACCAGCCATGACTTGAACTCAAGCAACACCTGCACATGAACAAACAAACAATCCATACGAGCCCAAGTCCTCGACTTGACTCAAGTTAGTTTCGAACACAACACCTTATGTGAGCACCTCACATAAGCATGTTGCAAAACCACAGTAACACGATATCATCCATATCATCCAAAACGCACCAAAAACTTAGCAAATGAATACTAAGCAATCTTTCCAACAATGTAAAGCAAGTACGAAACATGCAAATGAAAAGCAGAAGCAATTAGGTCATGTTCCGGACCTTGCTAGAGCAACCCGGAGCTTGAGCTGGAGCTAACAAAAGCTAGTAGAACCTAGCACCGGAGCTTACCAAAAACTAGTCAAAACTAGTCAACCCAAAACCGGAGCTAGACAAAGTACGTCGGAGCTTAGCAAAAGCATGCCGGAGCTATCAAGTATATGCCGGAGCTAACAAAGACATGCCGGAGCTAACAAAGACATGCCGGAGCTAAAGATAAAGCTCACCGGAGCTAACCAAAGCTAGTCGGACCTTACCAAGAAACCGAACCTAGCTTCAAACACAGCCTGAGCTACCCAAAACAAGCCGGACCTACCGTCAGACCTTGCTGTAGCTCAGAGCTAGAGTCGGACCTTGATAAAAAGGTGTTTTGGTGATATTTGAAACTTTTATCATCAAAGCCAAGTATATTCACTACAAACCAATGTATTCAGCACACATAGGTCTTACAATCTCCCCCTTGATGAATGCATTGGCAACACCATTTAAAATCCGAACATTGGCTTATTCACATAAAAGTTTTGAAAACAATTTCTCCCCCTTTGTAAATCAAAATTAAAATGAGAAGAAAATGAAAATCTCTCCCCCTTTATTATCTCAAATCAAATGAAAATCTCTCCCCCTTTATTATTTCAAATCTCTCCCCCTTTATTATCTCTCCTTATGCTCATATTCTCTTTCTCTTCATGCTTATCTCTTCCCCTTTGACAATGTATTCAGCAAGTCATGAGCATATAAACAAATTTTCTCTCCAACTTTAGTTGTTATGAGCATATTATAATATATATAAACAAAGCTCATCCAAGTCATACTATCAAGTAACTTACACTATCACATCAATGAAATACATAAGGTAGTGTAAGCTATGCTAGAGATCATATGTAAATTTCAATTTAAGCAAGTCATGATGTCACAAACTTAACTATTTCAAAACCTGATAGCATGACACTAGTTGCTGCATTTTATTATTTTTTCAAAGCATAAATTTATATCATATGATATTTGCAAGAGATTATATGCGCATCTGCCTTATTCTAACCAACCAAGCCAAGCCTATGTCATTTGACAATCAGAAGCTTAAGGACATGGTTTTAGTCATACACAACTTCTTCCAAGTTCATATCTAAGTGCAATGACAAGCCATCTCAAAAGAAGAAGTGCGATGCATGCATATTCTCTTGATCTTTTCTCAATTTATATTTGTTCATAAAAACTCAACATGTGAGTTGATTACTTGATTAATTCTTCATGATTAAAAGCATTTGTGAGCATGCAACAAGTTCAAAACAGCAAGAAAGTTCGACCATGACCAGATTTAGTGTAAGTAATTATTCCAATTACTAGACATGGCAAAAACTACAAAATGTATAACACGAGTAATGTAGTAAGAACTTTCAGCATGTAAAAAGAATCACAAAGTCATATATGTATGAAATACTATGCTCATATTATTTTTATTTCAGATCCACACATAGACTTCCCAAGTTTCAAAAAAAGCTCCCCCTCAATTTAAGCCATGAGAATGCATAACCCCTATTTCACTACGAATGTAACAAAAACGAGTGAAATCCAAAGGTTTTGTAAAAATGTCAGCCAATTGATGTTCGGTATCTACATGGTGAAGCACAATGTTTCCTTTTTCAACATTATCTCGGAGAAAGTGATACCTATTGTCAATGTGCCTAGTTCTAGAATGTTGCACGGGGTTTTTAGCAATGCAAATGGCACTAGTGTTATCACAGAACAGTGGAACACTATCTAGATCAATCCCATAGTCCTTAAGTGTTTGAACAATCCAAAGAATTTGTGAGCAAGCACTAGCAGCAGCTACATATTCAGATTCGGCTGTGGATTGTGCAACTGAATTTTGTTTTCTAGAGGACCAAGCAACAAGAGAATTACCAAGAAAATGACAAGCACCGGAAGTACTTTTCCTATCAATCCTACAACCCCCAAAATCAGCATCCGAAAAAGCTTTCAAAGTAACGATTGAGGAAGAAGGAAGAAAAATGCCAAATTCTTGAGTTCCATGTAAGTATCTGAGAATCCTTTTGACGGCTTGAGGATGTGAAACACGTGGGGAAGCTTGAAACCATGCACAAAGACATATGCTGAATTGTATGTCCGGTCTTGATGCCGTGAGGTATAAAAGTGATCCGATCATGCTTCTATATTCTTTTTGATTCATGGGTTCACCATCTTCATCAAGTTCAAGTGTTGTTGCTGTTCCCATTGGTGTCTGAAGAGGCTTGCTTTTGTCCATGTTGAAGCGCCTTAGGAGGTCTTTGGTATACTTTGTTTGATGCACAAAGGTACCCTCCTTGGTTTGCTTGATTTGTAGCCCCAAAAAGTAAGTGAGTTCACCCATCATACTCATTTCAAATTCGGAACTCATCATTGCTGAAAACTTGGACACAAGATCATGAGAAGCACAACCAAAGATAATACCATCCACATACACTTGAACGAATAATGAGTCATTGCCATGTTTAAGAACAAAAAGAGTTCTATCAACCTTGCCCATTGTAAACCCCTTTTCAAGTAAGAATGTTTTTAACCTATCATACCATGCTCTAGGGGCTTGTTTGAGACCATATAAGGCTTTGGACAGTTTGTAAACATGATTAGGAAAATCTGGATTTTCAAAACCCGGTGGTTGTTTGACATAAACCTCCTCATCTATGTAGCCATTAAGAAAAGCACTTTTAACATCCATTTGATATAGCTTAAAACCTTTAGATGCTGCAATGGATAACAAAATTCTTATGGCTTCTAATCTAGCGACAGGAGGAAAAGTTTCATTAAAATCTAGACCTTCAACTTGAGTGAAACCTTGAGCAACCAACCTAGCCTTATTCCTAACCACAACCCCATCCTCACATTTTTTATTTTTATATACCCATTTAGTTCCAATTAAAGTGTGACCTTGAGGTGGAGGTACAAGTTTCCAAACATTATTTCTTTCAAAATTTTCTAACTCTTCTTGCATGGCAATAATCCAAGATTCATTTGTGAGTGCGTGTGATATATCTTTGGGTTCAAAAGAAGCAACAAAAGCAGAATGAGCATGAGAGTTTGGATCGCAAAACCTGGACCGTGTGACTCGTTCGTGCAAGCTTCCAATCATCTGTTGTGGGGGATGATCTTTGTAAAAACGTAGGGGTACAAATGTCTCACAAGCTTCTTCTTCATTAGGTTCATCATAGATTGATGAGCTTGTGACTTCTGGATGATCAGGACCAACAAAGGTGATAGCCGGAGCTTGTTCAATGTCCGGAGCTGGACACGTGTCAGCTTCGGAACTACCAGGCAGTATCACCGGCTCTTCTTCTTCTTCGAAAATACCCTCCCCCTGAGGATACGGATCTGGTCCTGCAACACCGGAGCTAGAACCTGGGCTAGCTTCATCAAAAGACACTTCACAAGTCTCCACAATTTTGTTAGTGTCAAGTAAAAGCACACGGTAGCCTCTAGTATGAGATGGATAACCAAGAAACATGCCATCAATGGATCGAGGTTCAAACATATCAAGATTACCATGTTTCTTAACAAAGCATTTGCAACCAAATACCCAAAAGTGTGTAACACTAGGCCTATGTCCAAACCGAAGCTCATATGGTGTTTTACCTAGCTTAGCACGCAAGAAAACACGATTTGAGACATAACAAGCGGTTGCTAACGCATCAGCCCAAAATTTCCTAGGAGTTTGATATTCATCAAGCATAGTCCTAGCAATCTCAACTAAGGTTCTGTTCTTTCTTTCTACAACACCGTTTTGTTGAGGTACATATGGTGAAGAAAATTGATGATCTATTCTATTTTCAGCACAAAAGTGATCAAAAGATTGTTTTTTAAATTCAGTTCCATTATCACTTCTAATTGCTTTTAATGATCCTAGGTGATCAATTGATAATCTAAGAAATAAAGTTCTAAAGTGACTAAAAACTTCATTCTTAGACGCCATAAAGTAAACCCAAGAGTATCTAGAATAATCATCAACGATAACAAGAACATACCATTTACCTCCGAAGGATTGAACACGTGAAGGTCCTACGGTGTCAAGATGCAAAAGTTGACATGGTTCAGTTGTCATGATCATTGTGAGAGGAGTATGTGAACCTGCAACCATCTTAGCATGTCTACAAGAAGAGCACACAATTTCTTTGTCCCCTTTAAGCTTAGGCAACCCACGTATGCGATCAAGAGCACTAACACGCGTTAGGTGATCAAAGCCTACGTGACCAAGTCTACGATGCCAACAATATAAGTCCTTTGAATCATTAGCAACTAGACACCTATGCTTAGAGGAAGACATATCAAAATCTGCTTTAAAAACTCTTCCAAACCGAGACATGTTAAAGATAAGCTCACTATTTGAACCTACAACTTTGCAGCAGTTTTTATTGAAAATAATTTCTAGATTTTCATCTAGCAATTATGAAACAGAAAGCAAGTTGTATTTCAAATTTTTGACAAGTGCCACATCCTTCAAAGTGTAGTGATCATTTACTCTAACCGAACCCTTAGCAATTATAGGAGTTGAAGAATTATCGGCAAAAGTAACATTCTCTACACGTGACACAAAAGAGAGGGAGGAGAACCAATCTTTGTTACCGGTCATGTGGCGTGAGCAACCTGAATCCACAATCCAAATGTTCTCCTTCCTCAAACGTGTAACCTACATAGAAGCACAATACGTCGATGACTCAATACTGGGGTTAGTCAAAAGGCATTTAGGAATCCAGTACTGAGTCACGTGACGTGCAGTAGGAAAAACACGCGAAAGCTGAGACAAAACAGCAGGTTTATGAGTCAAAGATTGAGGTTTTCTGTTCTTAACAGTTGATTTAGAAGTTGTTACTTGTTTAGAGTGAAAACCAGTAGCTCCGGAGGTAAAAGCAGAAGGTCCGGAGGCAAAAACTGAAGCTCCAGAGGGAACAACAGAAGATCCGGGAGCTCTCGGAGCTATCGGAACTATCGGAGCTGCTTTTGCGGATTTCTTACCAGAAGGTCTGGAAGCTACCTTTTCAAATTTCTGAATCACTAAAGCAGGTTGTGTTTTTCTAATTGCATGAAAGTTATAAAATCTAGCAATTTTTCTTTCCTTTTTCTGTTGTTTAGCTAGTCTATAACAAAAATCTATGACATGACCATCTCTACCACAGTAGGTACAATGAAACTTAATTTTGTAATCATGTCTAGATGAGCACCCAACGTTAGAAACAGAATTAGAAAGCACTCCTGCAGATTTGAAAACCACTTCTTTTTGTTTAGGAACTATTTGAACCAAACCACTTCCTAATGACTTCATAGTTTTAAGTGGATGTGTCTTAGCATGAGCATGAGAATCAAAACCTAAACCAGTTTTATCTTTGCAACACTTGGAAGAATTCAGCAGCAAGTTTAGATTCTTATTCCCATTACAAAACTGATCTATTGTCTTATGCATGTCGTCAAGTTTTTTGGACAGATCAAGGCAATTTTCACATGAAGTTTTTCCTTTTAGTTTGCAATTGGAACAAAATTTAACTTCATGAGAACGTAAAGCATTGTTCAATGTAAAGATTTCATTCATAGCATCCTGTAGTTTCTTATCAAGATCATTACAAGTAGAACAATGCAAGTCAATTGTAGAACAGCTAGCATCTTTCAAGTTTTTATCATTAAGTGCAGCAAGCTCTTTGTTCTTTTTAGTTTCTTCATCAAGTCTATCTAGAGTGGAGGAGTGTGCACTTCTTAATGTGGACAATTGTTCATAGATTAAGTCACATGAGGGACATGCATCATCACTAGGAATCAAAGTTTTTAAACGGTTAATTTCAGATTCTAGTGATTCAATTTTAGCAGCATTATCCCTAAGCTTTTTGTCCTTTTTCTTGACAATAATAGTTGCACGAGAAATAGCATCACACATTTCATTGCAGGTAGAACATACCTCATCATCGTCACTATTGTGTTCTGCTTCCTCCTGACTTGATCTTGATTTGCCCGCCATGAAGCATATGTTGGCCAGGTCATCATTCTCTTCATCACTTTCAAAGTCAATGTCACTTGAACTAAGCTCTTGAAGCGCGGTGATGAAGCTGTTGATCATCTTGCGTCCTATGGTACCCTTCTTTTTCTTGTTGGAATTTCCAGAGGAGGTCCGGACCTTGCTTTGTTTTTCTTCCCGGGTGGTCGGACCTGAAAGGTTAGGGCATTCTGTACGAAAGTGTCCTGTTTTACCACATCAAAACGGCGTTGAGGTCCGGAGCTTCCTCTCCTTCTAGTTCTCACATTTTGCAATGCTTTTGAGAATCTAGTTGAGATGAGTGCCAACTCCTCTTCTAGAAATTCTTCAATCTGCTCCAGGGTTAGTGAGGACAACAGATCAAGAGTATTGCAGGATGATGATTGGCCAGAGCTAGACATATCACGTTGTGAAACAAATGCAATAGACTTGTTTGGGTTCTTACGTGCTAGGATGTCAATTTCATGAGTTTTTAGTTTAGAATAAAGTACATCGAATGTAAGAGAGCTCATGACAGTTGATTCACGAATAGATGTTACTTTCATCTCCCAAATTGACATGTCTAATGCACTAAGAAGTTGCCTAGCATTCTCAGCATCAGAAAAATTAACATTGACACTATGTAAGTTGCTAAGAATTTTATTGAAACGAGCATAGAGGTCATCGATAGACTCACCTGGTTGCATCTCAAAACGCATATATTCCTTTTTGAACATATCTTGTTTTACCTCCTTGATTGTGTTGGAGCCTTCATGGTAATCACAGAGAGTGCTCCAAACATCGTATGCTGATCGGAGGTGTGCGACACGATCAAAGTCGCTTTGAGTGAGTCCTTGGATGATCAAGTTTCGTGCTTTGTTGTTGTTGTCGATGTCCCGGAGGTTCGTAGCCGTAACTTGATCGTTAGGCGGGACTTCATAAGGTTTGTACACCTTTTCCCATATTGCGAATCCTTGCGCCTGGATGAAGGCCTCCATGCGTGCCTTCCAAACCTGAAAATCAATACCAGAAAACACACAAGGTTTGGCGGAGTACTTCTCCATGATGATTAGTCAAAAACACGTGCAAATCACAAAGATTAGAGCACCGTGGCTCTGATACAAATTGTAGGATCGAAGAGCACGTGAAAAGCTACCAGAGGGGGGGGGGGTGAATGGTAGATTCAAAAATCTAACGCAGCGGAAACAATTAAAACCCCAACCCCTTTCGGCAGAAAAACAATTTGTTAAAGAAATCGTGTATGAGACTAATCTAAACGTGTTTCACCGTGACAAAAGTGATAGATATCAGAGAGAATCAAGTCACGAAGACAACACAAAAAGAATTACTCAAATCCGTCGAGAAAAACTCAAGTTATGATCGAAAGATCAGACTATGGTCAATCTAACCTACCCGAGAAAAACAGTTTCTGGAATGCTGCAAAGAAACTCGTGTAGATCAAAAACCACAAATCCAATGACCGTGAAATTTTGACATATGATAGATAATCAAGTTGTGAAGACAAACCAAAGAGAATCACGTCAATTGGATCAGTAAAACTCGAGTTATGATAAAACCACCGACGAAAGGTAGTGCTGTTCAAGGCACAAAAGTTCCTTCAAACTATGAATTTTATTCAATAGAACACAAGAGGAACAGCCCCAAAGTCGTCTACCACGAGCTTTGGCCTTCCCTTGCTTATATAACCAGCCCTTAGGCCATCCCAATCTCAACTAGGACTCCAATCCTAATCCGATCACAATCGGAACTTTCCATAACTGCTTAGGACTCTTCTATACGCAGATAGAAGCAATCTTAAGACTTCCAAACACCTTAGAAACGTATCCCACATTCTTAAACAACTCAAATTCGTGACCCACACGAAATCCTAACATAACCAACTCGATACTTTCCATACCGAGCCATAACCGACTCAGCTAGCAGCCTAAGTCTTCAACCGATACGATCCGATCCTTCCGATCAGATCTTCCTTCCATAATCCGTCTCTAGAAGCATATTGCCACGTCATGCACCTCATGCATACATGAGAACACCTTCCTTTGACCTTCATATGCACTGCCCTTGATTCAATCATCCTGCGCGACCTCCTGATCAGCTCAACCACAGTTCCTCCCAAACTTGATTATTGGAACCTCATCTCCTCCTGAGACTAGTCCAATGGATCCTGTCACCAGCCATGACTTGAACTCAAGCAACACCTGCACATGAACAAACAAACAATCCATACGAGCCCAAGTCCTCGACCTGACTCAAGTTAGTTCCGAACACAACACCTTATGTGAGCACCTCACATAAGCATGTTGCAAAACCACAGTAACACGATATCATCCATATCATCCAAAACGCACCAAAAAACTTAGCAAATGAATACTAAGCAATCTTTCCAACAATGTAAAGCAAGTACGAAACATGAAAATGAAAAGCAGAAGCAATTAGGTCAAGTTCCGGACCTTGCCAGAGCAACCCGGAGCTTGAGCCGGAGCTAACAAAAGCTAGTAGAACCTAGCGCTGGAGCTTACCAAAAACTAGTCAACCCGAAACCGGAGCTAGACAAAGTACGTCGGAGCTTAGCAAAAGCATGCCGGAGCTATCAAGTATATGCCGGAGCTAAAGATAAAGCTCACCGGAGCTAACCAAAGCTATTCGGACCTTACCAAGAAACCGAACCTAGCTTCAAACACAGCCGGAGCTACCCAAAACAAGCCGGACCTACCGTAGGACCTTGCTGTAGCTTAGAGCTAGAGTCGGACCTTGATAAAAAGGTGTTTTGGTGATATTTGAAACTTTTATCATCAAAGCCAAGTATATTCACTACAAACCAATGTATTCAGCACACATAGGTCTTACAGTGTCATTAATATAGCATTA
The DNA here is from genome assembly GCA_036927565.1 of Tuctoria greenei. Classification (NCBI taxonomy): domain Eukaryota; kingdom Viridiplantae; phylum Streptophyta; class Magnoliopsida; order Poales; family Poaceae; genus Tuctoria; species Tuctoria greenei. The sequence continues at coordinate 132,011,667 of JAYESD010000003.1, read as the reverse complement.
ATGACGCATTAACCAGGTCTTGTAACAGCCGTTTGATAGCCCTTGAATGTCCGCGCCATTGGAGATCCTGCTGTCTTCCCGTTGCAGACATAGGTCCAGACGTGTGACACATGGTAGCTCTGGAGCTTCCCTCTGCGGGAAGGCAGGTCTGGAGCTACTGGACACATGGCAGCACTGGAGCTTCCCCTGTCGGTGAGGTAGATCCAGCACTACGGGACACGTGGCAGCACTGGAGCCACCCTGAGGAAGGAGGCATGTTTGGTAATGCGGGACACGTGTTGCCTCCGGAAGTCCACAATACTTGAAGGTGGAACTCGACGCATCTTCTTCGGGTACGAAGGGATACCTGGTATGCAGGGTATCGACAGTGGCCTCCGAGCCCACTTCTGGTGAGATTATGAGGTTTCAATGCCGAAGGTGGGGCCATTATCGCTCCCACATTGCTGCTTCAGGCTTCCCTTTGAGACACGCGACCCTTCTTGATTTGGTAGGTGAGATACATGACATGCTGATTTCACGAAATTGAAGGACACTGGTTCCTAATACGATTTCCGTATCAGTTCCGAACATAATCTTTGTAGCCTTGGCAGGCTGTTGCCCTCGGGCTTCCAACTTATCATCATTACAACGGTACACCTGGTGCATATTTTTTTTACAAAGTGGACCCAGGCCCCCTTGTTATTGATGAGGTAACTTCCCAGAGCATGATTATAGTCGAATTACAGTCGCCATCCAAGCTTGGCGGAGGCTTAATAAAGGAAGAGGCGTTGGAAGGTGGGAGAACTCTTACGCATCGATCTATTCTTGTCATAGAGTTATCCGCTTGAAACCTTGCGTCGCGCTCCAACTTTTGCTTCACTTTGCGACGATGGAACTCATACTTCCTCCCATCAAGATTGTGAGTGATGATGAGCTGTTGAGAGTTTGGAAGCTGATGGGTTGGACAATTGATTTGTTCAACAATGCTATTCGCTACGGCAAGCTCCCATTCAAGAAGGAGTCCTCCGGTGAAATTGTTTACTTCTCAGCGCACACCATGGTTGGTTTGGTTCTACCAGTGTCCAACTTCTTACTGATGCTTCTGGAGTCATACGGGCTCCAACAACACAACCTCGGACCTCACTCAATCTTGCTTGTGGCGATCTTTGTCCACTTCTGCGAGATGTGGGTGGGTGTGTCGCCCTGCGTCCCTTTGTTTTGGTCCTTTTTCTCTCTCCGGGCGATAGGCAAAGGTAACTGCTTGTTGGGGTTTTACTACTTTGTAAAGCATAGGAATCCCCCATTCAAGTATATCAAGACCTTTCCTTATGGAAATGGGGAGACTTGGAAGACCGATTGGGTTGGGATCCGGGTGGACCCTCACGATCGGCTAGAGCTGCAAGAAGGGTTTCCGACGACGCAGTCCGACTCCTAGGAGGAGCTCCAGTAGCTGTCTGAGAAGTACAACCCTGTGCTGACAAGGATCCAATACCTTGTGGACGAAGGATTAACGTCTCTGATGGTTCTGGGCAACTTCTTGACCAACTGTTGGGCGCCGGTCAAGGAGCGAGAGTTTGCGACTTGGTCTTTCTCTGGAGAAATGGATTTTCTCCAGATTGAGGTTTGTCGGGGCACCAATCTAGATGAACGCGGCTTGAAGCTCCATCTGCAGAAGTTGAATAATGGAACTTTTCCAAGGGATGACCTCGGACCTCCGGCTGAGTTCCTGCCTCTGAATGTAGTACCAGAGGACAGGAGAGAGCTACAAAAGATGATGCCTCTGCTTGATGAGACAGGTCTTCCGGTGCGTCAAAGGAGCACTACGCCAGCATGGATTGTAACCCCTGGAGTTTTGGCCCCTGCCCACATGAAGGGTTTGACTCCGCGCCTATCAGCAGGAAGGCAGATCCAAGCCAAAAAAAGCCCGACTCAAGTCAAGACAAAGGCAAGGAGCCTGTTGACTCCTCCAGTTGGAAGAGGAAGTTGTCGCGGACTGATGGTAGTTCCATCAGATCAACTCTAATGCAAGCAGTGCCACTGCCTCGGCCAAGCCTCAAGTTAGTGCTGGTTGTGCCTCCAACAACAACAACTCCAGCTTGAATGGCCATATCATCTTCAGATCCAGTGCATACGGGGGGCACTAGGTCCGGCAAGTCTACTCCAGTTTCGGTGCCAGCAACGGGCTCTAATTCTAGAGTACCTTCTTAGACGACTAAGGTCCTAGCTGGGGCAGCACCGATGGCTGCCACGACCCCGGGATGAAGTTCAGAACCTTTGCCTCACTGACGACGGTGGGTTCTGACTCCAATCGCCCAAGGAAGAAGCTCCGTGCCAATTGGAGCGGCAACTTGCCCAGGTAATGATCGACTCTTAGAATTGTGTTTTATATTTGCTTTTTCTTGAACTCTCTATTTCTCAATTTCTAGAGTATCGTGAGGAGGAGCTGCTCCTACGCCAATGGCCGCAACCACATAGACTGCATAGGCTGAAGCCCCTGCTGTTGATTTGGCTCCTCATATGGTCGTGGCGGACATCACGGTAGCTCCAGTGCCGGCTATCGTCGAGACGACTTCAGCACCTACAACTGAAGAATCTGTGGTTGCGTCGCACCACCAGGAAGAATTGTCGGAGAAAGCTTCAACTTTTCAGAGCCAGCCGCGGAGGTTCCGACATTAGCGCCAGAAATTTTTGAAGCTCCGACGAAAGTTCCGGCACCAGCTCCAGGGGTGACAGCACCTGACGTCGCCATGCCAGAGGTGGCCATGCCTGAGCCAACACATGAAGGTCCGACTACGGGGCCTTACCCATCTGCATCGGAGGTTGATAAGCTTCCAAAACTTAGCGCCTCGGATGTCGAGCTGTTGGAGTCCATGCTTGTGCCATGGGCTCTGACAACTATTCCAAAAGACTCGGGGGAGCCAGAGGAGGAACCTCCAGTAGGTTCTGAGCCAATCCCCCTGGCCATGTCAATCGACAATGTCTGCTCAAGCCTCCGCCAAGTCTAGCTTGCCTTCGAATATATCGCAAGGCCATGGAGGAGGAGCGTGACACCCTGAGGCGCTGGCACAAGCTGTTGTACTTCAAGACAAAGTTGACGCAGTCTCAGCTAGTGGACCAAAGGGTGTGGCTGGAGGTGAGAAAGATCGCCAGATGCGTTTGAACAACGCTCTATACGAACGAGAGGCTGCTATAAAAACCCTTGATGACAAGACCTGGGAGATCTACGAGCATGCTAATAAGGTCAATGAAGTGGACGATAGTCGCTCGGAGAGTCTCAATGCTATGAGGGAACAACTCCTCAAGCGTCGGGATGATCTTCTAATAAGGAGGACGAGCTCCAAAAGAGAGAAGATGAAGTCTCTTAGAAGTTAGAACGCGGTGAGTAGGACTTGGCTGACCGCATCGAGAATTTCAAGTACTGGTGTGAAAAAGAAAAGCACTAAGTATGGCTGGTAGGGGAAGGAGTCAGCAAAAGAGAGAATGCTATCTCTGCCAGGGAGAACAAGGTGAAGGCAAAGGAAATGGACCTTGCGAAAAGGAAAGACTGCTTGCACCTTCGAGAGACGCAAATCGCTGACCAAGAGAGGCTGCTGGCTGAACGGATCCAGCAGCAGGCCAAAGAGGTCGAGCTGTTCTCGAAGGAAGGTTCTGCAGAGATTTCACCCATAAGAACGTCATTGGAGGAGCTCTGAAGCACAAGAGTAATTGAGTCCCAGCAGGTTTGGGACTTCCTCAGGCGAGCGAAAGATGCTCTATTGCCTCTTGGATTCAGCCTGGTCCGACCAACTGACCCGGAGCTAGAGATGTACAAGGCCTTGGTGGCGCTCAACTCCGCCGGTGTTAAGCCGGATACACTAGGAGATGTGGTTGTCGACCAGCTTGAGACTGAAGGAAATTTTTTGGCTAGAAACATCACAGAATATGTGCTGAAGTGCTTCCGAAGCCGAGATCCCTCGATGTCTTTCTCTCCGGTGGTTGAAGGACCCATCGCTGAGGAAGAAGAAGCTGCCAAGGCTAGCATCCAAAAAGCTGCCCAAAAGGTTGCTTCATACTTCGTTCAGAACTATAGTAGCTAGGACTTTTCCTTTTGTACCTTCATCTTGTAAATCTCCAAATTTTGAAGGAATGAAATCCTTTCAAAGCCTTCAATGTTACATTGCCTTTATCTTGTTGGCCCCCTGGTAGATGTGCTCAATTGATTGAGGACATCTACCATAATGAATTTGGCATTATATTGAATATTCGACTGTCTTGAACTCGTAGCAAGTTTGATAGCTCCGAGGTCCGAGTCATGCATACGAAATCTCCAAGGACCCTTTGTTGTGTTGTTCGCGGGCCTCTCGGGAGTTGTCGGAGCATTGTTGCTTCGACGGCGCCCACCATCAATGCATAAAACATAGATGGCGGGCCTCCTGGGTGTGGCCGGAGCTTGGTTGCTTTGACGACACCCACTGCCAACACATAAAACATCGACCGCGGGCCCTCTAGGTGTCATCGAAGCTTTGTTGTTTCGACGGTGCCCACTATCAACGTATAAAACATCGATGGCGGCCCACTATCAATGCATAAAACATCGATGGCGATTCCCACTATCAATCAGAGCTTATTTGCGGATTATTATCCTTCTTTGAATTTAGTTCCTACCAAACTCACTGTGAAACATAAGTATACTGATGAAACTTCCTCAGGTCGGTATGCTTTTCGGACTCGCCTTACTGAGACCCACCAGAATAGGGAGAGTGGCGTACTTAGGGTGCTGGACCAGGCTAAGTCGATAGCGCACTCCGGACCTATCATTGGCTTTGGTTTTCAGGCAGGTAGACCATCTAGCAATACTAAGATCCAATAGAAGATTACCAGTAAAACTTATATATCACATGAATCTCTAGGACTAAATTTCAAGTGGATTGCACAACATTGCTATTGACAAGAAGGTAAAAGATGGTAAAAATAATGAGCATGCGCAAAATTAATGCACGTAGAGTTTCTTTGCACATAAATGTATTTCATTATAGGTTCAAATAAGAGGGGAGACAAGGACACACTTAAAGTACATGACCAAGTTAAGTGTGCTATTCATCTTGTACTGACCCAGGGAAGGTAAAGACACATCTAAAGTACAGGACCAAGTTAAGTGTGCTTTTCATATAGGACCAACCCAACTCTGTTCATAGACTTTATAAAATAAATTTTATACAAATACAGATTCACCTCTATGTAACTAAGTTTAGAACTTACGATGGTGCTCAATATTCTAGGGTTTGGGAAGTGGTATCCCATCACCTGTTGCCAAACGAAGGCATCCAGGACGTGAAACTTTGACTACTCAAAAGGGACTTTCCCGGCTGGGGGAAAGTTTGTTCATTTCCTCGCGAGTAAGTATTCGCCACAGCACCAGATCGCCTTCTTCCAACTGCCGGTTGCACACATACCTTTGATGATAGCACCAGAGTGCCTGGGAGTATCGCGCGTTTCAAACTGGTGCCTGGCACCTTGCCTCGTCGACGAGGTCTAGGTCTTCACACCAGAGCTGGTCCTGTGTGGCTTCATCGTAGGTACGGACCCGGAGAGACCCCATGCCAATTTTTGGAGGAATGATAGCTTCGGCTCTGTATACTATGAAGAAGGGTGTCTCTCCTGTTGCCCAGTTGGGTGTTGTCCGACTTGCCCACAATGCAGACGGAAGCTCTTCTATCTAGTTGGCGCCATGTTTCTTCAAGCGCTTATAAGTGCGCATCTTGAGTCCTTTGAGTATTTTTGCATTTGCTCTCTCAGCTTGACCATTGTTTGCTGGATGAGCTACTGATGCGTAGATGACTGTTATGCCGAGGTCTTCGCAATACTCTTGGAATGTCGTGCTTGTGAATTGGGGTCTGTTGTCAGTGATGACTCTGTTTGAAACTCTAAATCTACAGATAATGGACTTCAAGAATTTGATGGCGGATTGCTTGTTGATTGTCACAACTGGAGTAGCTTCCAGCCACTTTGTGAACTTGTCGATGGCGACGTATAAGAACTAGTACCCTTCGACAGCTTTTGGGAAAGGTCCCAAATTATACATCCCCCGCACAGCGAATGACCATGAGGGAGGAATCATTTGCAGTGATTGCGCTAGTGTATGAATTTGCTTCGTGTGGAACTGGCACGCTTCACACTTCTTAATCAGCTCGACTGCATCCTTGAGTGCTATAGGCCACTAAAAGCCATACCTGAAGGCCTTACAGACCAACATGCGGGATGATGCGTGATTCCCACACTCGCCTCCATGGATATCTGCGAGAGGTTCACAACCCTCTTCCCTGGAAATGCACCACATTAGAATGTCGTTGGCACCACATCAGAAGAGATCCCCTTTTAGCAACGTGTACCTTTTAGCCAATCTAACAATTGGCTCAACGGATGCACCATCTTCAAGAAGGATATTGTCCTTCAAGTAGTCCCGGGCCTCCGAGATCCATGCATCGGGACTGACTTGAGCTACAGGATCATGCGTGCTTGGTTGCTCGGAGCTTCCTGTAGAGCCTATGGTCCTTGGTGGACGCCATAGTAACAGGGCCATCAAAATGCCAACTTCAGGGTGCTAGTATTGCCCCCATCACTCAGTTTAGCAGGCTGAGCGGTAGGTGTTGGTAATCTCCTGACAAAAACTCCGTCGGGTGCTTGAGCCCCAGTTGAAGCCTTCATCGAGAGATCGTCAGCTTCAGCATTGTTGAGACGCTGGACATGGCAGAGGTCTAGGATGTGTAAGTCTTTCTGCAACTTCAGGACTTCAAGCAGATATGCAACAAGTTGAAGGTTATTGCAACTACATTCACCTTTGACTTGTTTGATGATGAGTTGCGAGTCACCCTTCACCAGCACCTATCGAACGCCATATGATAGTTCCACCTTGAGTCCAAAGATGAGAGCTTCATATTCTGCTCGTGGTTTCCTTGAGGCAATAAGTACTGCGTACAGTAGTTTATGTCTTACTTTCATATATATTATTCTGACTGCCTGAAATGATCGACGTGTGGGCTATGCCATACGGTACCATAATGAGTGTTATGTAAATTGCATGTCTTATGCAGATACACTAACCGCATTATAGTATTGCTCTTTAAAAACGTTTGCGAGTGACCGTTTATAGTTCCACCAATATAGATGTATATGTTGGTATAACCGGTTAGAATTTTTACTTTTGTGAGGCACGTAGTACCGCCATGTATCCTATCGATGCATTAATGAAGTTGCTGTAAAATGGAACCAAGAAAATGTAAGAATTCATATATTAGCTATTGAGCTCTGATTTTGAACTAAGTTTTCCAAATTGGAGTAGGTTTTGAACTCACAAGATTCAAAAACAGAGTGTCCTGTTCTGCCAGAAAAAAGTCCTGATTTTTAAAAGCCTTAGATCTCAGTAGAAACCTCCAATGAAGGTGTATCTTACATGGATGGAAAGTTTAGGAAGTTCTCTAAAACTGTTATGTTCAACTCCAGAGCTGAATTCTCCTCTAATCTGTTCAAAATTTCAGTTCCAAAAGCTGCCAAACTGGACAGAAACTGGAACCCTCTCTGTACTATTTACTATTTTGCTATATCTCACTCTAAAAAATCGAACAGGTCCGTGCAAGACATTTATGGAATCCTTTTTTATTGTATTACAACTTTGTAGTCTGAGGCTTTCGTAAATTGTCAAGTTTTATATCTGGAGATTGTGGCCCAAAATCAGCATAAACAAAGGAAGTGCTGTCAAAATTTTCAGAAAAAATGTCATGTTCACAAAGCCGTATCTCCTCAACCAGGAACGATCTGTAGGCAAACAAATACTTTCTGGAAAGTTCAAGAAGTGTACTTCAACTTTGATGTTCACCTCAAGATCTGATTCCTCCATTGAGTGGGTCAAATTCGTGTTTGAGTACAGACTTGTCAGGTTTCAACAGAAACTTAATCGGTTTGACATGTTTTGGTTCTGTTATGAATCTGGTCCTCGATTCACATCGAGAAGTGTCGCAACAGACCAAATGTCGATACTCAAACATTTACCAGTATATGTGTGGGTTTGACCAAATCAAACCTCATTTATTTTGATGGCCATGTTTGTCTCTTATTGAAGAAAAGTGTGGGGATGTAGATTTGATGACGCACATAACATTCCATCGTGACCAACGATAGTCAAAATGAACTCCGATTCATGGAGTTCATTATTTTGGAACTCTTTATTGTAACATTGGTCCAGGTATGACATTTTTGGTATAAAGTTTACACTTCATCAATATATGACCGTTATGCAAGTTTGGTTGTCAATACGCACACTATTGTTTTCATCCTATTGTGATCCTGCAATATCACGTCTCACATTGGATTAATGGCTGCGGTTGCAGAATGGTGCACACTCGCACAACATACGAGGTCGGGTTTCAAGTCAGGAAAGGGATGACTCCCGAGAGCTGGAACAGCCGGCGCAGAAGCCACCACCTCCACCTTCGCGCTTATATTGGTGGATGATATAGCAACCATGGTGTGTTCGTGCAACGAACGGACCGAGCTGCTGCGAACCCTTGTACAGATTACTCCTGTCAGGGGGGACGTCAAGCCGAAGGTAATTGTCAACCTCAGCAAGCAACATATCCGGAATTCTTGGCGACTGCACCCCCCTGTGTTCAGTGGTGATGGTGAACCTCTAGATGCGGTCCACTGGCTCCGCAACATTGAAGCTAAGTTTGGACTGCTACAGTGCAGTGATCATATGAAGATTTTATATGCATCACAACAACTACATGGCATCGCCGGTGCTTGGTGGGTGAACCACATCGCCTCCTTGGCCTCCGGACAGCAATTCACTTGGACGGAGTTCCGGGAGGCATTCCACGCCTATCATGTTCCTCTCTCCATTATGAGAAGGAAGCTTCAGGAATTCCTTGATTTGAAGCAAGGAGAAATGTGTGCTCAAAAATATCTAAAGTATTTGTTAATCTAGCGCAATATGTGTCGGAGTATGTGAGTACGGAAGATCAGAAGCGAGAGTATTTCTATCGGGGTCTAAGCCCCATGTTGAAAGACAAGCTTGCATTGTTATGTCATGGATCGTTCAACGCCATGCTTAATGCCGCGATTACGCAAGAGGATGCCAAACATGAGCGGATCACTGAGGAGTCCATGAAGAGACTTGTCGTGCAGGACATCACACATAATGTTCCTCAAAAGTACCGTGTGGTATACCGATCACCGTTTGGCCAGAGATGGCAGCCGGCTGTACAACCGAGTTTATATCAAATTCATCAGTTCGGAGATTCAGGTTTCCGACCAGCAGTACAATATCAGCAGGAACAGTCCCAATTTGTTCCACGGACATTTGTCTCACCGCAAGTTGCGGAAATATTCAGGCCTCAAATCAGTGGGACGTCGAATCAGTATAAGTGTTTCACATGTGATCATGTTGGGCACTATACCATGGATTGCCCAGAGAAGATGTAGAGCAGCAGGCAAGTACTAGTACAACGCTGTATTCAGCCCGGTACTCAACCAGAAAGGACAGCACTACAAACCGGAAGTGTTAAACATATAGGGATCGAGGGTGTTCCAGAGGGAGCACCGGTGTTAGCGGGCGTGTTTGGTATCAAAGACATACCCGTACTCATACTCTTCGATTCTGGTGCTACCCACAATTTCATCAGTAAATCATGTGTGGATCAGCACCAATTATCACCAATACTCCCAAGAATAGTTATCTTATAAATTCACTGGGAGAAAGTATCTTTGCCAGTCAGATTGTTCCCCGAGCAACTCTATGTTTGGGAGGAAAAATATATACAACATCGCTTATTATATTGGATGGACAGAAGATTGAAGTAATATTTGGAATGTCATGGTTAAACCATCACGGTGCCGTTCTTAATATCGGTACCCGGACTGTCCAAATTGACTCTCCGATGCACGGACAACACACACTATTTTTGGACAGCATGGAGCAGGACAGTGCAACTGTATATAACAACTAAGCAACTAAACTTGGAGATATTCCAGTGGTCCGTGAGTATCCCGATGTGTTTCCCGATGACTTACCAGGCTTGCCGCCCTAACGTGACGTTGAGTTCAAGATTGAACTTGTACCGGGAACCACACCGATCTCTCAAAGACTGTATCGAATAGCGCTGAATGACTAGAAGAATTGAAGGAGCATTTTAAGGACCTTTTGGACAAGGGTTTTATTCACCCTAGCTCATCACCATGGGTCTGCTCGGCACTGTTCGTTAAGAAGAAGGATGAAAAATTGTGGTTACGCGTGGATTATCGACCGCTTAATTCCATGACTATAAAGAACAAGTACCCGTTGCCGTGCATCGACATTCTATTCGATCAACTTGTGTGTGCAAATGTATTCTCCAAGATGGATCTTCGGTCCAGATATCATCAAATTGAAACCGACAGGAGGACATACCAAAGTCGGCATTCTCGATGAGATACGGACTATATGAGTACCTCGTCATGTAATTTGGATTAACCAATGCTCCGGCTCACTTTATGTATCTCATGAACTCGATATTCATGCCGGAGTTGGACAAGTTCGTCATCGTCTTCATCGATGACATATTGGTTCATTCCAAGTCAGAGGAAGAGCATGCTGAACATTTGCATATTGTGTTGCAATGGTTGAGAGACCATAAACTCTATGCAAAATTCATCAAGTGTGAATTTTGGATCAGCCAAAAACCATTCTTGGGGCACATTATTTCAGCTGAGGGCATCGCTGTGGACCCAAGTAAAATTGTCCAAGTGCTGAAATGGAATTCTCCTAAATCTGTCCACGAGGTACGAAATTTCCCCGGTTTATCGGGATATTATTGGAGGTTCATCCCGAGCTTCTCTAAAACCACTACACCAATGACAGAGCTGCTGAAAAAGGGCACCAAATATATTTGGAGTTGAGCTTGGGAAGAAGTGTTCAAGACATTAGTGCAGCACCTTACAACAGCCCCAGTTCTTGCTCAGCCGGACACGACAAAACCGTTCGATGTTTATTTTGATGCATCCGGCATCAGACTTGGCTGCGTTCTTATGCAAGAAGGACGTGTGGTCGCATATGGATCTCAACAACTCCGAAACCACGAGCAGCACTATCCGACTCACGACCTTGAGCTTGCTGCTGTGGTATTTGCGTTAAAGATGTGGAGGCATTACTTACTTGGAAATCTTGTACACCTTTATACCGACCACAAAAGTTTGAAGTATATCTACGCGCAGAAGGAGATGAATATGAGACAATGAAGGTGGTTAGAGCTGATCAAAGATTACAAAATTGAAATTCACTACCACCCCAGTAAAGCGAACGTGGTTGCCAACACACTTAGTCGAAACCCCATGTCCACAACATCACCATGGCTGAAATGGAAGATGGGGAGCCAAGTCTATATGTGATTCCATATGAGGCTCTCAATAATCTTGCTCTGATTCCCACCATCCAAGAGGACATTATTGAAGCCCAAAAGAAGGACAATGGCATGTCACACATACGGGAAAGAGTGGATAGCGGGTAGGGAAAATGTTTCCAAAAAGATAATCACAATACATTATGGTTCAAGGACCGGATAGTGGTACCCCGCGATGTGAAGCTCCGGAAGAAAATATTGAATGAAGCTCACATATCGAAATTTTCTATTCATCCATGCAGCAATAAAATGTATCAAGATTTGAAGACCAAGTTTTGGTGGACACATATGAAGCGGAAATAGCGAAGTACGTATCCGAGTGTGATACGTGTCAGCGAGTGAAGGCCAACTATATGCAGCAAGCGGGACAACTACAACCGCTGGATATTCCGGCATGTAAATGGGAGGTTGTGAGTATGGACTTCATCGTCGGATTACCACTCACATTCCGGAAGCATGATTCGATTTGGGTGATAGTCGACCGTCTAACCAAATCAGCACACTTCATTCCGGTCAATGTTGGATTTGTTGCTAAACAGTATGCAGAGTTGTACATTGCACGAATCTTATGCTTACATGGGTTTCTGAAGACCATAATTTCAGATCGGGGTGCGCTGTTCGTTGCTTGTTTCTCGGAGCAGCTGCACGCCTTGTTGGGTACTAACTGATTAGAAGCTCCACATATCACCCGCAGACTGATGGACAAACTGAGAGGGTGAACCAAGTCCTTGAAGACATGTTGCGTGCATGTGCCATCCACCACGGTAAAAATTGGGATGATCATTTACCGTTGACAGAATTCTCGTACAACAACGGTTATCAAGCGAGTATCAAGATGGCACCATTTGAAGCTCTCTACGGCCAGAAATGCCACACACCGCTGGGCTGATGTGAGTCCGGCGAAAGAGTCACATTCGGGATTGATCTAGTCAACGAAGCCGAGTAACAAGTTTGAATCATTCAAGCAAATCTAAGAGCGGCTCAATCTCCACAGAAGAATTATGCGGACAAGCGGCGTCACCCTATGCACTTTGATATCGGAGATCGTGTATACCTCTGCGTGTCTCGGATGAAAGGAATTCATCGATTCGGGGTAAAAGGAAAGCTCGCTCCCCGATTTATCGGTCCGTTTGCTATAATGGAGAAGTGCGGACCTGTGGATTATCGATTGGAATTGCTGGCATCTCTTGCTAGTATACACAAAGTTTTCCATGTATCTCAACTTCGGAAATATCTCAAGTTCACAACTAAACTCCACCCTGAAGAAATCAGCAAGTTGCAACCGGATCTCACCTACAACGAACATCCGGTTCAGATACTCGATGAGAAGACTCGAACCACGCGGAACCGCACGCTGTGGTTTTATAAGATCTTATGGAGCAATACCGCTGAGGAAGCAACATGGGAAACCAAAGAATATCTCCACTCCAACTATCCGGATTTCTTATCATCTCATAATCGGTAATTTCTCTGCTACTTTTGTCTCTTCATTGTAATCTCGGGACGGGATTCTTTTAAGGGGGGAGGAATGTAAAAGCCCTAGAAAACCCTAGTGTATATTTTCAGCCCAAGTTATAAATGGTGAAAGAAAACTGGGAATTTAGCTCCTGTGTGAGAATGAAATCGAACCCTAAAATGGGAACGTAAATCAAATTGTTTTACAGAATTCAAATATGTGAGAAGCCGAATTGGAATTGACTAATTCCTTTCCTATTTTTCAAATATTAATTGCGCCAAGTTTGGTAAATTTTGAATTACATATACTATTAATTGGAATCAATTTAATTGAGAGCATTTGAATTTGAATTGAAATTTAATATTCTTCTGTAAATTCGTCAAATGCCAACTTTGATTTCACATTTGAATTCCCCGTAGATTATTTACCCTAGCTGCCAATTCTCGCCAAATTCAGAACATATTTGAATTTCATTTGGAAGCAACTGAGAGTAGAAACTGGTTGGAGCTGCTGGGTCCCACCAGTCAGCCTCTCTTTCCCTCCCCTGTTTTCTGATTTCTTCACCGATTGCCACCTCCCGATATGCAATTGCCACCAAGCTACCTGCTTGCCTGCTTCAGGAGTCGAATCCAGCTGCAACCCAAAAGATCTTCACGTCCTAATCTTCCTCTCCAAGCGCAGAGCCGAAAGTTCTCACATCTCCTTCAGTTCTTTGCGCAGGAGCTGGAACACCACTATGTTCCACCCTCTCTGACCCAAATCAAGCAAAGGACAACCGGTCTCGATCAATTTCTTTGTCCTCTCTTCATCGCAAGCCTCTGGCACACCTCTCTAATCCCTTCTTTGCACAGTTTAAGCATCCCCGACGAAGGACAACCTGATTTGGTGGCTGCCGGCACTCTGTTTCTCCCTGCCGCAACTCTGTTCACCGTCAATCCAGCGCTACACGCCATTTGTAATCCCCGACCGTGAAGGAAAAGGTGCGCTATAGCACCTAGAATATGCTCGTAAAGTTTCAGCCCTTGCCATGCTTCATAGCTCGAGTATTTTCCGTTTTCCCGATGAGCTTTTCATATGAACAGAGCTAGGTCTCAGCCGCAATTCATTTTCCACGTTTGATTATTGCTCGTGGTCGTGAGATTTTATGTTCCACATGTCTCTACGCATCTTCTGGAAGAATAACTGAAGCAGATCATCGAGTATAGGCTCTGGGAATCAAGTTGTAGGATCGAAGAGCACGTGTAAACCTACCAGAGGGGGGGGGGTGAATGGTAGATTAAAACTTTTCAGCGGAAGCAACAAAACACCCCTCGGCAGAAAACTGATCTGTTAAAGAAACCATGTGTGCAACTAATATAAACGTGTTAAACTGTGAAAAAACTAGCATATATTGTAGAGAATCAAGTCACGAAGACGTCACAACAAGAATCATGAAAATCCGTCGAGAGAAACTCAAGTTACGATCGAAAGATCGAACAAAGGTCAATCTGTTCTACTCGAGAAAAACAGTTCTGAACACTGCAAAGAAACTCGTGTAGATCATAAACCACAAATCCAATGACCGTGAAATGTTTATATATGATAGAAAATAAAGTTGTGAAGACAACCCAAAAAGAATCACGTCAATCGGATCTGTAAAACTCGAGTTATGATAAAACCACCGAAGCAAGGTAGTGCTGTGCAGAAATTCGACGAGAAAGACATGAAGAAAACAAGTCGGACGAACAAGGCACAAACATTCATTCAAACTACAAATTTTATTGATCAAACCACAAGAGGAACAGCCCCAAAGTCGTCTACCACGAGCTCTGGCCTCTCTTGCTTATATAACCAGCCCGAAAGCCAACTCAACTCAAGACTCTAATCCTACCCAATTCACAAATCGAAACTTTCCATAACGGCTCAAGACTCTTCTATAAGCAGATAGAAGCAATCTTAAGACTTCCAAACACCTTGGGAACATATCCCACATTCCTAAAACAACTCAAATTTGTGACCCACACGAAATTCTATCATAACCAACTCAAAACTTTCCATATTTGAGTCAAACCCGACTCAACCGTAGCCTGAGTCCGTAACCTAGTCGGTTAGACCTTTCCGGCCAATTTTTTACGTCCACATCTCTTCATCACGCCTCAGAACCATGTTGCCACATCCATGCACTCTTTGCACACGTGCAAACATCTTCCAACAACGTTCACAATACCTTCATATGCATTGTTCTTGATTCAAACATGTTGCCCGACCTCTCGATGAACTCAACCACAATTCCTCTCAAACTTGTTTGTTGAACCTCATCTTCTCCCTAAGACTAGTCAAATGGACCCCGTCACCAGCCATGTCTTGAACTCAAGCAACACCTGCACATGAATAAACAACCAATACTTCCGAGCACAAGTCCTCGACTTGACTCTCGTTAGTTTCAAAACCACAACACCTTACGTGAGCACCTCACATAAGCATGTTGCAAACCATAGCAAAAATGATATCATCCATAACCACCAAAACACACCAAAAACTTAATAATGATTACAAAGCAAACTTTCCATCAATGTAAATCGAGTACGAATCATTGCAAGTTAAAAGCAGAACCATTGTGATCAAGCTCCGAACCTTGCCAAAGCTAATCAGACCTTGAATCAGAGCTTACCAAAACTAACAGGATGTAGCACCAGAACTTACCAAAGCTATCAGAACCTAGCGCCGGAGCTAACCACAGCTAGTCGGACCTAGCGCCGGAGCTTACAAAAGCTAGTCGGACCTAGAGCCGGAGCTAACCAAAGGTAGTCGGACCTTACGTCGGACCTTGCCAGAGCTACCCAAAATAAGTCGGACCTATCGTCGAACCTTGCTGCTCGAACCTAGAGTCAGACCTTGATGATAAAGGGATTTTGGTAGTATTCAAAACTTTTATCGCCATAGCCAATGTATTCTGCACACATAGGTCTCACACATGTTCTTATAGCCGGTGGCACAAATGGGCATGGTCACCGTCGACTCCTCTGTTCCGAGGCGTTTCACCGTCGTTGGTCCCATCGCCCACTTT
This sequence comes from Tuctoria greenei, assembly GCA_036927565.1. NCBI lineage: Eukaryota > Viridiplantae > Streptophyta > Magnoliopsida > Poales > Poaceae > Tuctoria > Tuctoria greenei. Next base: position 131,995,778 of record JAYESD010000003.1, on the reverse strand, counting down.
GCCTAGGATCTCAGAAACATTTTGGAAGTTTTCCTGTGCAAAATGATGCACCAGTGGCATATGGCCGGAACCCTAGCCCGCGCCACCGCCGTCAAATTGCCTCCTCCGGCCGTATATTGCTGGTTTTGACCAGTCCTTGGTTTTCCCCATCCGGTATTAGGTGGGGGAGGCAAGCCCCAAGGGTCGCTGTGCCCTGGAATGGGTGCTGGTGAATGGCCGCCGTCAGGAGCCGCCGTGCGCCGCCCCTGGCGTGTCCGATCGAGAGGTAGAAGATGATCGGGTGGGCCCCGGCCATCAGCCACAGTGAACCAAGCTCGGATCTGGTGTGGGTCTTGGATCCAATGTGGTTGTGGCTTAGAACTGAGTGGCCCCATGTGGCAGCCAGCCCATTGGCTGGTTTAAGTCCCGTGGACCCAGTTAAATAATTCAAACGTCCTTATTAGAATTTAATTCCAGATTTGGATCCAACTTTGAAAATTGATATTAAAGTCCACAAATGTCCCTCTATAATTCCATGAAGCAAAATGTCTTTGGAATTATTTCCTGATGATATATTCATTGGAAAATTCTCATTTTTGGCCAGATTGTTCTTCTTAAATCTACAGATATTGAGTAAAAATTGGAGCATCATTAGACTTGATTTATTTGGTCTAGTTGTGTTCCCAATGCTTAAGTCTCTGAAAAATAGGAAAACAGCAGAAACTAATTCCATCTTTTATCCAAAATTGTAAATTCAATATATCTCTGTAGGAAGCTCCAAAAATCATGAAACCAATTTCTTTAGACTCATAATATTCTTAACGTGATAAAAATTTAAGTTTGAAGTATGAAAAAACCTAAAAATTTCTTAGTAATTCAGATAAGCCAAAACACATATGGAATTCTTTAGAACACATCTAGCATAAACTTCCTCTGAAACTTGCCATGATTAGTCTCCGCATAATATAGGAATTTATTTAAAAATATCAGAGTCATTGGAGTTCATCTTCTTCATATTTCTGCTAAATCATTCCAGCCTCACCATATGTTTAGAGTGTGGACTATGTTTTTTCTTCCAAAAACATTCCTTTGATCAAATTGCTGTTCCTCTCTGTTTCTTTTACACAACAGAGACCCACACTTCTGTACTACTTAGTATTGATCACTCTTGAGTCATAACCATGCTTGGTTCTTAAATTAATCACTTACATTATACCATTGTGGATTTTCATGTCGATAGCATACACGACGAAGGAGTTCGACAAAGAGCCTCATTCGGAGCAGCAGGAGGTTGATTGGATTGTCGAGAAGTGATCCATCAAGCTTCTAACATTTTCCGATAGCAGCAAGGCAAGCCCCGGTTTGCATTTAAGTGCTATTTTGCAAAGTTTTGATTTGTATCACCTATGTCTAGAATGAGTTATGTGCATTAGGTCTAAGGTGATTGATACTCCACATGCATGTCCAGAAAACCCCATAGAATATTTGGGTAGTTGTTAAGTCATCATATAGAATATGCTATGCTAAAATTTGTATAGGATCCGGTAGAAGTCGAGTGTGGCAATCTACTCGCATGGCTAGGACTTTTTCACACGGGATTGATTCAAGAAATGGAGTAGTAATCTGAATATGAGACCGGGCAGGGGTGTAGGATGCAACAAGATGTGGTCTTGCATGCGAAGCCCTGATTGTGTCGGTTAAGGACCGATACGTATGTCGCTCTGCTGAGCAAGTTTGAACTGTACCGGAGACATGGGGTCCAGGAAACCAATGTATCTTGGGAAGCCTTTGTTGAGACTTTTTCGATCGCCTCAGGCTCTCGGCCGTAGCACAGTAGACGGAAACTCGCTCACGAATCTTCACAGCGGAGGATGCATTGTGAGTGGGAATACTGTCCTAGACGATTGAATCGATTCAACTTGGGCGGGAGTTGGGAAAGGTTTCTGCGTACGACGTCCGTGGAGTGCACCTACGTGACTTCCAGTACGGGCGTACGTGTTGTGTATTCCAGGTATCTTTGATTTGAATCACCGTCCCTTGCGGTTATGAGTATCACTTGTTCACTGACTTGTGACGTAGTAATTACTTGCACTTGATATGAGAATTAATTACTGCTGTTATGAACATTATATTATCATTGTATTGCTATGTTGTATGTATTAGTATAGTGCTCACTAAATTTATTTTCCACCTTGGGCATGCGGCATCGTCATGAAGCATTTCTTGTTTGATTGTGGAGTTAAGATGTTGCCCCGCACAAGGTTTAAGCTGCTGCTAATAAATCTGAAAATAAGGACCCACATTTAGGCGAGTCCATTATGCAAATCTACCATCCTATGTTTATGTCTTTACCCTCATGTAGAGTTCCATGTTGAGGTGAGATGGTTAAGTCTTGTTGAGCCTTCGTGATCATGGTTGCTATATTAGGTTGTTTTGTAGGTACTAACCTCTATGCTTATGATTTTGATTGTCTGATGAGACTCGGAACTCTTCGAGTGTTATACTCATGGGGAACCATGCCGCTGCTGTTTGATCTTCGTGGGTAGTGAGGAGCATCCGTGGGCTGGATGGCTTCTCTTTTTCTCATTAGACTTGAGTACGAGAGTATTAATCTTATCTTCCACTATATTTTATGTTATGAAGAATATTTGTAAACTGAACAACTTTGTAAATTTCAGCAAGTGATTTATGTAATACGTGTTCCTTTACATGTGTGTTGTTGGGTGCCACATCGCACGACACCACCCAATGCGATTCCCGGAAAGTGTGGACCCCGGTCTTCACACCAATTGATGTGATTATTTTTTGGTTGTCTTCACAACTTGATTATATATCATCTGTCAAAATTTCACGGTCATTGGATTTGTCATTTCTGATCTACACGAGTTTCTTTGCAGTGTTCCAGATCTGGTTTTTTACTCGAGTAGAAAAGATTGACCCTTGTTCGATCTTTTGATCATAAGATGAGTTTTTCTTGACGATTTTTGGTGATTCTTATTGAGACATATTCTTGACTTGATTCTTCACAATCTATACCGCTTTCTTCACAGTTGAACATGTTTAGATTAGTCGCACACATTGTTCTTGATCAGATTGTTTTTCTACCGTGAGGTTTTTGTTTCTTCCGCTGAAAAAGTTTTAATCTACCATTCACCCTCCCTATGGTAGCTTTTCATGTGCTCTTCAATCCTACAATTGGTATCAGAGCCACAATGCTCTAATATTTTTATTTGCATGTGTTTTGACTAATCATCATGGAGAAATACTCTACAAAACCTTGTGTGTTTAGTGGCATTCATTTTCAGGTTTGGAAGACACGTTTGTAGGCTTTCATCCAGGTGCAAGGCTTCACAATACGGGAAAAGTGTACAAGCCTTACAACATGCTTCCAAATGATCGATTCATGGCTACGAACATGAGAGATGTCGACAACAATAATAAGGCTCGCAACTTGACAAGGCTTGCAACTTGATCATACAAGGATTGACTCAAAGTGACTTTGATCATGTTGCACACCTCCAATCAGCATATGATGTGTGGAAGGCACTTTGCGACTACCACGAAGGATCCAACATGATCAAGGAGGTAAGGAAAGATATGTTCAAGAAAGAATATATACACTGTGAGATGTAACCAGGTGAGTCCATCGACGATTTATTTGCTCGCTTTAATAAAATATCAGCAACTTGCGTAGCGTTGATGTTAATTTTTCAGATGTTGAGAATGCTAGGCAATTACTAAGTGCATTAGACATGTCAATGAAAGTTACATCTATTCGTCAATCTACTATCATGAGTACACTTACTTTGGATGTGCTATATTCTAAGCTGAAAACTCATGAAATTGACATAATCTCACGTAAGAACCCCAACAAGTCTCTTGCATTTGTTTCTCAACATGACATGCCTAGCTCTAGCCAATCTTCATCATGTGGTACACTTGCTTTGTTGTCCTCTCTAACCCTTGAACAGATTAAAGAGTTTCCAGAGGAGGAGCTAGCACTTCTCTCTAATCGGTTCTCAAAAGCATTGCATAATGTGAGATCTAGAAGGAGAGTAAGTGCTGGTTCTCAACGATGCTTCAAAATGTGGTAAAACAAGACATTTTTGTACAAATTGCTCTAATCTTTTAGGTCCTACTTCTCGTGATGAAAAGCAAACAAGGACGAAGCACTCCTCTGCAAACAATAAGAAGAAGAAGAATTTTACAGGTCAACAACTAGTAAACAGTTTTGTCTTTGCACTTGAAGAACTTGGCTCGAGCGATGTGGACATAGGAAGTGACGAAGATGAAGAGAATTTGGAAAGTATGTGCTTCATAGCGGGCAACTCATAATCAAGTATGGAGGAGGCAAAACACAACAACGACGATGAAGAGGTATGTCCCACTTGTGAAGAAATGTGTGATGCTATTTCTCATGCCACTGTTACACTTAAGAAAAAGGACAAAAAACTTAGGGACAATGTTGTTACAATAGAATCACTAGAATCTGAAATTAATCATTTAAAAACTTTGATTCCTAGTAATGATTCTTGTTCCTCATGTGATCTTATATATGAACAATTTTTCTCTTTAAGAAGTGCACACACCTCCACACTTGATACACTTCAACTTGAAATTGGAAAGAACAAAAATCTTGCTGCACTTAATGATAGAAACATAAAAGATGCTAGTTGTTCTACATTTGAATTGAATTGTTCTACTTGTGATGATCTTGATAAGAAACTACATGATGCTATAAATGAGATTTCTGTTTTGAACAATGCTTTACGCTCTCATGAAGTTAAATATTGTTCTAATTGCAAATTAAAAGGAAAAATTTAATGTGAAAACTGCCTAGACTTGTCTAATAAACTTGATATGCATAGGACAATAGATTGATTTGTAATGCAAATAAGAACCTAAACTTGCTGTTGAATTCTTCCAAGTCTTGCAATGATAAAACTGGTTTAGGTTTTGATTCGCATGCTCATGCTAAGGCTCATCCACCTAAAATTGTAAATTCATTAGGAAGTGGTTTGATTCAAACAGTTCCTAAATGAAAAGAAGTGGTTTTCAAATCTACAGGAGTGATGTCCCATTCAGTTTCTAATAAACATGTTGCTTGCTCATCTAGACATGAAGACAAAGTTAAATTTCATTGTACCTACTGTGGTAGAGATGGTCATATCATAGATTTTTGTTATAGACTAGCTTAACAAGAAAATAAGTAAAGAATGCTAACTAGATCATGCAACAAACAAGCAAAACTTGTTGCACGTGCTGAACCAAATGTTAGACACTTGCAACCTGCTGTGCTGAGTAAAAAATATGCAAAATTTGCTCCCAAACCTATTGTTCTACACATAACACACCTCGTAGGTTAGTAGTTGGGTGCAAGAATTCGCAAATTTTGGCTTATGAACCCGCTGTATTATCTCAGCTTTCGCGTATTGTTCCTGCTGGATGTCGTGTGACTCAGTACTGGATTCCTAAATATTTTTTGACTAACCCTAGTATTGAGTCATCAACATATTGTGCTTCTATGTAGGTTACACGCTTTAGGAAGGAGAACATTTGGATTGTGGATTCAGGTTGCTCATGCCACATGACCGATAACAAAGAATAGTTTTTCTCCCTCTCTATTTTGTCACATATAGAGAATGTTACTTTTGACGATAATTCTTCAACTCCTATAATTGCTAAGGGTTCGGTTAGAGTAAATAATCACTACACTTTGAAGGATGTGGCGCTTTTTACAAATTTGAAATACAACTTGCTTTCTGTTTCACAATTGCTAGATGAAAATCTGGAAAATATTTTCACTAGAAGTTGCTGCAAGGTTTTAGATTCAAATAGTGAGCTCATTTTTAACATGTCTCGGTTTCAAAGAGTTTTTAAAGCTGATTTTGTTATGTCATCCTCAAAGCATAGTTGTCTAGTTGCTAATTATTTAAAAGACTTATATTTTTGGCATCGTAGACTTGGTCATGTATGCTTTGATCATCTCACGCGTGGTAGTGCTCTTGATCGCATACGTGGTCTGCCTAAGCTTAAAGGGGACAAAGAAATTGTGTGCTATTCTCGTAGACATGCTAAGATGGTTGCAGGTTCACATGGTCCTCTCACAATAACCATGACAACTGAACTGGGACAACTTTTGCATCTTGACACCGTAGGTCCTTCACGTGTTCAATCTTTTGTAGGTAAATGGTATGTTCTTGTGATTGTTGATGATTATTCTAGATACTATTGGGTTTACTTTTTTGCATCTAAGAATGAAGCTTTTAGTCACTTTAGAACTTTATTTCATAGATTATCAATTGATCACCCAGGATCTTTAAAAGCAATTAGAAGTGATAACGGAAACAATTTTTAAAATCAATCAATTGATCAGTTTTGTGCTAATAATGGAATAGATCATCAATTTTCTTGACCCTGTGTAACTCAACAAAATGGTGTCGTAGAGAGAAAAACAGAACCATAGTTGATATGGCTAGGACTATGCATGATGAATATTGAATTCCTAGGAAATTTTAAGCTGATGCAATTCCAACCGCTTGTTGTGTCTCAAATCATGTTTCTTGCATGCTAAGCTAAGAAAAACACCATATGAACTTCAGTTTGGACATAGGCCTAGTGTCACACACTTTCGTGTCTTTGGTCATAAATGCTTTGTTAAGAAACATGGTAATCTTGATAAATTTGAACCTAGATCTATTGATGGCATGTTTCTTGGTTATCCATCTCATACTAGAGGCTACCGTGTGCTTTAACTTGACACCAACAAAATTGTGGAGACTTGTGAGGTTTCTGTTGATGAAGCTAGCCCAGGTACTAGCTCTAATATTGCAGGTCCAGATATATATCCACAGGGGAGAGTATTTTCATAAAAGAAAATGAAGAAGTAGTGCTGCTGCCCAAAAATTCAGAAGCAAATGATGTTGATCACGCTATTGATTTTGCACCACTACCAGTACCAACAACTACTGTAGCTGGTACAGATCATTCTCAAGTCACAAGTTCTTCAATCTATGATGAACATGTAGAAGAAGGAGCTTGTGAAGTGTCTACTCCCCTCCACGTCCTAAGAAGTCATCCTCCACAACAAATAATTGGAAGCTTGCACGAACGAGTTACACGGTCCAGATTTTGCGATCCAAACTCTCATGCCTATTCTGCTTTTGTTTCTTCTTTTGAACCCAAAGATATATCACACACACTCACTAATGAATCTATGATTATTGCCATGCAATAAGAGTTAGAAAACTTTGTAAGAAATAATGTTTGGAAACTTGTACCTCCACCTCAAAGTCAAATGTTAATTGGAAATAAATGGGTGTTTAAGAATAAACAAAGTGAGGATGGGGTTGTGGTTAGGAATAATGCTAGGTTGGTTGCTCAAGGTTTCACACAAGGTTAAGGTCTAGATTTTGATAAAACTTTTGCTCCTGTTGCTAGATTAGAAGCCATAATAATTTTGTTAGCTTTTGTTGCATCTAAATGATTCAAGTTATATCAATTGGATGTTAGAAGTGCTTTTCTTAATGGCTACATAGATGAGGAGGTTTATGTCAAGCAACCACCAGGTTTTGAAAATACATGTTTTCGTAATCATGTTTACAAACTGTCCAAAGCCTTGTACGGTTTCAAACAAGCCCCTAGAGCATGGTATGATAGGTTAAAAACATTCTTACTTGAATAGGGGTTTACCATGGGCAAGGTTGATAAAACTCATTTTGTACTTAAGCATGGCAATGACTCATTATTTGTTCAAGTGTATGTGGATGATATTATCTTTGGTTGTGCTTCTCAAGATCTTCTATCCAAGTTATCAGCTATGATGAGTTCAGAATTTGAGATGAGTATGATGGGAGAACTCACATAGTTTTTGGGGCTGCAAATCAGGCAAACCACGGAGGGTACTTTTGTGCATCAAACGAAGTATACAAGAGACCTTCTTAAGCGCTTCAACATGGACAAAAGCAAGCCTCTTCGGACACCAATTGGTATAACAACAACACTTGAACTTGATGAAGATGGTGAAACCGTGGATCAAAAAGAATATCAAAGCATGATCAAGACACTTTTGTACCTCACGACATCAAGACCGGACATACAATTTAGCGTATGTCTTTGTACATGGTTTCAAACTTCCCCACGTGCTTCACATTGTCAAGCCATCAAAAGAATTCTCAGATACTTAAATGGACCTCAAGACATTGGCATTTTTCTTCCTTCTTCCTCAACCGTTACTTTGAAAGCTTTTTCATATGCTGATTTTTAAGGTTGTAGGATTGATATGAAAAATACTTGAGGTGCTTGTCATTTTCTTGGTAATTCACTTGCTGCTTGGTCCTTGAGAAAACAAAATTCAGTTTCACAATCCACGACATAATCCGAATATGTAGCTGCTGCTAGCGCTTGGTCACAAATTATTTGGATTGTTCAAACACTTAAGGACTTTGGGGTTGATCTAGATAGTGTTCCACTATTTTGTGATAACACTAGTGCCATTTGCATTGCTAAAAACCCCGTGCAATATTATGGAACAAAGCTCATTGACATGAAGTATCACTTTCTCCATGGTAATGTTGAAATAGGAAACATTATGCTTGACCATGTAGACACCGAACAACAATTGACTGACATTTTTACAAAACTTTTGGATTTCACTCGTTTTTGTTTCATTCGTATTGAAATAGGGGTTATCCATCCTTATGGCTTAAGTTGAGGGTGAGTTTTTGAAACTTGAGAAGTCTATGTGTGAATCTGAAATTAAAATAATATGAGCATAGTATTTTATACATATATGACTTTGTGATTCCTTTTACACGCTGAAAGTTCTTACTGCATTACTCGTGCTATACATTTTGTAGTTTTTGCCATGAATAGTAATTGGAATAATTACTTACACTAATTCTGGTCATGATCGAACTTTCTTGCTATTTTAAACTTGTTGCATGCTCACAAGTGCTTTTAATAATGAAAAATTAATCAATCAACTATCCACATGTTGAGCTTTTATGATCAAATAGAAAAAAGACAAAATATCAAGAGAATATGCATGCATCACACTTCTTTTAAGATGGCTTATCATTGCACTTAGATATGAACCTGGAAGGAGTTGTGTATGACTAAAACCATGTCCTTAAGTTTCTGATTGTCAAATGACAGACTTCTCTTGATTGGTTAGAATAAGGCCGATGCGATATATAATCTCTTGCAAATGTCACAAGATGAATTTCGTTCCTTAAAAAAATATCAACAACAAGTGTCATGATTTCATGTCTTGAAATAGTTAAGTTTGTGAGATCAAGACTTGCTTAAATTGAAAGTTACGTTTGATCTCTAGCATGGCTTACACTACTTTATGTATCTCATTGATGTGATAGTGTAAGTTACTTGATAGTATGACTTGGATGGGCTTTTTTTTATATGTATGTGTTATAATATGGTCATAACAATTCAAATTTCTCTTTTGAACCTTGCTGAATACATTGTCAAAGGGGGATAAATATGTGTAGGGGGAGAAATATGTCACACATTGCACATTCACGAGTTTTACAAGTTCTTTTCAGGGAGAGAATTTATTTTTGAAATTTCTTTCTCATTTGATTTTCTAAAGGGGGAGAAAATTGTTTTCAAAACTTTTCACGTGAATAAGCCAATGGTCGGATTTTAAGTGGTGTTGCCAATGCATTTGTCAAGGGGGAGATTGTGAGACCTATGTATGCTAAATACATTGGCAATTATGTTAAACATGAAGGTTTACATGCAAAGTTTTGAATATACTTGAGAAACACGTTTTGCACTGTCCGAACTTTTGCTGCACATGAGCTGCACGTGTTTTGCATTTTGGAATGTTTGAACTTTTATTGTACAATGCATAGCTGCTGTTTTGGACTGTCCGTTCTTTCTATGTGCTGAAATAATTGTGTGGCTGCTATGTTTTTCATTTACAATGTCTCAAACTTGCTTTACACTTATGAGAATATTTGATTTTTACTTTTGGAGTAAGTTTTTGATGTTTTTTTGCTGATCATGGTAGATATTATTTTTCTATGTATGCAACATACTTATGTGAGGTGCTCACATAATGTGTTGTGGTTATCCGACTAACGAGAGCCAAGTTGAGGACTTGAGCTTGCAAAGAATTGTTGTTTATTCATGTGTTGGTGTTGCTTGAGGTCAAGACATGATTGGTGATGGGATCCATTGAACTAGTCTTAGGGAGAAGATGAGGTTCAACAACCAAGCCTGGGAGGAATTGTGGTTGAGTTGATCGGGAGGTCACACAACATGTTTGGGTCAAGAACAATGCATATGAATCATGGACGTCATCGGAAAGTCTTTGCACGTGTGCAAGGGGTGCATGGACGTGGAAACATTGTTCCAAGGCGTGATGAAGAGATATGGACATGAAATATGGCCGCAAAGATCCAACCGGCTGGATTATCCCTCATGTTGCGGTTGAGGTGGTTATGGTTCGAATATGAAAAGTTTCGAGTTTGTTTTAGTTAGATTTCGTATGGGTCATGAAGTTGAGTTGTTTTAGGAATGTTCAGGACATTACTAAGGTGTTTGGAAGTTGTAAGATTGCTTCTATCTGCGTATAGAAGAGTCCTAAGCAGTTACGGAAAGTTTCAGTTGAAACTGAGTAGGATTAGAGTCATAGTTTGGATTGGGTTGGCCTTAGGGATGGTTATAAAAGCAAGGGAGGTAAAATATCGTGGTGAGATGACTTTGGCCTGTTCCACTTGTGTTCTATTGAATAAAGGTCATAGTTTTAGATGAGCTTTTTGTCTTGTTCGTCCGATTTGTTTTAGACAAGTTTTTCTTGTCAAATTTCTGCATAGCACTATGTTGTGTTGGTGTTTTTATAATACCTTGAGTTTTACAGATCCAATTTACATTAATCTTTTTGGGTTGTCTTCAAAACTTGATTTTATATCATCTGTCAAAATTTCACGGTCATTGGATTTGTGGTTTCTGATCTACATGAGTTTCTTTGCAGCATTGCAGATCTAGTTTTTACTCGAGTAGAATTGATTGACCCTTGTTCGACTTTCAATCATAACTTGAGTTTTTCTTGATGGTTTTTTGTGATTCTTATTGTGACATCTTTTTTACTTGATTCTTCACAATATATACCGCTTTTCTCATAGTTGAACACATTTAGATTAGTCGCACACATTGCTCTTGATAAGATTATTTTTCTGCCAAGGGATTTTTGTTGCTTCCGCTGAAAAAGTTTTAATCTACCATTCATCCCTCCTCTGGTAGCTTTTCACGTATTCTTGGATCCTATGACAATTTAAAGGATTGAAAGGATCTCCATGAGCTTTGTAACCGTCCAACTCTTGAGATCGCTGAAAGTGGTGGTAGACCACACGCTTCTTTCTGTCTTCGACTTAAAGAAAGAAGTTCTCGAATGGTTGCAAAGTTTGAAATTCCTAGATTGTTACACAGCTAGTCTTAGACGAGCCGTGAATGCGTAAATGGGGAATCTCATTGTGTTGAAGAGTCATGATTATTGCATAATTATAGAAAGACTTCTGTCTGTTATTTTTCAGAGCTACTTTGACGATGCGATGTGGAAGGTGTTAGCCGAGCTTAGCCACTTCTATAGACAACTCTATTCTAAAAAATCACGACAGAGATGATGAGTAAGTTGGAGAAGGAGATACCGATACTATTGTGTAAGATGGAAATTTTTTTTCCTCCATGGTTCTTGAATCCAATGCAACATCTCCTGATCCATCTTCCATTTGAAGCAAAAGTGGACAGCCCCGTGCAATACTGGTAGATGTATAATATTCGAAAGAGAACTATGATATATGAAACCAATAGTTGGTAATGGGGCAAGAGTTGAAGGGTGGATCGCTGAAGCTATTACTCTAAAGGAAGTATCATACTTCTCAAGTGTTTACTTTGTAGAGGAACACAATATCAATACTTCGATAATGCGGTACAATATGGATGAAAAACCTCCTTGTAGCGATCTCTCCATTTTTGCAACAAGAGGCACTACTGTTTGAAGTTACACTTCCTACGATGTTAGCGAAGAAGAAAGGAGTGTTGCTTTCCTCTACATGTATGCTAATATAGATGAGATGGAGAAATATTTCGAGTATGTATTTGTCCTACATTTATGCTAATCAACATATTTTGCAACACACCTATTCTAAAATGTTCTCTTTTCATACAGTGAGTTCGACAAGCTAAATTGGAGACATAGACATCAACCCTACGAGCAAACAAATATAAGGGATGCGACGGGAAGGAATAAATGGAGGACCTAATTTTCTTTCCTGGTTTTGATATCATGTAATATTTTCTCGTTAACTTATCAGTATTAACAATTTTTTCTAATAACTTATGAATATTTACAAAGTTTTTTAATAATTCCACTACTACAAAAAGCATTTTTACAGGCGCCTCAAATTTTCAAACACAGGCGGTCCTTAAAAATATGCGACTGTAATGACGAATGATATATAACCGCCTGTGATGATAGAACAACACAGACGGATTTTAAAGAACAACCGTCTGGGTAAATACATGATCTTCACAGACAGTTCTTAATTAAGAACCGTGTGTAATGCAATGAACTTCATAGACGGATTTTAAGAAACAACTGCCTGGGTAAACACATGATCTTCATAGACGGTTCTTAATTAAGAACCGTCTCTAATGCAATGAACTTCACAGGCGGATTTTAAAAAACAACCGTCTGGGTAAATACATGATCTTCATTGGCGGTTCTTAATTAAGAACTGTCTATAATGCAATGAACTTCATAGACGGATTTTAAATAACAACCGCCTGGGTAAATACATGATCTACGTTGACGGTTCTTAATTAATAACCGCCTGTAATGCAATGAACTACATAGACGGTTCTTGGTTAACAACGGCCTGAGAAGATCATGTATTTTCAGTGGCGGTCATTGATTAAGAATCATATGTAGTTGTTCAATTATCACAAGCGGTTTTCATTGAAATTACAGGGATGTAGTCGTTGCAATTATCACAACCGTATGTAGTCGTTGCAGGGAAAATTGTATCAGGAAAAAAACACAGATGAGCGGATACTAGTACAATAATGCATTATAGGAAATGCTCGATCACCACTTCAGCTGGCTTAATTGTGATAATACACCATTAGAGGCTTTACAATTGTTCAAAGATAATTTCTTCACACTGAACAAAAATCATGCTACATTCATTGTAGATCGACGATGAAGCTCCCATCGATCAATCTAAATTGTACCGTCCTGCTTGCTCCCGAACACGTCTCTTATATTCCGCTGGATCCTGAAAATATTGACATTATTTAAATTTACAAATGTCGAAGGAGGAATGAATAACCTACATTGGTCACTAAGTCAAAGTGTCATCTAACCTTGATAAGTAGATTATGCAATCATTTTCAACATCAGACACATTTGGCTGATGCAGCAAACGCTGAACTTCAAGTAGTATAGTTTTGATTGTAAAAGCACTGCACCACCCCTACGAAATATAATTTATGCAATATAAGAAACCAGTTCAAATAAGTTCGACAACAATTATAAGTAATAATTACATGAACAAAATAAATCTATCTTACAGTCTCTTGATTGAGAATCCCGATGCAGAGTGCTCCCGAACGATGGACATTTGGGTGGAAGAACCCAATTGGAAAGGCGCATCTTGGAGGCACCAAGGGATAGTCCTCAAACAAGGAGATTGTCAGGGGGTAGTAACCATCTTCCCATTCAGTCCGCAAAAGAAATTTATTAATAGGAGGACGATGGTTAAACTCATATTGTGCTTGTTCTTTATGACTTACCCCTTCTTTACCGGGGACGATGCACTGCCACTTCAATAAATCTCCTGATTCAGGCTTCGCAGAGAAACCCTACGCGGAGAAATTGAAAATACCAAAAACAAACAAGACGGAAAAACAAACTACTGTTAAGTTCATTAGTCCATTACAGATACATATGTATATACAACCATGCGACCGGTGTGCCATATGTACATACATGGGGATGGTTCTTGCGCCACGCCAAGCGCTCCTCCTTTAATCGGCTACACGCCCGAGACATCATTATCTGAAATACCAAACTTCCAAACTTCCAAATTATTGAGTCCAAACGCATATGTACACAACTGCAAAAGGACACAATGCATATACCAACATTGTTCTAAGTTGATTTCAGAAGATACAAATATATACAATATATATCATCTCGCATTGCTATATACATTTTTTCCAGCATTGACATCTTCTCGCATATAGGGTTTCAAAGTCTTTTTAATGCTTCTCTCTACGCGCTTGATGTTTTCTGGTTCGGTGAAAAGGTACATCTCTTCATACTAATTATATTCCTCTTCATTATCTCCCACATTCTCAACCCCAACAATATTTTACTTTCCAGAAACAACTACGTGCAACTTCTCAATTTCTGGATCTTGAACATAAAAAACTTGTGCAACATTATCGGCGAGAACCCACAGGTCATCTTTGTAACCCACTTTATTCAAGTCTACCAGTGTCAGCCCGTAATTGTCCACTTTCAAACCATCAGGATGTTTGACCCATTGGCACTTAAATACGGGCATTACCATTCTTTCGCCATAATCGAGTTCCCATATTTCCCCTATGAACCCGAAGTATGTAGTCTTCTGCCCCTGTGAATCATAAGCATCAATACGAACACCACTATTTTGTGCAACACTCTTACCGTCTTTTTCTTTAGTGTAAAATGTGTAACCATTGATGTCATATGCTTGCCATGATGTTACCAAAGCAGATGGGCCAGAAGCTAACTTCTTCATTGTTGCCTCTTCTATAGTATTTCCTTATGATATATTTTTGTCCATTAACCATTCAGTGAAACATCTTCTGTGCTCTTTCATGATCCAGTCCTCTGTGCGGTCTTGGTTTTTATCATGAAGCTCAATTTGGTGTTCCTCGATGTACGACTCAGCTATTGCGAGCTGTTGTAGTACACCAAAATGTGCACGGTGTACATTCATGTAATCTTGAACAATAAAAGTTTTCTTACCCACTTTGCCTCTCCCACGTAGTCTACCCTCATGTACCGGTATAGGCACACCTACGATTTTCCATCTTTGCTGTAATCAGTGCAACCCTCAATCACTTCTTCAGTGGTGTATCCTTCCATAATTGAACCCTCTGGGTGAGCACGGTTCCGCACATAACCTTTTAATACTCCTAAATATCTCTCCAACGAAAACATATGATGTAAATATAGTGGCCCCAATGCTTTTATCTGATCAACAAGATGTATGATTAGGTGTACTTGCATATCAAAAAAGGATGGTGGAAAACAAATCTCAAGCTTGCACATTGTCTCGACGATGTATGTTTTTAGATAGTCTAAATCTTTACGTGCTATCACCTTTTTTTGTCAATAATAGAATTTTTGTCAGATTTACAAAATTTGGCCACAAATATTCTCTAAATGTCTTCTATAAAATGAATTTACAGAGACATAACAAGTATGATTAGGGCGACTAATGTAGGAGATGGGCGACGTCTTGAGGCGAACGGAGTAAAATGGGGAAACAGGCCCAGCAGCATGGGCTAGGTCTGGGTGTGATCCCGTCCGTTATATGGGGAAATAGTCCCAGATGCATCTTATATATATTACAATAGCATCTGTTAATTAAACATCATATTCATGTCACATAATAGGTACAAAAAGGAAACAATCCATATAGTCCATACATCAATATACCAGAACACAATCCATACAGTCCTTACACATGCAAAAGGGCATAATCCATATACCAGAACACACAAAACTAACAGCTTATCAGCTAATGAAAATATACAAAGAAAAAGTAAGGAAACTACATTTACCTTGCAGAGGCGTCAGCACGGTGGGGAGGCGTCAGCACGGTGGGCCGGCTGGGTGGAGAAGTGGCGGTGCGGGGTTGAGCGGTGGCGCGGCAGTATGGGCCGGGCGGCGGAGCGGCGGCGCAGCGCAGGGGAAATTCAACAACCTTGCAGCGTCGATATAAATTCTCCAGGGTTGCGTTTTGACTGCGGTGAGGGGTCCTTATATAGACGTCGGTTTTTCACAGGCGGTTTTTAACTTTATCTTAGGCGGGTTTTACTTACCAACCGCCTGAAAATATATTTAACCAAGAATATTAATTAAGTAGTAAATATCTTCACAGACTGTTGGTACTTAATAACCGTCTGAGAAGATGATTATCTCAGGCGAGTATTACTTACCAACCGCCTGAGATAATGCCACCTGAACAAAATATTTTTAAAACTTGTATAGCTGACATTGTAATGTTTTGGTAAATATCAAATTAATTTCTACTCACATATTATTCAAATTTGTGTATCTCATAAAAAAAAGTTCCTTCACTCAAAATTGTTGGTATGAACATATTTGTATAATTTATACATGTATGAATTTTTTTAATTTTTTTAAAAGCATTCCAACATTTCAAACTTCAAATTATCCACCATTCTAACTAAATGCTCATATACATATGAGCATTTAGAGCACATTCACTTCATTGAAATCTAGAAATTCTAACACACTAGTATTCATTGACACGAATGAACACAAATATATTACAAAACACAAGAACTCCTAAAACTACAAAAGAAATATGTACAAGAACTCCTAAAACTACACTACGGTCCCGCCTAATCCCTCCTCTCCGCCAACTTCTCAAACCTCACCAAGCAGTCCTCCTCCGACTCGTCGTTGTCGTCGTCGTAGTCGTCAACATGGTGGTGGTCGCGGTCGTCGTCGCCGTCGTCATAGGATGACTCGTCGTCATCATCGTCATCATCGTCGTCGTCGTCCTCCTCCTCCTCCTCCTCCTCCTCCTCCTCCTCCTCCTCCTCCTCCTCCTCCTCCTCCGGCGACGATGCAGCATGAGAGTGGGTCGGCTGCTCCGGCTGAGCCTATTGCTCCGGCTGTACCGGTGGCTCGGGCTGCACCGGCGGTGGAACACGCTAGTCGTCATTCACCCTCTCGGGGGAGCTGCAGCGTATCCGCTTGCAGGGTGGCTGCCTCGGCGGGCTAGGAGGCAGAAGGTTGGCCATGGCTGTGGTGGTTCGTCAGCGCTGGGCTAGGAGGTGGAACGATGGAAGAAGAAGAAAGGAGTGCAAAAGTTCTGTGCTTGTACATAACCGACGACGCACCTTATATATGGTCTGTGCGAAGTAGACAAGGGAGCGGTTCGTTTCCCGCACATTGAACTCTTTGCAGACCTCGTGCGGCGCACAATTAAACCACTGTGGAAGACGATCTTCAAAGATCCTTCCGTCTCTCTGGTATCCATGTGGAACGTCGTGTCCCTACACCACGACTTCTCAACTTCTCCGCAGACCTCGTGTGGCACGTCAGTTAATTAACATCTTCTCAGGCCGTTAGTTAATATCTTGTAGTTTCAAAAATGTTTATCTCAGGTGGTTATTACTTACCAACCGCCTGAGATAATTCCCGATACTGTTCTTCAGTTTCCTTATCTCTTGCTTCTTTTTTATTTAGATTCCAATATAAATACTCAAACATGTTTAGATTCTGCAAATTGTGTTCAAATTCGATGATTCTTTCTTCAACATTTGTATAAAATTAACATCTACCACCTGAACAAAATATTCTGTTCATTGCACATTGAACTCTTTGCAGACCTCGTGCGGCGCACAATTAAACCATTGTGGAAGACGATCTTCAGAGATCCTTCCGTCTCTCTAGTATCCATGTGGAACGTCGCGCACGCGTCCCTGCACCACGGCTTCTTAATTTCTCCGCAGACCTCGTGCGGCGCGTCAGTTAATTAACATCTTCTCAGGCCGTTAATTAACATCTTGTAGTTTCAAAAATGTTAATCTTAGGCGGGTATTACTTACCAACCGCCTGAGATAAGCCCATGGAGTTCCCCTTGCCGCACGATATCGCGGTCCTGATCGCGGGATGGGTCACAGCAACCTCCACCCAGCCCATGGACGACCTCTCCAGTCCGCGCGCCACCTGCAAGGCCATGCACGCGGCGTGCCGTGATCCCACCATGGGCAGGCGCGTGGCGCTGGAGCGGGAGAGCAGCTGGGAGTGGTTCCAACGGCACGGGAACGGGAGCTACGATGCCCTCGTGGAGCGCTTGGCCAACGTGGGCAACCCTCATGCATGCTACATCACCGAGTTTGACCTCGTCTTCAACTACGGCCGCACGCAGGCGCAGCGGGGCACCCAGTTCCTTGCACGGGCGGCCGCGAACGGCCACAGGTGGCGGCCTACGTCCTCGCCATGCTCCGCTACGACGCCGACCGCAGGGACCGCGACGCCCTCGAGTATATCTGGCAGGTCGAAGGCGAGGCCCACGTCGGCGACAACGCGGTCGGGCCCGTCGCGATGTAGAGGACCAACAAGGAGTGTTGCCGGTGTCGGAATCAAGCCATGCAAAGGCTCGACGTTTTCGTGAGCTGGAGGTTACTGCGTAGGCCTCCTCCCGGACCGCCGCCGGTGGCGCTGCCCGACATTGACGATGGCGTTTGCCGCTGCCCAACAGGGCGGAACCAGGGGCCTGCCCGCTGTGGCAGGCGAGGGTGGTCCGAGTGGACTGTCTTCTGTACTGAGAACTGTAGGATTGAGCGCGAGTATGACCTGTTCTCCCATAACGTGTTGTACTCTATGGGTTATATTCCCTCCATTCCCTTTTGGATGCGCTACCCCTAGTTCTCCCAACGCCAATGAAAAAGTATTCATTTATACATGTATGAATTTTTTTAATTTTTTTAAAAGCATTCCAACATGTCAAACTTCAAATTATCCATCATTCTAACTAAATGCTCATATACATATGAGGCATTCATCAAATTATGAACACACATTGATTCAAAAAATTTAAAAAAACTGAAAAAATTCATAGAGGTTGGTATGATGAGTAAAAATGTCCACTGAAAAAAAAAATGAAAAAGGCATTATATTCATCAAGATAGAAAAATGAAAAATAGCATTGTTGTATGTTTTTTATGTTCTGACCAATTTCAAAGGATTTATGAAGTGAAATTTAATGGTAACCTTTCCTTATCAATAATATTACAAGAAAGTGGATTTTTGCCTTTTTAAAGGACCACATTTAATCAAGAATATTAATTAAGAAGAAGTAAATATTTTCACAGGCGGTTGGTACTTACCAACCGGCTTAGAATAAATTTATCTCAGGTGGGTATTACTTACCAACCGCCTGAGATAATGCCCGATACTGTTCTTCAGTTTCCTTATCCCTTGCTTCTTTTTTATTTAGATTCCAATATAAATACTCAAACATGTTTAGATTCTACAAATTGTGTCCAAATTCGATGATTCTTTCTTCTACATTTGTATAAAATTAACATCTACCACCTGAACAGAATATTTTTAAAACTTGTATAGCTGACATTGTAATGTTTTGGTAAATATCAAATTAATTTCTACTCACATATTATTCACGTTTGTGTATCTCATAAAAAAAGTTCCTTCACTCAAAATTGTTGGTATGAACATATTTGTATAATTTATACATGTATGATTTTTTTTTAATTTTTTTAAAAGCATTCCAACATGTCAAACTTCAAATTATCCACCATTCTAACTAAATGCTCATATACATATGAGGCATTCATCAAATTATGAACACACATTGATTCAAAAAAATTTAAAAAAATCTGAAAAAATTCATAGAGGTTGGTATGATGAGTAAAAATTTCCACTGAAAAAATAAATGAAAAAATCATTATATTCATCAAGATAGAAAAATGAAAAATAGCATTTGTTGTATGTTTTTTATGTTCTGACCAATATCAAAGGATTTATGAAGTGAAATTTAATGGTAACCTTTACTTATCAATAATATTACAAGAAAGTGGATTTTTTGCCTTTTTAAAGGTCCACATTTAATCAAGAATATTAATTAAGAAGAAGTAAATATCTTCACAGGCGGTTGGTACTTACCAACCGCCTTAGAATAAATTTATCTCAGGTGGGTATTACTTACCAACCGCCTGAGATAATGCCCGATATTGTTCTTCAGTTTTCTTATCCCTTGCTTCTTTTTTATTTAGATTCCAATATAAATACTCAAACATGTTTAGATTCTGCAAATTGTGTCCAAATTCGATGATTCTTTCTTCTACATTTGTATAAAATTAACATCTACCACCTGAACAAAATATTTTTAAAACTTGTATAGCAAACATTGTAATGTTTTGGTAAATATCAAATTAATTTCTACTCACATATTATTCACATTTTTGTATCTCATAAAAAAAAGTTCCTTCACTCAAAATTGTTGGTATGAACATATTTGTATAATTTATACATGTATGAATTTTTTTATTTTTTTTTAAAGCATTCCAACATGTCAAACTTCAAATTATCCACCATTCTGACTAAATGCTCATATACATATGAGGCATTCATCAAATTATGAACACACATTGATTCAAAAAAATTTAAAAAAATCTGAAAAAATTCATAGAGGTTGGTATGATGAGTAAAAATGTCCACTGAAAAAATAAATGAAAAAAGCATTATATTCATCAAGATAGAAAAATGAAAAATAGCATTTGTTGTATGTTTTTTATGTTCTGACCAATATCAAAGGATTTATGAAGTGAAATTTAATGGTAACCTTTACTTATCAATAATATTACAAGAAAGTGGATTTTTTGCCTTTTTAAAGGACCACATTTAATCAAGAATATTAATTAAGAAGAAGTAAATATCTTCACAGGCGGTTGGTACTTACCAACCGCCTGAGAATATACTTACCAATCGCCTGAGATAATCTTCTTCTCAGACGTGAAATTTAATTAACGATGAACACACTACACATTCATTCATTCACACAGTTGAAGAACACACAAGATACTCATTCATTAACAATATTCAATCACACATCTCACAAAAGAACACACAAGATGCACAATATTTACACAAGAACACACAAGAACACACAAGATACACAAGTAATATTCAATCACATAGATGAAAAAAGATAGATTTCATTCATTAACAATATTTACAAAATAGAAGCAACTAAAAACAACAAAAAGAAAAACTAATTAAATCCTACTCCTACTCTCTTCCTCCTCCTCCTCCTCCTCCTCCTCCTCCTCCTCGTCCTCCGGCGGCGACTACGGCACCGGTGCAACAGGAGACAGGGCCGGCTGCACCGGCTGCATCGGCTCCACCGGCTGCACCGGCGGTGCAACCCCAAGGTTGCTAGCCGTCGCCTCCACCAGCGTTCTACGACCCTCGGAGCCAAGAACCTGGGCCATCGTCGCGAACAGAATGTCGAGACGATCATCCACCCCCGTGAGGGCGTAGAGGTAGTGGCCCATGGTACCCATTCCAGTATACTCTGGAAGGGTACCCAGCCCCAAGGCACTCATGGCGCGAGACGTATTGTTGTACGCCTCTCGTGCCATGAGGAGGCGCTGCTCGGTGTTAATCTTCTCGGGGGAGCTGCAATATAGTTTCTTGCAAGGTGGCTCCCTCGGAGGGCTTGGCGTCGGAAGGTCGGCCATGGTGGTGTTGGGTCGTCGGAGCGGAGGAAGACGAAGAAAACAAGAGGATTCAAAGTGAGCGATGCGCTTGTTAGCGATAGCGCATCATTAAGGCCGCGCAGAGTGGAAAATGGAGCAGTTGGTTTACCGCGCATTAAAGGTCGCGCCTCGGGGAAAAGAAAGGTCGCGCACGGTCGTCGACACCTATTCATAGGCGGTTGGTGAGGGGTCTTTATGTAGGCGTTCATCAAATTATAATAAACACATATTAATTAAGAAGAAGTAAATATCTTCACAAGCCCATGTTTATCTCAGACGGGTGTTACTAACCAACCGTCTGAGATAATTGTATCTTCTCAGGCGGTTGGTAAGTAAAACCCGTCTGAGGTAACAATCTTCTCAGGAGGTCGGTACTTAAAATCCGCCTGAGAAAATGTGAGTCTATATATACCCCTCGGCGGCATTGGAAAAACCTAACCCGGGTGAAACACTTAGACGCTGTTAGGCTGCCAAAATTTCGTTTGCCACCAAGTGTTCGCCCTCGTCACTTCTAGGTACGCCACCGAGCTTCGCCGTCGCCGCCGAGCTTCGCCCTCGTCACTTCCAGGTACGCCAAGCGAAGCCATTGCCGTCGACGCCGAGCTTCAAGGTAAACCCTAAACCCTTCGACCTTCCATCCTCCTTTGCCGTGCCACCTCCCTCCCCGCCCTCGCTGCCACCTTGCATATCCTTGGTTAGGGTTCGGGAATTGGAAAATGGTAGGCATCCTTGGTTAGGGTTCCGTGGAATTCGAAAAACTGTCAAGTTCGGTTCATCTTTGGTTAGGGTTCGGTGGGGCAAGATTTATGTGGATGGTTATATCACGATAAATTGGTAGTTGGTTTTGTGTGTCTGAAACTGTGAAATCAGTAGCATTTCATCTTCTGGTAGTTTGTAGAGATAAAACTGTCAAGTTCGAATGAATAGGTTTACCAAATATATGCTGAAGAAGTTCCACTTTGTTATATTCATTGGAGCAAAGCCTGTAGGATCATGTAGCAAAACTGTCAGTCTGCTCGTTCTGTCATCGCATTGTGCATGATCCTATTCTGTTTTGACACATTAGTGGTAAACATGATTCTAGACTCTAGTAACAGGAGTATATTCCCTATTTCTGTCATCGGCCTTGCATATGCCACATAATTCTCTATTAGGGGCAAGATTTAGCTATATTTGGTTAAGTTGAGCAAATTTGGCTAATTTTGGCTAAGTTACATTAGATATAGTTATACTTGACTAATTTTGACTAAGTTATGCTATATTTAGCTATATTTGGCTAATTTTGCTTAGAGTTAGCTATGCTAGACTAAGTTTGGCTAAGTTTGCTTTTATCTCTCTAAGTTAGCTTCATTTGAGCAATTGTAGCTAATCTGTGCTACCAAAGATGTCTGCACTTGTGGCTCCATCAGCTTCATTTGAGCAATTGTACCTAATCTGAGCTTCCAAAGTTATGCTATATTTAGCTATGAAGCCAAACAAGTTGCTGGGCAACTCATTTGTGATGCCAGGAGCATCCTCACGCCCATATCTAGGTACCAGTAGGTGTGGCGATGGAGTCTGAGCATATGCTGCCAATCTCTATGATACAAGAATTTAGTTAGACCTATATAACTTCAAAAATGTGTTTTGGCTAAATTTACTTAATTGAGGTTTTTTGCTTTTTGTCCCTTGCTTGATCAGTTATAGGTCCGGAGCATATGCTGTGCGGGGATTTGCTTTTTGTCCCTTGCTTGATCAGTTATAGGTCTGGAGCTAGGCGCCGCCTAGTAAACCTCAAGAACGTGGTCGCCACTCTGAACGAAGCTAGCCTATTTAGAATAAAAAGATAAAATTTCCATTGCTGGTGAGCAACTTTAACATGCTTGTCACCCTCGCACTGTATAGGAACCTTTTGGTCAGTCGCCTTAAACCCTAGAATGCCTTATCAAATCCTAGAATGCTTCCATCTTTTTCTTCATGCAACACTTCATGTAGAGTTAATATGCCATTTATTAGATTTATTGTCTTATTAGATCTAGCATGGAAAGCCCTAAGAAGACTGGTCCTGATAGTAACAACAAAGAAGACAATATGGAGTTTACTGACTCCAGCAGTTCAGGCTCGTATCATAGTCCTTCGGATCCTTTTCCGAATATAAAAATTAAAAAGACTTCAGTGGATCTAGACCCGGAATATGATCCCGCCAAAGAGGTATGGATCACGAATCTTAACTTCAGCAGTTCAAGTTAATGTTGGTTGTCAAGTACACGAAGTCTTATAATTTTTTTCTACCTAGATTAATCGCGAAGACAATGAGGTGACATCGGCTCCTAAAACCGCAGAAGGTTCTCCAATGGATGAATCCTCAGCTTCACTCAAGCGGAAACGAGGGCAACGAGGTCCCAATAAGGGTCCATTGGACCGCATCATGTACATAACAAGGGTCGGTCCAGGTGGGCTTCCCCAAGAACCACTGAATTCTGTTACCAAGTACCGTAATGCATGCGGTTTTCTTGTTAGTGAGGTTGTGCCGATCACAACCGAGAATTGGAGGAAATTACCCGAGCAGACCAAGAATGAGTTGTGGGAAAAGATAAAGAAACAATTCAAGTTCCCAAAAGGCACAGAAGAAGTTGTAAAGAAAGCAACATTGGTCTCTTGCGGCAAGAAGTTTCGATGCTGGAAGAGTGAAATGAATGCTTATGTTAAGGCCGATAAGGTCCCTAGCCTGAGGAAGATGGGAAAAATCACACAAGCTCAGTGGCAAGAGTTTGTTCGTCAAAAGAGCACACCTGATGCTAAAGCTCTAAGTGCAACTAGGTCAGAGCTTGCAAAAAAGAACAAATACCATCATCGCTTGGGGTCTGCCGGATATGGCCCCAATGTCCAGAAATGAAATAAGATATTAGATGAAATTACCAGTAAGGGCATTCCTCACCCATTAGAAGGGTGCGATGAGCGAACTCAACGCTGGGTCTTTGCTCGGTCAGGTTTGACCAGCGAGGGCAAACTTGAAAAGCCCGACTCTCTGAATGAAGTAGAGGATAAAATGAAAGAAGTAATTGAAAAGCAATAGAAGGGTCTCTTCAAGCCGAAGAGGGAGAATGACCAACTTACCGCTATCTTAGGAAACCCTGAACACAGCGGACGGGTTCGAGCGGTCTCTTCCCAAATGTCTTGGCTAGATGGTTTCCCTAAAGATAAATACACATATAGAAGACGTGAGAAGTTTAAGAAAACACTTGATGAAATGATTGCTCAAAAGGTCAAAGAAAATATGCAAGAAATAATGGAACAACTTAGAAAATTAGGACAATTAGTGGCACCGAGTACAATGATGGTTTAAGTGCAAAAGGAGCAATTAGTATCTCCAACTGCCTACCCTAGCAGCGTTGGTTTCGTGCCAGGCTCAGGGTCAACCCATAAGTTCCCTGTCGATGATATTGCTAACGACAAATCTTGTCGTCTTCTTGTCCCGATAGGTAGAGCAGGGAACAAAACCAAATAGGTTGCCACTGCTATGGCAAAGCCTGATCGTGACTTCAACGGGAATCCACTTCCGTTGTATTATGCTGTGGTGCAAGTTCTTCAGATCATTGATAATGATTATGAAGATTATGAAATAGACCACGTCACACCTGAGGGGATCGCGAATCTGGGGCAGGCTATCAACCAATTAATCCTTTGGCACCGACGCGATATTGTGTTGGACGATGAGCCAATTTCTAGCCCCATCGCATCTCCAAATACTGCAACCCCATCTTCTAAGGCGAAAGTGCATGAAGATCCACTCCCAGTCCGAGAAGATCCACTCCCCCTATGTCTCAGCAAGGATGATATCCAAGAGAAACAAGTTGGACAACAACTTCAAGCAGTACCAGAGCAAGCTGTTGCTAGTAAAGAGCAACCAGTTGAGCAATAGCTTGAAGTAGTACTAGAGCCAACTGCTGGGAGTAAAGAGCAATCAGTTGAACAACAAGTTCAACAACAAGCCAGTGTCCAACTTCCGACGACTACTCCTCGATCATCAGTGCCTATCAAAGTTAGCTCATACGAAATTAATAAACCTTCATCAGAAGTGTCAAAGTATTTTCAAGCTATGAAGGAAAATATTAGAAAATCGAGTGCATCTCATTCTTCTCATGAGCCAGCATTAGAAGATATCGAGGAGTGGGAAGAAGACGGTGTCATGTATAATCGGCGGACGGCTTTAGTTAAACCAGGAGTTCCAATATACGAGCTTGAGGATGTTCCTCCTGAATTTAAGAATGGAAAGCCGTTCATGACATCCGTACAACTTAGAAAACAACCCGTCCAGCTCAGAAGAATGCATGAGTGGTACATCACTACCAGCACAAAATATGGTCTTGATTGCATCACATTTCGTATTCCAAAAGAAGCATTCTGGAGCACTGGAGTAGATAGACGAGTCATTTTATTTGAAGAGCTGCATTCCCTTTTCCATCGGGGCATGCTCGAAATCAACCTGCTGCTCGTCTGGTGCTTCTAAGTGCTCTAATACATTGTATTTGCTTTTCTTACTACACAAATACGCATTTCATGAGATTATAACAATTCTGGACTTCTTCAATAGGATGCAATACATGGATAATGTAAAGTTGGAGCGCAAGACAGGTATCCTAGACCCTACTAGGATTGTAAAGTCGCTATTCGACGTCCAGGCGAATCGAGAATCAGGACAGTACAAACACATGAAAAAAAGGGATTTTGAAAAAGCAATTGCAAAACTTAAGAAGGATAGAAAGATAGAAGTTGCAGCTTACATAGGACATGCGATGTTTAACTTTGTCAGAGATGGCAATGACCTCGTAAAGGCTCCGTACCACTTCGAGTAAGTTCGACACATGACATTGAAATAGCAATTATTGGTAATTGTTAACACGCGTGTTTGTATGTTTGCAGTAATCACTACATAATGATCTTCATCAAGCCAACGCAGGGAATGGCAACAGTCTTGGACTCGGCCGATTACCCACCAGATCGTTACAAAGATTTCCTTTCCATTTTGAAATTGTATGTTTATTCAATAATTTTAATTTACGCACATTTAGAATGTGTTGACAAGTTTTATATGACATTTCTTGTATTACAGCGCTTGGCGGTTTTACGTGGAACAGCTTGGCGGTCAGAGACCTCCTAATACGAATGCATTGGACATTAAAACGTATTATGCTTGTCCGAAGCAGCCTGCTGGGAGTGTCTTATGCGGGTATTATGTATGCGAGCATCTTCGGACCGCCGGCGTATATAGAGTGAATCGTGAGGATGTAAGTTATCCTTAATGTCGATACCTTATTTTCTTACTTTTGTGTTTCATTTTCATTGTAACTAGCATAGTTTAATGCTTATATTCTCTGCTGTTCAATATTACCAGAAAAATTATTTTCATATTTTGATTCCAATGTCAAAATTCAATTGCTCATAGTACAACTGCTCCAAAAATACCAACTAAATTCCTGTATACTCTCACTTTGATCTATACTTTGAGATTGTTCAAACCAACACATTCTAAACCTTGTTATGTGTTATATTGCAGCACACGAAGAATCTGAACGAAGAATGGCCGGTTTGTAGAAGTATTCCTGATGGAGGAGCTGACAGGATTGCTTCTGAACTCTGTGAGTTCATGCGTCGCAAAATTTTGCACAAAAAAGGGATGTTCTTTGATGAGAATTGTGCAGCAGCTCATGTGCCAGAACTTTGCGACTATGCCAATAGAAACAATTTTTAGTGAAAACTTGTAAACTTTGAGATGAATTGTATCTGTAACTTGTAAATATGTATATTGTTTTAGTGAAATTGACTTCTGTGATGATAATATTGTTGACTTTTGTTCTGTGATGATATTGTTGTTTTTTGTTCTGTGATTATATTGAATTGACCTGCAAATTAGAAATAATAGCAGTAGTACTGCATAGGTTATACCTTATCACAGGCGGTTATTAACCAATGGCTAGGCATGACTGTGAAAAACAATTATCACAGGCGGCTGGACACAAGTAAAGAAACATCTGTGATAACCTAATTTTCACAGGCGGTACTGTTATGGTAGAAACCGACTGCGTTAAAGGGTCTTCACAGACGGCTGATGTAGGTAAACGTCCGTCTGTGATAACAGCATTATCATAGACGGTTAGTTATGCTTCAATACCCGTCTGTGAAGACAAATTGTCATAGGCGGTTAGTTATGCTTCAATACCCGTCTGTGAAGACATATTATCATAGGTGGTTAGTTATGCCTCAATACCCGTCTGTGAAGACACGTTATCATAGGCGGTTAGTTATGCCTCAGTACCCGTCTGTGAAGACACATTATCATAGACGGTTAGTTATGCTTCAATACCCGTCTGTGAAGACACATTATCATAGACGGTTAGTTATGCTTCAATACCCGTCTGTGATAAGACATTTATCACAAGCGGTTATATATGCTGCACGACCCGCCTGTGATAATGTATCTTCACAGGCGGCTACCCTAAGTAAAGAACCGCCTATGACAATATTTCTTCACAGGCGATATCACTTCTCCGCCTGTGAAATTGCGGATTATCACATACTCTTCGTTTCAGGTGGTTTTAAAAGCCGTTTGTGATAATAGGTTTGGAGCCGCCTGTGATGAGGCTTATTGTAGCAGTGTTCATATCTTAGGACAGTGCAATAAAAATGCCAACATCTATGAAGACTTGTGACAACTATCCTATGGAGTGCTTAGAGTTAGACTCTATGGTTGATATGACGTTAATGACTTCTGATTTCGTACAACTCAATTTGAATCTCTTCGTCCTCTTGCGGCAACATGTAATACTAGAGTTGTGAAGAGGGCAGTCGATTCTCAAGGACGTGAAAACTAATTACTATGAGATTATTAAAAAATCCTTGAATTTGCTTTTTGTCAGAAACAAGGATATTTGAGTAGTATTCTTTGACTGTGATTGGTTTGATGCCAGTAGTAGAATTTGACTAAACCAATTTGGCATGGTCGATGTAAAACATAAGGAACGATCTAAAGGATTCGATTCATTTGTTCTTACACACCAAGTGAAGCAATTGTACTATCTACCTCATCCATGCAATAAACTCAAAGCTTGGTGAGTGGTACATAAGGTGAATCCTCGTGAGCGGTTATACGCTCCAGGAGATGATGATTACCATGAGGAAGATGAGGTTGATGAGGTCTACCAAGAGGAAGAGTTGTCAGACTTGTTCTTAGTTGAGCGTGGTGTAGGACTCGATGACTTAGTTAGAGACTCTCAAGATATCGAGACAGTCACGGAAACGGAAACAGAAGATATCGATGACTTAGTCAAGCCTGATGCTATGCGGAAACAGAAACTTAATGCAATTGAGATGGTCACGAAAGAAGAAGATTGATGGGCTGGTTTAAGGAGTAGGGTGCATGACTATGACATTGATGTCTTTTGAAATTTATGAAGTTACATTTCCTTCACTAACTTAACATGAATTTTGTATATTATCTTTGCGTATTAATCAATTATTCCTTATAACAGGATGTCATCGAAGGGGAAGGGGAAGGCAGTGAGAGGGTTTGCGTCGGCACGAGACCCTTTCTCAGGTACCTCGTGAGGTGTGAGCAGACGCTCCGAGCTGCTGACACACCTTCCAGAGTTTGTGGCTCAGATCCAGTCGGGTGAGGTGTGCTTACAGCGCATGGAGGTAAATTTCAGTTGACAATCATGCCATTTTAAATTGCACTTATAAATATTTATTTCTTATCAATCTTTTTTTATGGTCCGACTCAAAGTCATATGAGTCGAGGTCAGAGGATAGGGGGGTGCCACAGGAGCCGGCTAGCATCCTTTCGGTAACCTTTAATACTCAATCATATTACAAGGAAGTGGAATTTAGGCTTTTGAAAGGCCCCACATTTAATCAAGAATATTAATTAATCTTACATAATGTTCTTCTCGGGCGGTTGGTACTGAATAGCCGCCTGAGAAAAAGCTTATCTCTGGCAGTTATTACTTACCAACCGCCTGGGATAATTGCCCGAGCCCGTTCTTCAGTTATTTTCCCTTGCTTCTTTTTTATTTAGATTCCAATATAAATACTCAAACATGTATAGATTCTAAAAATTGAGTCCAAATTCGATGATTCTTTCTTATATATTTTTCAAAAGTTAACATCTACCACTTGGACCAAATATTTTAAAACTTGTATAGCTAACATTGTAATGTTTTGATAAATATAATTTATATTCACATATTATTCACATTTGTGTATCTCCTAAAAAAAGGGATCCTTCACTAAAATTTGATTGTATGAACATATTTGTATTATTTATATATGTATGAATTTTGTTAAACTTTTGAAAGCATTCCAACATGTCAAAATTCAAATTATCCATCATTCTAACCAAAATGCTCATAAACATATGAGGCGTTCATCAAATTTTGAACACACATTTATTCAAAAAAATTTAAAAAAATCTGAAAAAATTCATAGAGGTTGGTATGATGACTAAAAAGGTCCATTAAAACTAATTGAAAAAATCATTATATTCATCAAGATAGAAAAATGACAAATAACAATTGTTATATGTTTTTTATGTTCTGACCAATTTAAAAAGCTTTATGAAGTGAAATTTAATGGTAACCTTTAATGCTCAATCATATTACAAGAAAGTTGAATTTGGGCTTTTGAAAGGCCCCACATTTAATCAAGAATATTAATGAACCTTACATAAAGTTCTTCTCAGCGGTTGGTAAGTAATAACCGCCTGAGAAAAAGCTTATTTCAGACGGTTATTACTTACCAACCGCCTGGGATAAGTTTATCTTCTCAGGCGGTTATTAAGAGCAAACCGCCTGAGATAATCATCTTCTCAGGCCTTTGGTTCTTAATAACCGCTTGCGAAGATAGGCGTCTATATATATATATATCCCTCAGCTGCATTAGAAAAACCTAACCCGGGCGAAATCACTTAGATGCCTTCAGGCTGCAAAAATTTCGTTTGCCGCCAAGTCTTCGCCGCTCCCGATGCCGAGCTTCGCCGTCGCCGCTTCCAGGTATGCCGAGCTTCGCCGTCGCCGTCGTGCTTCGCCCTCGCCGCTTCCAGATATGCTGATTTTTCCCTCGCCATCGCCGCCGACCTTCGACGTTGCCTCTGTTAAGCATAGAAAGTCATATATTTTAGGAATGCTTGATAGGCATGATCAGCTATTCTAGGAATACTTGATTCTTGGGAATCATCCTCCACTATCTTTGAAATGTAATATTGTCTTCCTTTATTTTTTGGCATGTGATATTGCCTTCCATATGTAACCTGTTGTACATCACTATATAATGATATCCAGCCCCAAGAGGGCAATTGCCTTGCGCCATTCAACTTGGTAACAGAGCCAAGTTACGAATCGATCCATTAGCGATTTTTCTTCCGCCACCTCCCTTCTCTCCACCACTGCAGAAATTCCTGCACACAACATGTCTTCCAACACCATCCCCCTCCATCATGCTGTGACCATCAAACTCACAAAAACAAACTCTCTCCTATGGCGCGCTCAACTGCTCCCGTATCTACGGAGCACCAATTTGATGGGATATCTCGACGGCACCAAAATTGCGCCGGCACAGTAGATTCCCGCGTCGACTGCTGTCGGCGCCGAGCTCATCATCAACCCGGACTATATGTCCTGGTACAACACGGACCAGCAGGTCCTTAGTGGCCTCCTCTCCTCCATGTACGAGGAGGTCCTCCGCGATGTCGTGAACGCCAAGACATCCAAAGAGGTGTGGGACTCACTCCAGAAGAAGTTCTCCTCATCGACTCGCCCGCGCACGGTTCAACTCCGTGTCGAGCTCGCCACCGCGCAGAAAAGAGATCTGTCGGCGGCAGATTATTTTGGTAAGATCAAGAATCTTGCTACTGAGATGGCAGCAGCTGACGCTACCCTATGTGATGATGAGATCTTTGCGTATCTCCTCGCCGGGCTACCTTCAGAGTATGACCCCTACGTCACATCGATGACGACCAAGGACTCCATCACGCTTGATGACGCCTACGCCCACCTTGTCGCCTTTGAAGCCTGCCAGCTGAAAAATCAGGCGGCACTCCACCTTAATGTTGGTTTCACGGCCAACTATGCTGGGCACGGCGGCGGCCAAAATAGGGGGCGCGGCCTCACTAATTGCGGGCGTGGTCGTTCCCGTGGCAGTGCACCCTTTCATCCCAACGGTGACCGACGAGGATTCAATTCTTCTCCACGTCCTACTTGCCAAATATGTGGCAAGGTGGGTCATACTGTGATTCGCGGTTGGTACAGGATGAATGAATCTTTCCAGGAGGAAGTTCCTTTGGTGGCTTTGGCATCCACGAGCTCCTACAAAGTTGATGCCAACTGGTATAACAACACGGGCGCCACAGATCACATCACAAGTGATCTTGATCGCCTAGTTGTGCGGGATCAGTACCATGGTGGTGACATGGTACAAGTGGGCAACGGTGCAGGTTTGCAAATTAAACACATTGGTTTCTGTTCTATCAATACTAATACTCGCCCTCTCGCTCTTAAAAATGTCCTTCACGTTCCCGAAATTTCTAAACATCTTCTTTCAGTTCATAAATTATCGCATGATAACAATGTATTCTTTGAATTTCACACTTCATATTATCTCATAAAGGATCGTGCAACTCAGAATCTACTCTTGGAAGGAAAACGTGAAGCAGGCCTGTATCCCATCAAGCCGTCCGATATTAAGTTCATCAAGTAGGCGTTCGTGAGCTATTCTGCACGTCCGAACCAATGGCATGCTCGGTTCGGTCATCCATATACCCAAATTGTTCAGTCTCTTTTACGTATTCATAATCTTCCGTGTCTTAAAGAATCTACTGTCTCCTCAGTTTGTAATGTATGTCAGTTAGCAAAAAGTCATCAATTACCTTATAATATTTCATGTCACAGATCCACGACACCACAACAACTAATTTATTCAGATGTTTGGGGACCTGCCCCCATTTCTGTCTCTGGCTTCAAATATTATATTAGTTTTATTGATGACTTTAGCAAATTCACGTGGATTTATCTCATGAATGATAGAACTGACACTCAATGCATTTTCTTAATTTTTCAAGCTCATGCAGAACGCCTCCTTGACACCAAAATTAAATGTGTCCAATCAGATTGGGGTGGAGAATATAAAAAACTACATAACCAATTCTTCACCAAATTAGGCATCACGCATAGGGTGTCCTGTCCTCATACCCACCAACAAAATGGCTCGGCTGAACGCAAACACCGTCATATTGTTGAAACTGGTATTGCCCTCCTTGCGCATGCTGGCATGCCACTCAAATTCTGGGATGAAGCCTTCACCATAGCCACGTACCTCATAAATCGTCTCCCTACTCGTGTTATTGATAATTTGTGCCCACTACAACGACTATTTGAAACACCTCCTAATTATTCTATGCTTTGTATTTTTGGTTGTGCGTGTTGGCCTCATCTCGGTCCATACAATAAAAACAAATTATCTTTTTGATCTAAGCCATGTGTTTTTATTGGTTATAGCGCTATTCATAAAGGGTATAAATGCCTAGACATGGATACCAGACGTGTCTATATCTCCAGAGATGTTATCTTCGATGAGCATGTTTTTCCATTCAAAAATCCTTCATCCAACGTTGATTCCCACTCCCCGGGCAGTAATAGTATTGATTTGAATACTAACCAATGGTCTGATTTGTTTTCCTATTCTATGCCTACAACAGTAACAAATGCAAGAAATTCAATTCATGGATCTTCGGCTGCGCCCGCATATCACACCCAAGAGATCGTGTCTGTTTTGTGCAACATGCAGACAGCAGCAACCGGGTCCTGTCCCTCAACCTCGGGACATCCGTCACAAGGCACGGAATCATCAACTGCCGCCCAAATATCTGCATGCGGCATGGAAACTTCTGGGGGCATAGCAGCAGCGGGAGAAATGCCCGCACATCCTGCCAAAGCGGTGCTGCAACCACCGACACAGGGATTTCATCCCCTGCATGGTGCACCGAGTGGGCACCAGGACCCCACAGCGGAATCAGCGCCTGCCATGCGCGACTCCCTGGCCTCAGGATCAAATGCGCCCACCACCGAAGATTATTTGCCTGCATCAGCTTCAAGACTCATGGAAAGTACAGCAGGCAGGGTGCAATCAACGGGAGTTGCTCCTGCACCCCACACTGACGTGCACAGTCCATAACGGTGTTAACCGCACCCAGGTCCCACACCAACACCGGCGCAAGATGTGCGCTCTCTGGTGGGTTCGGAAGTTCCGCCACAGTTGGACTCTTTGGGGACTCCGCCCACTCAGCCGGGTCCATGCACTGAATCAACGCTACCTGATAGTACAGTGGCATTTCCATTGGGTAGCGTTGGGGCTACACAAATTGATACAGAAACACCCAATCCGGAGGTACTTTCTAATCTTGTGGGGCATATTGATCTAACAAATACTTCAAATAATACTACAGGGCACAATTATGGCACATGGCTAAGAAATAATATCCGACAGCCAAAACAATGTACCGATGGTACAATAACATATTCTGTTACTCGGACTTCTGCTGAAGAGCCTTCATCTCATGTTATTGCTATGAGACATCCTCTGTGGCATCGTGCAATGCAAGAAGAATTTGATGCACTTATCAAAAACAAGACTTGGCATCTTGTTCCTCCTCGTGCTGGTCTCAATATCATTGACTCCAAGTGGATTTTCAAACTCAAATATAGAGCAGATGGAACTATTGATCGCTATAAAGCTCGTCTAGTCGCAAAAAGCTTCAAACAACAATATGGGATTGATTATGATGCCACCTTTAGTCCGTTTGTAAAGCCGACCACCATTCGCCTTTTATTATCTGTGGCAATTTCTCGAGGGTGGTCACTCCGATAGATTGATATTCAAAATGCTTTTCTTCATGGATTTCTTGATGAAGACGTCTATATGAAGCAACCGCCGGGTTTTGAAAACTCCACTCATCCAAGTTATATTTGCAAACATGATAAATCTTTATATGGTCTTAAACAAGCAGCGCGGGCCTGATTCTCGAGGTTGAGTGACACTCTGATTCAGTTGGGTTTTCAGGCATCAAAGGCGGATGTCTCTCTATTTATCTTCACTCGAGCCGGCGTCCAAATGTATATACTTATATATGTGGATAATATTATCACTGTGAGCTCCTCATCTTCGGCTACTGATCGTCTACTCGAACAACTCCGAGTTGAGTTTGCCGTGAAGGATCTTGGCCGCCTCAATTATTTTTTAGGCGTTGAAGTTCATCATGCATCTACTAGACTGATCCTCATGCAACGAAAATATATCAAGGATCTTTTGTTGCGCACCAACATGGAGCTCTAAAGGTGTCACTACCCCGATGTTGCCTACTGACAAACTCTTTCTACATGATGGCACCTCTCTCACCAGAAGATACTACACGCTATCGCAGTGTGGTTGGTGCACTACAATATCTATCCTTCACACGCCCTGATATATCCTTCTTAGTTAATAGAGTTTGTCAGTATATGTCTGCACCAACTGAATCTCATTGGAAGGCGGTGAAACGCATCTTGCGATATCTCCACTTCACCTTAAATTTGGGACTTTCAATCACTAAATTAGGTTCTTCAGTACTGAGTGCCTTCTCTGATGCGGATTGGGCTAGAAATCCGGATGATCGGCGCAGTACAGGTGGCTACACTGTCTATTTTGGCAGTAATCTCATTTCCTGGAGTTCTCGAAAACACCCAACTGTCTCACGATCTAGTACGGAAACTGAATATAAGGAAGTCGCTAATACTACCGCTGAATTAATTTGGGTTCAATCATTGCTTAGAGAAATTGGAATACAGCAATCCAGACCACCGACTCTATGGTGTGACAATATTGGGGCTACCTACCTGACGGCAAATCCACATTTTCATCGTCGCACCAAACATGTCGAAGTCGATTATCACTTTGTGCGTGAGCAAGTTGCATCTCGGCTATTAGATGTACGGATCATATCTTTGAAAGATCAAGTTGTTGATATTATGACTAAGCCGTTAGCTAGTCCGACTTTTGAAAGGATCTGTAGCAATCTGAACTTAATTACATACCGTTCAGATTGAGGGGGGGTGTTAAGCATAGAAAGTCGTATATTTTAGGAATGCTTGATAGGCATGATCAGCTATTCTAGGAATACTTGATTCTTGGGAATCATCCTCCACTATCTTTGGAATGTAATATTGTCTTCCTTTATTTTTTGGCATGTGATATTGCCTTCCATATGTAACCTGCTGTACATCACTATATAATGATATCTAGCCCCAAGAGGGCAATTGCCTTGCGCCATTCAACACCCTCCTCCGTCCCCGTGCTGCCTCCCTCCTCGCCCTCGCTGCCGGCAATCCTCACCATCACCGCCGGCCGAGTCAAATGGTGGCTTGCATAGATTTCCTTAATCAAAGTTTTTTAAACCTAGGTGCCTTGGTCAGTCGCCTCAAGAAGATGAACTGTGTCACCCTAGGTGCATAGATTTCCTCAAGTTTTTGAACCCTAGCCGTCCCACGAAGGTCTAGGTTAGTTTTTATTTTGCGAAGTGTCAAGCTTAGCCATGCTTATGCCGGTAAAAGTTGAATTGTGTGGCAAGGCCACCACTGTTAACGAGCTTAGGGCATAATATACTTGGATATGGGATAAAATCTGAAAGAAGATGAACTTGTGTAATGAGAGGCGATATGGATTGTAGTCCCTCTCGTTCAATTAAGTAATGTGTATTGTTCTTTTTATCCTAAGCACCGTCCATTCTAACCACATGCTGGAGATAATGGTATAGCAAGTCGAATATCTCACCTTGTACTCGCGTTTTGGCCATGACTTCATAAATTGTTTGACACACAAAAGTGGCTGATAGTTCTGCGTGTGACACCTGGTTCCGAAAATGAACCAAGTAAATGCATATGTGTGCCCACGACGTTCAACACACATACACGAGTGGATTCACAAAAGCGTATATAGAAAATTACCATAGAACAAGATTAGTTAACCAAATTTTATTACACAAACCATATCATCCTCGAATACAAGTTCTAATGAATATTAATGACAAGTTCAACTAATGCATCGGAAATAAACTAAATAAGCAAACTAAACAGCTAGGCAGCATAAGAGATAGGGTATAGCGCAGCTCCATGCAACACCACACGCAAAGCTGGCGGTAGACACGTTCTAGAACTCTGCATTATCGCCATTAAACTCCCAATCCTGACCTGCAACTATTGGGGGGATTGCAAGGGTGAGTACATGTTGTACTCAGCAAGTATGGAAAGTATGACATGTGGCTGATTCAAATAACGAATATAATAATGTATAAGTGCTGAAAAGTACATTAAAACATTTGAAAAGCAATATATTACATGTATATGAAATAAACCCATCATAAGCCATGCAGTTATCATAATACCAGTCCATATTCCATATTCATCATCACATACCAATATCCATATTCAATACCAGAATTCAGTTCATAACCAACCATAACCATCCCAAATCCCAATTTTCCTCTAATCATGTCAGGGTCCAGGTTGCTCATAACCGGGAGCACGGCTATCATGATAGTTTTAGACACACTCTGCAGAGGTTGTACCGCTTTACCCACATGTTTGTGATTTTATTACCTTTCGATGACTATAAAAGCTCAATTATGCTGTCTCACACTTCCGTAGGTGTGTGGCCAAGTGATCACAAAATAGCCTTTATAAAGGGATTACTAGCCTATTTAGACCCCACTGAGGTTTCACCGGTGGCGATGCCTCCAACTGAGCACATCTTCAAACAAGGGCCCCCTCTTGAGCCATCTGGATCCCAGGGTAGTCCCACCAATCATCAACAAACCCAATCCGACTACCCCTTCCCCGAGCATCCTTAATAGTAGAAATAGCACTAGCAAAGCCCTAATTAATCAGCTACGCCGCACCCATATTTGGCCTCGTGGTGGCACTGTAAATCCTGGATGGTCGCTCCACGAACTCGTCCTTAGATCTAAAGCAAGTAAACCACCATACATCCGACCCATCCACATACCAGGCTTGCTTAGATCACCCATTACCATATTAGATTTAACCAGTCCATATCAACCACAATCTCATTAATGCATAATCAAATTAAGTAGTTTAGTTGTTCTTCCATCCCAATTAATTAAGCGAAGGAAAAAGGTAAAAATCCCATCCCGACTCTCTACCATATATTCCAGGTGACAAGGGTGGTAAAACAAAGCTAGTAAAGTTCCTCTCAAAGGATTGCCATCAAATTAACACAAGCATGCAATTTTGCAAATAAAACATTTATTTCAAAACAAGATCAATATGCTTCAAGGACACTTGCCTTGCTCTTGGGATTGGTTCGGGTCAAAGCCTAAACTCTTGGTGCTATAGATCCTCCGCGGCACTCTCTAGCGCAAATCCGTCTAATCCGCACAATAAACATACAAGACAAGAAACACAATCAAAGAGTGCACAAATATCACTCAATATGACATGACATGCATGATTAATGCAAATGCAAGGTGGAACTTGTTAATAGATTGCTTTTAAAGGATCACTAATTAGTTTTAATAGTTTTTAACAAGTTTATACAAGTTTGAAGTTGATTAGGTCTAATTTTAGAATTCATTTGACACAATTTAACTAGGAATATCAGACTAGTCCGCTAGTGACCGGACAAGTCCGTACTACGCAAGAAAAGCAGATTAGGGTTTTCTAGATCGACGTGAATTTTGAGATTTGGGGTTGAATTTACGTAAGGAAAAGAGAATAGAAGGTATACCAGGTGTTTAGAACTCCAATGAGTCATGAAACTTGGAGACAACACTTGGATCTTGATTGTCTAGGGTTGATGATGAACTTGGAGATGATTTGGTGATGAAGAACGAAACTTGATGGATATCTTGATCCTCTTCCGTTTCCTCCTCTTCTTCTTCTTGCTTGGGATCTCCTCCTCCCTACTTGATGGTGGCTCTCCACGAACTAGGGTTTTGGTGGGGTGGAAAAGTGGCAAATAGATGTCAAGCTAAGGGGTGGGGTTGTTTATATAGAGGTGGAGGCTAGGGTTAGTTGGATTTCGAGTTTGAGATGAGTAGAGGCCGGTTTAGAGTCCCACGTGGGCTCTAAAAGAGTTAGGCACGATGTCCCTAGGACAACTTAATGTGAAACCCAACAAACAAGTCGTAAAACAAAAGATCAACTCGGAGTCGCGAAATATTGGACAAGTCCGAAAAGGACCGGACTAGTCCGAAGTTAGTCAGAAAGAAATCGGACAAGTCTGGCCAAAAATCGGACAAGTCCAACTTTAGTCAGAGAGAAAAACGGACAAGTCCGCTGCAAAACCGGACTAGTCCGGACAAGTCCAGGTACTTAGCAAATTTTCAAGGATTCTTGGAACACCGAACTAGTCCGCATAAAATCGGACAAGTCCAAAAATGTCCAAAGGCAAAATCGGACTAGTCCGCAGCACCATTTGAAGTCAGAGAGAAATCGGACTACTCCTCACCAAAATCGGACTAGTCCGCACTTTTCAGTATTTCAAGTGCGGTTTTGTTCCAAATCAATTTTAAACTTGTTCTTCTTTATGTGGACTAATGTTAAACATGTATATGAATGTATGTAGGGCATGATGCATGAAAATGAGGGTGTTACAAACCTACCCCCCTTAAAATGAATCTTGCCCTCGAGATTCGACGCGGAAGAGAAGAGATAGGGACATTCCTTCTTGAGATCATCCTCCAATTCCCACATTACCTCTTTTTCTGTCTGGTGCTTACATTGAACTTTACACCATCTAATAACCTTGTTCCTTGTGACCCTCTCCTTAGTTTCCAAGATTTTGACCGGTTGTTCGGCAAAAGTCAAATCTGCCCCTATTTCCAATCCTTCCATTGACACTTGTTCTTCCGGTACTCTCAGGCACTTCTTGAGTTGGGAAACATGAAATACATCATGGACATCCGAAAGATGAGCTGGCATCTCCAACTTATATGCTACTTCTCCTCTTTTGTCCAAAATCTTGAATGGTCCAATGTAGCGAGGTGCTAGCTTGCCTCTTATGTTAAACCTCTTATGAACCCTCATCGGTGACACCTTGAGGTAAACAAAATCTCCCACTTGAAAGGCATAGCATTTTTGTCTTGATTGGGCAGCCCTCAAGTTTTCACGAATTATTTGGACTTGCTTTTCGGCTTATTGCAACACATCCGGACCAAATACTTGAGTTTCTCCTGCCTCATTCTAGAATAAAGGTGCCCTACACTTTCTTCCATAAAGCGCTTCATACGGTGACATTTTCAAGCTTGCTTGGTAACTATTGTTGTATGAAAATTCTGCATATGGCGAGCTCTTGTCCCAAATTTTCCCATGCTTTAAATCACAAGCTCTTAACATGTCCTCTAAAATCTGATTGGTCCTCTCGATTTGTCCATCCGTTTGAGGGTGATAAGCTGAACTAAAATTCAACCTCGTTCACAAAGCTTCATGCAATTTCTGCCAAAATCTGGAAGTGAATTGTGAACCTCTATT
The DNA here is from genome assembly GCA_036927565.1 of Tuctoria greenei. Lineage (NCBI taxonomy): Eukaryota > Viridiplantae > Streptophyta > Magnoliopsida > Poales > Poaceae > Tuctoria > Tuctoria greenei. Next base: position 131,955,696 of record JAYESD010000003.1, on the reverse strand, counting down.
CGAGACTATCTTTTTCGGAACTCCATGCAAACATACTATTCTTCCCATGTACAGTTCCACCAATTTCTCTCCATTATAGGTGGTCTTAACGTGAATAAAGTGGGCTGACTTAGTTAATCGATCCACAATTACCCAAATTGAGTCGTAACCAGACTGAGTACGTGGTAAACCAACTATGAAGTCCATACCGATCTCTTCCCACTTCCATTCTAGGATCTTCAATGGTTGCAATAATCCAGTTGTCCTTTGATGTTCCGCCTTGACTCGTTGGCACACATCACACAATGCTACATATTCAGCTATGTCCTTTTTCATGCTATCCCACCAATAGCAAGTCTTCAAGTCTTTGTACATCTTCGTACAATCGGGGTGAATTGAGTAAGGTGAGTCATGTGCCTATTTTAATATTATCTCCCAAATATGCTTCACATTAGGCACGACAATCCTTTTCCCCTGCCATAAGGTACCATGTTCATCCTCATCGAATATGGATTCTCTCCACTCTTGGGTCCATTCCTTGATTCCTTGAATTTCCTCATCCTTAGTTTGGCCTTCCTAAATTTCTTGCTCCAATGTTGGGTTTAACTCCATCACCTCCATCTCATTTGCGAATCCAAGGTTCAACCGTTCGAACTCCTTACATAACTCGGATGGCAACTCTCGAACTGTGAGCTGATTACTTACTCCTTTCTGACTTAAAGCATCAGCCACTACATTGGCTTTTCCCAGATGATAGTTGATTCCTAAATCATAATCTTTGATGAGCTCCAACCATCTCCGTTGCCTCAAATTCAGATCCGTTTGTGTTAAAATATACATCAAACTCTTATGATCCGTATAGATTTCACACCTATGTCCAAGGATATAGTGTCTCCAAATTTTCAACGCATGTACCACGACTGCAAGTTCTAAATCATGTGTTGGGTAATTATGCTCATGTTTCTTCAATTGTCTTGATGCATAGGCGACCACTTGACCTTCTTGCTTGAGCACACATCCAAGTCCTTGTCTCGAGGCATCGCAATATATGTCAAAACTCTTGCTCACATTCGGCAGTACCAAAATTGTGGCTGTTGTCAACCTCTTCTTTAACTCCTCAAAACTGTTTTGACAAGCTTGAGTCCATTGGAAAGCCTTTCCCTTCATTAGCAATTCCGTCATTGGCTTGGCTATCTTGCAAAAGTCCTTGATGAACCGACAGTAATATCCAGCCATCCCAAGGAAACTCCTTATTACCTTGACATTTTGCGGCGGTTCCCACTTCAACACATCTCCCACTTTTCCAGGGTCAACCGATACTCCTCCTCCTGAGATGATATAACCCAAAGACGACACCTCTCAACCAAAACTGACACTTGGTGAACTTGGCATACAATTGATGCTCCCTCAATTTCTACAACGTAAGCCTCAAGTGTTCCTCATGTTCCTTCTCATCCTTCGAGTAGATCATGATGTCATCAATAAACACCACAACAAACCTATCCAAGTACTCCATGAAGACCTTATTCATGAGGTACATAAAGTAGGCAGGCACATTTGTCAATCCAAAAGACATCACGGTGTACTCATAAGATCCATACCGCATCCTAAAAGCTGTCTTGGGTATGTCTGATGGTCTAATCTTCATTTGAAAGTATCCCAACCTCAAATCAATCTTAGAGAAGATACAAGAACCCTTCATCTGATCAAACAAGTCTTCTATGCGCGGCAAGGTGTACTTGTTCTTGATTGTTACCTCGTTGAGGGCTCGGTAATCTACGCACATCCTTTGGGATCCATTCTTCTTGTCCACAAATAGAACTTGCGCTCCCCAAGGTGAAGAGCTTGGCCGAATGAAACCCTTCTCTAGTTGCTCTTGAATTTGCTTCTTGAGCTCCACTAGTTCCATAAGAGGCGTCCTATATGACCTCTTAGCTATAGGTGCAGTTCCAGGTATTAAATCAATAACAAACTCAATATCTCGATCAGGTGGCTTACCTGGCTACTCATCTGGAAAAACATCAAAAAATTCACACACCACCGGATTCTCCTCAATTGCAGCACCGTCCATATGATTTAGCTCCAATTGCTTCAGTGCGGTTTGAGATGCTTCAAATTCTACGGTGATCCCTTCTTCATTGGTCAACTTCACCGTCTTTGTGGCACACTCAATAACTCCATTGTGCTTCCTCAACCAATCCATACCAAGTATAATGTCCAATCCTTGAGAATCCAAAACAATGAGGTTGGTGGAGAAGTCTACCCCCTTATTCTAAGGCTTACTTTTGGACATACTATATTTGTCCTCATCTCTCCTCCAGGAGACTTAACCAATAGAGTTAACTTCATATGAGATATAGGCAAACTATATTGGGCAACATACTTCGATGCAATAAATGAATGTGATGCTCCAGAATCAAACAACATAGTCGCGGGGTTGGAGTTGGCGAGAAACGTACCAATGACCACATCATCCACTTGTTGAGCATCCTCCATAGAGACATGGTTCACGTTGCCACGAGCAAAATTCTGCTGTCTGCGGTTCCCTTCCGGTTGTCCTCCATTGGGTCTTGGGTTTTGCCTCGACACATTGCTTCCTTGACCATGTCCTGACTTAGGACATTGATGTGTGAAGTGTCCAGCTTCACTACAGGTATAGCACTTATTTACTCCACCGGGATTATTGGGGCGAGCTTGGTTCTGAACATTTGCACCAGGAAAATAAGCACAAGGTGCATATGGCATCGGAGGCCTAGGTGCTTGCATAACAGGGCGCTGCTGCACAAACTGAGTTGGGCGCGGTGCAAATCCAGGGTGATGAGTAGGTGCAAAATAGGTGAAGTAAGGCTCATTGGGCGATGTGAAGCGAGGGCACACATTACTTCCTTGTTGCTGTCCTTGATATGGCGCCTTCCTCTTGTTGCCTTGTTCCATATCATGGACCTTGTTCTCAACCACAATTGCTTTGTCCAACAGCTTCTAAAAATTGGCATAATCACAGTTGAGTAGTTGCACTTGGATTTCATTGTTGAGGCCTCTCATGAACAAGTATTGCTTCCGGTTGTCCCGGCTCACATCCTTAGGCGCATATCTTGAGAGTTGAGTGAACTTATTGAGATATTCACTCACGCTTGATTTTCCTTGCCTAAAGTTCTCAAATTCCTGCCTCTTCAAAATCATAACTCCTTCCGGCACATAATGAGAATGAAAGCTCTCTTTGAATTCGGCCCAAGTAATTCTCTCTTGGTTCTCATGAGCATTGCATAGTGAATCCCACCAATCGGCAGCTGCTCCAACTAGTTGATGAGAAGCAAATAAGACCTTCTCTCGGTCACTGCATTAGACAATAGCTGGCTTCTTCTCCACGGACTTGAGCCAATCATCTGCATCCATAGGGTCAGCGGATTGAGCAAAGGCGGCGGCCTAGTCCTCATAAACTCTCCCAACCGGTTATGAGGAGGTGGGGGTGGCGGTGGAGGCATGTGGAGCTGATTGTTGGTATTGCCAGCCTGCAGCTGTCCCATAGTTTGTATCATGGTCTGCATGAGCTGGTTCTGCATAGCCAATAGCTGCTCAATATTGATAGCTCCTTGGGCAGGTCCTTGTCCATTATTGTTCTGAGGTACTCCATGGTTCTCCTCCTCATCATTGACATCCCTCTGGTTGCGAGTTCTCACCATCTGAAGAAAAGCAAGAGATAAGAATTAGAAAACGTCCCCAACTATATGCATCAAGGGATATGAAACTAAACATCTAGCTACTCTAACCTACGTGGATATGGTAATGCTAAAGCATTCCAAAATCCTCTATTAAGCACACAAGCAACAATTATATATAGCAAGCAACACAACAAGCAAGAACACATCGATTCCTCAGTGCTCCTATGTGCTCTAAAGTGTCCATTCTATCTAGGCTGCATCCTACGGTCAACCTGGCTCTGATACCAATCTGTGACACCCGGTTCCGAAAATGAACCAAGTGAACGCATATTTGTGCCCAGGACGTTCAACACACATACACGAGTGCATTCACAAAAGAGAATACGGAAAATTACCATAGAACAAGATTAATTAACCAAATTTTATTACACAAACCATATCATCCTCGAATAAAAGTTCTAATGAATATTAATGACAAGTTCAACTAATGCAATGGAAATAAACAAAATAAGAAAACTAAACAGCTAGGCATCATAAGCGATAGGGTATAGTGCAGCTCCATGCAACACCACATGCAAAGCTGATGGTAGACACGACCTAGAACTCCACATTATCGCCATTAAACTCCCAATCCTGACCTGCAACTATTTGGGGGATTGCAAGGGTGAGTACATGTCGTACTCAGCAAGTGTGGAAAGTATGACATGTGGCTGATTCAAATGACGAATATAATAATGGCTAAGTGCTGAAAAGTACATTAAAACATTTGAAAAGCAATATATTACATGTATATGAAATAAACCCATCATAAGTCATGTAGTTATCATAATACCAGTTCATATTCCATATCCATCATCACATACCAATATCCATATTCAATACAAGAATTCAATTCATAACCATCCATAACCATAATACCAACCATAACCATCCCAAATCCCAATTTTCCTCTAATCATGTGAGGGTCCAGGTTGCTCATAACCGGGAGCACGACTATCATGATAGTTTTAGACACACTCTGCAGAGGTTGTACCGCTTTACCTTTGTGTTTGTGATTTTATCACCTTTCGATGACTATAGAACCTCAATTATGTTGTCTCACACTTCCGCAGGTGTGTGGCCAAGAGATCACAAAATAGCCTTTACAAAGGGATTACTAGCCTATTTAGACCCCACTGAGGTTTCACCGGTGGTGATGCCTCCAACTGAGCACATCTTCAACCAAGGGCCCCCTCTTTAGCCATTCGGATCCCAGGGTAGTCCCACCTATCATCAACAAACCCAATCCAACTATCCCTTCCTCGAGCATCCTTAATGGTCCAAATAGCACTGGCAAAGCCCTAATTAATTAGCTATGCCGCACCCATACTTGGCCTTGTGGTGGCACTGTAAATCCTAAATGTTCACTCCATGAATTGGTCCTTAGATCTAAAGCAAGTAAACCACCATACATCCGACCCATCCACATACCAGGCATGCTTAGATCACCCATTACCATATCAGATTTAGCCAGTTCATGTCAACCACAATCTCATTAATGCATAATTAAATTAAGTAGTGTAGTTGTTCTTCCATCCCAATTAATTAAGCGAAGCAAAATAGTAAAAATCCCATCCTGACTCTCTACCATATATTCCAGGTGATAAGGGTGGTTAAACAAAGCTAGTAAACTTCCTATCATAGGATTCCCATCAAATTGACACAAGCATGCAGTTTTGCAAATAAAACATTTATTTCAAAATAGGATCAATATACTTCAAGGACACTTGCCTTGCTCTTGGGATTGGTTCGGGTCGAAGCCTTCAAACTCTTGGTGCTGTAGATCCTTCTGGCAATCTCTAGCACAAATCCGTCTAATCCACACAATAAACATACAAGACAAGAAACACAATCAAAGAGTGCACAAATATTACTCAATATGACATGACATGCATGATTAATGCAAATGCAAGGTGGACCTTGTTAATAGATTGCTTTTAAAGGATCACTAATTAGTTCTAATATTTTTTAACAAGTTTATACAGGTTTGAAGTTGATTAGGTCTAATTTTAGAATTCATTCGACACAATTTAACAAGGAAAATCGGACTAGTCCGCTAGGGACCGGACAAGTCCACACTGCGCGAGAACAACAGATTAGGGTTTTTTAGATCGACGTGAATTTGGAGATTTGGGGTAGAATTCACGTAAGGAAAAGAGAATAGAAGGTATACCAGGTGTTTAGAACTTCAATGAGTCAAGAAACATGGAGACAACACTTGGATCTTGATGGTCTAAGGTTGATGATGGACTTGGAGATGATTTGGTGATGAAGAACGAAACTTGATGGAGATCTTGATCCTATTTCATTTCCTTCTATTCTTCTTCTTGCTTGGGATCTCCTCCTCCCTCCTTGATGGTGGCTCTCCACGAACTATGGCTTTGGTGGGGTGGAAAAGTGGAAAATAGATGTCAAGCCAACGGGTGAGGTTGTTTATATAGAGGTCGAGGCTAGGGTTTAGATGGATTTCGAGTTTGAGGTTAGTAGAGTCTGGTTTAGAGTCCCACGTGGGCTCTAAAAGAGTTAGGCATGACATCCCTAGGCCAACTTAATGTGAAACCCAAGAAACAAGTTGTAAAACAAAAGATCAACTCGGAGTCACGAAATATCGGACAAGTCCAAAAAGGACCGGACTAGTCCGATGTTAGCCTGAAAGAAATTGGACAAGTTTGGCCAAAAATCGGACAAGTTTGACTTTAGTCAGAGAGGAAAACGGACAAGTCCGCTGGAACACCGGACTAGTCCGGACAAGTCCAAGGACTTAGCAAATGTTCAAGGATTCTTGGAACACCGGACTAGTCTGCATAAAATTGGACAAGTCCGAAAATGTCCAGAGGCAAAATTGGACTAGTCCGCAACAAAAATGGAAAAGTTCGTTTGAAGTCAGAGAGAAATCGGACTAGTCCTCACCAAAATTGGACTAGTCCGCACTTTTCAGCATTTTAAGTGCGGTTTTGTTCCAAATCAATTTTAAACTTGTTCCTCTTTATGTGGACTAATTTTAAATATGTATATGAATGTAAGTAGGGCATGATGTATGAAAATGAGGGTGTTACACTGCGGGACTATTGTACTCCTTGTGATGAAGATTATCACCCCTCATGGGAACGAGTTTGTAAGATGTTATTTTCACATGAAATTACCGGTGCTGATGGTGTTGTGGGTAGGCATTGTAGACTCTTGTTGTTTTCAAATTTCAATTTTCTCTGCATAGTGCTAGTTTAATTTGAACTTGAACCTTTAGTGGAAGATGTGTTCCTTGCATGTTTAACCGCATCATTGCTCAATAGACTTGTATACATTTACAAAAAACTTACCAATTCTTGTATGCACTATTTAAACCTGTAATTCTAAATTTGTGGTTTATTTGTGTGCTTGTGATATATGCAATGTTGTTGACTGCTATGTTGTTATCATGAGATGATTAAGAGGAAAAAATGGCCTGGACGATTAGAGGACCGACTAGGGTCGACTAGGATCGATTAGTCACCCTAGTCGACAATTAGTCGTCCTAGTCGACCTAGTCGGTGGGTAGGCGACTTGGGTCGACTAGGCGACTTGAGAACATTGTGAATTGTTAATTGTTATTGTTTAATTGTTGATATAATTGTTCTTGTTGGCTTTTGATACAAGCAATACACATGCCTAGCTAATGTCTTGGTCAGTCGCCTCAAACCCTAGAATGGAACTTGGTCAATCACCTTGGTCAGACGCCTTAAACCCTACAATGCCTTATGAAACCCTAGAATGCTTCCATCTTTTTCTTCATGCAACACTTCATGTAGAGTTAATATGACATTCATTATATTTTTTTTCTTAATAGTTCTAGCATGGAAAGCCCTAAGAAGACTGCTGCTGGTAGTAACAATAAAGAAGACAATGTAGAATTTAGTGACTCTAGCAGTTCAGGCTCCTTTCACAGTCCATCGGATCCTTTTCCGAATATAAAGATTAAAAAGACTTCAGGGGATCTCAACCATGAATATGATCCTGCCGACGAGGTATGGATCACGAATCTTAACTTTAGCAGTTCAAGTTAATGTTGGTTTTCAAGTATACAAAGTCTTATAATTCTGACTATATTTGGAATGACATGGTGAACAACTCTTGCACCCCAAATCGTTCATATGTCTATGCGCCCTACATCATGTTCATGATAGAAAAAGTCACTGGAATCGAGTTTGTGAAGGATGTTGAGCACACTCCCCTAAGGCCCCAGAAGCCTCCCCAAGCTACTCTCCAATCTGCTCCTTCTCTCGTGTCTAGTGAAGAGGCTCCAAGGAGAGCTCGAGGATATGCAAGGACTGCTCCCGCCACTAGAGACCCTCCTCAAACAGGGTCCCCCAGTGGCATTTTGAAGTACTTTGCAACCATTTTTGGCATATGCAAGAAGGCTGAGGTAAAGCTTCACAAGCTGAACAAGGCAAGGAAGGCCGACATGAGGTATGTCAAGGAAAATGTCAAGCATATCTGCCAGAAGCTGGAGATCAAGCCTATTGGATCTCCCACTATCTCGGATGACTCTGCATCTGACTTCACTGAGCTTGGACCTTTGACTCCTTCAGAGCTTGCATATTTTGGCATCAGGGGCACTTCGAGTGGATCCGCTCCTCCTCCTCCTCCTCCTCCTCCTCCATAGCCTAAAGATGAAGATGAAGATGAGGAGAGGACCAACAGCGATGAATGAGGGCACTAGATCCCTCCTCTCCCTCCTTTTTGGTGTCTTGATGCCAAGGGGGAGAGATTGGGGGGAGTCACTAAGTGTAGCTGTAGGTAGTGAGGAGAGCTCCATTTGTGTTCTTTTTGAGTTGTAAAACATTAATGCTCTCTTATGCTTTTGGACTTGTGATGTGGTACAATGACTATGTCTATGCTTATGCTATTGAAATCTGTGATGAAAGTTTTATATAATATGTGCTTATGCTCTGAAATTGACATTGTGCTTGATGTTGTTAAATCTATGTCAATTATTTATTTCCCATCACAATTATTGTTCACACACATGTAGTTTGGAACCCCACCATAAAGAGTGCACATATGCCTTATGTTGTCATGCTTAATTTGTTCCAAACACATATGTGCACACTTTATGACAATTCTGCATTTTTTAATCATTTTTGTGAAATCTCATTAGTTATCATCAATCACCAAAAAGGGAGAGATTGAAAGTGCATCTAGGCATCCCTTGTGGGTTTTGTCTGATTTATGACAAACAAATGAGATCCTAACCAAATTGTTGAGATGAGTGCAGGTTTTAATGAAATTATGAATAAAACACAAAAAGAAAGGAGAATGAGGATCTATATGGAAAAGAGCTCAAGAGCTAAATAGATTAGATCATTGTGTATGGAGTGTGTTGGAGAAACACACCCCAAGAGCTCAAGCACAAGAAAACTCATTCACTGCACAAATTTACACAGGGCCGGACTAGTCCGATAACACCACGGACTAGTCCGATAATCCCTCTGTTCAGAATCGGACAAGTCCCCCCCCCCCCCCAGTGCGGACTTGTCTGCACAGTCTAGGTTTATACCGGACTAGTCCGATATAACCACGGACTAGTCCGATATCTTTCTGAGTAAGATCGTACTAGTCTTCCCCAGTGCGGACTAGTACTCAACACTTCACAGCTTTACACGAAATCAAACAAGTCCGATATCACCACGGACTAGTCTGATATCCTTCTGACCCAAATCGGACAAGTCCAATACATGATTAGATTAGTCTGAAAAACCTTCTGACTAAAATTGGACAAATCCTCCAAGTGCGGACTTGTCCCCAATTAACTAAGGGTTTCACCACCACCGGATAAGTCCGATATGTGCCGGACTAGTCCGAACTTTTCCAGAGACAAAAACGGACTCGTCCGCCCCTAGCTGGACAAGTTCGATATTTCGAGGCACTTAGGGTTTCCCACACGTCGCACACCGGACATGTCCAGAGTCCACCACGGACTAGTCCAGACTTTGAAAACCCTAATGGTAACCTTTGGAAACTCTAGTATAAATAGAGGTGCATCGCCCCTAATCAAACACTCTCGACTCGCAGCACCGTCACACCCTCCAAGAGCCTAGAAAACACGTCTCTCCACACAATTCAACAAAAGAAAGATAAGATTTGTGTGGATCAACTCTAGATCAAAGGAGAGACACAATCCTTCATGTTTGAGCTCTTGGGTTTGATTCTCTAGCACACTCCTATTGTTTTATTATAGATCTTATGAGTGTGTTCTTGGTGGTGTTCGATTTGTAATCTTGGGGATCCCTCAACTTGTGAGAAGGCCCATTGAACTTGGTGATTTACCCTTTGTGATTAGTGGAAGAGAATTGTCCTCCATGGCGATTCAACGAGGGTAGGGTTGGAGAAGACCCGGTCCTTTTGTGGACTCCTCAACATGGATGTAGGTTACCTCTGTTGGAACCGAACCACGGGATAAACTCTTGTGTCAATCTTGTTCTTATTTTTTCATATCACATTCTAGGGTTTACTTGATCTTGCATATCTTACGTTAAAACCTTGAAACTAACGACTACCTTGTGCTATACTAAGTTTAATTGAAGCAATGTACTCTAGTTACATCTTAATTTCCGCTGCATAGAGTACTTAGATTGAGATCATTGATCTAACTTGATCAATCAAGTCCGCATGCACCGGACTAGTCCGCACACTACCAGACTAGTCCGATTTCTTGGTATTTGATCAAGTTGCTAAGTGTTGCAGGTTCCGACTAAAATTCAAAAAGGCCTATTCACCTCCCTCTAGGCCACATTCATAGATCACACCCAATGTATCAGAGGTACAAGTTAGAAGGTATGATACACCTTAGCCAAAGAATGACGAAACCTACTCAACGCATGTTCAGTGCACGTCGTTCGTTTATAGCTAAAGGTTATGATTAACTTAGCCAAGGAATAACAAGGTACAACCAACCTATGGAAATCTTGAGGTGTGGATGAGCGACACCGACAAAACTCTCCTCGACCACACTCATGGAACCCATTGAACACTACAGGAATCACGATCAATTACGTCGGCCAGAGCCGACGTAACTAAGCCCAAAGTCAAAGTAAGTTACTCAATTACATCGGTTTTTACTTAATTACGTCTATTGTTGGCGAATGTGGCAGTTTGGACATAATTAAGGTTACTTACGTCGATCGCCGACGTAAGTTACTTACTTACATCAACCAGCTCTTAATTATGTCAGCGGTAAGTATCCGACGTAAGTTTGTACATACATCGGCCGCCCTCAGCTGACGTAAGTTACATGGTCTAATTTACGTCGGCTATGGTAGGTCGACGTAAGTTTTGATGTCTAACTTAAATCAGTATGGTCGGGCCGACATAATTTAACCTGGGCTAACTTATGTCGACCTTACCATAGACAATATAAGTTATGTTTTTATTTTTTTTAAACATAAACTGCCTGCCTCGCACAATGGCGAGATCACAGAACATACATATTATACAAACAACAAACAATCTAAACAGACAAGTCGCAAATTATTTGACAAACACACAAAAAACAACACAAACTCCCAACCGGGCTACACGCTAGCCCCTCGACTACCTACAGAGCCGAAAAGGTTGTCTCCGCGCGTCCCTCCGGGTGGTGGTAGCTATGTCGAAGGAGTTTGCATTGCCGTCGCCTAACCCTGCAAAAGAACATTAGAGTTACACATGTTACAAATTCATCTAACACTTTTCCTCTCCCTCTCTCTTTCTCTCACTCTCTTCCTCTCCCTCTCCCTCTATCTCTTTATCTCTTTCTCTCCCACTCTCTTCATCTCCCTCTCCCTCTCTCTTTCTCTCATTCTCTCACTCTCTTCCTCTCCCTCACTTTCTCTCCCTGTCTTTCTGTCACAATATCTCTCTTCCTCTCCTTTCTCATTCTCTCACTCTTCCTCTCCATCACTTCTCTCTCTTCCTCTCCCTGTCTAGCATCCTCTCTCTCTCACTGTACCCTTTCTCTTGCACTCCATCTCTGCCTATCTATATCTCGCTTACTCCACCTCTATCTCACCCCTCTCCCTCTCTCTCTCAACCTATGTGTATCTCTCTTACTCTACCTCTATCTCACTCTCTATCACCATATGTTCTACCTCCTCTCCCTATGTCAAATAGTGAAATGAATATGACGATATTAAAGAAAAAGTTTATTACCAGCACCAGGGGCATCTGTGCTAGGGGCGTTTGTGCCGGGGTCACCTGCGGCAGCAGAAACAGAGGAATCTCGATCTGAAGACTGCTCTGTCGAGCAAGAGTCTGCCATTGGAGAATATTAGAATATATATGTTACTGGAATGCAATGAAATTAAACTACGGTAGTTTAAATTACTTACCACCACTGTTGCTTGCATCCGGGCCATGTACAAGCACATGACCTCCTAGAAGGCCCTCGACCTCTCCTGCTCCTCCCTCACCCTCTCCTGCTCTGCCCTCTCCCTCTCCTGCTTTGCCCTCGACATCTCCAGCTCCGCATAGGTCTGCGCCAGCGTCTCCTTCAAGGCATTGAGCTCCAACTAGGTCTGCGAGAGATGACCACTTGACGGCCCAATGGATGAGGCCTGCATCGATGAAGTGCCTCTCGGAGGTCGCGCCGACCTCGAGTTGACAACTCCATAAAAAATGGCAAAACCTACCAAAAAATGAAAAATACTAAGTAGAAGAAGATAGATTTAAAATAAAATGAAACAAATGACCAACTCACCATCCATGGGCCTTCCCACCTCCGCTCGCGTACACGGCTTGGGGGTCGGTCAACGCATTTTCCCAATTGTAATCTTTGTCGTGTATCTTCGCAACCCCCTGCGTGTACTCTCCTAAAATACAAAGAAATCTTGTAAGCGTATCAATAATAGTAATAGTATAATGAAGTTGATTAATTTTGAAAAATTACCAGTCGATCGACCGCGACCTGACTGCACTGCCCTGGCTGAGAAGGGTCACTTCCCTTGTGACCTCTCTTCCAAACCCGGGTTGGGGTCGGCTCCTGACCGGTCTCTCGCTCCTGTATAGTTGTGTTAGTGAGACAAATATATTATGAACACAAAAATGAACTTAAACTGTACTTACCATGTGTTTAGCCAAACACATGTAGCCATCGCCGCCGTAGTTGTGCTTGCCCTCGGACTCGAGGCGGCACTATCTTGCCTTTATGGACCTAGCGATGAAAGAATCACTAGCCCAGTGCCGACACGGGGCTACGTATGCCTCGGGTTGACCTTGTATCAAGGAAATACTAACCTGCACATATTTCATAATTCATTAATGCAGTTAAGATACATAGGTATTGTAAATTTTTAACAATAAAAACTTACCTCCGAGTACTGATCCTCTGTCAAGTTGTCGGAGTCCTTCCTAAATGGGACCCCTTTCCTGCTACTGCTGCCAGGGGTGCAACTTACGCGTTGACGCCCTGGACCCGGGCGTTCGACAACATCGCCATCGTGAGCTTCCGACCGTTGTAGTGGAACACGCGTCTCGCGTGCTCCTCCGTGCCTGGTTCCTCTACCTGGTACCTCAGTTGTAAGCAAACAAACATTTAAGTGATATGCATTAACACTTTTAACGAGTTGAAAAAATTAAACTTACTATAAAAGTTATTGTCAACTAAAATTTACCTCTGTGCGCACGTCACCTGACACCCGAGCCGCAAACTTTGGAACGTGCGCTAGTAGCTGGGAACGTCTGCTCCCAGCCGACGAGGTACCTGAGAAAGGGTCTCGTGCTTGCGCAAACCCTCTAACTGGCTTCCCCTTCCCCTTCCCCTTCGACGACATCCTGTTGCAAGGAATAATTGATTAATATGCTAAGATAATATACACATGTTAAGTTAGGAAGAAAATGTAACTTCATAAATTTCAAAATTCATCAACATCACGGTCATGCACCCTGCACCCTACTCCTTAAACCAACCCATCGATCTTCTTCGTCCGTGACCGTCTTGATTGCATTTTGTTTTCATTTCCGCATAGCAGTAGGCTTGACTAAGTCATCAATATCTTCCGTTTTTGTTTTCGTTTCCATTTCCGTGCCCAACTCGATATTTTGAGCGTCTCCAACTAAGTCATCAAGTCCTACACCGGGCTCGACTGAGAACAACTCTTGCAACTCTTCCTCTTAGTAGACCTCATCAACCTTAGCTTCCCCATGGTAATCATCATCTCCTGGAGCGTTTAACCGCTCACGAGGATTCACCTTATGTACACCCACGATGCTTTGAGTTTATTGCATGGATAAGGTAGATAGTACACTTGCTCCACTTGGTGTGCAAGAACTAATGGATCAAATCCTTTCAACCGTTCTTTGTGTTTTACTTTGACCATGCCAAATTGGTTTAGTCGAATTCCACAACTGGAATCAAACCATTCACAGTCAAAGAATATTGCTCGAATTACATTGTTTCCGACAAAAGCAAATTCAAGGATTTTTTAATAATCCCATAGATATGAGTATCACGTTCTTGAGAATCGACTGCCCTCAACACAATTCATGTATTACATGTTGCCGCGAGAGGACGAAGAGATTCAAAATGAGTTGTATGAAATCGAAAGCCATTGACGTCATATCAACTACAACTTCTCACTTTAACCATATCATAGGATAGTTGTCACAAATCTTCATGGACGTTGGCATCTTTTTGCACTGTCCAATATACAAAGTTATTAGAAAACTTTGTAAATGTTTGTAATTATAAGAAAATGTTGTTAATACTAATAAGTTAACAAGAAAACGTTACATGATCTCGAAACCAGGAAAGAAAATTAGGTCCTCTGTCTATTCCTTCTCGTCGCATCCTTTCTATTTGGTTGCTCATAGGTTGTTGTATATGTCTCTAATTTTGCTTGTCGAACTCAATGTACAAAAAGAGAATCTTTTAGAATTGATGTGTTACGAAATATGCTGATTAGCATAAATATAGGACAAACATTTACTCGAAATATTTCTCCATCTCATCCATATTAGCGTACATGTAGAGCAAAGCAACACACTTTTCTTCTTCGCTAACGTCGTAGGAAGTGTAACTGTCAACACTAGTGCCTCTTGTTGCAAAAATTGAGAGATCGCTAATAAGGAGGTTTCCATATTGTACGGCATTGCTGAAGTATTGAAATTGTGTTCCTTTGCAAAGTAAACACTTGAGAAGTATCCTACTTCCTTAAGAGTAAAAGCTTCGGCGATGCACCCTTCAACCCTTGCCCTGTTACCAACCATTGGTTTTAGATATCTTGGTTCTCTTTCAATATGATACATCCACCTATATTGCACGAGACCGCCCACTTTCGCTTCAAATGGAAGATGGATTAGGAGATGTTGCGTTGGATTGAAGAACCCTTGAGGAATTTTGTTCCATCTTACACAATAGTACTGTAATCTCCTTCTCCATCTTACTCATCATCTCCGTCGTGATTTCATTAGCACAGAGTTGTCTATAGAAGTGGCTAAGATTGGCTAACACCTTCCACACCGCATCGTCAAAGTAGGCCTGAAACATAACAGGCAAGAGTCTTTCCATGATTATGTGATAATCATGACTCTTCAACCCAATAAGCTTTCCCGTTTTCACATTCACGGCTCGTCTAAGACTAGCTGCATAACCATCTAGGAATTTCAAACTTTGCAACCATGATTCGAGAACTTCTTTATTTTATTTAGGTTGAAGACAGAAAGAAGCGCATGGTTTACCACCATTTTTGGACAGCTCAAGAGTTGGACGGTACAACGCTCAACAAGTTCCTTTCGAGCCTTTAAATTGTCTTTCGTTTTTGCCTATCACGTCCATGCATGTGCTTACGATACATTCATCCTCTTACGCTCTTGATGCATGACATCAATGTTGTGCCTTAGAATCAACGACTTCACATACTGTAGCTCCCAAAGTCCACATATATGAGTCCAATTGTGTTCGTCTCTGTAACTTTCAAAATACCCAGGATGACCTTCATCTGGCACAAATTTGTCCAACATATCAGATTTTTCTGACCCGTTAACACGTTCCAGTGGTCCCTTAGTGACTTTATTGTCCTTTCTGAAGACATTCCTGCGTTTCCTAAACAGGTGATGGAGAGGCAACAAAAGTTTGTGACAATCGAAGTAAGATATCTTGCCTCCATGGGTAAGTCAAAAGCAATCGGTGTCCGAAGCACATATCGGATAGGTCAACCGACCGTGAGTTCTCCATCCAGAAAACATGCCATATGCCAGAAAATCATGGACTGACCACAAATAAGCAGCTTGAAGGTTGAATTTCTGCTTCTTGTAACAGTTGTATGCTTCGACTCCTGTCCACAACATTTTGAAGTCTTCGATCAATAGTTTCAACATCACATTGAGACGTGACCCAGGATGACCCAACCCAGGTAAAATGAGGCTAAGAAATGTGAACTCATACTTAATGCAAAAAAATCAGTTGTAGGTTGTATGGAATGATAAAGACAGACCAACAGGAGTAAGGTGTGGCATTTGTGCTGAACGGTGAGAACCCATCTGTTGCCAATCCAATGCGAACATTTCTCGCTTCATAGCTGAAATCTTGATCAAATTGGTCCAGCGCCTTCCATGCCTCACCGTCGGACGGGTGCACTATGACACCATTGTTCTGACACTCACCTTCTTTGTGCCATCTCATGTGTCTGATGTTTTTTCTTGAAAGGAACAACCGCTTCAACCAAGGTGTCACGGGTAAGTAATGAAGCTGCTTACGTGCGACTTCCTTACCACAGTATCACCATCATTATTAACAACTTTGACAAACATCAGTTTACCACATCTTAAACAATTTTTCTCATCGGCATGGTCTCTCCCGAAATTTAGGCACGCGCGGGCTGCGCGGGTAGAGTAAAGTACTATAATTACGTCGGCTACACTACTTACATCAGCCTAGGCTTTAGCTGACGTAATTAGGGAAGTACTTCCTTCGGCCATATAACTTACATCGGCCAGGGACCTGGGCTGACATAAGTACGTCATTAATGCCGTTGGCCACTTAAATTACATCGGTCGCGGATCCATGGCTGACGTAAGTTACTCTACTTACGTCGGCTTATAGTGGCCGATGTAAGTTACTTACTTCCGTCGGCCAACCCACGTAAGTTAATTTGGCCGACGTAATTATTCGGGTTTCGTATAGTGGAAGGCAACCCAACATCGATACTCAACACTCCAACGCCAAAGCCATGCTGCAACAAGGTTAGGCCAACCTCATGGCCTGCATTCGTTGTTAGGGTTTCAACCCCTATCACGGATCTTGACCAAGAACAAGCTTGGGGGAGGACACACACTTGAGGTAACTTGTATCACACAATATTTGCATGACTTTATTTTATTTCTTTCTTTCCACCACATTTGCATCTTTAAAAAAATATAAAAAATTAAAAAATATAATAATGTAGTATAGGTTAGGTTAATAAAATAAAGGATGTGCGGTAAAAATATTTTTACTTTGCATAAGTTGAAATGATGAATAGTTGCCCTGTTTTATTTTCTTAGGTCCCTTGCATACAACTTTGTATTCTCCAAGTATTGGGTTTATTGGTCTAGAATATTCTTGCCTGAAACTTGGAAATTGTGGGTAGCAAAAGCTAAGTCCAATTCTAGGTTGTTGTGGGATATGATATAGTGATAAGAGCTGCTAATATCCTAGTTGAAAGTGAAACTTGATTTCAAGGAAAAATATAAAATGGGAGTTCCTCATTTGATAAAAATTCCTTCCAAAGCCATATGATGATTTGAATTAGCTAAACCTTTTGCATATGCTATTTGCCTTCACATTGAGCTTGGTCAAACTAATATAGACCTATGTGAGAATCTTTTCATGCTTTTAAGATAGAGATTACACAGGCACATGTTAAACTTCTACACTAGAAGTTAGCAAAATTTTATCATACCATTCCACCACCAAAAAGATACTCCATGATTTTCATGCATTATACTTTCTCAAAATTACTGAAAAAAGAGGAGTAGACATGGCTACAAGAAAAAGAAAATGCATGCCCATGTATAGGAGCGTGAAAAAAAGAGAGAATAAGTAGCCATGTTTCATCCTCACAAAAAGAGAGTGCATACAAAGGAGTCATCTTCATATTTCCACTCAACAAATATTCTATCACACTTGCACAAATCTTGTTCAAAAGTATGATTTGTTTTCTCCTAAGGCTTACTCTTTTAACTTAGCAATACACGTGTTCCAAATATGCGTACTCTTGATCCCTACCAAGCTCCACATACAAGCCTTATTTATATGTAGGACAAGAAAGGCATTGCCTTGGCGAGGATACAAATACCACTTCTCACATAGGAGTGATTGAGTGCATCATTTGAGGACTTAAATCCAAACACCATTTGGTATTCTCCAGAAATTTGAGTGGAACTTAAAACATTAGGGGATGCATGCTCATTTTGCTGTTATCTCCTTCATGTAAAAGCCCTAATTTTCATAATGCAAACTTCAGTTAGAAAGACTATAATTTTTGAATGATAAAAAGAAATAAAAAGGGAATGAGAAAAACAAAGTAATTCAAACTCCAAAAGAGGTAATTTAAAAGAATAAACTTAACTACTATTCAAATGAGTTTAACATGAAATTCAGAATCAAATTCTCCATCTTCACTTTAGCCTTCCCACAAATAACAAGAAATTTTTGTACTGAATTAGGTGCTGGAATTGAATGTGCAGAGATGTGGATGAGGGAGAGTAAGTGGGACCCACCTGTCATTTTGAGAGTGCTCTGTTCTTTCTTCCCAGGGAGACACCACACAGCATGCAATTGCCACAGAGCTGCCTGCTTGCTTGAGGTCGCATCCTGCTGCATACAGCACGCCCAAGGCTCTTCCTTATCTTCCTCTATGCCTCAAAGTCGATCACTCTCCTCTGTTCTTCATTCCTGGCGCAGAAATCTTGTAACACCCAAGTTCTTCACTGTTCAGCAAGAATTAAGCAAGGGTACTCGGTGTTGATCAGTTTTATTTGCCTCTCCTCACTCCCCAACATCTTGCGCAGCTTTGTGATCATTTTCTTGCGCATCTAGGCCACCCCCGAAGCTGTTCACCTTGAAACCGTGACCGCCAGAGATCTCTCCTGTTTGCCGCCTCTCTGCTCCACCGTCGAACTGGCACTCCGGTCAGTTTCTCACTTTCTTCCTTTAAGAGAAAACGTGTGTATATACTCCCTCTAGATGTTGGTAAAATTTGAGCTCATGCCATGCCTCCTAGCCCCCGTATTTCCATGTCTTCTGACGAGCTTCGGTTATGAACAGAGCTAGGTCACGAGCGAAATTCACTTTCTACATTTGAGTATTCCTTGTGCACGTGAGCTTTATTGTTCTACACGACCAGGCGCTTCATGTCGAAGAAAAACCAAAGCACTCCATCGACTATACACTGAGAAAACTGAGTTTTCCCAACCGCCGTGATTCTCACCGTCGGTCTACCGCCGACTCTCCATTCCGACGCGTTTGAACCACTTTGGCAACCTCTCCCACGTTCCCTATATTCTCAGGAGCATTTTGGAGGTCTGCCCGTGCAAAATAGAGCACCGTAGGGCCCGGCCGACAAGGCCGGAACCCTAGATTCTGCCGCCACCATCGCGCACGCATTTTCAGCCTCTGCCGCCGTGCGCCGACCCGACCGTGATGCTCAGCGGCCCAGAATAGGGTTAGGCGGCAGGTTTTGGGATGGAAGACGGCCGGAAAGGCCATGCCGGCGAGGCACCGACGCCGCTCCCCGCCAGACCCGTCGGAGTCCCGAGGTTGAAGAAGGCCGTGTGGGGCAGGGCTGTCAGCCTCCGAGCCGAGGTCCCGGATCTGGTGCGGTCCGGTGATCCAATATGGCTACAGCCCTGAACCGTGTGCCCCCGTGTGGCTTAAATCTGACTGGTCCATTTTAAACGCGTGGGCCCCCTTCTTTATTCAAAATTTCCCATTTAAATTTAATTCCAGATTTTGCTCCAACTTTGAAAATCCATATCTCCTAGAATACCTGTCCAAAAATTTCCAAATTAATTTTGTTGGAACCAGGATGATCTATAATTTCAAGTGGCACACTTGGATCTGTATGAAAATCCCTAATTGGACCTCAATAATTCCATGAAGCAAAATGCTATTTTAATTAATTCCTGACACTTAATTCATTCAAAATTCCCAAACTTGGCCAAATACTTTTAAATAATTCCCTTTAGTTCCAGTAATAGATTCAGGTCCATTTGAGTTGATTTGAATAGCCAAATGGTGTTTACAATCTGTATGTACCTAAAAATTCCAAAATGTCCAGAAACTTTTCAGCAAATTGTCAAAAATTGTAAATTAAATATCTCATAGTATAATTTTTAGAAAATTATGAAACAAATTTTGTTGCGTCACTATTGATCTCCTCTAAACATAAAACAAAATTTTGGTCATGTTAAAGTGCATGATTGCCCATGAAAATTATGAGAAGTGTTTATCTACATTGAATTAGATAACAGAGACTTCCATGAATTGATTCCAATTTTGGCCAGAACCTCACCCATTGTACATAGTTCCTCTGTAAAATTTACAGAACCGGTGGCCATTATTTAATATAGTTATTTGTGTTTCCATTCAGCTGTAATAATACCAATATTGATTCACATGCATTATTCTTTGCATATCGAATAGTTGCCGAGCTCGAGGAGACCCCAGAGCCACTAGAAATCATCAACCTGGAGACTAACTTTAATCCCGTCTCGCAGCCAGGCAAGTCTCATTTTGCATTTAACAGCGTTTTAAACTTTGATTTGTATCACACTATATGGGTTAGCATGTATGTGCATTAAATCTAAGTTTCTTGGAGTTTTCTACATGAATTACCAGAGAACCCATGAGAGAAAGGTAGTTGGTTAAGTCCTCGATGTGTCCATGCTATGCTTAATGTTATAGTTGCTTCGGTAGAAGTCGAGTAGTTGAAATCTACTCATGAGTTCAGGATTTGGGTTCACACGGGATTGGTCGAGTGAGAGATTCACCATTTGGTTAAATATGAGACCGGGCATGGTGTAGGAGCAGCAAGACATAGGGGCCTATGAGCTGTAGCTATGCCTCTTTCGGTCAAGGACCGATTTGTGTGCGGCCCTGTTGAGCAAGTTTGAATGTAATGAAGGCATACTGGATATATGGGACCCAATAAATCGATGTAACTTGTCCATCTTAGCATCGAGGCATACCCCGCCGCCTTATAGGTGCGGGTTGAGAGCAGCAAGGTGTAAACCTGCTAGTGGGTACATCGTACTCCGTGTGGGGGCCTCCTGCTCATAGCTGTGGGACCGGTTCAGCGTGTAGGTAGTGGGTGAATGTTTGCCGCATAAAACTTCAGTGTAGTGTTCCTTCGCAGCTCCGAGTGTGAGTGTATGTGTCGTGCTATTCGGGTATCCCTGCAGGTGTATATCGATTCGAGTCGCCGTCCCTCACGATTATTGAGCACCGCTTGTTCATTGAGTCATGGCGTAGTTAATTATTTGGAGCTGAATATTATTGAATCATGCTTTATGGAATAATTATGTATTGATACTTGTATGTTTAGAACAGGTTGCTCACTAAATTTCATATTCATAAAGCCTTAATTTCCTGCTAAAAGCTGAAAGTAAGAAGTAACATTTAGGCAAGTCTATTATTGCAAACTTTTATTACGTAGATCCCGCAGATAGAGTTCCATGCTTAGTGGAGACGGTTAAGTCTTACTGAGCCTTCGCGCTCACAGTTGCTATTTTAAGTTTTTTGCTACAGATGATGATGTATATGATGAAGGTTTCACCGGTGAGGCATTGCCCCCATCGGGGTACACGACCGAGTGGCAACCCTCCACGGCGCCGTGAGTTTCACTTGTGTGTTGCACGTGTGATTCCGTTCGCGGGCTGAACGGAATGACTTTTGCATAGCTTAGGCGTGAGTGTCGAGAGTTATGAACTTATCTTCCACTTTAGTGTATTTTAATGTATATTATTTGTAAAAGACAAAGCTTGTATCACACTATGTTGTTTTATGTAATATGATGTACCTTTTTCTGTGTGCTATTGGCTGCCGCAATGCGATTCCTAGAATGTCGGGACTCCGGTCCCCAAAGCCTGGTATCAAAACCGCATTGGGAATAGCACACTTAAAAAGGATCGTATTACGAGAAAAATTTAGGGTTACGGTGAGGAATCAATAGTAGCCCACGTAAGGACTATTATTGGCATAGTTACTTAAGGTGAAAAAGCTAAAATATGTGTTATTATATTCTGTAACGATGCTCCGACGTCAGGTAAGTGGTAAGGTACGCCACCGCAAGCGGATTGCGATAAGCTCTTTGTACAAGAGGTAGTACGATGATTGTTCCCCCTGGCTTGGCACGGGAGTTAATATGAGTCTCTGAACCTTCCCATAGTTTTGGGAACAAAATGTTGTTCCGCGGCGTGCTTCAGGCAAAAGCGAGAATACCCCATTGTGTGGTAAAAAACACGAAGTATGCAACTCTAGAATGTTCAATGTTCAAAGGGCCATATGCAGCGCTGATCCTTAGCGCAAGAGATAAATGACGTGGGCACCTATCATGCGGTTGAAAAACATGTAGTGTCTTTTTTAATAAACACGCGAAAGCGCCTCCTACTAGTGCAGCATTAGGAAAAGACGTGGGACCCTGTCGGGTGGTACATAACCCGACGCGCCTCCTACTGGTGCAGCATTATGCAAAAATGTGGGACCCCCTGTCGGGTGGTAGAAAACCCGTCATGTACCTCGAGATGTGGCTCAGCTCGGGGCGGCCCGTATGGAATAATACGGGAAGGATGTCTTACTTTCATATATATTATTGTGACTGCCTGAAATGATCGCCCGTGCGGGCTGTGCTGTACAGCACCATAATGAGTGTTTTGTATATTGAGTGTCTTATGCAGCTACACTGACTGATAATATTGCGCTTAGAAATCGTTTGCGAGTGGACATCATTAAGGCCGCCGTTGAGATGCATGCCGGAATACCGGCTTAGAATTTTCACTTTTGTGAGGCACGTAGTACGGACATGTATCCAATTGATGCATTAACCACCTTGCTGTAAATGGAACTGAGAAGATGTAAAAGTACTTATATTAGCTATCGAGCTCTGATTTTGATCTAAGTTGTCACAATTGGAGTAGGTTTTGAAGTCACGGATTAAGAAACAGAGTGTTCTGTTTTCTGCCAGAAAAAGACCTGAATTTGAGAAACCATATCTCCCAGTAGAGAACTTCAGTGAAGGTTTATATTACATGGATGAAAAGTTTAGGAAGTCCTTTAAAACTGTTATGTTCACTCCAGAGCTGAATTCCCCTCTAACCTGTTCAAAATTTTAAAGTTCTAAATTTTGCCAAACTGGACAGAAACTGGAACCCTCTTTGGACTCCTTACTGTTTAGACCATATCTCACTCTAGAAAATTCGAAACGGGCCGTGCAATACATTTCTGGAATCCTTGTAATATGTATTACAATTTGGTAATCTGTGGCTGTTGAAAATTCTGAAGTTTTATATCTGGAAAATGTCGCCCAAAATCAGCATAAACAAAGGAGATACTGTCAAAATTTCGAGAAAAACTGTCAGTTTTACAATGCCATGTCTCCACAATTAAAAATTATCTGGATGCAAAACAATACATTTTGGAAATGTCTTGAAGTGTACTTCAACTTTGTAGTTCACCTAAAGATCTGATTCTGCCATTTACTTGGTTAAATTTGTGTTTGAGTACAGGCTGGTCAGGTTTCAACAGAAACTTCATCGGTTTGACATAATTCGGTCTTGTTATGAATCTGGTCCTTGATTTCACTTCGAGAAGTGTTGTAACAGACCAGGTGTCGATACTCAACCATTTACCAGTGGAATGGAGGGTTTGACCCACTCAAACCTCTTTTCTTTTTGACCATGTTTGTATCATATTAAAGATAAGAGAGCGTATTCGCACGATAACGCGCATAACGTCCCGCCGCGACCAACAATAGTCAAAATTAACTTCAATCCATGGAGTTCATTATTTGGAGCTTGCTATTGTAACATTGGTCCAGGGATTATTTATTTTGTACAAAGTATATACTTTATCAACATATGTTACCGTTATGCAAGTTTGGTTATTAATACACACCCTATTGTTTTCATCCTTGAGTGATCTTACAATATCACGTCTCATGTTGGATTCATGGTTGTTCCTGCAGAATGGTGCGCAACCGTAACACGGTTGAGATCGGTGGCTCGAGCCAGGGAGGTGATGACTCCCAACAACAGCAAACTCAGGATCAGCAACAGCCGACACCGCCACTGCCTCCGCCACCTCCTCTTCCGCTTACATTGGCGGATGTGGTTGCAGCAATGGTAGGTTCGCGCGACGAGCAGACCGAGCTGCTGCAAACCCTCATGTAGAACATGTCCCGTCAGCGGGGGCGCCCAGACGGAGGCAATCATTAGCCTCTACACAGCACCTACTCGGATTTCTTGGCGACTCATCCACCAGTCTTCACAGAGGCCGATGAACCTCTTGAGGCGGACAACTAGCTCCGCACAACCGAAGCAAAGTTCAGGTTGCTCCAATGCATTGAACAGCAGAAGGCACTCTTCAAAGCACAATAACTTCATGGCTCCGCCGGCGCATGGTGGGCGAATTACATCGCCTCTCTGCCCGCTGGTCACGCCGTGACTTGGACTGAATTTCGGGAGGCATTCCACGCCTATCACATACCTCCCGGGATTATGAAACGAAAGCTTCAAGAATTCCTTGAACTCAAGCAAGGCGGGAGGAGTGCTCACGAGTACTCCAAGGCTTTCAATCATTTGGCGCAATATGCGCCGGATCATGTGAACACGGAGGAGACGAAACGGGACTGCTTCTATCGTGGCTCGAATGCTAAATTGAAGGATGAGGTCGCTTTGTTTAATCGCAGCACATTCAATGAATTTGTCAATGCAGAAATTGTACAAGAGGACGCGACACGCGAGCTGGTGACAGAGAGGAAAAGGAGTGCCCCGCAGGGCAGCAGTGGTGGAGCTCCACAAAAGTACCGTATGGTGTACCGATCACTGTCCGGTCAAAGGTGGCAGCCACCGGCACGACCGCCGATGTTCCGTGGCCACCCGTTCAATGCACCAAGTTTCCGACCAACCCTGCCCCAGCAGCAGAAGCAATAGAGGATGATATCTCGTGCACCCCGACAGCAGCAGCATGCACCGGGTTTCCGTCCGCCGGTCTATGGTGGTCCAACTCAATAAACGTGCTACAACTGTGGACGTATTGGTCACCTCTCCTACAACAGTCCGACAAGAAAACCAGCAGACATACCAGGGTGCCAATCAACCCCGCAACCAGCGCAAGAAACCAAATCCCAAACCCGGCAACATCCACCACATCGCCATTGAGGACGTACCGGAAGGCAAACCCGTACTCGCGGGAACGTTCACTCTCATCGATCACGCCATTATCATACTTTTTTTATTCTGGAGCCACCCACAATTTCATTAGTAGTTCATATATTGTCAAGTACCAACTACAAATATTTCCTATGAAATATCCATAAGTGATTTGTTCACCGGGCAGGAAAAGATCAGCTCATAGTATGATTCGTAAAGCGCCACTGTGCATGGGTGGAAAAATATATCCAACCACTCTCATTATCTTAAATGGTCAAAAGATTGATGTCATATTATGTATGTCATGGTTACATCACCACGGTGCTGTTTTGGACATTGTTCCTTAAACCGTTCATTTGGATTCTTCACTACACAGTCCACATACTCTCATTCTTGATCGACCCAGTCAAGAAATCGCAGCAGCGTACCACACTGAATCCATTTAGATGGAAGACATTTCGGTGGTCTGTGAATACCCTTATGTGTTTCCTGATGATCTACCGAGCATGACACCCGAACGTGACGTGGAGTTCAAAATTGAACTTGCGCTGGGAACCACACCGATCTCTCGATGACCTTACCGAATGGCGCCCAATGAGCTAGCTGAATTAAAGGAACATCTAAAGGACCTGCTGGACAAAGGTTTTATTTGCCCAAGCTCCTCACCTTGGGGCTGCTCCGCGCTGTTCGTTTAGAAGGACGAAACGTTGGGGTTATGCGTGGACTATAGCCCGCTAAATGCTGTGACTATAAAGAACAAGTATTCACTACCTCGCATCGACATTATTTTTGATCAATTAGTGGGTGCTAAGGTATTTTCCAAGATGGATCTTTGGTTCAGATATCTTCAAATCAAAATTCGGATGGAAGATATACCAAAGACGGCATTCTCGACGCAATATGGACTGTATGAATATCTCATCATGTCTTTTGGTCTCACGAACGCTCCGCCCACTTTATGTATCGTATGAAATCAGTGTTCATGCCGGAGTTGGATGAGTTCGTCGTGGTCTTCATTGACGACACATTGTTTTATTCCAAGTCGGAGGAAGAACACGTCGAACACTTGCATATCGTGCTCTAACGATTGCGAGACCATAAGCCCTATGCAAAATTCAGCAAGTGTGAATTTTGGATCAGTCAAGTGCCATTCTTGGGACACATTATTTCAGCTGAGGACATCGCTGTGGACCCAAGTAAAATTGTTCAAGTGCTGAAATGACAATATTCAAAGTCCGTACATGAAGTCCAAAGCTTCCTTGGTTTAACGGGATATTATCGGAGGTTCATCCCGAACTTCTCAAAAATTGCTAAACCTATCACGGGGTTGTTGAAGAAAGGCACCAAATATATTTGGAGTGAAGCAAGTGAAAAGGCATTTCAAACGTTGGTGAAGCATCTCACAACAGACCCGGTTATAGCTCAATCGGATACGATGAAACCATCTGATGTTTATTGCGATGCATCCGGCATCGTTATGGCTGCGTTCTTATGCAAGAAGGATGTGTGGTCGCATATGGATCACGGCAGCTCCGCAATCATGATCAGCATTATTCTACTCATGACCTGGAGCTTGCAGCTGTGGTGCCTGCTCTAAAAATGTGGAGGCATTATTTGCTTGGAAATCTGGTTCACCTCTACACCGACCACAAAAGTTTGAAGTATATCTTCACTCAGATGGAGCTGAACATGAGGCAAAGAAGGTGGTTTGAACTGATCAAGGATTATGAGATTGAGATTCACTATCATCCCGGCAAAGCTAATGTGATTGCCAATGTGCTTAGCCGCAAGTCTCATGTCGATACCTTGACCATCATGCCTATGGAAGAGGAAGAACCGAGTCTATACTTAGTTCCATATGGAGCTTTATACAATCTTGCTCTCATTCCCACAATCCGAGAGGAGATTATTGAAGCTCAAAACAAGTAGAAGGGTATGTCTCACATACTCAAGAGAATGGACAGCGAAGGGATGTAGTGCTTTCAAAGAGATGAATATGGTGCTTTATGGTTCAAGAATCGGATCGTAGTGCCCCGTGGCATGGACCTTCAAAAGAAAATATTGGACAAAGCTCACTTGTACAAATATTACATTCATCCAGGCAGCAATAAAATGTATCAAGACTTGAAAACTATGTTTTGGTGGAAACGGATGAAGCGTAAGATTGCTAAGTACTTATCTGAGTGTGATATGTAACGGCAAGTGAAGGCTGACTATATGAGGAAAGCGGGACAACAGCAACTGCTGAATATTCTGGCTTGGAAATGGGAGGATGTAAGTGTGGATTTATCCGTTGGATTGCCACTCACATTCCAGAAGCATGATTCGACTTGGGTAATAGTCGACTGACTAACCAAATCAGCACAATTCATTCCGGTAAATGTCGGATTCAATGCCATGAAGTATGCAGTGTTGTACATATCGAGAATCGTGTGCCTACACGGCATTCCTCGCACGATTATTTGAGATCGAGGTTTGCTGTTCGCTGCTCCTTCCTGGGAGCAGCTGCACGCCTCGTTGGGTACTAAGCTGTTAGAAGCTCCACCTATCACCCGCAGACCAATGGACAAACTGGGCGGGTGAACCAAGTACTTGAAGACATGTTACGCGCGTGTGCCATCCACCATGGTAAAAATTGGGATGATCATTTGCCGTTGGCAGAATTCTCGTACAACAATGTTTATCAAGTGAGTATTAAGATGGCACCATATGAAGCTCTCTACGGATGAAAATGTCGCACCCCACTGAATTGGAGCAAGACATTCGGGATTGATCTAGTCAACGAAGCTGAGGAACAAGTTCGGATCGTTCAAGCGAACTTGAGAGCGGCTCAATCTCGACAGAAGAATTATGCGGGCAAGTGGCGTCACCGGCTGTAATTCAATGTCGGGGATCACGTATACCTACGCGTATTTCTGATGAAAGGAATTCACCGGTTTGGAGTAAAAGGAAAGCTAGCTCCCCGGTTTATCGGTCCGTTTGCTATCATGAAGAAGTGCGGACCTGTGGCTTATGGATTGGAATTGCTGGCATCTCTCGCTGGTATCCACGACATTTTCCACATATCTCAGTTCCGGAAATGTCTCAAGTTCACAGCTGCAGTCCACACGGATGAAATCAACGAGTTGCAACCGGATCTCACATAATCCAAACATCCGGTTCAGATTCTCGACGAGAAGACCCGAATCACACGGAATCGCATGCTGTGGTTCTATAAAGTGTTATGGAGCAACCATACCGCTGATGGAGCGACATGGGAATCCGAAGAATATCTCCGCTCCAACTATCAGGGTTTCTTATCGTCTCGTATCCGTTATTTTCTCTCCTACTTTCGTCTCATCATTGTAATCTCGGGACAAGATTCCTTTAAGGGGGGGGGGAATGTAAAATACCTAATTTTCATAATGCAAACTTTAGTTAGAAAGTCTAAAATTTATGAATGATAAAAATAAATAAAAAGGGAATGAGAAAAACAAAGTAATGCAAACTCCAAAAGAAGGAATTCAAAAAAATAAACTTAACTACTGTTCAAATGAGTTTAACATAAATATTTGAGTAGACCATTGGATTCCAAATATTTGAAATAGTCTCCCTGCAAACTTTCATAATTTTTGAAGCAAGTTTGCTATTTAATTCAATAGCTACATTGAATTCAACTCAAATTCAAATTCAAGTTTGAATTCGAATGGACCTTCGTCAAATCAAAGATCTGAATTCAGAATCAAATCCTCCGTCTTCAATTTAGCCTTACCACAAATATCTAGCAATTTTTGTACTGAATTAGGTGCTGGAATTGAATGAGCAGAGACGTGGAGGAGGGAGAGCAAGTTGGACCCACCTGTCATTTTAAGAGTGCTGTGTTCTTTCTTCCCAGGGCGACGCCACACGTCATACAATGGCCACAGAGCTGCCTGCTTGCATGAGGTCGCCTCCAGCTGCATAAAGCATGCCCAAGGCTCCTCCTTATCTTCCTCTAAGCCCCAAAGTCGATCACTCTCCTCTGTTCTTCATTCCTGGCGCTGAAATCTTGTAACACCCGAGTTCTTCACTGTCCAGCAGGAATTAAGCCAGGGTACACGGTGTTGATCAGTTTTCTTTGTCTCTCCTCACTCCCCAACATCTTGTGCAGCTTTATGATCCTTTTTCTGCGCAGCTAGGCCACCCCTGAAGCTGTTCACCTTGAATTCATGGCCGCCGAAAATCTCCACTGTTTGCTGCCTCTCTGCTCCACCATCGAACCGGCGCTCCGGTCAGTTTCTCACCTTGTTAATTTAAGATAAAACATGTTTATATACTCCCTCTAGATGCTGGTAAAATTTGAGTTCATGACATGCCTCCTAGCCCTCGTATTTCCATTTCTTCCGACGTGCTTCGGGTATGAACAGAGCGTTTTAAGCTTTGATTTGTATCACACTATATGGGTTAGCATGTATGTGCATTAAGTCTAAGTTTTCTTGATGTTTTACACATGCATTACCAGAGAACCGAAGAGAGAAGGGTAGTTCATTATGTCCTCAATGTGTCCATGCTATGCTTAATGTTATAGTTGCTTCGGTAGAAGTCGAGTAGTTGGAATTTACTCGCGAGTTCAGGATTTGGGTTCACATGGGATTGGTCGAGTGAGAGATTCACCTTTTGGTTAAATATGAGACAGGGCATGGAGTAGGGGCAGCAGGACATAGGGGCCTATGAGCTGTAGCTGTGCCTGTGTCGGTCAGGGACCGATCCATGTGCGGCCCTATTGAGCAAGTTTAAATGTACCGAAGGCATACTGGATATATGGGACCCCCTAAACCGATGTAACTTTTCCACCTTAGCGTCGAGGCATACCCCACCGCCTTATAGGTGCGGGTTGAGAGCAGCAAGGTGTAAACCTGCCAGCGGGTACATCGTACTCCGTGTGGGGGCCTCCTACTAGTAGCGGTGGGACCGGTTCGACGTGTAGGTAGCGGGTGAAAGGTTGCCGCATACAACATCAGAGGAGTGTTCCTTCGCAGTTCCGAGTGTGGGTGTATGTGTCATGCTATTCGGGTATCCCTGCAGGCGTATATCGATTCGAGTCGCTGTTCCTCATGATTCTTGAGTACCGCTTGTTCACTGAGTCGTGACGTAATTAATTATTTGAGGCTGAATATTATTGAATCATGCTTTATGGAATAATTATGTATTGATACTTGTATGTTTAAAACAGGTTGCTCACTAAATTTCAGATTCATGAAGCCTTAATTTGCTGCTAAAAGCTGAAAGTAAGAACTAACATTTAGGTGAGTCTATTATTGCAAACTTCTGTCCTATATTACGTATATCCTGCATATAAAGTTTCATGCTTAGTGGAGACGGTTAAGTCTTGCTGAGCCTTCGTGCTCACGGTTGCTATTTTATGTTTTTGTTGCAGATGATGACGTATATGATAAAGGGTTTACCGGTGTGGCGTTGTCCCCGTCGGAGTACACGGGCGAGTGGCAACCCTGCACGCCGCCGTGAGTTTCACTTGTGTGCTGCTAGTGTGATTCCGTTCGCGGGCTGAACAGAATGACGTTTACATAGTTTAGGCTTGAGTGTCGAGAGCTATGAACTTATCTTCCGCTGTAGTGTATTTTAATGTATATTATTTATAAAAGACAAAGCTTGTATAACACTATGTTGTTTTATGTAATATGATGTACCTTTTTCTGTGTGTTGTTGGGTGCCGCATTGCACAACACCACCCAATTGCGATTCCTGGAATGTCGGGACTCCGGTCCCCACACTTCAACCACCCCAGAAAAGGACGAGGCATAAGCCCCATAAAGACTAAGAAAAAGGGTGAGGTACCATAGCCAATTTATTCAATGCAAGGTAGAATATTTTGTTGTGCACTTGGTATTTTTGCAAAATAGGATATTGTAGCAACTCCTGATCAACAACCAAAGTCATTATCTTTGCCTTGGGGCGAGCAAAGGTTAAGCTTGGGGGAGTTTGTTGATAGTCATTATATACCAATTCCGACCATCAATATAACTCAATTATGTGAAGGAATGTGTCGGTGGATTTGGATCCGGCAGATCTCCCGACACTACTAAAGTGTTAGAGGAGTTTGTGGTTCGGTGTGGGCGCACGAAGATTCAAGAAGGTGAATTGAAATGACACAGGAGACACAGAGATTTACATGGTTTGGGCCGCCTGAGCGTAATACCCTACTCCACGGGATGTGTTGGTGTTGTATTGGTTGTCTGAGCTCAAAGTGAGTTCAGAGTGTAGAGTGAGCGTGTCAAGCGTATCGAGCATCTATGGAACGTGTTCTATGTATCGTAGGCCTGTCCTTTTATAGTACAAGGGCAGGCCGTTACAAGTTAGCCTGGCCCGACATGTGGCCCCAGCGGTTACTGATATTGATACACATTCAACTCATTTAATTGCCCTTAATGACCGAGTTATGGGCTTTGACAGCACCATTACTGGTAATTAAGGTCGTCCGATCGTGTGTCATTAATATGGTATTAATGACACTTAATCGGGTCTTGAAGTCCTTGATTCCCCTTTGAAGATCCGGAGCCGTTGTGGAGTCTTCCGGAGGTTAGAGGCTGAAGATTCGACGGCCGGACACGTGGCAGCTCTGAAGTGTACTATGGGAAACAGATAGCTTCGGAGCTACCTGACACGTGTCAGTTCCGGAGCTTTCCTCGATCTGGGGTTAGGTCCTGGGGGGCCATTTCGGTACATAGCCCGGAGCTTCCCCCTTGTGGGCAGTAGCTCCGGTTTGATAGTCCACGTGGCGATCCTGGGACTAACCATGTTGGAGAAGTGGGTCCGGTTATGTCTGACATGTGGGCCTCCGATGGTCTTCAAATCAAGTAGATGACTTTCCCTTGAGATCTTTGTAATCTCAAGGGGTGTATGGTTCCCAGGGTACCGACAGTGGCCCCCTGGGCCCACCTCTGGGGAAGACCCCTTGGGTGAAGTCATTCCGCCGGAGGTGGGTCCATCCTCGCGACTTTTGAACTGAGTATTGAAAGGTCTTCGGATGTGCCGTTGGCGATGGTTTGGAGTTAAATTCTCGTCGTGTGGCGTATCCCGCGTGCGGCATATGAGATCTTTGGCATGCGGATCTCCCGCAATTGAAGGTCGCCGGTTCCCCATACGAAAACCGTATCGGTTCCGCGCGCCTTGTCAGGCCGCCGCCTTCGGGCTTCCCGACTCATGATGACAACCGTTTGCCTGGGTAAGAACCTCGACTTGATCATCGGGGTGGTCTCGGGCCCTCTTGTTATCGGCTGGGTGGAATTTTTGAGTGGTATCTTCGACTTCCTTGCGGTTTCCATCCAAGCGTTGCGAGGTCTTACTTAAGAAGGAAAGTGCGCACCATCTGGAGTTCTTTACGCCTCTCATCCGATCTTGCGCTCAAACTCTCAACTTGTGCTTTGCTTTTTCTCTCTTGACTTGCTGTGCTGTGATGGAGTTGGGTCTCCGCGAGAGTTGTTTGAAGACCGACGGTGACCTAAAGAAGGTCCGGACCCTCATGGGATGGTCCTAGGACTTCTTCAACCGCCTGGTCCACGCCGGGGTAGAGCACCCGTTTGAGAAGGAGCACGCTGGCGAAATGGTGTACTTCTCTTCGTACGCCATGGTGGGGTTGATCCCACCTTTTCCTCCTTTTTCTTGATGCTGCTAGACTTTTACGGTCTGCAGCTATAGCACCTTGGCCCCCACTCCATTCTCCTTGTGTGTATCTTCGTCCACTTCTGTGAGATGTGGGTGGGCATCCCTCCTGCATTGAACTCTTCCGGACCTTCTTCACTGTCCATACCACCGGTAGGAGCAATGAGTACCTCGGCTTCTACTACTTCGTGAAGCGCAAGAAGTGCCCATTCAAGTACCTCCGGTCATTTCCCTCTGGGAAGTGGGATGATTGGAAGAAGGACTGGATAGTCATCTGGGTGGAGGAGCACGAGAGGCTGGAGCTGCCCGAAGGCCTCCCCAACATTGACACAACAGTCTGGAGTGAAGCTCCGGTGCTGGCGGACGCCTTCAACCTTGTTCTGACCAGGATCCGCCAGTGCGTGGAGGGAGTATTAACCCCTCAGGCGGTGTTTTGTAACTTCCTGGTCAACAGGTGGGCATCGCTGAAGAAGAGAGAGAAACTCGCTTGGGCCCTCAACAGCGTGATGGACGATGACCGGGTCGAGACCGGGCTGAAGTCCAACATGGTGGGGACAACCTTGGAGTTTCATATCAAGAAGTTCCAGCACGGCATCGACGTCGCGGATGACGACTCGACTCCGCCATCAGCATTTCTACCTCTGAACGTGGAAGTAGAGTTCAGTAGGGAGCTCCGGCGGAAGATGCCTATGCTTGACGACCTTGGTGTCGTCGAGAGAAGATCGATCTCCAGGGTGGCGATCCCTGGGCTTTCTGAAGGTGGTTCCGACCCTGCCCCGAAGCCAAGGGTCGAGGTCGTCGGCAAGGGAAAGGAGCCAGCGGACAAACCCTTAAACCGGAAGAGGAAGCTGCAGCATGCCGACGGAACGTCCGTCAGGCCTACCACGTCTGCATCGGCCCCTTCTCCCCAGAGGGGAGGTCTTCTACAACCACGGCGACTGTACCCGCAGCGGGGTCCTCCCGGGATGCTAGCTCCGGGCATGCGACTCTAGCACCAGGGCCAATTGAGGCCTCTAGGTCCGGAGGTTTTTTCCGATCGAGGGGGGCCTTGACTAGGGAAACACCCGTGGCTGCAACGAGTTCCAGGGGGCCTTCCGGAGCTTCCACGCATGCTATGACTAGCCCAGAACGCCCGGGAAAGAGGTTTCGCGCAAGCTGGTGCGGAAGCCTCCCAAGGTAATTTTTAATCTTTACCTTGGACAGTTTTTTAGTTGTAGTAACTATTTTTAAGTTTTTTCGTCCATCATCTGCAGTGTTCCCAAGAAGAGGAGTGAGGCTCCACCCTCAGCCACAGCAGCTGAAGCTGTGAGGGCGGAAGCTTCTGCTCCTGTCCCGGTGCTGCCCCAAGTGGTGGCTGAAGCTGCGACAGCTCCAGCACCAGCTGTCGTGGTCATGGACCTCGACTCATCCCCAGAGACTCTCGTGGTAGCGCCGGACCGCAGGAGAGAAGATGCGCCAGCGGCACCTGTCCCGGAGGTTGAAGCTCCGGGTCCTGGTGCTGAGATGATGGAAGCTCCGGCCGTTGAGCCGGAGGAAGCAGTAATTCCGGCCCCAGAGCCGAAAATTGTCGAAGCTCCGGCGGTTGAGCCGGAGGTGATTGAAGTCCCGGCGAGCGCGCCGGATGTTGAGGAAGTTCCGGCAGTTGGGCCGGCTACCTCTGAAGCACCGGCCGCAGAGCCGGCCGTTCTTGGAGCTCCGGTCGTAGGGCCGGTTGATGATGAAGATCTTCCGGCTCCCGAGCCGGTTGTTGCTGAGGCGTCAGTGCTCGAGCCCCCAGTTGAGGAGGTGCTCAGGCCGGAGCCAGAAGCAGCTCCTGCTCCGGGAGTGACAACACCGGAGGTACCCGCGGCTGAGCCGGAGTGCTCATAAGAGGTTGCTGGCCCCCTGCCTGAAGGGGTAAATGAAGACCTGGCGGCGGGGCCTTCGGAACCACTTCCGGAGGTCGGAACTTCATCAGCGGGACCCTCCTCGATGGCGACTGGGGTCATCCCGGAGGACGGCCCTAGTGCCATGGAGACCCAGGGGACCACTCTTGTGGAGTGGGACCCAATTTTTGTATCTGAAAACCCGCTGGAACTAGCGGAGGAGACCCCAGCAGGTCCGGAACCTATCCCGTTGTCATTGTCTATTGACAACACCTGTTCCAGTCTGTGTCAAGTTCAACTGGCCTTCTTCCACGACAGCGAGGCTCTTGAAGAGGAGCGCCAAACCCTTAGGCGGTGGCGTAACCGGCTCTACTTCGAGACCAAGCTGGTGCAGTCGAGGCTAGCAGATGACAAAGAGTGGATCAAGCGGGAGAAGGTCCGCCTGGAATACTGGGGCAAATTATTGGATGACAGGGAGAGTATGACTCGCGCTCTCGATGCTCAATCCTGGGAGATTTATGAGCAGACCAAAGCAGCTGACAGTGCGGCCGATGAATGCTAAGAAAGGCTT
This sequence comes from Tuctoria greenei, assembly GCA_036927565.1. Taxonomy (NCBI): domain Eukaryota; kingdom Viridiplantae; phylum Streptophyta; class Magnoliopsida; order Poales; family Poaceae; genus Tuctoria; species Tuctoria greenei. The sequence continues at coordinate 131,920,588 of JAYESD010000003.1, read as the reverse complement.
GAGGCCATTAACACTACTCTCATCAAGCACCAGGAGGCACTTGAGGAGACGGAGAAACGGCTCAAAGATGAAGAGTAGAAACTCCTAGAGTTGCGGGATGACATCCTGAGGAGGGAGGAGGAGCTCACCGAGAAGGTGGCTCTGGCCGACAAGGGCCTCGAAGAGCGCGCCAAGAAATTGGAAGAGCGCTGCACTGAGGAGGAGGAGAAGGCCTGGGTGCGAGGGTAGGAACTCTACGAGCAAGAGTGTGCCCTTGCTGCCAGGGAGAAGAAAGTGAGGGGCAGGGAGAAAGACCTGGTTGACCGCCGGAACAAGATCCACCTCTGGGAGGAGGATCTCGGAAAACTCGAGAAGCGAGTTGCTGAAAAGATTCAGCAAAACGCCAAAGAAGTTGAGCGCCTCGCTCGCGAGAATTCTAAACTGGTGGCGGCCAGGAGATCCTTGGAAGAAATGAAGGGCTTGAGGACTGTGGACTCCCTACAGATTTGGGAGTTCCTGAGCAAGGCCAACGACGCGCTGACACCGATGGGCTTCAGTCCCGTGCGTACGGATGATCCGGAGCCAGAGCCGGACCTGGCATTGCAGGCGTTGAGCTCGGCTGGTAGCAAACTCTCCGAGGTGGGCAACGTCATCGTGGACCAATTGGAGGTTGAGGGGCAATCCCTGGCGAAGAACATCGCAGAGTATGTGCTGACGTGCTACACCAGCCGGAATCCCCAATTTCCTCTGGACCCGGTGCTTGAAGGCCCCGTTGAAGTAGAAGGTGAAGCTGCCCGAGCCAACGTGTCGGAGGTTGCCCAGAAGGTCGCCCAATTCTTCCATAGGGTCTAGGACCATCTCTGTAGTTCTCACTTGTATTCTCTCTTCTTCTTCCTCAATTTTGTAATCCCTTGTCTCCAGATGAATGAAATCCCCAAATTTTTGTGAATTTCACTTTTTGTCTTCAACACTTTTGTCTTCACTTGGCCCCCTGGTAGATGTACACAATTTGATTGTGAACATGTACCAAGAGGATATTGTGTTTTGTTGAAGACTCATTTGCTCCGAAATTGTAGAGTGTAGGTCCGAAGTCTTCGATAGTGAAGGCCCCTAAGGTTGTCGGAGCTTAGAAGCTACGGCATTGTCTATCACCAGAGCTTAGTAGCTCCAGCAATAGTCCCTATCAATGCACAGAGCATCGATGGTTAGTCCTCCGGGGTGTCAGAGCTATTAGCTCCGGCAGTGACCTTTGCCAACACGTAGTTTGTTGGCAGCAGACTCCGTTTGCGGGGTCTTCTCACCATCTTTTATTTAGCATTGACAGCTGGTCCCCCTAGCTCTACTGGAGCTTGGTTGCTCTGGTGATGCTCGTTTTTAATGCTTAACATCGATTACAAGCCACCTAGGGGAGTCGGAGCTTTGTTAGCTCCGGCTTTCCTCCATAAACGTAGATTTTATTTTTCCTGCACACTGAAGCCAAGAAAAATAGTAAAATTCGTTTCTTACCTATAACTTCGTCGCGGCTTATGATTCTCAAGAAAATTTTAGGTCAAACGCGATTCTAAATACAACCGAATGCGTTGTCTTTTCTTCCAGATCCAATTGTACTTGGACCCGCCTTACTTCGGCCTACCGGGGTGTAGGTAGAGTGGCGTACTTAGGGTGCTTGACTAGGCTAAGTCGATAGCACACACCAGCCCTAGATTGGCTTGGCAGCATTCAGGTGAGTGGGCCAACAATATTTGAATCCAAAAGAATCGACAATACAACTCGAATCGTATATGAACCGGTCGAACTAAAATTTCTTAAGAATTGCACGTCTTTGTGATAGACAAGAAAGAAAAAAAATAAAAAACGTTGAGCCTGTACAAAATAAATGCACGTGGAGTCTGTTTCACATGAAGATGTCTTTCATTATAGGTCCGAGGTACAGGGGAAACAAGTACACTCTTAGGGTACGGAACCAGGCTAAGCGTGTTTTATTTCTCATTTGACCCAGGGTAGCTAGCCACACTTTTAGTCCTGAGACTGTGACAAGTGTTGCATGAACTTTGCGGACCTTCCGGGAAAGGTCCGGCTGTTCTCCCGGAGGAACTACCCGACTCTGTACAATGACTCTATAACATACACCTCAAGTTACTACAGACTCACCTCCGTGATATTAAGTGTAGAACTTACGGAGGTGCTCAATGTTCCAAGGATTTGGGAGAGGTGTCCCATCCTCGGTAGTCAAGCAAACGCTCCTGGGACGGGATACTTTAATCACTCGGAAGGGTCCCTCCCAACTGGGGGAGAGTTTGTTTAACCCTTATATGGATTGTATTCTCTGTAGCACCAGGTCGCCTTCCTCGAGCTGTCGGTTGTGTACATGCCGCTGATGATAGCGCCGAAGGGCTTGGCGGTATCGGGCATTTGGAACAGCTGCTTGGCACCTTCCCTCTTCAAGGAGGTCTAGGTCTTCACGTCGGAGCTGGTCCTGCGTGGCTTCATCGAAGGTCCGGATCCGGAGTGACCCCAAGGTGATTTCCGGAGGAAGGATTGCTTCAGCTCCATACACCAGGAAGAAGGGTGTCTCTCCAGTTGACCGGTTTGGAGATGTACTGTTGGCCCATAAAGTGGGCGGAAGCTCTTCAATCCAGTTGGCTCCATGTTTTTTCAAACGCTCATAGGTGCGCGTTTTGAGTCCTTTAAGGATTTCAGCATTTGCTCTCTCGGCTTGGCCATTGCTTGCTGGGTGAGCTACAGAGGCGTAGCAAACTTGAATACCGAGGTCTTCGCAATATCCTTGAAATGCAGAGCTTGTGAATTGGGTCCCATTATCAGTGATGATTTTGTTTGGGACTCCAAATCTGCATATAATGGACTGCAAAAAGTTGATAGCAGATTGCTTGTTGATTGTCACAACTGGAGTTGCTTCCGGCCACTTGGTGAACTTGTCAATGGCGACGTACAGGAACTTGTAACCTCCGATGGCTCTTGGGAAAGGTCCCAAGATGTCCATCCCCCACACTGCGATGGCCATGTAGGAGGTATCATTTGTAGGGGCTGAGCCGGTGTGTTAATTTGCTTTGCATGAAATTGACATGCTTCACATTTCTTCACCAGCTCAGTTGCATCCTGGAGTGCTGTAGGCCAGTAGAAGCCATGCCGAAAGGCTTCACCAACCAGCGTGCGGGAAGACGCGTGGTTCCCACACTCGCCTCCATGGATTTCTGCGAGGAGCTCGCAGCCTTCTTCCCTTGTGATGCACTGCATTAGGATGCCATTGGCACCGTGCCGGTAGAGATCCCCTTCTACCAACATGTATCTTTTAGCCAATCTGACTACCCGGTCAGCAGATACATCATTGTCAGGAAGGATGTTGTCTTTCAAGTAGTTCTGGATCTCCGAGATCCATGCATCGGAACTAACTTGAGCATTTGAGTCTTGCGTGCAAGGTTGCTCAGAGCTTCTGGCAGCACCTATGACCCTTGATGGCTGCCATGGTAACAGGGCCATCGGGACCGTCAGCCTCGGGATGCTGATCTCGCCCCCTTCGCCCAGTTCGGCAGGCTGAGCTGTTGGTTTTGACAACCTCCGGACAAAAGTTCCGTCAGGAGCCGGAGCTCCGGTTGACGCTTTCGTCGAGAGTTCGTCGGCTTCAGCGTTGTGGGCACGCCGGACATGGTGGAGATCTAGGACTTCGAAGTCCTTCTGAAGCCTCTGGACTTCAAGGAGGTAAGCAGCTAGCTGGAGATTGTTGCAGGAGCAGTCACCCTTCACTTGCTTGATGATGAGCTGTGAATCTCCCTTGACCAGCAGTTGCTTGACACCGTATGACAGTGCCACCTTTATTCCGTAGATGAGTGCTTCGTACTCCGCCATGTTGTTGGTCGCCTTGAAGTCAAGGTGTACCATATATTTTACCTTCTCCCCGGTTGGTGCGAGGAGAAGGATTCCAGCTCCGGCCCCCTGCTTTTGCATGGAGCCATCAAAGTAGAGGGTCCAATGAGGCTCGATGAAGACCGGAGATTTGTGTTCCGGCTTCTGCTCACTGGGGCGCCCAGGGTTTGATGGAGAGGGAGTCCATTCCGCCATGAAGTCTACCAATGCTTGACTCTTGATTGCTTGCCTTGAAATGAATTCGAGATCAAATTCGGCCAATTCCGCTGCCCACTTTGCAATATTCCCAATTGAGTTGGGATTATGCAAGATTGCTCGAAGTGGGTAAGAGGTCACCACTGAGATTTTGTGAGCTTGGAAGTAATGGCAAAGCTTCCTGGAGGCAATAAGAACTGCATAGAGCACCTTATGCACCTCTAGGTATCGAGTCTTGGCATCATGTAGTACTTCACTGATGAAGTACACCGGGCGCTGAATGGTTTGGACCTTCCCGGAGGGGCCCGAATCTTCCTCTCCACTGACCTGGATCCTCCCGGAGGGATCCGGATTTTCTTCGGGGACCTCCGGGTCCTGGCTGGAGGAACCTGAAGCTTCTTCAAAAGCGACCTGGATCTTCCCGGAGGAGTCTGGGTCTTCTGAAGTGGCTTCTTGTGGATTTGAATCTGGGAGCTGGGACCCAGACTTAATTTCAGGAACCTCCGGACCCTCCTGAAGGGGTCTGGATCCGTAAGTATGGGGTAGTTCTAGTCTCTCCGCGACCAGGACCATACTGACGACTTCATCGGTAGCTGAAATGTAAAGCAGCAAAGGCTCACTAGGGTTCGGAGCTACCAGAATTGGTAGGGTGGTGAGGAACTGTTTTAGCTCCTGGAATGCCTTTTCTGCTTCTTTAGACCATTGGAATGGTCCGGACTTCCTCAATAACTTGAAGAAGGGGAGTGCCCGTTCCGCCAGTCTTGAAATGAACCGGCTGAGGGCTGCTAGACATCCAGTTAGCTTCTGGACATCTTTGATGCGGGCTGGTGGCCGCATATCTTCAATGGCCTTGATCTTCGCCGGATTAGCTTCTATGCCCCGGTGACTTACCGGGAAACCAAGAAGTTTTCCAGAGCTAACCCCGAAGACACACTTGTCTGGGTTTAGCTTTGTGCGGGTGACCCGCAGCTTATCCAAGACAGCCTGCAAGGTGTCAAGGAGTGACTCCTTGTTTTTGACCTTGACCACGATGTCATCAACGTACACTTCCACTATGTCTCTAATGAGTTCTTCAAAGGTTTTGTACATAGCTCGTACAACGGTTGAAGCTGCATTCTTGAGACCAAATGGCATGGCTGTATAACAGTACAATCCATCTACTCTAATGAAAGAGGTATGCTCTTCATCTTCCCTAGACATTCTGATTTGATGATACCCAAAATATGCGTCTAGGAGACACAGTAATTCACACCCGGAGGTGGAATCCACTATCTGATCTATTCCAGGTAGTGGGAATGGATCTTTCGGACATGCCTTATTTAGTGTTGTGTAGTCGATACACATCCGAAGCTTCCCGCCGGCCTTGGGCACAACGTCTGGGTTTGCCAGCCATTTTGGATGGAAGACTTCTCGGATGAATCCAGCTTCGAGCAACTTCTTCACTTCTTGTCGAATGAAGTTCTGCCGCTCTACAGATTGCTTCCAATGCTTCTGATTCACAGGCCGAGCGTTGAGGTAGATCTTCAGATTGTGCTCAATCACTTCCCTGGGGATCCCAGGCATTTGTGACGGTTGCCAAGCAAACACGTCGACATTAGCCCGGAGGAAAGTGATGAGCGCGAGTTCCTATTTGTCGTTCAATCCCCCCGATATACGGGTGGTCTGAGCGGCATCGGAACCAATTTGGACGACTTTGACGGGAATGTCGGTGTCGCCGCTTGGCTGCACACGAGGTGCAGAAGTTGAGCCTCGCTGACGAATGCTCGGGGGTTTTGGAGCTTGCTCCTGCCTGGAGTCCTCCTCTTGCGCCATAGTAAGTGCATGGAGTTCTTCCAAAGCAGTTACTCCGGCAGTACGATCTCCGCGGATCCGGAGAACGCCTACTGGTGTTGGCACTTTAACACCAGGTAGCCATAATGAGCAGCTGCCATGAATTTGTACATGGTAGGCCTACCCAAGATGGCATTGAATGGTAAGTTGATCTGAGCAACATCAAAGACCAACGTCTCGGTGCGATACTTCTCCCGGGTCTCGAAGGTAACGGGGAGGGTAATAGCTCCGAGTGGGGTAATGGCTCCCGGACCTACTCCGGAGAAAGGTCGGGAGGGGTGGAGATCCGAAGGTCGGAGCTGAAGCTTGGTAAAAGCTTTGAAGCTTATGAGGTTAAGCCACGAACCTCCGTCTACCATTACATGGTGGAGCTGGATGTTATTGATGGTAGGAGATACCATCAAAGGTAGCTGACCTACTCCAACCATGCTTCGAGGGCAGTCCGAAGCATCAAAAGTGATGGCTGTGTCCATCCACTTCCGATGAGGTTCCGCCCTGGCTGTAGGAGCTACAGCAGCCATGTCCCGACGCATAGTCTTGATGACGCGGCGGGAGGTGATGTCCCATGATCCACCAAAGATAGTGTTCATGGTCTTCTGATGCTCGTTGTCAGAGACGCCGGAATCGTCGTCGACGGAGGTGTAGACGGCCTTCAGGACCTTTTTGGGATCCTGAAAACCTAACTCCTCTTCAGCCGGAGCTTCGTCGACTTTTTGTTTTTCTTCCCTCTGTCGGAAAGGAGCTTCTAACCGGCGCTTGTTGTAGCGCTCGGCAAGGTTTTGGACCTCCCGGCAGTCTTCCAAATTGTGGCTGCCCGTTTTGTGAATTGGACACCACACCTTGGGTTTGCCACCGTCTTCAGAAGACGGTCGAGGTCGCTTCTCGGGGCGTGGCCCCCAGCCATGCGGAGCTGCAGCAGCTGCAACATTGGATGCACCGGCCGACGGCTTCTTCTTGCCGTTGGTCTTCTTCTTCTTCTTCTTACCACTCCCGGAGGTAGAGGCTTCTCCTTTGGAGGATTTCTTGTGATCCTCCGGAGTTAGTTTGGAGTGCATTTCATGGCCCTCCGCAGCTCTGGCACATTTGTCAGCCAAACGGAAGTGTTCCGTGACACTGGTGATCTCCTTGATCGCCAGTTTCTCCAGCATCTTCTTACCCCGTACACCCTGTCTGAATGCCACAATGATAGAGGCGCTAGAGATAGAAGGGATAGTGTTTCGTACCTGAGAGAACCTCTGGATGAATGATCGCAGGGATTCTCCCCCTTTTTGCACGACTACAAAAAGGTCCAGTTCAGTGCCTGGTCGGGTGTATGAACTCCCGAAGTTGGCAGTGAACTACCGGCACAACTCCTCTCAACTGTTGATGGAGTTGGGTGGAAGGCTCATAAACCAGGACCTTGTGGTCCCAGTTAAAGCCACTGGGAAATAATTGGCCATTACAGCCTCATTTCCTCCAGCTGCCAAGATAGCAGTGGAGTAAATCTGAAGAAATTCAACAGGATTGACGGTCCCGTCGAACTTCTCCGGTAGGTGAGGCCAAAACTTCTGTGGCCACCTGACCATACGCAGATGCATGGCCAGGGCTGAACAGCCTCCTCCTACTCCTTCAGGAGCAGGAACGTCTTGGGCTTCTCGTCTTTCACGAGCACGCTCAATATGGACTCGGCCGTCTTGTTGGCGATATCGACGATCAAGCTCCGCTCGGAGGTCATGAGTTGAAAGCCTTGATACCGTGTGGGTGCGTTGTGCCCCGGAGGGCAACGACGTCACCTGCTGTGATGCAGCACGTCTCCTGTTGTTGGAAACGTGCGGACCAAGTCTGCCAGACAAGGTCCATCACTGCGACGGGGCCCGTCCTGAAGGAGGAGGACCCTGGTTGCTGATGCGGTCGGCTGCTGCAGCAACCAAATGTTCCACATCAGCCCTCCACTGCTCTAGTGCATCCCGGGATGCATCCGGAGGTGGTGGGCGTTGGAGAAGAGCACGTGCTGCATGGAGCGCGTGTTCCAGGTTGTCATGATTTGCCGACGCAGTGATTGACGCTGGTGCACCATCGCGTTGTGTAGCTTGATTTGCTGGTGGAGGCAGCGGTGGTGGAAGTGTGACTCCTACTGGTGCTGAGGCTCCTGCTGGTGGCTGCATATTGGAGGGATTGCCCCCAACAGCTTGAACAGTAGGATGACCGTTGGATGATCCAGCAGCTGAGTTCACCATTCTCGAAATCTCAGGCGCCCCTACCTGGCGCGCCAACTGTCGGTGGTTTGGATCCGGCAGATCTCCCGACACTACTAAAGTGTTAGAGGAGTTTGTGGTTCGGTGTGGGCGCGCGAAGATTCAAGAAGGTGAATTGTAAATGACACAGGAGACACAAAGATTTACGTGGTTCGGGCCGCCTGAGCGTAATACCCTACTCCACGGGATGTGTTGATGTTGTATTGGTTGTCTGAGCTCAAAGTGAGTTCAGAGTGTAGAGTGAGCGTGTCAAGCGTATCGAGCATCTATGGAACATGTTCTATGTATCGAAGGCCTGTCCTTTTATAGTACAAGGCAGGCCGTTACAAGTTAGCCTGGCCCGACATGTGGCCCCGGCGGTTACTGATATTGATACACATTCAACACATTTAATTGCCCTCAATGACCGAGTTATGGGCTTTGACAGCACCGTTACTGGTAATTAAGGTCGTCCGATCATGTATCATTAATATGGTATTAATGACACTTAATCGGGTCTTGAAGTCCTTGATTCCCCTTTGAAGATCCGGAGCCGTTGTGGAGTCTCCCGGAGGTTAGAGGCTGAAGATCCGATGGTTGGACACGTGGCAGCTCTGAAGTGTACTGTGGGAAACAGATAGCTCCGGAGCTACCTGACACGTGTCAGTTCCGGAGCTTCCCTCGGTCTGGGGTTAGGTCCGGGGGTGCCATTTCGGTACATAACCCGGAGCTTCCCCCTTGTGGGCAGTAGCTCCGGTTTGATAGTCCACGTGGCGATCCTGGGACTAACCATGTTGGAGAAGCGGGTCCGGTTATGTCTGACATGTGGGCCTCCGATGGTCTTCAAATCAAGTAGATGACTTTCCCTTGAGATCTTTGTAATCTCAAGGGGTGTATGGTTCCCAGGGTACTGACAGACTGAATATTTCTTAAACACATCATAGTTAGAAATAACCTAGTTCCACTTGTACATGGAGAAATTAGGTCATGCATGCAGTTTATACAAAATTGAAGTAAAACAAGGGGATGGATCTTAAAGAATATCTTCCCAGCCAATCAGACACCGACATGTGGTAGCACATGGATCAAATGGCCTACATACAGGAGTATCTGTCGAGATCCAACGACATGTGGTAGCACATGGATCAAATGGCCCACATACATGGATCAAATGGCCCACAGATACAGGAGTATCTGTCCACATCACTCAGAAATGGTCATGGGACCCACCTGCCAGCCACTTGGAGAAAGCTCAGTCCGTTTGGAGGGTTTACCAGATCGGCCGAACAGGTGGTTCAACTGACCTGTTCTTCCCACCTTTCTCGGTCAAACTCAGTATGGCACACTCATGTGCTTGGTGATAAGAATGGTGACTGAGTCGCGCACAAAAGACGGCGGAAACCGATCTCAACACTAGTATAAATAGGACCCCTCACCTCTCACTTCAACACACACCACTTGAGCATCATTGTATTGTATACACTAGTTCTGCTAGTTCCTTAGTGGAGGTAAGGCATTAGAGAGGAGCCTCTAGTCCCAGGTCCAAATTGGAAAAGGTATGGCTCATGTATCTTTTCTTGTATTTGTGACTTTATGCATAATAAAGATATTATCTTTAGTCTTCTTTTATTCATATACTTGGATGAAGCGTTTCTTGTTTGATTGTGGATTCTATTTATGTGGTAGGAGTAGCCTTTATGATTATGCTATAATGACCATAACTTATCGTCATAAACACTACAAATCCCCACTATAGTCTAATTAGTTATGATATGATCATGTTGATATGAGTAACTTATGCTATGCCTCAACATTGGTTCAACGATGTTTAGGTTTGTCATTGCCTTAGAGAGGTTCTTGTGCTTGAGCCTCTAAGGTATTTACTTAGTATGCTAGTATGGTGCTAGGATAGTAAGTATCGTTAGATGTCTTGTAGACCCACAAATTGAAGAGGTAGGCAGTCAGTAGTGACAACCCTATCTGTCCTTTGTAATCCTCCACGTTCGGCTATACCACAGGCTCTTGGCGGGAGTCTACCTAGTATTGCTCGGGGTAAGCCCGTGCCCGATATGCTCATTAGTATCTAACCTAGGCTATGTATACGTATATTAAAAGTTTTGTAGGAGCAACTTTCCAACTCTTAGTATAACCTTCATTAGGACCCATCTACCCTCTTGAATAGATTGCTTAGGTGTGTGTCACACTACCCATATTATCCACGCACCCCTGTCTTGATAATTGATTAGTATCCCATAGCTTGATCATAAGAGTAGTGTCTACTTTACTCAATTGCCTTCCTTTGGGATAAATATGATACCCTTAGGAATACTCATGGGTGAAATGCTACAACTGTATCTTCCATGTGCTTGCGGACCTCATATATTTCGAGAGATGATCTGTGGTGTTAAGAACTGTCAACAACCACCACAAGGGAAAGTATGTGTGCGGCTTAGCAAATTAATTAGGTACATTGCCAGCATCGTTCGGATCATATGGAAGGTTCGGCGAATGGGAGTCGGTTGGGTTTGCATTAGTGGCGGGTCTACCCTGGGATCCGAACGGTAAAAGAGGGGGCACTTGGACGGATGTGCCCAGTTGTGAAATATCACCTCCGATGAAACCTTAGGGCGTCTAAACATGCTGTTAGTCCCTTTGTAAAGGCTATTTTGTGATCTCCTGGCCATACGCCAACGATAGTGTATTTGTCATAATGGAGGTTTTCTTTAGTCGCCGACGAGTGACGAAATCACGAACTTCTGGGTAAAGTGGTACAACCTCTGTAGAGTGTAAAGCTATCATGATAGCCATGCTCCCGGTTAAGAGCACCAGGATGGCTTACATGATTAGAATTGGATTTGGGTTTTGCGGATGGTTTGATTACATCATATGAGCATGGTTGGTTGTGAAGTTATGAATTGGCATATGGATTGATACTAATCTATGGATGAGGTATGATAGTAAATGAGAATGTTGGATATCGGATATGACAATTACTTGGTTTATGATTGGATTTAAACTCGCATAGACATTGTAGGATGCTTTTACTTGTTTTATGAAATGTACTATTATGCTATTAGCCATTTATTATCATCCTTATTTAGGTTGCATGTCATACTTTCTCACACTTGATGAGTACGACATGTACTCACCATTGCTATTCTGACACTAAAGCAACTACAGGTGATGCTTGGGAGTACCACGAGGATCATGTGGAGTACTAGGTTGCGTGCTATCGTCAATTGCCTTTGGATTGGAGCTGCACTACTTAGTTTGTTTCCTCGCTGCAATAATTTGAGATTTGTAATTTGAGAATCATTGAGTTACTCTAATAAGGTACTTATTTACTTTTGAGACGTGGTAAATTTTTGAATAACAATTGTGAAGTTATCGTGTATGTGTGATGAACATCCTCGGCACACATATGCATTGACTTGGTTCAATTTCGGAACCGGGTGTCACAAATTGGTATTAGAGCCACGTTGACCGTAGGATGCAAACCTAGATAGAATGGACACTCTCGAGCACACACAAGCACTCCGTAATAGCTATAGTTAGCATGTTGTGATGAATTCTATGTGATGGTTGCTTGTGTGCTTGTGTGTGCTTAGTAGAGGGTTGTGGGATGGTTGGGCATTTGTCCATATTCTCACATAGGTTTATTAAGAGAGTTGCTTAGTTCATACTACTTGATGCATATAGTTGGGGATTCATTCTATCTTTCTTTTCTATCTCGTTCGACATCTACTTCAATGCAAGATGGACACAACTAGAAGATTCACTATTTTGGACAAAGCTACATGGAATATGAGGACAAATATAATATGTCCAAAAGTAAGCCTTAAAATAAGGGGGTAGACTTCCTCGCCAACCTCATTGTTTTGGATTAACAAGGACTCGTCATAATACTTAGAATGGATTGGTTGCAGAAGCACAAGGGCATAATTCAATGTGCTACAAAGATGGTGCAGTTGACAAATGATGAGGGGGTCCGCATAGAGTTTGAAGCATCTCAACCTACAACAAAGAAGGTAGTGCTGAATAAAATAGACGGTGCAACATTAGAGGAGATTCCGGTGGTGCGCAAGGTCTCTGATGTGTTTCTGGATGAGTTGCTAGGTACCTGATCGTGACATCGAGTTTGTCATTGATTTAATACCTCGAACGACACCTATAGCTAATAGACCGTATAGGATGCCTCCTAAGGAATTAGTAGAGCCCAAGAAGCAAATTCTAGAGCAGCTAGAGAAGGGTTTTATATGCCCATGTTCATCACCATGGGGAGCCCTAGTACTATTCATTGCTAAGAATGAGGAACCCAGAGGATGTTTTTGGACTATAGGTCTATCAACAAAGTGATGATCAAGAACAAGTACTAGCTACCCCGCATAGAGGATTTGTTTTGACCAAATGAAGGGCGCCTGTGTTTTCTCTAAGATTGATCTTCGGTCAGGATACGTCCGAATGAATATTAGACCATCAGATATACCCAAAACGGCTTTTCGGGCACGGTATGGATCCTATGAGTGCATCTTTATGTCATTTGGATTGACGAACATGCCTGCGTACTATATGTTTCTCATGAATAAGGTCTTCATGGAGTATCTAGATAAGTTCATCGTAGTGTTCATCGGTGACATTATGATATACTCGAGAAACGAGGAACAACATGAGGAACACTTGAAGCTAACATTGCAGAAACTACAGGAACACCAGTTGTATGCTAAATTCAGCAATTGTGAATTCTGGTTACGGGAAGTATCATTTTTGGGCCATATCATCTCTGGAGAAGGAATATCGGTCGACCGGGGGAAAGTGAGAGACATGCTAAAGGGGGAACTGCCACAGAGTGTGAAGGAAATTCGAATTTTCCCTGAAATGGCCGGATATTACCGCCAATTCATCAAGGATTTCTACAAAATAATGAAGAACATGACCAAATTGTTAATAAAGGGGAAGGCATTCCAATGGACTCAAGCTTGCCAGGAGAGCTTTGAGGAGTTAAAGAAGTGGTTGACAACCGCACTAGTGTTTGTATTGTCAGATGTGAGCAAGAGTTTTGATATATATTGTGACACCTCAAGATAGAGACTTGGGTGCGTGCTCATGCAAGAAGGCATGTGGTAGCTTATGCATCGAGGCAATTGAAGAAACATGAGTTGAACTACCTACGCATGATCTACAACTTGCAACCGTAGTGCATGCTTTGAAGATTTGGAGGCACTACATCCTTGGTCACTGGTGTGATATTTACACAGATCACAAGAGTCTCAAGTACATATTCACACAAACGGATCTGAATTTTAGGCAATGAGTTGGCGCTCATTAAGGATTATGACGTGGGAATCAACTATCACCCAGGAAAGGCCAATGTAGTGGCAGATGCCTTGAGTAGAAAAGGAGCAAACCACCAAATCACGGTTCGAGAGTTGCCATCCTAGTTATGTAAGGAGTTTGAACGGTTGCATCTTGGATTCATGAATGAGATGGGAATAAATAATGGAAGTAAACCCAACATTGGAACAAGAAATATGAGAAGGTCAAACAAAGGATGAGGAAATCCAAGAAATCAAAGAAAGGATCCAAGAAGGGAGAGAATGGAGGTTTGATGAAGATTATCATGGTACCTTATGGCTTGGGAAACGAATTGTCGTGCCTAATGTGAAGCATGTCCGTGAGTCAATATTGAAGGAGGCACATGACTCACTTTACTCCATTCATCTCTATTGTACGAAGATGTACAAGGACTTGAAAACTTGATATTGGTGGGATGGCTTGAAAAAGGATATAGCTGCATATGTTGTCCTTTGTGACACATGCCAATGAGTGGAGGCTAAACATCAAAGGTGATGAGGACATCACTTCTATGGATACAAACAACACTCCATTGAACATACAAGATGCAATCAATAGAGTTCATACACAACAATTAATTTCAGAGGTGAACTTGTTCTTATATATTTCCTTATATGTTTTTGAGCATATATTGCTACTTAATGATTTAATTGTGATTAGGATCCATGGAGAGGTTCAAGGAGTACTTGGAGGAAGTATTAGGGACGTGGAAGACCAGAGAATTCGTTCAAAGAAGATGGAAACCGAACCAAACTCCAAATCGTATCCAACTCGGAGTCCAGGAGCAATACACACTAAAATGGACGCCCAGGACGCATACAAACTCTGTTTTGGACGTTCTACATATGCACGGATAGGGGAGAGGATAAACTTTCCAATGGCGCCGGTCCCATGTCAAAATTCCTTCGGAGTCGATGGGAATCGTCAAAACAAAATCAAGTACAAAATCTGTCAGGATGCTGCGCCACCGTATTGGGCCATTGGGCCTTGTATCAAGTCTAAGTCCATTATTTTCGTGTCTTAGGGTTAGTTCACGACCCTAACACCCCCTTGGACGTCCTCCCACCTATATATACTCCATGCTAGCCGTCATAGACAATTGGGTTTTGCTTAGATCAATAATATCGCCGTTCTTCAGTTTGTGAGACCCCAACTTCGCGATTTCAGATCGTGTCTAACTTGTTCTTGCTTGTGTTCTCGGTTGCACTTGCAGGGATTAGCCTTCTTGGTGAGGTCAATCGTGTGCAGCACGGTTGATAACCAACGGAGCAGTGGTGTAGTGATTGCAGGGGTTGTTCGTGTTCTACTCGAGAGCTTCGGATCATCAACGTCGAGATCCCCACATCAATCGACCTATCCATTACCTTTCGGAAGATCGGGCCTAAATATTTTTTCTCATCAATTGGTATCAGATTTCCAGGTTGCCCGTTAGGTAATTCATCTATCCATTACATTAGTTTTGTTTTTCATACCTAGAGTCCACAACAAAGCCACAAAAAAACTTGCAGTTTAGTAGATCTGTTCATTACTTTGTCCAAACCACATTGAGCCTTTGCAACTTTGTTATTCAGTTTGGTTTTGTTGAGTTTGTGTCCGTGGTTGAGTCATATTGCTGGTTTAGAAGTGTTTTTATTCTTAGTTTGAGTTTTGCATTGTGTTGATTCATCCTTTTGAATCACGTCATTACGTCCAGATTAGATTCATCTCTGTCCAGTTCAGTATTTTCATCATATCTAGCTCATACAAACTCGGATTTTCGTGTTTTATACTTTCTGGAAAGCTTAAGAAGTTCTCTATATCTTTCTTATTCATCATTTTGCCAGAAAATATAGTTATCGATGTCGAAATTGCATTAGATCTGAATCTGTTATTGACCTAAAAATTCTGAACAGTCTGTATTTCTGGGGCAGTATCTCCTATTGTTCTTTTCCAAAATAGGTCTTCCATATATTGAAATTAAAGAGGAGAGATATATCTACAATCTTTCTGTTCTATGTTTTCCAATTTAGAGCCTATAAGTGTGCCTATTTGTCCTTGGAAAATTGAGCAGAAAATCTGCGACAGACACACGAGATATCTTGGATTGATTTTCATTGTGTTCTTCCCTTGCAGCACATTCTGAAAAAAAGGAAGAAAAAAGAAAAAGGCAAGTGCAAAACAAGAAACAAAATCCGCACAAAAAAAGAGGAAAAAAAACAACAAAAAACAGAAGTGCTTGCATTCTTTGTGTCATCTAGTTTTGTCTCATGTCTTGCTAGCTTGAACTACTAGGAACACATTTAGACCAGCAACTTTGACAAATACTTTGGACACTTATTCAACTTTACTATCTGATTTCATTGTTGCTAATCCTTGCTACATAGAAAGTGCCATCCAAGCTACACCTTACTCCTGAGCAGAATCGATACACCTTTGCAATCATCCCACGCTTCATTGGTTTCTTCATACCGTCCACCGTTTGCCACCTGCAGTGTCGGTAAGAACACTTGTAAGAGCGTGGTAAGACACTTGAGAGTGTGTGATTCCACTTCCACTTTGCCATTCTCCTTTGTAGTTGATAGGGATAATATATTTTTTGTGTTGTCTTCTGTTTGCTACTAACAATGTCAAGTAAAAGCAAGAATCATGCATTATATGCTGAGATGATGGACATGATGAAGACGATGATGGAGTTGCTCAGTAAAAATCAAACATCAACCAAGGATTCACATGACATTCAGACCACATTTACAAAACCTTCCACAAGAAGTAATTACATTCGCCCATCTCTTCCTTCTTATAATGGTTTTGGTTATGATGAATATATTACTTGGGAAACAGAGGTGGATAAAATTTTTGGACAATGTCATATGTGTGAGAGGAGAAAGATTAGAAATGTTGCAAGTGCATTAGTAGATTGTGCATTAACTTGGTGGAACAATTTAAATGAATTAGAAAAACCTCGAACATGGAATGAAACGAAAATTCTTATGCGAGAAACTTTTGCTAATGTATCTATGTGCAAAGAAGAAATTCAGCAATTTGAGGAGAAATTTCTTGTTGTACCTCCTTTTGTGGCTATAGTTTTGCAGGACAATATAGAAAATAATATAGATGATGCAAAAGAGAACGAGGCTTTCGACAACACTTGTGAAATTTTAGATGGATCAACTCATAATGCACTCGAAATCACTGCTAAAAATGGTAAGGCAAAACATTCTACAAATACAGAAGGTGAGAAGTTTTTGGATGTTCTGATTTTTTCACCAATCATGCTATTGTCGAGGAGCGACTAGTGGAATCTTTTATTGATACACCATTGCCACATGTTGATTTTTCTGCTGATCCTTCTGTTAAAAATGAGTTGTGTGCTAATAATTATATTGTACCTATGCTAGAACAACTGAATGAATTTGATACTTTATCACCCACATGTGCTGAAATTAAGAATTTGATTCCAATTACTTGTGAAAGGGATGAGCTGAAATTGTTATCTTCTCTAAATACTTTGGGCTATATTGAATTTGACACTCTTTGTGATCTAGATATCGTAGAGAAGATAATATTTTCTCAATCTGAATTGTCTTTGTTAAGTAGAAATATTTTTCATGCTATAGGCAAATATGAACATAGTGGTATATTTATGGTGCATAAAGTTTACATATGTTCAAATGAGGAAGCTCCTTTTGTGCTGCAACAATATGGTGAAATGAAGCATGCACTAACACTAAAAATGTATTGTAAAATTTTTCTAGCATTTTTTTTATTGCAGCAAGGACAACAAATAAAAAAGAAGCATTGTTCGTTGCAGTTGTGCAATATGGACAGTGTTCATTCTACCCCCAAAACAATCCTTTTTCCTGGACATACGAGCAAGCCGAGGACGGCTTGTCATAAAGAAGGGGAGAATGATGAGATCATGCATATTATTATTGCACCTACAAACATGACACAATGTTTATTTGTTTGGGATCCTGGCTCAAGTGAATGTGCACTCTTATTTGATGGACAAGATCAAGATGGCACATTATGTCGTCCACCACCTTGGCCTCCTCCTTTGATGCACACAAAAAGATTTGATGGCGTTGCATATTTGGACCAACACATGAGAGAAGATGAACTTGAGTCGAGGACAACTCCAATTAAAGAAGGGGAGGATGATGAGGACATCACTTCTATGGATACAAACAACACTCCATTGAACATACAAGATGCAATCAATAGAGTTCATACACAACAATTAATTTCAGAGGTGAACTTGTTCTTATATATTTCCTTATATGTTTTTGAGCATAGATTGCTACTTAATGATTTAATTGTGATTAGGATCCATGGAGAGGTTCAAGTAGTACTTGGAGGAAGTATTAGGGACGTGGAAGACCAGAGAATTCGTTCAAAGAAGATGGAAACCGAACCAAACCCCAAATCATATCCAACTCGGAGTCCAGGAGCAGTACACACTAAAACGGATGCCCAGGACGCATACAAACTCTGTTTTGGACGTTCTACATATGCACGGATAGGGGAGAGGATAACCTTTCCAATGCCGCTGGTCCCATGTCAAAATTCCGTCGGAGTCGACGGGAATCGTCAAAACAAAATCAAGTACATAATCTGTCAGGATGCTGCGCCACCGTATTGGGCCATTGGGCCTTGTATCAAGTCTAAGTCCATTATTTTCGTGTCTTAGGGTTAGTTCACGACCCTAACACCCCCTTGGACGTCCTCCCACCTATATATACTCCATGCTAGCCGTCATAGACAATTGGGTTTTGCTTAGATCAATAATATCGCCTTTCTTCAGTTTGTGAGACCCCAACTTCGCGATTTCAGATCGTGTCTACCTTGTTCTTGCTTGTGTTCTCGGTTGCACTTGCAGGGATTAGCCTTCTTGGCGAGGTCAATCTTGTGCAGCACGGTTGATAACCAACGGAGCAGTGGTGTAGTGATTGCAGGGGTTGTTCGTGTTCTACTCGAGAGCCTCGGATCATCAACGTCGAGATCTCCACATCAATCGACCTATCCATTACCTTTCGGAAGATCAGGCCTAAATATTTTTTCTCATCAAAAGGCCAGCTGGACTATTACAGCCATTGAAAATACTTGAGTGGAAGTGGAAATAAATTGGTATGGACTTCATAGTTAGATTACCGTGTACCCAGTCCGACTATGACTCCATATGGGTTATTATGGATCGGTTGACGAAATCATCTCATTTCATTCATGCCAGGACCACATACACCACATCAAAGCTCACGGATCTGTATATGGAGCATATTGTATGTCAACATGGAGTTCTGAAGAAAGTAGTGTCTGATTGAGGTCCTCCATTCCTGAGATTTTTGGAAAAACTACATGATTCCATGGATACCAAGTTAAATTTCAGCTCCGCATATCATCCATAGACCGACGGGAAAACCGAGGAGACAAACCAACTATTTGAGGATATGTTGAGAGCTTGTGCCTTGAAGTATGGACGCAGCTTAGACAAGAGCTTGTCGTATGTTAATTCTCGTACAATAATAGTTACCAAGCCAGCTTGAAAATGTCGCCCTATGAAGCATTATATGGAAGGAAGTGTAGGACACTCTTGTTTTAGAATGAGAAAGGAGAGAACCAAGTATTTGGACCTGATGTGTTACAAGATGCTGAAAGGCAGGTTTAAATAATACGTGAAAACTTAAGAGCTACTCAGTCACGACAAAAGGGCTATGCAGATACTAGGCGAAGAGACTTGGCTTTCGAAGATGGAAACTTTGTGTATCTCAAAGTATCAACTATGCGAGGTCATAAGCGGTTTAATGTTAAAGACAAGTTAACACGTCGCTATATTGGACCATTCCAGATTTTGGACAAACGTGGAGAAGTGGCATATAAGATGGAGATGCCAGCAAAACTTTCTGATGTTCATGATTTATTTCATGATTCTCAGCTCAAGATGTGCTTAAGGGTACCTGAAGAGCAAGTACCAATGGAAGAATTAGAGGTAGAGGAAGATTTGACTTATACTGAGCAACCTATCAAGATCTTGGAAACAAAGGAGAGAGTCACAATGAACAAGGTGATCCGATGGTGTGAAACATCATACTGAGTTTGAAGCAACTTGGGAGGATGAAGAAGAATTTAAACAGAATTCCTTCATGTTTTCTCCGAGCTATCGAATCTCGAGGGCGAGATTCATATTAAGAGGGGTAGGTTTGTAACACCCTCATTTTTATCCATCATGCATCGCATTCATTCTCATACATGTCTAACATAATGCAACACAAAAAGGAACAATATTAAAATGAATTAGAGGCAAACCAACAGTTAAATTCAACCTTTGGTACGGACTTGTCTGGATTAGCCCCGAACTAGTCCGGTTTTTGCTACCGATGTCCTCTCGACCTGTCTGTTAATTGTTATAGACTAATCCAGCTTCCTTTCCGTTCCCATCCAAACTTGTCTGTTAATGTATACGGACTAATCGGATGATTGTCACTTGAAACCTTTAGAGTTGTCCGGTGAATCCAAAAACTTAGTCTGGTATTGAAACTGGACAAACAGCCCCGAACTTGTCCAGCGTATCACCGAACTTGTCTGTTGATCTTGTGTTCCTTGGAAGGACTTGTTCGACACAAGACCGAACTTGTCCGTTGAACTCTCTGTACCCCGAATGGACTTGTCCAGCTTCCTCTGGACTAGTCTGGTTTCTAGGGTTTTGACTCAGATCTTATTTTTCACCCACGATGAGTTATTGGGTAATCGCCTTAATTGGGCCCGCGAACGTCGTGCCTCACCCCTGAGGAGCCCAAGTGGGACCCCACCAAGTTCCTACTCGTCCCCACCGCCTTCTACTTGGATTCCACATGGCCTCACCATCTCTCCTCTTATATAAACCCCCACCACCCACCCCTTACCCCTTTGTCGCATTATAAGAAACCCCAGCGCCAGTTTCTCTCATGAGCTACCATCACGAAGAAAAAAGCTCTTACCACGAGGGAGAGAAGAGAAGGAAGAAGAAGGAACCAAGCAAGATCATCGTCGCTGCTGCGATCCTCACCAACTCTCATCGCCAATGTTCTTCTCCACAAATCCTTGATCTTCAACAGATCTAAACGTCAAGGTTCACGTGATACGCCTAATTCTCAACCATTGAGCCTTTGTATTTACGGTAATTACCCTGGATCCAACTTTCCATGTCAATTCTGATCCCAATCTTGACTCAGATCATGCCCTACATGGGAAGTCCTCAAAACCTGAGCTTAGCGGACTTGTCTGGTCTGGTGCGAACTAGTATGTTGAACTTTATGGTCCAGAGGGGACATGTCCGACCCATGGTGCAGACTAGTCCGGCCTCTGAATTCTGAAATTCCTGGAACTTTTCCTAGAGTTCTGATATGACTCGAAAAATATTCAAACATGTAAAACTCAATTTTAACTGGTTAATAAGTAACGATAGTAACATAATAACATGTATTACATAAAAATTGCATCATTCATGCACATCATTGCATATTGAGTACCATATGAGTATTTATTGATTGTAATTCTGGTTTCGCATGTTTGTTGCGCGGAATAAGCGGAAACGCTCTAAGTGGTACTTGCGAGGACCTTCGGCACAAGAACTTGGAAGTTTTTGATCCAAACCAGCCTCAAGAGAAAGGCAAGTGTCCTTGAACATTTTGATCCTGTTTTCAAATGTTTTGTTTGTAAACTGCATGCTTGTGTCAAATTAATGGGAAACCCGTGAATAGGTGTTTACTAGATTTGTATGCCCATCCTTATCGCTCGGGATATTGTGTAGAGAGTCGAGAAGGGTATTTTCCAGTTTTTGCTACGCTTAACTTAATTTGGATTGGAGATAACCAAATGGCTTAAATATGAACTACTGAACAGTTGAATTATGTGGATTAATGATGATGTAATAATGGTGAGTCAGTTTGGTAACATGGAACTTGGGTGCTCTAAGCAAGCATGGTTTATGGACTGGGTTGGATGGTATGGTGGTTTTGCTTGTCTTAGATCTAAGGACCGGTTCATGCGAGAATAAGCTCAGACAATAGTGCCACCACAAGGCAACTTATGGGTGCGACTTAGCCAATTAATTAGTTATATTGCCAGCATCGTTAGGATCATATGGAAGGCTCGACGAATGGAAGTCAGTTGGGGTTGCATTAGTGGCGAGACTGCCCTGGGATCCGAACATCACAAGAGGGGGCCCTTGGATGGATGTGGTCAGTTGTAACACATCACCTTTGGTGAAACCTTAGTGGGTCTAAACATGCTGGTAGTCACTTTGTAAAGGCTATTGTGTGATCTCTTGGCCATACAACAACGACAGTGTATTTGAGATAAAGGAGTTTTTCTTTAGTCGCCGAGGCTGGTAAAATCACGAACTTGTGGGTAAAGTGGTACAACCTCTGCAGAGTGTAAAACTATCATGATAGCCGTGCTACCAGTTAAGAGCACCTGGATGACCTACACGATTAGAATCAAATTTGGGTTTTGGGGATGGTTTGGTTACGTCATATGAGCATGGTTGGTTGTGAAGGTACGAAATTGGCATATGGATTGATACTAATCTATGGATGAGGTATGATGGTAAATGAGAATGTTGGATATAGGATATGACAATTACTTGGGTTATGATGGGATTTAAACTCACATAGACATTGTAGTATGCTTTTATGCGTTTTATGAAATGTACTTTTATGTTATTAGCCATTTATTATCATCCCTGTTTAAGTTGCATGTCATACTTTGCCATACTTGTTGATTACAACATGTACCCACCCTTGCTATTCCCACACTATAACTACATGTGACGCTTGGGAGTATAATGAGGATCATGTAGAGTACTAGGTTGTGTGCTATCGTCAATTGCCCGTGGATTGGAGTTGCACTACTTAGTTTATTTTTCCGCTGTAATAATTAGAGATTTGTAATTCGAGAATCATTGAGTTATTATAATAACGTACTTATTTACTTTTTAGATGTGGTTAATTTCTGAATATCAATTGTGAAGTTCTAATGTATGTGTGATGAACATCCTCGGGGCACATATGCATTCACTTGGTTCATTTTTGGAATGGGGTGTCACATGGATCTGGATGAAATTTCGACGGCATAACCCTGTTGTTCTCTGTTGCACCATTTACAGGCATGCCGTTGGAGAATAATGGATTTATGCTTCCAAATTTTGTCTAGATCTAGACCGCGTGTCTCGTCATGAGCACACTATGCTCGATCACTCTTGGTTGGGTTTAGGACCTATCCATTCTAATAGATGTCGGGCCATGACATTAAACAAAGTATAAAGTAACCATAATTTCTCTGGATTTAAACTGTAGAGTCAAACATGGCTAAAGACCGCAGTTGGATGTATACTGGTTGGAAGGGCAGAAGTGGTGGTCACTTAGATGAGTGGTACGCCAAGACATAAGCTTTTGTAGAACGAGCTTTTTCATTGTCAAATGGAGATAAGGCGAGGTGCTCATGTACAAAATGTTTGAACGGGACATTTTTGGACAATGTGGAACTTTTGTTGCACTTGTGTTGAAATGGTTACGTGTCAAATTATGAGTTGTGGAACTTCTACAGCGAGACAGCTTCTGAAGTTGTACAAGAAGTGGAAGCAAACAATGATGATGACACGGAGGTTGATATGATGGATGAGATGCTGGAAGCTATACGACTAGAGCTTACGGAGGATCCTCCTATAGCGGAGGTTAAAAAGTTCTACAAACATCAATTGCTTTTGACTTACCCATGGAGGCAAGATATCTTACTTTGATTGTCAAAAACGTTTGCTGCCTCCGAATCACGTGTTTAGGCAATAGAGAAATGTCTACATAAATGACAATGTTGTCACTAAAGAACAACCGAAACATGTTAATGGGTCAGAAATATCTGATATGTTGGACAAATTGGTGCCAGATGAAGGTCGTCCTAGATATTTTGAAGGTTAAAGAGACGAACACAATTGGACGCACATATGTGGACTTTGCGAGCTACCATATGCGAGCAATCCCTCCAACGTCCAACAACCAGCAGGTGCCTTTGTTCCAGCAGGAGTTGTGGCACCAGAGCCACCATCTGTTCCAACAAACAATGCTGGTCAACAAGATGGAGCATCTGCGTCGATCACTGCATCGACAAACAACAACCCCAGGCACGCGCTCATTACTGCGCGAGCTCTCCTACAACACCCACCACCTCCAGGTGCACCCCAGGGTGCTATGGAGCAGTGGAGGGCTGATGTTGACCATCTGGTTGCAGATGCGGCTGCAGGCATCAACAATCAAGGTCCCCCATTCGGAGCGAGCACCTTCACAATGACGGACCATGTCCGACCGACTTGGTCTGCAAGTCTCACAACAGAGGAGACATGCTGCATCTTAGCAGGTGACTTTGTTGCCCCCTGAAGGTCGTCCTGGGCACGATGCACCCACACGATTACCAGGATTCCGACTCATGACCTGTGGTCGGAGATGGATCGCTGTTACTGGCAAAAAGATGGTCGTGTCCACATTGAGCGCGCTCGCGAGAGGCGAGAAGCTCGGGACAACCCTGCTCCTCAGGGAGTAGGAGGAGGCTGTTCTGCCCTGGCCATGCACTTACGTATGGTCAGGTGGCCACAGAAGTTTTGGCCCCACTTATCGTAGAAATTTGACGGGACTGTCAACCCCGCTGAATTTCTTCAAATCTACTCTACTACCATACTGGTAGCGAGGGGTGATGAGGCTGTAATGGCCAATTACTTCCCGGTGGCCTTAACTGGGACTGCAAGGTTCTGGTTCATGAGTCTTCCACCCGACTCCATTAATAGTTGGGCGGAGCTATGCCAGCAATTCACTACCAACTTCGGGAGCTCCTACACCCGACCCGGCACCAAACTGGACCTGTTTGCCGTAAAGCAAACATCGAGGGAATCACTATGATCCTTCATCCAACGATTCTGTAAGGTAGGAAATACCATTTGTTCAATCTCGAGCTCCTTTGTTATTGTTGCATGCAGACAGGGTGTTCGAGATAAGAAGATGCTAGAAAAGCTGGTGATTAAAGAAGTTACCAGCGTCACGGAACTCTTCAGCCTAGCTGACAAATGTGCTAGAGCTGCGGAGGGCTGTGAAATGCATTCCAAGAAAGCTTAGGAGGCTAACCAGAAGTCCTCCAAAACTGAAGCCGCTACCTCCGGTAATGGCAAGAAGAATAAGAAGCCCAATGGCAAAAAGAAGCCGTCGGCCGGCGTTCTAGCTGCTGCTGCTGCAACAGCTCCTAGAAGCCAGGGCCACGTCCCGAGAAGCAACCTTGACCTTCATTAGAGTACGGCAACAGTTCCAAAGCATGGTGTCCAATCCACAATACGAACTGTCACAGCTTGGAAGAGAACCTTGTCGAGTGCTACAACAAGCGCTAGGAAGAAGCTCTCTTCCGTCAAAGAGAAGGAAAAAAAAAGTCGACGAAGCTCCGGCTGAAGAAGAGCTAGGTTTCCAGGACCCCAAAAAAGGTCTTGAAAACCGTCTACAACAGTGTCGACAACTCCGACGTTTCTAACAACGAACGTCGGAAGACCTTGAACACCATCTATGGTGGTTCTTGGGGTATCACCTCTCACCGCATCTTGAAGACAATGCAGCGGGACATGGCCATGGTAGCTCCCGCTGCTAAGGCAGAACCACATCAGAAGTGGATGGATACGCCCATCATTTTTGATGCTCCGGACTGCCTCCATTACATGACCGGGGCTGGTCAACTACCGTTGATGGTGTCACGGACCATTAACAATATCCAAATCCACCATGTCATGGTGGACGGAGGTTCCGGGCTAAACCTTATAAGCTTCAAAGCTTCTATTATGCTTCAGCTCCGGCCTTCGGTCCATCATCCATCCCGACCTTTCTCCGGAGTAGGTCCGGGAACTAATACTCCTCTTGGCTCCATTACACTCCCGGTGACCTTCGGGGCCTGGGAGAACTACGAAACCGAGAAATTGATCTTCGACGTAGCGCAGATCAGTCTTCCTTTCAATGCCAATTTGGGCAAGCCAGCTTTATACAAGTTTATGGCTACTGCCCATTATGGTTATTTGGTGTTGAAGATGCCAACACCCATGGGAGTTCTACGGATCCACAGAGATCGTACCGCAGGAGTTACTGCACTAGAAGAACTCTATGCGCTTACCACAACGCAAGAGGAATCATCCGGTAAGGAGCTAGCTGAGAATCCTCCAAGCATTCGTCACAAAGGCTCTACCTCCGCACCTCGTGTGCAACCAAGCGGCGACGCCGACATTCCTGTCAAAGTCGTCCAAATTGGTTCCAATGTTGCTCAGACTACCCGTATATCGGGGTGTGTGAACAACAAATAGGAACTCGCGCTCATCACTTTCCTTCGGGCTAATGTCAACGTGTTTGCCTGGCAACCATCACAAATGACTGGGATCCCTAGGGAGGTGATTGAGCACAATCTGAAGATTTACCCAAACGCACGGCCTGTACACAAGGAGCCACGAAACCAAGCAATCGAGCGACAAAACTTCATCCGACAAGAAATCAAGAAGTTGATTGAAGCTGGATTCATCCGGAAAGTCTTCCATCCAAAATGACTGGCAAACCCAGTTGTTGTACCCAAGGCCGGTGGGAAGCTTCGGATGTGTATCGACTACACCAACTTAAATAAGGCATGTCCAAAAGATCCATTTCCACTACCGAGAAGAGATCAGATAGTGGACTCCGCCTCCGTGTGTGAACTACTGTGTTACTTAGATGCATATTCTGGATATCATCAAATCCAAATGTCTAAGGAAGATGAAGAGCATACTGCCTTCATAACAGTAGATGGATTGTTTTGTTATACTGCCATGCATTTGGTCTTAAAAATGCTGCTTCAACATTTGTGCGAGCCATGTACAAAACATTTGAAGAGATAATTAAAGACTTGGTGGAGGTGTATGTTGATGACATCGTCGTGAAAATAAAAAACAACGAGTCACTCCTTAACAACTTACAAGTCGTCTTCAACAAGCTGCGCACTATGCGCACCAAGTTGAACCACGACAAGTGTGTCTTCGGGGTTAGCTCTGGAAATCTTCTGAGGTTCTTGGTGACTCATCGAGGAATCGAAGCAAATCAAACGAAGATCAAGGCTATAGAAGAAATGCGGCCCCCAACCCCCATTAAATATGTCCAAAAGTTGATTGGATGTCTAGCTGCGCTCAGCCGGTTTATATCAAGACTGGCAGAACGGGCGCTACCCTTCTTCAAACTCTTGAGGAATTCCGGACCATTTCATTAGTCTGAAGAAGTAGGAAAGGCGTTCCGAGAGCTGAATCAGCTCCTCACCACACTACCAATATTGGTAGCTCTGAATACTAGTGAGCCTTTACTACTTTACATTTTGGCAACTACCGAAGTTGTCAGTATGGTCCTGGTCGCGAAAAGACCGGAACCACATTCAGTCCAGGAATCCAGATCCCTCCGGGAGGGTCCAGAACCACCTGAAGACATGACTGGGTCTCAGCTTCCAGACATGGAATGTCGAAATTAAGTACTAGGAGATCAACCTCATTCGTTTGAGGAGGTTTCCAATGAGATCCGGGTTGAACAAGAAGGAATTCTAGACCCCTCTGGGAGGGTCCAAGAAGCACAACCTTGTAAGACCTATATGTGCTGAATACATTGGCTTGTAGTGAATACACTTGGCTTTGATGATAAAAGTTTTAAATATCACCAAAACACCTTTTTGTCAAGGTCCGACTCTAGCTTCGAGCTATAGCAAGGTCCAACGGTAGGTCCGGCTTGTTTTGGGTAGCTCCGGCTACGTTAGATGCTAGGTCCGGCTTCTTGTTAAGGTCCGACTAGCTTTGGTTAGCTCCAGTGAGCTTTATCTTTAGCTCCGACATGTCTTTGTTAGCTCCAGCATGTCTTTGATAGCTCCGGCATATACTTGATAGCTTCGGCATGCTTTTGCTAAGCTCTGACGTACTTTGTCTAGCTCCGGTTTTGGGTTGACTAGTTTTGACTAGTTTTTGGTAAGCTCCGGTGCTAGGATCTACTAGTTTTGGAAAGCTCCGACGCTAGGTTCTACTAGCTTTTGGTAGCTCCGGCTCAAGCTCCAGGTTGCTCTGGCAAGGTCCGGAACTTGACCTAAGTGCTTCTGCTTTTCATTTGCAATGTTTCGTACTTGCTTTACATTGTTGGAAAGATTGCTTAGTATTCATTTGCTAAGTTTTTGGTGCGTTTTGGTTGAATACGGTTGATATCGTTTCTACTGTGGTTTTGCAACATGCTTATGTGAGGTTCTCACGTAAGGTGTTGTGTTCAGAACTAACTTGAGTCAAGTCAAGGACTTGGGCTCGTATGGATTGTTTGTTTGTTCATGTGCAGGTGTTGCTTGAGTTCAAGTCATGGCTGGTGATGGGATACATTGGACTAGTCTCAGGAGGAGATGAGGTTCCAACAACCAAGTTCGGGAGGAACTGTGGTTGAGCTGATCAGGAGGTCGCGCAGGATGATTGAATCAAGGGCAGTGCATATGAAGGTCAAAGGAAGGTGTTCGCACGTGTGCATGCGGTGCATGACGTGGCAATATGCTTCTAGAGACGGTTTATGGAAGGAAGATCTGATCGGAAGGATCGGATCGTATCGGTTGAAGACTTAGGCTGCTAGCTGAGTCGGTTATGGCTCGGTATGGAAATATCGAGTTGGTTATGTTAGGATTTCGTGTGGGTCACAAATTTGAGTTGTTTAGGAATGTGGGATATGTTCCTAAGGTGTTTGGATGTCTTAAGATTGCTTCTATTTGCGTATAGAAGAATCTTGAGCAGTTACGGAAAGTTCCGATAGTGATCGGATTAGGATTGGAGTCCTAGTTGAAATTGGGATGACCTAAGGGCTGGTTATATAAGCAAGGGAAGGCCAAAGCTCGGCAGAGACGACTTTGGGGCTGTTCCTCTTGTGTTCTATTGAATAAATTCATAGTTTGAAGGAAATTTTGTGCCTTGTTCGTCCGACTTGTTCCAGACAAGTTTTACTCGTCGAGTTTCTGGACAACACTACCTTTCGTCGGTGGTTTTATCATAACTCGAGTTTTACTGATCCAATTGACGTGATTCTTTTTGGGTTGTCTTCACAACTTGATAGTGTATCATCTTTCAAAATTTCACTGTCATTGGATTTGTGGTTTTCGATCTACATGAGTTTCTTTGCAGCATTCCGGAAACTGTTTTTCTCGGGTAGGTCAGATTGACCAGTGTTTGATCTTTTGATTATAACTTGAGTTTTTCTCGACGGATCTTAGTAATTCCTTTTGTGTTGTCTTCGTAACTTGATTCTCTCTGATAACTATCACTTTTGTCACGGTGAAACACGTTTAGATTAGTCTCACACATGATTTCTTTAACAGATCGTTTTTCTACCGAAGGGATTAGGGTTTTATTGTTTCCGCTGCGTAAGATTTTAAAATCTTCCATTCATCCCCCTCTGGTAGCTTTTCACGTGCTCTTCGATCCTACAATTGGTATCAAAACCACGGTGCTCTAATCTTTGTGATTTGTACGGGTTTTTGACTAATCATCATGGAGAAGTACTCCACCAAACCTTGTGTGTTTTCTGGTATTGATTTCCAGGTTTGGAAGTCACGCATGGAGGCCTTCATCCAGGCGCAAGGCTTCGCAATATGGGAAAAGGTGTACAAACCTTATGAAGTCCCGCCTAACGATCAAGTTACGACTATGAACCTCCGGGACGTCGACAACAACAACAAAGCCCGAAACTTGATCATCCAAGGACTCACTCAAAGCGACATTGATCGTGTCGCGCACCTCCGGTCAGCATACGATGTTTGGAGAGCTCTCTTTGATTATCATGAAGGCTCCAACACAATCAAGGAGGTAAAACAAGATATGTTCAAGAAAGAATATATGTGTTTTGAGATGCAACCAGGTGAGTCAATCGATGACCTCTTTGCTCGTTTCAATAAAATTCTCAGCAACTTACGTAGTGTCAATGTAAATTTTTCTGATGCTGAGAATGCTAGGCAAGTGCATTAGACATGTCAATTTGGGAGATGAAAGTAACATCTATTCGTTAATCAACTGTTATGAGTTCTCTTACATTAGATGTACTTTATTCTAAACTAAAAACTCATGAAATTGACATCCTAGCACGTAAGAACCCAAACAAGTCTATTGCATTTGTCTCACAACGTGATATGTCTCGCTCCGGCCAATCATCATCTTGCAATACTCTTGCTTTATTGTCCTCGCTAACCCTAGAACAGATCGAAGAATTTCCAGAAGAGGAGTTGGCACTCATCTCTACTAGATTCTCAAAAGCATTGCAAAATGTGAGAACTAGAAGGAGAGGAAGCTCTGGACCTCAACGCTATTTTGAATGTGGTAAAATAGGAAACTTTCATACAGAATGCCCTAACCTTTCAGGTCCGACCACCCGGGAAGAAAAACAAAGCAAGGTCCGGACCTCCTCTGGAAACTCCAACAAGAAGAAGAAGGGTACCATAGGACGCAAGATGATTAACAGCTTCATCACTGCACTTCAAGAACTTAGTTCAAGTGATGTAGACTTTGAAAGTGATGAAGATGATGACGATCTGGCCAACTTATGCTCCATGGCGAGCAAAACAAGATCAAGATCAAGTCAGGAGGATGCAGAACACAGCAGTGAAGACGATGAGGTATGTTCTACCTGCAATGAAATGTGTGATGCTATTTCTCGTGCAACTATTATCATCAAGAAAAAGGACAAAAAGCTTAGGGATAATGCTGCTAAAATTGAATCACTAGAATCTGAAATTAACCATTTAAAAACTTTGATTCCTAGTGATGATGCATGTCCCTCATGTGACTTAATCTATGAACAATTGTCCTCCCTAAGAAGTGCACATTCCTCCACTCTAGATAGACTTGATGAAGAAATTGAAAAGAACAAAAAGCTTGCTGCACTTAGTGATAAAAACATAAAAGATGCTTCTTGTTCTACAGATGATTTGCATT
Organism: Tuctoria greenei; assembly: GCA_036927565.1. NCBI lineage: Eukaryota > Viridiplantae > Streptophyta > Magnoliopsida > Poales > Poaceae > Tuctoria > Tuctoria greenei. The sequence goes on along the minus strand of JAYESD010000003.1, from coordinate 131,890,162 downwards.
GTTCTGCATGTGAAAATCTTGATAAGAAACTAAAAGATGCAATGAATGAAATTTCCATTCTGAACAATGTTTTACGATCTCATGAAATTAAAAATTGTTCCAATTGCAAACTAAAAGGAAAAACTTCATGTGCAAACTGCCTAGACTTGTCCAAGAAACTTGATGACATGAATAGGACACTAGGTCGGTTTTGTAATGGGAATAAGAATCTAAACTTGCTGCTGAATTCTTCCAAGTCTTGCAAAGATAAAACTGGTTTAGGTTTTGATTCTCATGTTCATGCTAAGGCACATCCACCTAAAATTGTAAAGTCATTAGGAAGTGCTTTGAATCAAATAGTTCCTAAACAAAAAGAAGTGGTTTTCAAATCTGCAGGAGTGTTGCCTCATTCGATTTCAAATAAAAATATTGCTTGCTCATCTAGACATGAACACAAAGTTAAATTTCATTGTACCTTCTGTGGTAGAGATGGTCATGTCATAGATTTTTGTTATAGACTAGCTAAACAACAGAAAAAGGAAAGAAAAATTGCTAGATCCTATAACTCTCATGCAATTAGAAAAACACAACCTGCTTTAGTGAGTTAGAAATTTGAAAAGGTAGCTTCCGGACCTTCGGGTAAGAAATCTGCAAAAGCAGCTCTGATAGTTCCGATAGCTCCGAGAGCTCCCGAATCATCTGTTGTTCCCTCCGGAGCTTTAGTTTTTGCCTCTGGATCTTTTGCTTTTACCTCCGGAGCTACTGGTTTTCACTCTAAACAAGTAACAACTTCTAAATCAACTGTTAAGAACAGAAAACCTCAATCTTTGACTCATAAACCTGCTGTTTTGTCTCAGCTTTCGCGTGTTTTTCCTGCTGCACGTCATGTGACTCAGTACTGGATACCTAAATGCCTTTTGACTAACCCCAATATTGAGTCATCGACGTATTGTGCTTCTATGTAGGTTACACGCTTGAGGAAGGAGAACATTTGGATTGTGGATTCTGGTTGCTCACGCCACATGACCGATAACAAAGATTGGTTCTCCCCCCTCTCTTTTGTGTCACGTGTAGAAAATGTTACTTTTGCCGATAATTCTTCAACTCCTATAATTGCTAAGGGTTCGGTTAGAGTAAATGATCACTACACTTTAAAGGATGTGGCACTTGTCAAAAATTTGAAATACAACTTGCTTTCTGTTGCATAATTGCTAGATGAAAATCTAGAAATTATTTTCAATAAAAACTGATGCAAAGTTGTAGATTCAAATAGTGAGCTTATTTTTAACATGTCTCGGTTTGGAAGAGTTTTTAAAGCTGATTTTGATATGTCTTCCTCTAAGCATAGGTGTCTAGTTGCTAATGATTCAATGGACTTATATTTTTGGCATCGTAGACTTGGTCACGTAGGCTTTGATCACCTAACGCGTGTTAGTGCTCTTGATCGCATACGTGGGCTGCCTAAGATTAAAGGGGACAAACAAATTGTGTACTCTTCTTGTAGACATGCTAAGATGGTTGCAGGTTCACATACTCCTCTCACAATGATCATGACAACTGAACCATGTCAACTTTTGCACCTTGACACCGTAGGACCTTCACGTGTACAATCCTTCGGAGGTAAATGGTACGCACTTGTTATTGTTGATGATTATTCTAGATACTCTTGGGTTTACTTTATGGCGTTTAAGAATGAAGCTTTTAGTCACTTTAGGACTTTATTTCTTAGATTATCAATTGATCACCCAGGATCTTTAAAGGCAATTAGAAGTGATAACGGAAATGAATTTAAAAATCAATCTTTTGATCGCTTTTGTGCTGAAAATGGAATAGATCATCAACTTTCTTCACCATATGTATCTCAACAAAACGGTGTTGTAGAAAGAAAGAACAGAACCTTAGTTGAGATGGCTAGGACTATGCTTGATGAATATCAAACTCCTAGGAAATTTTGGGCTGATGCGTTAGCAACCGCTTGTTATGTCTCAAATCGTGTTTTCTTGCGTGCTAATCTAGGTAAAACACCATATGAGCTCCGGTTTGGACATAGGCCTAGTGTTACACACTTTCGGGTATTTGGTTGCAAATGCTTTGTTAAGAAACATGGTAATCTTGATAAATTTGAACCTAGATCCATTGATGTCATGTTTCTTGGTTATCCATCTCATACTAGAGGCTACCGTGTGCTTTTACTTGACACTAACAAAATAGTGGAGACTTGTGAAGTGTCTTTTGATGAAGCTAGCCCAGGTACAAGTTCCGGTGTTGCAAGACCAGATCCGTATCCTCAGGGGGAGGGTATTTTCGAAGATGAAGAAGAGCCGGTGATACTGCCTGGTAGTTCCGAAGCTGACACGTGTCCAGCTCCAGACATTGAACAAGCTCCGGCTATCACCTCTGCTGGTCCTGATCGTCCAGAAGTCACAAGCTCATCAATCTACGATGAACCCAATGAAGAAGAAGCTTGTGAGACATCTGTTCCCCTACGTTTTTACAAAGATCATCCCCCACAACAGATGATTGGAAGCTTGCACGAACGAGTCACATGGTCCAGGTTTTGGGATCCAAACTCTCATGCTCATTCTGCTTTTGTTGCTTCTTTTGAACACAAAGATATATCACACGCACTCACTAATGAATCTTGGATTATTGCCATGCAAGAAGAGTTAGAAAATTTTGAAAGAAAAAATGTTTGGAAACTTGTACCTCCACCTCTAGGTCACACTTTAATTGGAACTAAATGGGTATATAAAAACAAACAAAGTAAGGATGGGGTTGTGGTTAGGAATAAGGCTAGGTTGGTTGCTCAAGGTTTCACTCAAGTTGAAGGTCTAGATTTTGATGAAACTTTTGCTCCCGTTGCTAAATTAGAAGCCATAAGAATTTTGTTAGCTTTCGCAGCATCTAAAGGTTTTAAGCTATATCAATTGGATGTTAAAAGTGCTTTTCTTAATGGCTACATAGATGAGGAGGTTTATGTCAAACAACCACCGGGTTTTGAAAATCTAGATTTTCCTAATCATGTTTACAAACTGTCCAAAGCCTTATATGGTCTCAAACAAGCCCCTAGAGCATGGTATGATAGGTTAAAAACATTCTTACTTGAAAAGGGTTTTACCATGGGCAAGGTTGATAAAACTCTTTTTGTGCTTAAACATGGCAATAACTCATTATTCGTTCAAGTGTATGTGGATGATATTATCTTTGGTTGTGCTTCTCATGATCTTGTGTCCAAGTTTTCAGCAATGATGAGTTCCGAATTTGAAATGAGTATGATGGGAGAACTCACTTACTTTTTGGGGCTGCAAATCAAGCAAACCAAGGAGGGTACCTTTGTGCATCAAACGAAGTATACCAAAGACCTCCTAAGGCGCTTCAACATGGACAAAAGCAAGCCTCTTCGGACACCAATGGGAACAGCAACAACACTTGAACTTGATGAAGATGGTGAATCCATGGATCAAAAAGAATATAGAAGCATGATCGGATCACTTTTGTACCTCACGGCATCAAGACCAGGCATACAATTCAGCTTATGTCTTTGTGCACGGTTTCAAGCTTCCCCACGTGTTTCACATTGTCAAGCCTTCAAAAGGATTCTCAGGTACTTACATGGAACCCAAGAATTTGGCATTTATCTTCCTTCTTCCTCAACCGTTACTTTGAAAGCTTTTTCGGATGCTGATTTTGGGGGTTGTAGGATTGATAGGAAAAGTACTTCCGGTGCTTGTCATTTTCTTTGTAATTCTCTTGTTGCTTGGTCCTCTAGAAAACAAAATTCAGTTGCACAATCCACAGCCGAATCTGAATATGTAGCTGCTGCTAGTGCTTGCTCACAAATTCTTTGGATTGTTCAAACACTTAAGGACTATGGGGTTGATCTAGATAGTGTTCCACTATTCTGTGATAACACTAGTGCCATTTGCATTGCTAAAAACCCCGTGCAACACTCTAGAACTAAGCACATTGACATTAGGTATCACTTTCTCCGAGATAATGTTGAAAAAGGAAACATTGTGCTGCACCATGTAGATACCGAACAACAATTGGCTGACATTTTTACAAAACCTTTGGATTTCACTCGTTTTTGTTACATTCGTAGTGAAATAGGGGTTATACATCCTCATGGCTTAAATTGAGGAGTAGTTTCTGAAACTTGGGAAGTCTATGTGTGAATCTGAAATTAAAATAATATGAGCATAGTATTTCATACATATATGACTTTGTGATTCCTTTTACATGCTGAAAGTTCTTACTACATTACTCATGTTATACATTTTGTAGTTTTCGCCATGTCTAGTAATTGGAATAATTACTTACACTAAACCTGGTCATGGTCAAACTTTCTTTCTGTTTTGAACTTGTGGCATGCTCACAAATGCTCTTAATCATAAAGAATTAATCAAGTAATCAACTCACATGTTGAGTTTTTATTGAGAAAAGATCAAGAGAATATGCATGCATCGCACTTCTTCTTTTGAGATGGCTTTTCATTGCACTTAGATATGAACTTGGAAGAAGTTGTGTATGACTAAAACCATGTCCTTAAGCTTCTGATTGTCAAATGACATAGGCTTGGCTTGGTTGGTTAGAATAAGGCAGATGCGCATATAATCTCTTGCAAATATCATATGATCTAAATTTATGCTTTGAAAAATAATAAAATGCAGCAACTAGTGTCATGCTTTCAGGTTTTTAAATAGTTAAGTTTGTGAGATCATGACTTGCTTAGATTGAAAAATTACATTTGAGTTCTAGCATGGCTTACACTACCTTATGTATTTCATTGATGTGATAATGTAAGGTACTTGATAGTATAACTTGGATGAGCATTGTTTATATGTATATTTTATAATATGCTCACAACAACTAAAGTTGGAGAGAAAATTTGTCTATATGCTCATGACTTGCTGAATATATTGTCGAAGGGGGAGAGATAAGCATGAAGAGAAAGAGAATATGGGCATAAGGAGAGATAATAAAGGGGGAGAGATTTTCATTTTCTTCTCTTTTTACTTTTTCATTTTCTTATCTTTTTACTTTTGATTTACAAAGGGGGAGAAATTGTTTTCAAAAACTTTTATGTGAATAAGCCAATGTTCGGATTTTAAATGGTGTTGCCAATGCATTCATCAAGGGGGAGATTGTAAGACCTATATGTGCTGAATACATTGGCTTGTAGTGAATACACTTGGCTTTGATGATAAAAGTTTTAAATATCACCAAAACACCTTTTTGTCAAGGTCCGACTCTAGCTCCGAGCTATAGCAAGGTCCGACGGTAGGTCCGGCTTGTTTTGGGTAGCTCCGCCTACGTTAGATGCTAGGTCCGGCTTCTTGGTAAGGTCCAACTAGCTTTGGTTAGCTTCGGTGAGCTTTATCTTTAGCTCTGGCATGTCTTTGTTAGCTCCGGCATGTCTTTGATAGCTCCGGCATATACTTGATAGCTCCGGCATGCTTTTGCTAAGCTCCAACGTACTTTGTCTAGCTCCGGTTTTGGGTTGACTAGTTTTGACTAGTTTTTGGTATGCTCCGGTGCTAGGGATCTACTAGTTTTGGAAAGCTCTGATGCTAGGTTCTACAAGCTTTTGGTAGCTCCGGCTCAAGCTCCGAGTTGCTCTGGCAAGGTCCGGAACTTGACCTAAGCGCTTCTGCTTTTCATTTGCAATGTTTCGTACTTGCTTTACATTGTTGGAAAGATTGCTTAGTATTCATTTGCTAAGTTTTTGGTGCGTTTTGGTTGAATACGGTTGATATCATTTCTACTGTGGTTTTGCAACATGCTTATGTGAGGTTCTCACGTAAGGTGTTGTGTTCGGAACTAACTTGAGTCAAGTTGAGGACTTGGGCTCGTATGGATTGTATGTTTGTTCATGTGCAGGTGTTGCTTGAGTTCAAGTCATGGCTGGTGACGGGATCCATTGGACTAGTCAGGTTCCAACAACCAAGTTCGGGAGGAACTGTGGTTGAGCTGATCAGGAGGTCGCGCAGGATGATTGAATCAAGGGCAGTGCATATGAAGGTCAAAGGAAGGTGTTCGCACGTGTGCATGCGGTGCATGACGTGGAAATATGCTTCTAGAGACGGTTTATGGAAGGAAGATCTGATCGGAAGGATCGGATCGTATCGGTTGAAGACTTAGGCTGCTAGCTGAGTCTGTTATGGCTCGATATGGAAATATCGAGTTGGTTATGTTAGGATTTCATGTGGGTCACGAATTTGAGTTGTTTAGGAATGTGGGATACGTTCCTAAGGTGTTTGGAAGTCTTAAGATTGCTTCTATTTGCGTATAGAAGAATCTTGAGCAGTTGTGGAAAGTTCCGATTGTGATCGGATTAGGATTGGAGTCCTAGTAGAGATTGGGATGGCCTAAGGGCTGGTTATATAAGCAAGGGAAGGCCAGAGCTCGGCAGAGACGACTTTGGGGCTGTTGCTCTTGTTTTCTATTGAATAAAATTCATAGTTTGAAGGAACTTTTGTGCCTTGTTCGTCCGACTTGTTCCAGACAAGTTTTACTCGTCGAGTTTCTGGACAACACTACCTTTCGTAGGTGGTTTTATCATAACTCGAGTTTTACTGATCCAATTGACGTGATTCTTTTTGGGTTGTCTTCACAACTTGATTGTGTATCATCTGTCAAAATTTCACTGTCATTGGATTTGTGGTTTTCGATCTACACGAGTTTCTTTGAAGCATTCTAGAAACTGTTTTTCTCGGGTAGGTCAGATTGACCAGTGTTTGATCTTTTGATCATAACTTGAGTTTTTCTCGATGGATCTTAGTAATTCCTTTTGTGTTGTCTTCGTGACTTGATTCTCTCTGATAACTATCGCTTTTGTCACGGTGAAACACGTTTAGATTAGTCTCACACATGATTTCTTTAACAGATCGTTTTTCTACCGAAGGGATTAGGGTTTTATTGTTTCCGCTGCGTAAGATTTTTAAATCTACCATTCACTCCCCCCTCTGGTAGCTTTTCACGTGCTCTTCGATCCTACAAACCGGAAGTTCCGGGACCCTCCAGCAGGGTCCGGGTCGATGGAGAGGAAGCTTCGAGTCCTTCTGAAAGGGTCCGGACCATCCAGCGCCCTGTGTACTTCGTAAGTGAAGTACTCCACGACGCCAAGACAAGAGAAATTGAGGTGCATAAACTGCTTTACACAGTTCCTATCGCCTCAAGAAAGCTTTGCAACTACTTCGAAGCCCACAAAATATCAGTGGTAACTTCTTTTCCACTACATGCAATCTTGCATAACCCTAATTCTAATGGGAATATTGCAAAGTGGGCAGCGGAGCTGGCAGAATTTGATCTAGAATTCGTATCGAGACAAGCAATTAAAAGTCAAGCCTTGGCTGACTTTGTGGCGGAGTGGAACCCCTCTCCATCAAACCCTGGGGGCCGCAGTGAGTAGAAACCAGAACTCAAAGTTCCAGTATTCACAGAGCCTCACTGGACCCTCTACTTCGATGGCTCGGTGCAGAAGCAGGGGGCGGAGCTGGAATCCTTCTCCTGGCTCTAACAGGAGAGAAGGTCAAGTACATGGTACACCTTGATTTCAAGGAAACCAACAATATGGCAGAGTATGAAGCCCTCATATATGGAATCAAGGTGGCACTATCCTATGGTGTCAAACAGCTGTTGGTGAAGGGAGATTCACAACTCATCATCAGACAAGTGAAAGGTGAATTTTCTTGCAACAATTCTCAATTAGCTGCTTATCTCCTTGAAGTCCAGAGGCTTCAGAATGACTTCAAAGTCCTGTATCTCCATCATGTTCAGCGTCTTCATAACTCCGAAGCCAACGAACTCTCAACAAAAGCCTCAATCGGAGCTCCGACTCTTGATAGAATCTTCGTCCGGAGGTTGTCAAAACCAACAGCTCAGCCCACCGAACTGAGCGAAGGTGGCGAGACAAGTACCTCGAAGATGGTGGTCCCAGTGGCCCTGCTACCATGGCGTTCACCAAGTGTTGTAGGTGCTGTTGGAAGCTCTAAGCAACCCAGCACGCAAGACTCAAAAGCTCAAGTTAGCTCCGATGAATGGATCTCGGAGATCCAGAGCTACTTGAAAGACAATATCCTTCCTGAAGACAGTGTATCCGCTGATCGGATTGTCAGATTGGCTAAAAGATACACGTTGGTAGAAGGGGATCTCTACTGATGCAATGCCAATGGCATCCTAATGCGGTGCATTGCAAGGAAAGAAGGCCGCGATCTCCTCGCGGAAATCCATGGAGGCGAGTGCGGGAACCACGCATCTTCTCGCACGCTGGTCGGTAAATCCTTTTGGCATGGCTTTTACTGGCCTACCGCACTTCAGGATGCAGTTGAGCTAGTGAAAAAAATGTGAAGCGTGTCAGTTTCACGCCAAACAGATTCACACACCGGCTCAATCACTAAAAATGATACCTCCTACATGGTCATTCGCTGTGTGGGGCATGGAAATCTTGGGATCCTTCCCAAAAGTCGTCGGAGGTTACAAGTTCCTATATGTCTTCGTTGACAAGTTCAATAAGTGGCCAGAAGAAACTCCAGTAGTAACAATCAACAAACAATCAGCAATCAAGTTCTTGAAGTCCATTATATGCAGATTTGGAGTTCCAAACAAAGTCATAACTGACAACGGAACTCAATTTACAAGTGCTGCATTCCAAGACTATTGCGAAGACCTCGGTATTCAACTTAGCTACGCCTCAGTAGCTCATCCAGCAAGCAATGGCCAAGCCGAGAGTGCAAATGCAGAAATCTTAAAAGGACTCAAGACACGCACATTTGAGCGCTTGAAAAAGCAGGGAGCTAACTGGATTGAAGAGCTTTCATCCACATTATGGGCGAATAGGACAACACTTAACCGATCAACTGGGGAGACTCCATTCTTCCTGGTGTACGGAGTTGAAGCAGTCCTTCCTCCGGAGATCACCTTGGGGTCCCTCAGGGTCCGGACCTTCAACGAAGCCACGCAGGACCAGCTCCGGCGTGAAGACGTTGACCTCGTCGACGAGGGAAGGGGCCAAGCAGCTGTTCGAAATGCACATTACCACCAATCACTCTGGCGCTATCATCAAAGGCATGTGTGTGATCGACACCTTGAAGAAGGTGACCTGGTGCTTCGGAAGATACTAAGCCGTGAAGGGATGAACAAACTTTCCCTCATCTGGGAGGGTCCCTTCAGAGTCATTAAAGTATCTCGACCAGGATGCGTTCGCTTGGCAACAAAGGATGGGACCCCGCTCCCAAATCATTGGAACATCGAGCACCTGCGTAAGTTTTATGCTTAGAATCACAGAGGTGAGTCTGTAATTACACACAATGCATATTGTAGAGTCATTATACATAGACAAGCAAGTCCTCCGGGAGAACATCTGGACCCCTCCGTGAGGGTCCAGGAAGTTCAAGCAACACTTGAAACAGTCACAACACTAAAAGTATAACTACTTGCTCTAGGCTAGTAGAAGATGTATAACACATTTAGCATGGTCCAGCACCCTAAGTGTGTCCTTGTCTCCCCTGTAATTTGGACCTATAATGAAAGGCATTATTGTGTGAAAACAGACTCCACGTGCATCTACTTTTTGTACAAGGCTCAATATATCAAATTATTTTGACTCCAATTGTTTATAATGAAGTTGTGCAAATCTTTTTGATCTTTGTTCCAAGTAATTCACATGCATTGCAAGCCTTGATAGTCTTTTTGGATCTTAACATTGCTACATAGTCTACTTGCCTGAACGCCAAGCCAACATAGGTACAGAGTGTGCTATTGACTTAGCCTGGTACAGCACCCTAAGTACGCCGCTCTACCTACACCCCGGCAGGCCTTGGTAGGGTGAGTACTAAAACAGCATGAAGATCTAGGAAGATTATATCAAAACGCTTGTTATCACGTTGAGTTTCTTTGGACCTAAAGCCCAAATAAGAACAATAAGTCACAACCAATTTATAGACAAGAGGACAAATTTTACTTTCTCTCTTGCCTTTAATGTGCAGGAAAAGCAAAAATTCACAGCAATAGTGGACGACGCCGGAGCTACTAAGCTCCGACATCCTCCAAGATGGGTTCGCTGTCAACGATAAAAATGTTGACAGTGGACGATGTCGGAGCTACCAAGCTCCGACCATCCCAGGGGGCCTGTCTTCGACGCCTCAGAATGGAAGACTTCAGACCTAAAATCTACAAGTGCGAAGCAACCAAGTCGTCAACATACTATCATAACCTTTGGTACATGTACACACATCAACTGTACACATGTACCAGGGGGCCAACAAGATACGGCACGGTATATTGAAGACAAAAGTGAAATTGAAGGCAGAAAGGAGGATTTCATTAATTTGAGATACTCAACTACAAAATAGGGAGAGTTCAGTAGAAGGCAATAGGAAGAAAGCCCTAACTACTGGAGGACCTAAGACCTGCAGAAGAATGAAGCTACTTTTGGGGCAACTTCTCGTATGCTGGCTTTGGAGGTGTCTTCCTCTTCAGCAACGGGACCTTCGAGCACCGGTTCCAGTGGGAATTGGGGATCTCGGCTTACATAACATGTCAGCACATAATCTTCGATGTTTGTAGCTAGAGTTTTCCCCTCCGTCTCCAGCTGATCCGCGATGACATTGCCCATCGCGTCATGTTTACCGCCAGCACAGTTGATGGCCACAAGCGCTCGGTCTAGATCCAGCTCTGGGTTTACCGTATGTACTAGACCGAAACCCTGCGGTGTCAGCGTGTCATTCGCCCGCCCTAAGAAGTCCCACACTTGAATAGCTTCGGTGTCCTTCAGGCTCCGCAGCTCCTGCAGTGACTTCCGAGCAGCCGCAAGCTCTGAACCTTCACGGGCAAGGCGCTCAGCAAACTTAGCATGCTGCTGCATGCTATTAGCAACTTGCTTTTCCCGGTCGGTTAGCTCCATCTCCCGAAGGTGAATGTGGTTCCGCCTTTCAGCAAGGTCTTTCTCCCTGCCTTTAACTCTCTCCTCCCTAGCGGCAATGTGAGACCCCCTTTTCAAGAGCTCTTGCCCCACTTTCCAGTTCTTCTTCCTCTCTTCCTCCTTCCATAGATCCAGCTTTTTGTTGCGATCCACCAATTTTTTCTCACCCAGAGTCAACTTATGGGTGACCTCCGCTTCTCTCCTCGCCACATCCTCCTGCTGCCCCATGTGTTTTTCCTCCCTGGCCTCCAGGTTCACTCGATGCTTCAGGAGAGTTTCATTCAATATAGTGTGTTTTCGTAACGCTCGTTAGCAGCTTCATGTCTCTCCTTCGCTTGCTCCAGGATTTCCCTGGAGTTAGCAGCCTCCTTCTCTTCCATAAATTTATCTCAGTATTCTAATCGGGCCTTCTCCCCCTTGATCCATTCCTTCTGGTCAGCCAACCTCGTCTGAGCAAGCCTGGTCTCAAAATGAAGTCTGTTGCGCCAATGCCTCAAGGTGTTGCGCTCCTCCTCCAAGGCTTTGCTCTCATGTTCAAAGGCAAGCTGGACCTGTCGGAGGCTTGAGCAGGTGTTGTCTATGAACAACGCAAGAGGGATCAGTTATGGCCCTGCTGGGACCATTTCTGCAGGCTCAAAAGGGTTCTCCATGACAAAATTTGGGTCCCACTCTACAATAGTGGACCCCTGTACTCCTGCTGCGCTAGGGCCGCTCTCCTGGAACACTTTAGCGGCAGTAGAAGAGCCCACTGGGGGAACGTCCACCTCCGGAGCAATTGAAGGCGTCGCTTCAGGGTCTTCAGTTGAAGGTTCCGAAGTCGGAGGACCTGCTGCCACTTCTTCGGGCTGCTCTGGCTCCAGCCCAGGTACCTTCGAGATCACCACCTCTAGAGCAACAACCAAAGCTTCAACTGGAGCCTCGACCGCCATTGGCTCGGGCTCTGGCAGGCGACCACCTCCGGCACAGCCGCCGAACCTCCATCCACCTCTGGCTCGACAGCCGGACCCTCTACCACATCTGGCTCAGCCGTAGGATCTTCAACGATTTCCAGCACAAGGGCCGGAGCTTGGGTGACTTCTAGCTCAATATTCGGGGCTTCAGCTACTTCTGGCTGAGTAGCCAGAGCTTCAACAACTTCCGACTCAAAAGCTGGAACTTCTGGCATCACCGGTGCTGGAGCATCAGCTAGGGGTACATCTTCAACTTCTCTCCTACGGTCCAGCACTACCACAGGAGCTTCGAGTGAGGACTCTGAGTCCAAGCTCACGACAGCTGGCGCTGGAGCTGCCGCGACTTCCGCCTCCGCTTAACGAAGAGGCTCAGCGATCGGAGTTGGAGCTTCGGCAGCCCCAGCCTTTGCAACAGGCGCTGAAGCTCCGGGTCCTTTCTTCGACACCCTAGAAACAAAGCGAAGAGAAGATTAAGAACACATCAAAAACAACACTAGCATTTTAAAGGTGAGCAATCAATGCTTACAACGGGATGCTACCACCCCAGTCACCTCGAAACCTCTTTTTCTAAGGCCCGGAGCTATAGCCCACCAAATCTGGTGAGACAACTGCATCAAACCTCAGTTCAGGAACACTCGCAGCCGCCGGAGACCTTTCGGCCGGAGCTTCTCTTCGCCCAGAAGAACCCCCAGACCTGGAATTGCTAGCGGACACTAAGGCCGAGGTCGCCTGCTTAGAGCTTACGCCTCTTGAAGACGTTTGCACCAGAGCAGGGGTAGCTACGGAAGACCTCCCACTCCGGGGAGAAGCAGCTGTTGTAGAAGGAACAGGTCTGACGGACCTCCCGTCATCGTGCTTCAACTTCCTCTTCCGCCTAGAGGGCTCAGCTGGCTCTTTGTCCTTGCCCTTGTCGATGTCTTTAGTCTTTTGGGGCGAGGGCAGGACCACCCTTGGAAGCTCTGAGAATCGCCAATTTGGTGGTCGGATGCCTCTCTACCTCGCCGAGGTCGTCAAGCATCGGCATGCTCCTCTGGAGCTCCCTACTGAGCTGCGCCTCCATGTTCAAGGGGAGGAAGGCTGCTGGCGGAGCCAAGCTGTCACCGTTGACATTAATCCCATGCTAGAATATCTTCAAATGAAACTCCAAGGATTCATCATCCAAGTTGGATTTCAGACCAGTTTCAATCCGGTCATCATCCATCACGCTGTTGAGGGCCCCTTCTCCCTCTTCGTCAGCGGAGCCCACCTGTTGACCGAGAAGTTGCAGAAGACCATCTGGGGGGTCACTCCACCCTCCACGCACTCGCGTATCCTGGTCAAGATAGGGTTGAAGGCATCTGACAGCACCAGAACTACACTCCAAGCGTTAGTGTCAACATTAGGGAGACCTGTTGGTAGCTCCAATTTCTCGTGCTTCTCTGCTGTGATGATGATCCAATCCTCCTTCTAGTCGTCCCATTTGCCGAAAGGAAACGACTTCGAGTATTTGTAGGGGCAGTTCTTGCGCTTCACAAAATAGTAGAAGCCAAGGAAATCGGACCCCTTGCCGGTGGTGTGGATGGTGAAGAAGGTGCGAAAAAGCTCGACGCAGGGGGGAATAACCACCCACATCTTGCAGAAGTGGACAAATGTCACCACAAGAAGAAGAGAATGGGGGCCAAGGTGGTACAACTGCAGATCATAAAAGTCTAGCAGCATCAAGAGGAAAGAAGAGAAAGATGGAATGAATCCCACCATGGCATACGCTATGAAGTAAACCATATCTCCATCGCAATCCTTCATGAACGGGAGCTTGCCGGCGCGAACCAAATGATTGAAGGAGTCATTGGACCACCCCATATAGGTCCAGACCGTCTTCAAATCATCATCGCTCTTGAGGCGGCTCTTGGGGAGACCCAACTCCATCGCGGCAATGCGATGCAAAGAAAGGGAAGCTAGGCGGAGTTTGGGAGGCTCTAAGTGCAAAGATGATTGAAGGCGTAAAGAATCCTCAAACAGTGCACACTTTCCTTTTTAAGTAAGCCTCTGCGACACTTGGATGAAAACCGCAATGAGATCGAAAGCACTTTTCAAAAATCTACTCCGTCAATGACGAGTGGGCCTGGGGCTACCCCGACGAAGAGATCGAGGTCTTTACCGAAGGCCAACCATTGCCATGATGGGTGGCGGGAAACCCAAAGTCGCCACTCTGACAGGGCGCGCGGAATCGATACGGTTTTCATATTGGGAACCGGCGACCTTCAATTGCGTGAGATCCGCACTCAAAGATCTCATCTGCCGTACTCATAACAAACCATGCGTCAAAGGTTCACTCCCGGACCATCACTCTATCGGCACATCAGAGGACTTTTTGAAAATCAAAGCGCGGGAATAGAGAATGGCCCCACCTCCAGCAGAACAACTTAACCCAAAGGATTTCTTCCAGAGGTGGGCCCGGGGGCCACTGTCGGTACCCTACGTACCCGATATCCCACGATACCGCAAGAAGTGCAAGAAAGTTCCACCCGTCAGAGTCGAAGGATCTTGCAGGTCCCACATGCCACGTTGTACTGGACCAAACTCCCCTCACATGGATGGTTCCTGGGTTAACACGTGTAAAATAAGACCGGAACAAAATTCCCAACCAAGGGAAGCTCCGGCGACTACCCGTGTACAACAGCCCCAGACCTAGCCCCCGTCAGAGAGGAGCTTTGGTACGGACATGTATACAGCGACTCCAGACCTACCCTCCCGCAAGGGAATGTTCCGGATCTGCCATGTGTGGAGCCTCTCGGACCTTCATCGCCAATAGAAATACGAGCTGATCACGTCCGTTATAAACATTCAAGGATGGTTAAAGCAGCAGTTACAAGGTTTGATAATGTGTCATTAATGTCACATAAATGACACACGATCAGTGCACCGTTAATAGGGGGTAACGCTGCAATGAAGGCTTGTTACAACACTATTAATTATACTTAATACCCTTTAGACAGTGTATTAGGTCATTAAGCACACCAGGGCCACATGTCGGGCCAGGCCAGCTTTGTAACGGTCAGTCCTTAGAACTATTAAAGGACTGCACCACACAAATATCGGGGAGGATCTGATCTGATTCGACCTGATCCTAGCGAACGTACTCGCTCAATACAATTACACAAACCCCGTGGAGTAGGGTGTTATGCTTAGGCGGCCTGAACCACGTAAATCCCTGAGGTCATCATCTTGATATTGATCTTTGCGTGTCCCAACCACAAAAGAACCTCCGCGGGCTGCTTCTCAGCGGGTCCGGGGGAAGTGTCGTATCAAACACTTCGACATCGTCTCTCGCAGATCTAGTTGGAGCTCAATGCCTTGAACGAGACGCTGGCGCAAACCCAGGCGGTGCTAGAGAGGTCAAGGGCAGAGCAAGAGAGGGCGAGGGCGGAGTAGGAGAGGGCGAGGGAGGAGCAGGAGAGGTCGAGGGCCTTCCAGGAGGTCACGAGCTTGTACATGGCTAGATGCAAGCAATGGTTGCGGTATAATTTAAACTACTATAGTTTAATTTCGTAGCATTTCATTAAAATATCTCTTATAATATTTTTCAATGGAAGACTCTTGCTCGACAGAGCGGTCAACAAATCAAGATTCCTCTGCTTTTCGCTGCTGCAAGTGACCCCAACACCGACACCCCCAGCAAAGATGCCCCTGATGCATGTAATAAACTTTTATTTATTATTGTCATATTCATTTTAGTATTTCAAATAGGGAGAGGAAGTAGAACATAGGGTGAGAGAGAGTGAGATAGAGGTGGAGTATGAGAGACAGACATAGGTTGAGAGAGAGAGAGATGAGATAGAGGTGGAGTAAGATAGACATAGATAGGGAGAGATGGAGTGCGAGAGAGAGGGTAAAGTCAGAGGCGGATGATAGAGAGGGACAGGAAGAGAGATAAAGTGATGGAGGGGAAAAGAGTGAGAGAATGAGAGAAAGAGAGAGGGAGAGGAAAATAGTGTAAGAAAAAGAGATAGAAGGAGAGGGAGAGGAAGAGAGTGAGAAGATAAAAGTTAGAGAGAGAGAGAGGAAGAGTTTGAGATGAATTTGTACATGTCTAACTCTAATGTTCTTTTGTAGGGTTCAGCGATGGCGGCGCAAACTCCTTTGACACAGCTACCGGCACTCTAAGGGACGCGCGGAGACGACTTTTTCTGCTCCGGAGGTAGTCGAGGGGCTAGCGTGTAGCCCGATCAGAGTTTGTGTTGTGATTGATAAAGTTTGTGTTGTGATTGAGACTATTTTGGCTGCTAATCTGTCTGTATTGCTGTTTCCGTTTGTGTTGTGAGCTTGCCATCATGCGAGGCAGAAAGTTTCTGTTTTATTAAAAAAAATTAAAAACATAACTTATGTCGGCTATGGTAAGGCCGAAGGAAGTGAGCCCAGGTTAACTTACGTCGGTCCGACCATACCGACGTAAGTTAGACCATGGAACTTACGTTAGCCAAGCCATAGCCAAGTTAGAACAGGTAACTTGCATCGGCTACGGACGGATGACATAAGTACTAACTTACGTTGGATACTCACAGCCGACGTAATTATGTGGCAGTCAACATAATTAAGTAACTTATGTCAGTAGCCAATGTAAGTTAGCTTAATTATGTCCAAACTGCCACATCAGCCAATAACAATGGTAATTAAGGAAAAACCATTGTAATTAAATAACTTATGTAGGTATTGACCTTAATTACGCTGGCCCTGGCCGACGTAGTTGATCGGGTTTCGTGTAGTGCGTACAAGTGCCCTGAGCATTGAGCAGAGCTGGAAGTACTATGGTAAATTGAAAAATCCTACACTCGATGAGTTATTAGCGAGCAATCCAGGTAAAACTCGGCCGAACTAATCTATTGGAGCGATCGGAATGCATCCAACACTGACTCTCAGCGAGGGCAGTACGTCACGATACAAATGCTCGAGTTTTGTAAATCCGCCTGGGGACATCATCATAGCTCCTGGGCCCCGAAAGACCAAAGTGGCCAAGAGCCACCCCATTACTTGGAAACTAAGGAGTCGCGAAGCTAAGACCTAGACAGAAATAGTTGGAGATGTCGGGGGAGCAAGACCCCTGAGTATGCACTTACGTCGTCCATCTCGAGTCATTCATACCTTCCTCTATTTCTTGTTCAGAGAACCAATACAACGACCTATCAAAGAGGTAGGCACCCCAAACTTAACACTGGCACGAAAAGTGAGTTGGAAAACTTACCCATCTTACCTGGGCTTCCTGACCCGTGGGCCTTGCTTGTGGGAGATGAGGAGCCGCCACACTACTTGGAGTCACACCAGTATGAATTAGAAGGAGGAGGGTCGCCGCAGCAGTCTTTTACATTACCGCTAATTTCCAAGGGGTTCTGGTGATAATGCACGTGAAAGCACATTTGGAAGCGGCACGGTAATGATGAGTTAGGGGCCCGCGGCTGCGCCCGCGGTCGCTTCAGCCATCAGGCCCACCACGATGCGGCAAGCATGGGGTGCTCGTTGTATAATTATAGCCCCGTGTCTAGTGCCTCGAACATTTCAAGGCCTCCCATAACCTTTATGCTGGTCATCCTAAAAGGGCCTCGGCTATATACCCCTTCCCTCAACGTTTCCTTGATCGTTTCCCTCCTTATGCTTTGGCCTCTCTTCTTGACCCAAAGCTTCACGAGGTTGTCTCTTTCCTCTCCTTCCACGATCGGGGGCTCGGGTTACCAGCGTGCCCCTTCTTCCAATCGCTCCTGTAAGAGTGGAAGCTAGAAATCCATCATTTGTTGCCTCTTGACGTCATTCATATTTCTTTTTTTGTTACATGTGTGAAGCCTTCCTGGTTATCTCTCTAGCCTCTCGCTCTAGAGACATTACTTCCGGGTGTGGTTGGATGGGAGAAGGTTGAGCTTCTAACTATGGATAGCACTGTTATTGAGCTTCGGTCGGGGAAGGCGTCGAGCTACATCAATCTCCCGGAACCAAGCACGCTAAAGAATTGGCAGCGGGCTTAGATCTGCGTCCAAAACATTGCACCCGAGGTCTAGTCTTTCTCCGGGCTCCCCCAGGAGGAGCGGGATTCTAGGGACCACCGCATTACCACGGCGGAGGAACACGAGGTGGAGCGGTATGTTGTTGCCATGGAGTCGATGAAGGATTCCGGCCTCACAGGGGTGGCGATTATAAGTATCTTCTTTGATCGAGGGGTTTAGCCGATTCAGGATCGGTCATTTTTTATGCTAGACTTCGTTCCTCCTGAATCGGGATCCGTTCTAGAGCTACCTAAGACCGAAATCGTCTGGCGGGTCAAGGGCATGACCGAGAAGAACACTGGGCATCCAAGACTGGATCCCCCCACTGTTGGTAGTTTGTCCTTCCACATGTTCTTTCGTAGGCCCGACCGCCTGACATCGAGTCCCGACGCTACGCGATAGTGACCAAAACTCGAGGCGAGGGCGGTAGGGAGGTGGCGGGGGCATTGAAGACGGTCACCCCTGCTGTGGGAGGCCTAGAGAGGATGGGGGAGGCAAAGGTCGCCTCCGCCGCCAAGAAGGGCAAGGTGAAGGTGAATACATCGAGGGTCACCATCGCCATGTAGGGCAAAGGGCAGGTGGAGGCATCGACGGCCACCGCTCGAGCTGGAAGCATAAGGAGTGAGGCGAGGACGTGATGCCTTCTTGTAGTCTAGGTTGAGAATTCAGAGTTGGAATCTGACTCAGAGGTTGTTATCTTACCACAAAAAAGACCAGCGGGTCCAGATGCGAGACGCGCCCTTAAGAGGGAAAGGTCTGACATCGTGGCGGATCTGGCATATTGCATCACAGCTGACGTGGTCATCCCGGTTCTGGGGCTGCGGTGCCATTCTTGATGGCTGGGGCACTCAATTTTTCAGCGTCTAACCGATCCCGTAGGAATGATAGGCGTCCCCCATCGCTACGCTTGTTCCAATGACTCCTATCCCGCTGACGGGATTTTGTACTTCTTCGAGGTGGCCAACCAACTTCCTGCTTTTGATTTCTTCTCTCTGTTTTGGCTCGAGCTGCTTCACAATCTTTGATGACTTTTCTTTCTGCTCATAGGGAGTACTGGCTGGGGGTGGTGCCATTGGTGTGGAGTCCCATAGGCCCTGGTCATCAGGTCGTGGAGCCCTCCTTGACCATCCAGGTTTTGATGCTGGAGGGCTCGATGGCAAACCTGTTGTTGCGCTGGAGTTGGCAACTCTAGAGATTCCTGCCATTTTTGACACTGTTTTGACCCTGCCACTTGTGTCGTTTGGGTCGAAGGCCGTGTTGGTGCTAGAGGGCATGCTGACCTTGTTGCAGCTGGCCGAACGGTCTAACCCCTGCAAGAGGGTGATGGGACCATGGATACGAACCTGATCAAGAAGGATGCTGTCGATGGTTTTGATCCGGCAGATCTCCCGACACTACTAAAGTGTTAAAGGAGTTTGAGGTTCGGTTTGGGCGCGCGGAGATTCAAGAAGGTGAAGTGTTAAGAGGCACAAGAGACACGAAGATTTATGTGGTCCGGGTCGCCTGAGCGTAATACCCTACTCCACGGAGTGTGTTGGTGTATTGGATGTATGAGCTCAACGTAAGTTGAGAGTGTAGAGTGAGCGCCTCTCCAGAGAGTGTGTCGAGTCCCCTATGTATCGTCGGCCTGTCCTTTTATAGTACAATGGCAGGCCGTTACAAGTTAGCCTGGCCCGACAAGTGGCCCCGACGGTTACTAATATTGATACACATTCAACACGATTAATTGCTCTTAATGACCGAGTTACGGGCTTTGACAGCACCGTTACTGGTAATTAGGGTTGTCCTATCGTGTGTCATTAATATAGTATTAATGAAACTTAATCGGGTCTTGAAGTCCTTGATTCCCCTTTGATGATCCAGAGCCGTTGTGGAGTCTTCCGGAGGTTAGAGGCTGAAGATCTGTCGGTTGGACACGTGGCAGCTCCGGAGCATACTGTGGGGAACAGATAGGTCCGGAGCTACCTGACACGTGTCAGTTCCGGAGCTTCCCTCAGTCTGGGGTTAGGTCCGGGGGTGCCGCTATGGTATATAGCCCGAAGATTCCCCCTTGTGGGCGGTAGCTCCGGTTTGATAGTACACGTGGCGACCCTAGGAATAACCATGTTGGGGAAGCGGGTCCGGTCATGTCTGACATGTGGGCCTCCGAAGGTCTTCAAATCAAGTAGATGATATTCCCTTGAGATCTTTGCAATCCCAAGAGGTATATGGCACCCAGGGTACCAACAGTGGCGCCCTGGGCCCACCTCTGGGGAAGGCCCCTTGGGTGAAGTCATTCCGCCGGAGGTGGGTCAATCCTTCAACTTTTGAACTGAGTCTTCAAAGGTCTTCGAATGTGTCGCTGGTGATGGTTTGGAGTTAAATCCTCGCCGCGTGGCTTATCCCATGTGCGGCAAATGAGATCTTTGGCGTGCGGATCTCATGCAATTGAAGGTCGCCGGTTCCCGATACGAAAATCGTATCGGTTCCGCGCGCCTTGTTAGGCCGCCGCCTTGGGGCTTCCCGCCTCATGATGACAACCGTTCGTCTGGGTAAGAACCTCGACTTGATCGTCCGGGTGGTCCCGGGCCCTCTTGTCATCGGCTGGGTGGAATTTTTGAGTAGTATCTTCGACTTCCTTGCGGTTTCCATCCAAGTGTTGCGAGGGCTTACTGAAGAAGGAAAGCGCGCACCGTCTGGGGTTCTTTACGCCTCTCATCTGATCTTGCGCTCAAACTCCCAACTTGTGCTCGCTTTTCCTCTCTCGCCTTGCTGTGCCGCGATGGAGTTAGGTCTCCGCGAGAGCCGTTTGAAGACCGTAGGTGACCTGAAGAAGGTCCGGGCCCTCATGGGATGGTCCCCGGACTTCTTCAATCGCCTGGTCCGCGCCGGTGGAGAGCTCCCATTTGAGAAGGAGCACGCCAGCGAAATGGTGTACTTCTCTTCGTACACCATGGTGGGGTTGATCCCACCTTTTTCCTCCTTTTTCTTGATGCTGCTAGACTTCTATGGTCTGCAGCTGTACCACCTTGGCCCCCACTCCATTATTCTTGTGTATGTCTTCGTCCACTTCTGTGAAATGTGGGTGGGCACCCCCCCTGCATTGAACTCTTCTGGACCTTCTTCACTGTCCATACCACCGGTATGAGTAATGAGTACCTTGGCTTCTACTACTTCGTGAATCGCAAGAAGTGCCCATTCAAGTACCTCTGGTCGTTTCCCTCTGGAAAGTGGGATGATTGGAAAAAGGACTGGATAGTCATCCGGGTGGAGGAGCACGAGAAGCTGGAGCTGCCCGAAGGCCTCCCCAACATCGACACTATAGTCTGGAGTGAAGCTCCAGTGCTGTCGGATGCCTTCAACCCTGCTCTGACCAGGATCCGCCAGTGCATGGAAGGAGGATTAACTCCTCATGCGGTATTTTGCAACTTCCTGGTCAACAGGTGGGCACCGCTGAAGAGGAGAGAAAAACTCGCTTGGGCCCTCAATAGTGTGATGGACGACGACTGGGTCGAGACCAGGCTGAAGTTTAACATGGCGGGGGCGACCTTGGAGTTTCATCTCAAGAAGTTCCAGCACGGCATCGATGTCGCGGGCGATGACTTGACCCCGCCACTAGCTTTTCTCCCTCTGAATGTGGAAGTAGAGTTCAGCAGGGAGCTCCGGCGGACGATGCCGGTGCTTGACGACCTTGGTGTCGTCGAGAGAAGATTAACCTCTAGGGTGGTGATCCCTGGGGCTTCCGAAGGTGGCTCCGACCCTACCCCAAAGCCAAGGGTCGAAGTTGTCAGCAAGGGCAAGGAGCCGGCGGACGAACCCTTGAGCCGGAAGAGGAAACTGCAACATGCCGACCAAAGGTCCGTCAGGCCTGCAACCTCTGCATCAGCTCCTTCTCCTCGGAGGGGGAGGTCTTCTTCAACTGCGGCGACTGTACCCGCAGCAGCGTCTTCCCGGTGTGCTAGCTCCGGGCATGCGACTCCATCACCGGGGCTAGTTGAGGCCTCTAGGTCCAGAGGTCCTTCCCGGTCGAGGAGGGCCTCGACTAAGGAAATGCCCGTGACTGCAACGAGTTCCGTGGGGCGTTCTGGGGTTTCCATGCCGGTGGTGGCTATGGTTAGCCCAGAACGTCCGAGAAAGAGGTTCCGCGCAAGCTGGTGCGGAAGCCTCCCAAGGTAATTTTTAATCTTTACCTCAGACAGTTGTTTTATTGCAGTAACTGTTTCTTAAGTTTCTTCATCCATCATCTGCAGCGTTCCAAAGAAGAGGAGTGAAGCTCCACCCTCAGCCACATCAACTGAAGCAGTGAGGGCGGACACTTCTGCTCCTGTTCCAATGCCGCCCCAAGCGGTGGCTGAAGCTGCGGCAGCTCCGGCGCCAGCTGTCGTGGTCATGGACCTCGACTCATCCCCCGAGACTCCCGTGGTAGCACCGGACCATGGGAGAGAAGATGCGCCAACGGCACCTGCCCCGGAGGTTGAAGCCCCGGGTCTTGATGCTGAGATGATGGAAGCTCCGGCCGTTGAGCTGGAGGAAGCAATAATTCCGGCCCCAGAGCCGGAAATTGTTGAAGCCCCAGAGGTTGAGCTGGAGGTTATTGAAGTCCCAGCAAGTGAGCCGAATGTAGAGGAAGCTCCGGCGGTTGAGCCGACTACCTCCGAAGCTCCGGCTGCAGAGCTGGTTGTAGTTGAAGACCTTCCAGCGCTTGAGCCGGTTGAGGTTGAAGCTCCAGCCGCAGGGCTGGTTATTGCGGAGGCATCAACACTCAAACCAATGATGGTCGAGGTGCCAACACCCGAACCACCAGCGGAGGAGAAGTCCAGGCCGGAGCCTGAAGTTGCCCTTGCTCTGGAAGGAATGATGGCGGAAGTGCCTGCTGCTGGGCCAGGGTGCCCAGATGAAGTCGCTGGCCCCTGCCTGAGGGGGCAAATGAAGACCTGGCGGCAGGGCCTTCAGAACGACTTCCGGGGGTCAGAACTTCTTCCGCGGGACCCTCCTCGGCGTCGACTGTGGCTATCCCGGAGGACGGCCCTAGTGCCGTGGAGGCTCAGGGGACCACTCTTGTGGAGTGGGACCCAATTTTTGTAAGCGAGAACGCGCTGGAACCAGCGGAGGAGACCCCAGTATGTTCGGAACCCATTCCCCAGTCGTTGTCCATTGACAACGCTTGCTCCAGCCTGCGTCAAGTTCAGCTGGCATTCTACCACGACAGCAAGGCTCTTGAAGAGGAGCGCCAAACCCTTAGGGTGTGGCGTAACCGGCTCTACTTTGAGACCAAGCTGGCGCAGTCGAGGCTGGCTGACGACAAGGAATGGATCAAGGAGGAGAAGGTCCGCCTGGAGTACTGGGGCAAGCTATTGGATGACATGGAGAGCTTGACTTGCGCCCTCGACGCTCAATCCCGGGCCATTTATGAGCAGACCAAAGCAGCTAATAGTGCGGCTCATGAATGCCAAAAAAGGCTTGAGGCCATTAACACTACTCTCATCAAGCGTCGGGAGGCACTTTAGGAGAGGGAGAAAAGGCTTGAAGATGAAGAGCAAAAAATCCTAGAGCTGCGGGATGACATCTTGAGGAGGGAGGAGGAGCTCGCCGAAAAGGTGGCTCTGGTTGACAAGGGTCTCGAGGAACGCACCAAGAAGTTGGAGGAGCGTTGCCTTGAGGAGGAGGAGAAGGCCTGGGTGCGAGGGCAGGAACTGTATCAGCAAGAGTGTTCCCTCGCTGCCAGGGAGAAGAAAGTTAGGGGCCGAGAGAAGGACCTGGTCGACCGCCGGAACAAGATATACCTCCGGGAGGAGGAGCTCGACAAAATCGAGAAGCAAGTTGCTGAAAAGATTAAGCAAAATGCCAAAGAGGTTGAGCGCCTTGCTCGTGAGAATTCTGAACTGGTGGCGGCCAAAAGATCCTTGGAGGAACTGAAGGGTTTGAGGACTGCGGACTCCCTATAGGTTTGGGAGTTCCTGAGCAAAGCCAACGACGCGCTAACACCGATGGGCTTCAGTCCCGTGCGTCCGGATGATCCGGAGCCGGAGCCGGACCAGGCGTTGCAAGCGTTGAGCTCGGCAGGTAGCAAACTCTCCAAGGTGGGCGACGTCATCGCAGACCAATTGGAGGTTGAGGTGCAATCCCTGGCGAAGAACGTCGCATAATATGTGCTGACGTGCTACACCAGTCAGGATCCCCAATTCCTTCTGGACCCGGTGCTTGAAGGTCCCGTCGAAGGAGAAGGTGAAGCCACCCGAGGCAACGTGTCAGAGGTTGCTCAGAAGGTCACCCAGTTCTTTCATAGGGTATAGGAATATCTCTGTAGCTCCCACATGTATTCTCTCTTTTTCTTCCTCAATTTTGTAATCCCTTGTCTCCAGATGAATGAAATCCCCAAATTTTGGTGAATTTCATTTTTTGTCTTCAACACTTTTGTCTCCACTTGGCCCCCTGGTAGATGTATACAATTTGATTGTGAACATGTACCAAGAGTATATTGTGTTTTGTTGAAGACTCATTTGCTTCGAACTTGTAGAGTGTAGGTCCGAAGTTTTCGATAGTGAAGGCCCCCTGGGGTTGTAGAAGCTTAGAAGCTCCGGCATTGACTATCGTCGGAGCTTAGAAGCTCCGGAAATAGTCCCTATCAACGCGTAGAGCATCGATAGTTATCCCTCCGGGTGTCGGAGCTTAGTAGCTCCGGTAGTAACCTTTACCAACGTGTAGTTTGTCGGCAGCAGACTCCAATTGTAAGGTCTTCTCACCCTCTTTTATTTTGCGTCGACGGTTGGCCCCCCTAGCTTTATCGGAGCTTGGTTGCTCCAGTGATGCTCGTTTTCAATGCTTAACATCGATTACAAGCCACCTAGGGGAGTCAGAGCTTTGTTAGCTCCGACTTTTTTCCATCAATCGTGGATTTTTTATTTTTCCTGCACATTGAAGCCAAGAAAAATAGTAAAATTCGTTCTTTGCCTATATCTTCGTTGCGGCTTACGATTCCCAAGAAAGTTTTAGGTCAAACACGATTTTGAATACAACCGAATGTGTTGTCTTTTCTTCCGGATCCAATTGTACTTGTACCCGCCTTACTTCAGCCTGCCGGGGTGTAGGTAGAGTGGCGTACTTAGGGTGCTTGACCAGGCTAAGTCGATAGCACACTCCGGCCCTAGATTGGCTTGTCGGCATTCAGGCGAGTGGGCCATGAACAATATTTGAATCCAAAAGAATTGACAATACAACTCGAATTGTACACGAACTGGTCGAACTAAAATTTCTTACGAATTGCACAACTTTGTTATAGACAAGAAAGAGGAAAATAAAAAATGTTGAGCCTGTACAAAATAAATGCACGTGGAGTCTGTTTCGCATGAAGATGTCTTTCATTATAGGTCCGGGGTACAGGGGAAACAAGTACACTCTTAGGGTACGGAACCAGGCTAAGCGTGTTTCATTTCTCGTTTGACCCAGGGTAGCTAGCTACACTTTTAGTCATGAGACTGTGACAAGTGTTGCATGAACTTTGCGGACCTTCCGGAAAAGATCCGGCTGTTCTCCCGGAGGAACTACCTGACTCTGTACAATGACTCTATAACATATAACTCAAGTTACTACAGACTCACCTCCGTGATATTAAGTGTATAACTTACGGAGGTGCTCAATGTTCCAAAGATTTGTGAGAGGTGTCCCATCCTCAGTAGCCAAGCGAACGCCTCCGGGATGGGATACTTTAATCACTCGGAAGGGTCCCTCCCAGCTGGGGCAGAGTTTGTTTAACCCTTCTCTGGATTGTATTCTTCGTAGCACCACATCGCCTTCCTCGAGTTGTCGGTTGTGTACATGCCACTGATGATAACGCCGAAGGGCTTGGCGGTATCGGGCATTCTGAACAGCTGCTTGGCACCTTCCCTCCTCAAGGAGGTCTAGGTCTTCACGCCGGAGCTCGTCCTGCGTGGCTTCGTCGAAGGCCTGGACCCGGAGTGACCCCAAGGTGATTTCCGGAGGAAGGATTGCTTCAGCTCCGTACACCAGGAAGAAGGGTGTCTCTCCAGTTGACCGGTTTGGAGTTGTCCTGTTGGCCCATAGAGTGGGCGGAAGCTCTTCAATCCAGTTGGCTCCATGTTTTTTCAAGCGCTCATAGGTGCGCGTTTTGAGTCCTTTCAGGATTTCAGCATTTGATCTCTCGGCCTGTCCATTGCTTGCCAGATGAGCTACAGAGGCGTAGCAAACTTGAATGCCGAGGTCTTCACAATACCCTTGAAATGCAGAGCTTGTGAATCGGGTCCCGTTATCGGTAATGATTTTGTTTGGGACCTTAAATCTGCATACGATGGACTGCAAAAAGTTGATAGCAGATTGCTTGTTTATTGTCACAACTGGAGTTGCTTCCGGCCACTTGGTGAACTTGTCAATGGCGACATACAGGAACGTGTAACCTCTGGCGGCTCTTGGGAAAGGTCCTAAGATGTCCATCCCCCACATGGCAAAGGGCCATGTAGGAGGTATCATTTGTAGAGGCTGAGCCGGTGTGTGAATTTGCTTTGCATGAAATTGACATGCTTCTCATTTCTTCACTAGCTCAGTTGCATCCTGGAGTGCTGTAGGCCAGTAGAAGCCATGCTGAAAGGCTTTACCGACCAGCGTGCAGGAAGACGCGTGGTTCCCACACTCACCTCCATGGATTTCTGCGAGGAGCTCGCAGCCTTCTTCCCTTGTGTATCTTTTAGCCGCGCCGGTAGGATGCCGTTGGCACCGCGCCGGTAGAGATCCCCTTCTACCAACGTGTATCTTTTAGCCAATCTGACTATCCGGTTAGCGGATACATCATCGTCTAGAAGGATGTTGTCTTTCAAGTAGCTCCGGATCTCCTAGATCCATGCATCGGAACTAACTTTGAGCATTTTAGTCTTGCGTGCTAGGTTGCTTGGAGCTTCCGGCAGCACCTACGACCCTTGATGGCTGCCATGGTAACAGGGCCATTGGGACCGTCAACTTCGGGATGCAGATCTCGCCCCCTTCGCTCAGTTCTTCAGACTGAGCTGTGGGTTTTGACAACCTCCGGACAAAAGTTCCATCAGGAGTTGGAGCTCCGGTTGACGCTTTCGTCGAGAGTTCGTCAGCTTCAACGTTGTGGGCACGCTGGACATGATGGAGGTCTAGGACTTCAAAGTCCTTTTGAAGCCTCTGGACTTCAAGGAGGTAAGCAGCTAGCTGGAGGTTATTGTAGGAGCATTCACCATTCACTTGCTTAAGGATGAGCTATGAATATCCCTTGACCAGCAGCTGTTTTACACCGTACGACAGGGCCACCTTTAGTCCGTAGATGAGTGCTTCGTACTCCGCCTTGTTGTTGGTCGCCTTGAATTCAAGGTGTACCATGTATTTTACCTTCTCTCCGGTGGGTGCGAGGAGAAGGATTCCAGCTCTGGCCCCCTGCTTTTGCATGGAGCCGTCGAAGTAGAGGGTCCAATGAGGCTCGGTGAAGACCAGAGCTTTGTGTTCCGGCTTCTGCTCACTGGGGTCCCCAGGGTTTGATGGAGAGGGAGTCCATTCCGCCATGAAGTCTGCCAATGCTTGACTCTTGATTGCTTGCCTTGAAATGAATTCGAGATCGAATTCGACCAATTCCGCTGCCCACTTTTCAATATTCCCAGTTGAGTTGGGATTATGCAATATTGCTCGGAGTGGGTAAGAAGTCACCACTGAGATCTTGTGAGCTTGGAAGTAATGGCGAAGCTTCCTGGATGCAATGAGAACTGCATAGAGCAGCTTATGCACCTCTAGGTATCGAGTCTTGGCGTCATGAAATACTTCACTGATGAACTGAATTGGGCGCTGGATGGTTCGGACCCTCCCAGAGGGGCCCGGAGCTTCCTCTTCACTAACCCGGATCCTCCCTGAGGGATCCGGACCTTCTTCGGGGACCTTCGGGTCCTGGCTGGAGGGACCCGAAGCATCTTCAGAAGCGACCTGGACCCTCTTGGAGGGGTCTGAGTCTTCTGAAGTAACTTTTTGTGAACTCAAGTCAGGGAGCTGGGACCCAGACTCGCTTTCAGGAACCTCCGGACCCTCCCGGAGGGGTCTGGATTCCTGAGCATGGGATAGTTCTGGTCTCTCCGCAACCAGGACCATACTGACGACTTCGTCAGTTGCTGAAATGTAAAGTAGCAAAGGCTCACCAGGGTTCGAAGCTACCAGGGTTGGTAGGGTGGTGAGGAACTGTTTTATCTCCAGGAACGCCTTTTCTGCTTCTTTAGACCATTGGAATGGTCCAGACTTCCTCAATAACTTGAAGTAGGGAAGTGCCCGTTCCGCCAGTCTTGAAATGAACCAGCTAAAGGCTGCTAGACATCCAGTCATCTTTTGAACATCCTTGATGCGGGCTGGTGGACGCATGTCTTCAATGGCTTTGATCTTCGCCGGATTAGCTTCTATGCCCCGGTGACTTACCAAGAAACCAAGAAGTTTTCCAGAGCTAATCCCGAAGACACACTTGTCTGGGTTTAGCTTTGTGCGTGTGACCCGCAACTTGTCAAAGACAACCTGTAAGGTGTCAAGGAGTGACTTCTTGTTCTTGACCTTGACCACGATGTCATCGACATACACTTCCACTATGTCTCTAATGGGTTCTTCAAAAGTTTTGTACATAGCTCGTACAAAGGTTGAAGCTGCATTCTTGAGACCAAATGGCATGGCTGTATAACAGTACAATCCATCTACTGTGATGAAAGATGTATGCTCTTCATCTTCCCTAGACATTCTGATTTGATGATACCCAGAATATGCGTCTAGGAAACACAGTAATTCACACCCGGAGGTGGAATCCACTATCTGATCTATTCTAGATAGTGGGAATGGATCTTTTGGACATGCCTTATTTAGTGTTGTGTAGTCGATACACATCCGAAGCTTCCCACCGGCCTTGGGCACAATGACTGGGTTTGCCAGGCATTTTGGATGGAAGACTTCTTGGATGAATCCAGCTTCGAGCAACTTCTTCACTTCTTGTCCAATGAAGTTCTATCGCTCCACATATTTCTTCCGAGGCTTCTGATGCACGGGCCGGGTGTCGGGGTAGATCTTCAGATTGTGCTCGATCACTTCCCTGGGGATCCCAGGCATTTGTGACGGTTGCCAGGCAAACACGTCGACATTAGCCCGGAGGAAAGCGATGAGCGCGAGTTCCTATTTGTCGTTCAATCCCCCCGATATACGGGTGGTCTGAGCGGCATCGGAACCGATTTGGACGACTTTGACGGGAATGTCGGTGTCGCCGCTTGGCTGCACGCGAGGTGCAGAAGTCGAGCCTCGCTGACGAATGCTCGGGGGTTTTGGAGCTTGTTCCTGTCTGGAGTCCTCCTCTTGCACCGTAGTAAGCGCATGAAGTTCTTCCAGAGCAGTTACTCCAGCAGTGCGATCTCCGCGGATCCGGAGAACGCCTACTGGTGTTGGCATTTTTAACACCAGGTAACCATAATGAGCAGCTGCCCTGAATTTGTACAAGGCAGGCCTATCCAAGATGGCATTGAAGGGTAAGTTGATCTGAGCAACGTCAAAGACCAACTTTTCGGTGCGATACTTCTCCCGGGTCCCGAAGGTAATGGGGAGGGTAATAACACCGAGTGGGGTAATGGCTCCCGCACCTACTCCGGAGAAAGGTCGGGAGGGGTGGAGATCCGAAGGTCGGAGCTGAAGCTTGGTAAAAGCTTCGAAGCTTATGAGATTGAGCCCCGAACCTCCGTCTACCACGACATGGTGGAGCTGGATGTTATTGATGGTAGGAGATACCATCAAAAGTAACTAACCTGCTCCAACCATGCGTCGAGGGCTGTCCGAAGCATAAAAAGTGATGGCTGTGTCCATCCACATTCGATGAGGCTCCGCCCTGGCTGTAGGAGCTACAACAGCCATGTCCCGACGCATAGTCTTGATGACACGGCGGGAGGTGATGTCCCATGATCCACCAAAAATGGTGTTCATGGTCTTCTGACGCTCGTTGTCAAAGACGTCAGAATCGTCGTCGACGGAGGTGTAAACAGCCTTTAGGACCTTTTTGGGATCCTGAAAACCTAACTCCTCTTCAGCCGGAGCTTCGTCAACTTTTTGTTTTCCTTCCCTCTATCGGAAAGGAGCTTCTTCCCGACGCTTGTTGTAGCGCTCGACAAGGTTTTGGACCTCCCGGCAGTCTTCCAAACTGTGGCTGTCCGTTTTGTGAATTGGACACCACACCTTGGTTTTGCCACCGTCTTCAGAAGACGGTCGAGGTCGCTTCTCGAGGCGTGGCCCCCGGCCACCCAGAGCTGCAGCAACTGCAGCATTGGATGCATTGGCCGACGGCTTCTTCTTACCGTTGGTCTTTTTCTTCTTCTTGCCACTCCTAGAGGTAGTGGCTTCTCCTTTGGAGGATTTCTTGTGATCCTCCGGAGTTGGTTTGGAGTGCATTTCACGGCCCTCAGCAGCTCTGGCACATTTGTCAGCCAAGCTGAAGAGTTCTGTGACACTGGTCATCTCCTTGATTGCCAGTTTCTCCAACATCTTCTTATCCCGTACACCCTATCTAAATGCCACAATGACAGAAGTGCTAGAGATAGAAGGGATAGTGTTTCATACCTGAGAGAATCTCTGGATAAATGATCGCAGGGATTCTCCCCCTTTTTGCACGACTGCAAAAAGGTCCAGTTCAGTGCCTGGTCGGGTGTATGAACTCCCGAAGTTGGCGGTGAACTACCGGCACAACACCTCCCAACTGTTGATGGAGTTGGATGGAAGGCTCATAAACCAGGACCGGGCGGTCGCAGTTAAGGCCACTGGAAAATAGTTGGCCATTACGGCCTCATTTCCTCTAGCTGCTAGGATAGCAGTGGAGTAAATCTGAAGAAATTCGACGGGATTAATGGTCCCGTCAAACTTCCCCGGCAGGTGAGGCCGGAGCTTCTGTGGCCACCTGACCATACGCAGATGCATAGCCAGGGCTGAGCAGCCTCCTCCTACTCCTTCAGGAGCAGGAACGTCCTGAGCTTCTCGTCTTTCACGAGCACGCTCAATATGGACTCGGCCGTCTTGTTGGCGATATTGGCGATCAAGCTCCGCCCGGAGGTCATGAGTTGAAAGCCTTGATACCGTGTGAGTGCGTCGTGCCCCGGAGGGCAGCGACGTCACTTGCTGCGACGCAGCACATCTCCTTTTGTTGGAAACGTGTGGACCAAGTCTGCCAGACAAGGTCCGTTGCTGCGACGGGGACCGTCCTGAAGGAGGAGGACGCTGGTTGCTGATGCGGTCGGTTGCTGCTGCAACCAAGTGTTCCACATCGGCCCTCCACTGCTCAATTGAATCCCGGGATGTGTCCGGAGGTGGTGGGCGCTGAAGAAGAGCACGTGCTGCATGGACGCGTGTTCCGAGTTGTCAAGATTTGCCGATGCAGTGATTTACGTTGGTGCACCATCGCACTGACCAGCTTGATTTGCTGGTGGAGGCAGCGGTGGTGGTAGCGTGACTCCTGCTGAAACTGAGGTTCCTGCTGGTGGCTGCATATTGGAGGGATTGCACCCAACAGCTTGAACAGCAGGATGACCGTTGGATGATCCAGCAGCTGAGTTCACCATTCTTGAAATCTCAGGCGCCCCTTCCTGGCGCGCCAACTATCAGTGGTTTTGATCCGGCAGATCTCTCGACACTACTAAAGTGTTAAAGGAGTTTGAGGTTTGGTGTGGGCGCGCGGAGATTCAAGAAGGTGAAGTGTTAAGAGGCACAGGAGACACGAAGATTTACGTGGTTCGGGTTGCCTGAGCGTAATATCCTACTCCACGGGGTGTGTTGGTGTTTTGGATGTATGAGCTCAACGTAAGTTGAGAGTGTAGAGTGAGCGCCTCTCCAGAGAGTGTGTCGAGTCGCCTATGTATCGTCGGCCTATCCTTTTATAGTACAAGGGCAGGCCGTTACAAGTTAGCCTGGCCCGACATGTGGCCCCGGCGGTTACTAATATTTATACAATTCAACACGATTAATTGCTCTTAATGACCGAGTTACGGGCTTTGACAGCACCGTTACTGGTAATTAAGGTCGTCCGATTGTGTGTCATTAATATAGTATTAATGACACTTAATTGTGTCTTGAAGTCCTTGATTCCCCTTTAAAGATCCGGAGCCGTTGTGGAGTCTTCCGGAGGTTAGAGGCTGAAGATCTGTCGGTTGGACATGTGGCAGCTCTGGAGCATACTGTGGGGAACAGATAGGTCCGGAGCTACCTGACATGTGTCAGTTCTAGAGCTTCCCTCGGTCTAGGGTTAGGTCCGGGGGTGCCGCTATGGTATATAGCCCGGAGCTTCCCCCTTGTGGGCGGTAGCTCCGGTTTGATAGTACACGTGGCGACCCTGGGAATAACCATGTTGGAGAAGCGGGTCCGGTCATGTCTAACATGTGGGCCTCTGAAGGTCTTCAAATCAAGTAGATGATATTTCCCTTGAGATCTTTGCAAACCCAAGAGGTATCTGGCACCCGGGGTACCGATAGATGCCATGTGGGAGCAACTCTACAGGGATGTTATCCACGTCTGCTTCTAGCTCTCCAAAGCCCAGATGAATCTCAAAGTCGGTCACCGGGACCTCTTTGTGGTGCTCTGCCGCCTGAAGGGGGCGACTCCTGCTGACTCAGTAAGTCCTTGCCTTTTCCTGGTATTTCACGAGCGCCTTCACCCCCACCCGCCTGACGAGCAGCGCCTCATTTTTGTTTGCAATCATCCCAACAGGTTGCCAAAGGGACACGGGCTTCCTGGGGTGCTGACCCTCATCTCGGCCTGATGTGTCCGCGTGGGTGTCTTTGCGGGATGAGCTCGAGCGTGCCTAGGTGGACGTCTTTGCGACCCGGTCAGACCTCACCCAAGTGACACAGGAGAAGTTTTTAAAGATGGCCGCACACTAGAGGTCAGATGTCGAGTTGGTTTGGGTGCGGATCGAGGCACAGGAGATTCGTGATAGCCTGGAGCAAGTCCAGAAGGAAAAGATCAATCAGTCCTCCCTTCCATCGTCATGTTCTGATCATTTCCATCTTTTGGTAGACCATACTAAACCACCAGATTTTTCATAGCCTTGAAGATGACCCTAGAGCAGACAGAACATACCACCCAGATCTGGCAGAATGAGTTGGGTGCCCTTCATAGAATCATAGCCCGCGTCTCCGTCGAAGTGCTCAAGCCATTAGGGTTGAAGACTTGCCCAAAAACTCGCCTGGGTGGTATCCTAGCTTGGTTCGCTGTCGTTCAGGATGAGGCCTCGAAGACCCATTCCACTGCGACAATGGTTTGTGAGTCAATGTCGGCTGTCGGACCCCGGAGTTGAGGCAAAGTGTTCATTGGCGGCCCATCTTCGTGAGATCATGGACCGAGTGACGGCTCAGGGCGCAGAGCTCGAAAGGTGAGAGGTCCTCTTAGGGGATCGCATTGCCCTCACCGTCGTGGCCTTTGACTATGATAGTGTGGACCTTCATGCCGTGGGAGAAGGGTACGCGGTCGGGAGATCAGCACAAGAGCTTGAAGAAATTGTCTAGAATGTGGAGCGTGGGACCACCTCATTGTTTGCACTTGTCAATCCTGACACCATGCAGGGTCTACCTCGGGATTCGGGGTGCAGGTGTATTCTATGGACCCACCATTTTTCTAAAAAAAATTCTACAGATGCGCAAGGCGTTGTGTGGATCCTCCATTTGGATGGTGTGAATAGGTTGATATTTGAGCCACGCTCGAGCCGAGTCAACCAGGTACATGAGGAGGTACTAGATGATGAAGAGGTCATCTGTGGCGCCCCGGCCCGGCATGGCAGGCGATAATCCTCCAACCATACGTAGTTCGGCCCGCGAAGGTGGGGAAGAAAAAATGCGCTGCACACTCGTCTGGGGCGGAAACGCCGCACTGTCATAGCAGCATCCCGGCAGAAGCCGATGATGTAGGATCCCCAATCGAAGTGCGAGAATGAACTCTCGGGTCCGTCGCCGTGCTCCAGCAGTTTTGCGAGAATTATAGTTATCGTTGCTCTCATAAGTGGAGGCATGCGTCAGGGCAGACAATCCTGCCCCTCTGGACTCACTTACCTCGGCCGGGGCGTGAAGCCTGGGTGGTCCGATCGTGCCCTCGGCGCGTTCTTGATTCCCATCCCGGTCTGACACCTCCTGCTGCCGGACGAGGGAGCTTTCCGCATGCTGAGTGGTGACCCGGTCGAATAGGGACTAGAGGTTTCCTAGCCGGAGGGCCATGCCTCCAGTTGCACTGGCGTGAGCTCCGGTGGAGCGCCGGTGGATGTTCCATCGCAGATGCTGTCACACCCCAATTCCATAAATTATTCAGCAGCTCAATCTTAGAATAGGAGAGTGTCAATATCAAATTTTGAATAAGCAAATAGATGGAGTTCAAATTCAGATTTATAGTAAAGTATTTAACATATTAGGCCTTGTGAAGAAACCCAAATTATTTCTACTAAAGTGTAACAAAACAAAAAAATGTTTGTATCTACATCATAAAATAGAATTTGTTGATTTTCCTAAGATTTTATAGAGAAGTTTACATCAAGTAAAAGTCCAGCAAAGTCTCGAAACCATCTGTCTTGAGAGTTTTTTAGATTTAATTCTATAAAAAATCTGAATTAGTCACAATAACAAAAGTTGTTCCTTGTGACCTTGTCAAGTCCCAAGCAGAATTTCGTAATTTTCTCAGCTGTAGAACTTCGGTTATTGGAGTAATACAGAAGCAGTATAAATAAATTTTTGAAAACAGAAAGGAAACTTAACCCACCTGTCAGTCCGGCTGACGTGAGTACCTAGTTGTTCAGCTGCCCCTCTTTAAAACCTGTCTCTAAGAGCAGTGAAGAGAACACTCCTTTCTTCCTTCTTGCCTCACCTGAGCCCTCTTCTCCGCCTTGCTCTGTTCAGCACCAAAAAAAGGTCCTGCAGCTCACCGTTTCTTCCCAAATTCAAGGGTTTCTTATAAATCCAAGCTGGTGGTAAGCTTCCCCTTGCAAAGATGATTCCTCTCTATGTTTTCCCCTAGTTTCCCACTATTTCCTCCCTTCTCATGGCTGCTCTTACTGACCACTGGTTGAAGATGTTGTTGTTCTTGTGATTCATCCTCTTGAAATTCGTTTTTATGCATCAAATTTCACATGCAAGTTGTAAAATCTATAGAAAATGGAATATTGCTCTAAAAAATACGAAATAAATTCTGCTAGAACATTAATCACCAGATCTATGCATGTAAACATCATGCATGTCATGTTTGGCCTCAGATTAGCCACGAAAATACTTTTGCTCATATGTTCTTCTTGCATTTCACCTATTATTTCAGATCCAGTGGCATTGAGCTCTTGCATGTGGATTCTAGCCACTGCACGTGATGTATATGACATTATTGCAGCTCATGTCATGTGTAAAAATTACAAGATATGAATTTTCTAATGATTTGCATGATTAAAATCACAATAAATAAAGTAAGGGTCCTAAAATAGTAAAACTGTTTTTGAGAGTATCCTCACGTTTCACATGAATGATGGGGACTGCTGCATGCTGTTGGTATTTCAATTATATGGGATTACCACCTTAATCCTTTTTATATGGGCTGAAACTTGTTATTTTTTCCATGCAAGTTGTATGAATGATAAAATGAATAATTTTATGCTAAAAGTCTTGATTAGTGTCAAGTAATGTGCCTGCATAGTTTCAGCTTTAACCATAGAGCATAAACACCCTTTCCACAATTATCATGTTTATGTTAATGAAACTTGCATAAATTATAATTAATTATTAGAGCTCAAACCAAGGTGGTACCAGAGACAAACATCAACTTTTAACATCCATTATCAAGTAAAAATGACCTCTGGTGCAGCAAGGCTTTGGAAAAATTTGAGCTTCACGTAATGGTGCGAATGCACCCAATTTGCCTGATTTCGGACAGATCGGCAATGTTTTGTTAATAACCTGAGCTAAGAATGTCCAAATTTAGTGATCTTTTTGCATTGTCTTCATCACTTTATGGTCTATGATACTTAAAAGTTTCATACAAGCTGCATTATGCATCGCATCATGACACTCATTCTTATACGGTGCATATTTCTTTGTTTTGCGAACGAGCCGTTGGAGAGTGACGTGGGTGCAGCTTGGGATACCGGTTGTGTGAGCACTAAACCTGCAGAGTATTCTCCAGAAATTGAAGGCAACCATCTATGCATCTTAAAGCTATTATTTTTATACAATGATGAATGAATTGAGTATTATTGCTTATGCATTGTCGGGCACTAGATGTAGGGTATGATGAGTCTTGTTCAAACCCACTCCTTGTTGACTCTATTGGGACAAATTTGGGTTGGTTTTTACTCTGCGAAGTGTCATGCTTAGCCATCCTTAGAGCAGTAGAAGTCAAATTGGTAGCAAGGTCACCACCATTCGCGAGTTAGGACTTAATATACTTGGATATGTGATAAAATCTGAAAGAAGATGAACTTGTGGACTGGGAGGGGACTAGGATGTAGCCCCGCTTAGTCAATTAAAGGCCATGCATCATTCTCGTGGTCCTAAGCACTTGTGGACCGGTTCTGGGAGCACTAAACCTGCGGAGTATTCTCCAGGGATTGAAGGCAAGCATCTATGCATCCTAAACCTATTATTTTTATACAATGATGAATGAATTTAGTATTATTGCTTATGCATTGTCGGGCATTAGGTGTAGGGTTTGATGAGTCCTGTTCAAATCCACTACTTGTTGAGTCTATTGGGAAAGATTTGGGTAGGTTTTTACTTTGTGAAGTGTCATGCTTAGCCATGCTTAGAGCGGTAGAAGTCGAATCGGTGGCAAGGTCACCACCATTCGCGTGTTAGGACTTAATATACTTGGATATGGTAGAAAATATAAAAGAAGATGAACATCAGGTGATGATGGTATTTGTTCTTTTTTGCAAGCTCCGACATAGTTGCACTTAGAGCTTTAGCATCAGGTGTGCTCTTTTGACGAACAAACTCATGCCACTGAGCTTGTGTGATTTTTCCCATCTTCCTCGGGCTAGAGACCTTATCAGCCTTAACATAAGCATTCATTTCACTCTTCCAGCCACAAAACATCTTGCCGCAAGAGAACAATGTTTCTTTCTTTATAGCTTCTTCTGTGCCTTTCGGGAACTTGGATTGTTTCTTTATCCTTTCCCACAATTGATTCTTGGTCTGCTTGGGTAATTTCCTCCAATTCTCGGTTGTGATCGGCACGAGCTCCCAAACAAGAAAACCGCATGCATTACGGTACTTGGTAACTGAATCCAGTGGTTCTTGGGGAAGCCCACCTGGACCGACCCTTGTTGTGTACATGATGCGGTCGAATGGACCCTTATTGGGACCTTGTTGCCCTCGTTTCCGCTTGAGTGAAGCTGAGGATTCATCCATTGGAGAACCTTCTGCGGTTTTAGGAGCTGAAGTCACCTTGTTGTCTTCGCGATTAATCTTGGTAGAAAAGAATTATAAGACTTTGTATACTTGACAACCAACATTAACTTCAACTGTTGAAGTTAAAATTTGTGATCCATACCTCATCAGCAGGATCATATTCCGGGTCGAGATACTCTGAAGCTTTTTTAATTTTTATATTAGGAAAAGGATCCGATGGACTGTGAAAGGAGTCTGAACTGCTAGAGTCAGTAAACTCCATACTGTCTTCTTTTTTGTTACTACCAGCACCAGTCTTCTTAGGGCTTTCCATGCTAGAACTAATAAGACAAAAATATAATAAATGGCATATTAACTCTACATGAAGTGTTGCATGAAGAAAAAGATGGAAGCATTCTAGGATTTGATATGGCATTCTATGGTTTAAGGCGACTGACCAAAAGGTTCCTATACATTGTGAGGGTGAGAAGCATGTTAAAATTGCTCACCAGAAATGGCAATTTTATCTTCTTATTCTAAATAGGAAGTTACTTGTATTTGTTTTTCGAGCACAGGCGATGTTCAACAGCCGTATGCGAGCACATTGCTTTGTTTGGCAAAAGGATAGCGACACCGATCTCGAAGGAGCACAACCCTGTGAGATGAAGTGTGGGACGTCTATACTCTATTTTCAGTACAGATGCTATTATTCACTCGTGTTACCACCAAGTTCCCAAATTTTGAAGTGAAATTTGGCAGAGCTTCCTTCGTATGTTGCTGATTTTATCCACAATTTTCAAATAAAGAACATTGATATTTGCAGAAACAATATATTGCAAACCTGTTACACACATCCTTAGGATTCCATAAATGTAAATTATGAAGTCTTTTGATGATCCTACTAGAAATTACGATCTAAACAGCAACTAAATACATAACTGTCCAGATTTTGGACTGTTACAACACCTTAAATGGTACTTCCATTTAGACCTCCTTATTGCGTGTTTTAGCCTTAGCGTTGAATAGGAAATTGATAGGGGACCCTTTAAGATTTCCAGACATGTATAGATATGCATAGGTTGCTTTTCTAATTTAAGAATTATGGCTGTTCAAAGTTCAGAAATTTTGTGGCTGTTTCAAATAACACTGTACACAGGTACTAACTTCAACTACAGTTTCTAATTAGTTCTAAACCGAATTTGAGGTAACAATGAATAGAAAAGTTGTAGAATAGCTCTTCCCCTTTCAAAAAATGTATAAAAATAGACTAGAAGAGCTTTCTACATATAATTATGGCAAAAATTCAGATGCTTGTTCATATAATTTCAATACAGTTACATCACAACTTGATAGTTTTTTGAATTCCACCGAACCCTAACCAAGGATGCCTACCCTTTTCGAATTCCCGAACCCTCACAAGGATATACAAGGTGGTGGCAAGGACAGAGGGAGGCGACACAACGACTGAGGGTTTAGGGTTTACCGTGAAGCTCGGCGGCGACGGCAATGGCTTCGATCGGCGTACCTGAAAGTCATGGGGACGAAGCTCGGCGGCGACGACGAAGCTTGGCGACGACAGCGGCGAACACTTGGCGGTAAACGAAATTTTGGCAGGCTAACGGCGTCTAAGTGTTTCACCCGGGTTAGGTTTTTCCAACGCAGCCGAGGGGTATATATAGACTCCTATTTTCTCAGGCGGATTTTATGTACCGACCGCCTGAGAAGATGGTTACCTCAGGCGGGTTCTACTTACCAACCGCCTGCGAAGATATAATTATCTCAGGCAGTTGGTAAGTAAAAGCCGCCTGAGATAAACATCTTCTCAGGCGGTTATTCAGTACCAACCGCCTGTGAAGATCTTTACTTCTTCTTAATCATTATTCTTGATTAAATGTGGGTCCTTTAAAAAGGAAAAATTCCACTTTCTTGTAATATTATTGATTAGTAAATGTTACCATTAATTTTCACTTCATATATCCTTTGAAATTGGTCAGAACATAAAAAACATATAACAATTGCTATTTTTCATTTTTCTATCTGGATGAATGAAATGCTTTTTTCATTTATTTTTCAGTGGACATTTTTGTTCATCATACCAACCTCTATGAATTTTTTTCAGATTTTTTTAAATCTTTTTTAATCAATGTGTGTTCTGAATTTGATGAATGCCTCATATGTATATGAGCATTTAGTTAGAATGATGGATAATTTGAAGTTTGACATGTTGGAATGCTTTTAAAAAAATTAACAAAATTCATACATGTATAAGTAAAACAAATATGTTCATATAAACAAATTTAAGTGAAGGATCCTTTTTTCAGGAGATACACAAATGTGAATAATATGTGAGTAGAAATTAATTTGATATTTACGAAAACATTACAATGTCAGCTATACAAGTTTTAAAATATTTGGTTCATGTGGTAGATGTTAATTTTATACAAATATAGAAGAAAGAATCATCGAATTTGGACTCAATTTGCAGAATCTAAACATGTTTGACTATTTATATTGGAATCTAAATAAAAAAGAAGCAAGGGAAAATGAAACTGAAGAACAGTATCGGACATTATCTCAGGCGGTTGGTAAGTAAAATCAGCCTGAGATAAACTTCCTCTCAGGAAGTTATTCAGTACCAACCGCCTGTGAAGATCTTTACTTCTTCTTAATTAATATTCTTGATTAAATGTGGGGCCTTTAAAAAGGCAAAATTGTACTTTACTGTAATATTGTTGATTAGTAAAGGTTACCATTAAATTTCACTTCATAAATCCTTTGAAAATGGTCAGAACATAAAAAACATATAACAATTGCTATTATTCATTTTTCTATTTTGATGAATATAATGATTTTTTCATTTATTTTTTAGTGCACATTTTTATTAATCATACCAACCTCTATGAATTTTTTCAGATTTTTTTAAATTTTTTTTAAT
This sequence comes from Tuctoria greenei, assembly GCA_036927565.1. Taxonomy (NCBI): domain Eukaryota; kingdom Viridiplantae; phylum Streptophyta; class Magnoliopsida; order Poales; family Poaceae; genus Tuctoria; species Tuctoria greenei. The sequence continues at coordinate 131,850,029 of JAYESD010000003.1, read as the reverse complement.
CAATGTTTGTTCATAATTTGATGAATGCCTCATATGTATATGAACATTTAGTTAAAATGATGGATAATTTGAAGTTTGACATGTTGGAATGCTTTTAAAAAAATTAAAAAAATTCATACGTGTATAAATAATACAAATATGTTCATACAAACAAATTTAAGTGAAGGATCCTTTTTTTAGGATATACACAAATGTGAATAATGTGTGAGTAGAAATTAAATTGATATTTACCAAAATATTACAATGTCAGCTATACAAGTTTTAAAATATTTGGTTCAGGTGGTAGATGTTAATTTTATACAAATATAGAAGAAAGAATCATAGAATTTGGACTCAATTTGCAGAATCTAAACATGTTTGAGTACTTATATTGGAATCTAAATAAAAAAGAAGCAAGGGAAAATGAAACTGAAGAACAGTATAGGACAATATCTCAGGCGGTTGGTAAGTAAAAGCCGCGTGAGATAAACATCTTCTCAGGCGGTTATTAAGTACCAACTCCTGTGAAGATCTTTACTTCTTCTTAATTATTATTATTGATTAAATGTGGGGCCTTTAAAAAGGCAAAATTCCACTTTCTTGTAATATTATTGATTAGTAAAGGTTACCATTAAATTTCAATTCATAAATCCTTTGAAATTGGTCAGAACATAAAAAACATATAACAATCGGTATTTTTCATTTTTCTATCTTGATGAATATAATGCTTTTTTCATTTATTTTTTAGTGGACATTTTTGTTCATCATACCAACCTCTATGAATTTTTTCAGATTTTTTTTTAAAATTTTTTGAATCAATGTGTCTTCATAATTTGATGAATGCCTCATATGTATATGAGCATTTACTTAGAATAATGGATAATTTGAAGTTTGACATGTTGGAATGCTTTTGAAAAAATTAACAAAATTCGTACATGTATATATAATACAAATATGTTCATACAAACAAATTTAAGTGAAGGATCCTTTTTTTTTAGGAGATACACAAATGTGAATAATATGTGAGTATAAATTAATTTGATATTTACCAAAACATTTTAATGTCAGCTATACAAGTTTTAAAATATTTGGTTCAGGTGGTACATGTTAATTTTATACAAATATAGAAGAAAGAATCATCGAATTTGGACTCAATTTGAAGAATCTAAACATGTTTGAGTATTTATATTGGAATCTAAATAAGGAAGGGATAAGGAAACTGAAGAGCCTCGGGCATTATCTCAGGCAGTTTGTAAGGAATAACCGCCTGAGTTAATCGTTTTCTCAGGCGGTTACTAATCACCAACCACCTGTGAAAAAGTTAAAAACCGCATGTGGAAAACTGACGCCTATATAAAGACCCCTCGCCACAGTCGAAACGTAACCCTAGAGAATCTTCCACCGACACAAGGCTGCCAAAATTTCCCACCGCTGCGCTGCCGCCCAGCCTGCACTGTCGTGCCGCCGCTCAGTCCGCACTGCCGCGCCACCGCGCCGCCGCCCAGCCCCGCGGAGGCACGCCTCTGCCCAGTCCCACATCGCACCACAAGGTACCTAAGTAAATCTCATAGTTTCCTTACTATGCAATGCATGCTACCTTTTTCTTTGTATATTTTCATAAGTTGCTAGTTTTGTGTGTTCTGGTGTATGGATTGTGTCCTTTTCCATGTGTGTACATATGCGTTTGGACTCAATAATTTGGAAGTTTGGACTTTTAGATATTGATGTATGGACTATATTGTAATAAGCTTATTGTAGTTTGTACCTAGTTTGTGACATGAATGTGATGTTTAATTAATAGATGATATTGTAATATATATAAGATGCATGAAGTTTACCCGAACTTGTAATTGTAGTTTTATGTGTTTTCCTTTTCAATATACATGTGTGTGCGTACCTCCTGCTTGCATATATTTCGAAGGAGTGAGTAGGATTAGATTTCTAGGCCTAGCCAGATCCTACCCAGACCTAGCCCATGCTACTGGGCCTGTTTGCCCCACAACTTCAATCCTTCACTCCCGCTCGACGCCTCCCGTCTCCTCCAGACTCCGCTCGATGTCGCCGCCTCCCGTCCGCCATGCTTTCTGCTCGTCGCTGATCTTAGAGTCTTATTTGACATTGCCGCCGCCCTCCTACGTGCCACCTCTCTCTACAACTCACATGATATAGTCTTGTTATTGTACTGTAAATTCATTTTATAGAAGACCTTTAGAGAATATTTGTGGCCAAATTTTGTAAATCTTACAAAAATTCTATTATTGAAGCATGGACCGTCGAGCGTGGATGTATAACATGCCAAGACCCGATCCTATGTACATTCATAATGTTGCAAATATATAGATGACATATTATGTCCATGTATCGACTGCGAAAATAAGATTGCTTGGACGGATACTATAATAATCCAATCTCATTTGGTGAAAAGAGGTTTCAAAAAAAACTACACAATATGGACAGAGCATGGTGAGTTAGATACACATGATGTGGATAAAGATGATGAGAGAGGTTTGGATGATGATAATGTTCATATCGATGATGGTAGTGACAATCAAGATGGTGATGATGATGATGAGTCCGATTGTGAGGAGATGCTGCGTCACATTGAACCATATATATTGACTTCTATGGGAGCAAGCAAAGGTTTAAGTAAAATGGAGACATTGTAGAATGCGGCGACAGAGCTTTTATATGGTGAATCAAACGGTTGTGATAAAGAGTTTACTACATTGCTTGCAGTCTTAGAACTACTAAAGTTGAAAGCTACACACAGATGGTCCGATTGTAGTTTCTCTGATCTTTTGAATCTTATGGCAGAAATTCTTCCAAATCCAGATAAACCGCCCAGAAGCACTCATAAAGCAAAGAAAATTATTTGCCCGATGGCACTAGGTGTCACAAAAATACACTCTTGTGTGAACCATAGTATTCTGTATCGCAAAGAGCATGAGCTCGCAACTAGATGCCCCATTTTTGGTGTCAGTAGATATAAGAAGGACAACAATCACTAGTATGTTACCAACTTGAAAAAGTCTCAGAAGAATAAGGTGTTTATTATTGGTCCTGAAGGTGACGATGATGATACTTCTGGCGATGCAGACGGGAAGAATAAGAGAAAAATTCACGGCTTGGTGATGTGGTACCTTCTGGTAATTGATCGCTTGAAGCATTTGTTCTCAAACCCTAGGGAGGCTGAACTTATGCACTAGCATTCCAAGCAACACAAGAAGAATGAAAAACATATCCGACACCCTGGTAATGCAACACAGTGGAAAATTTTTGATATTTAGTATCAAGAATTTGTAAAGGAAATCAGAAATGTGAGGTTTGCCTTGAATACAGACGGAATGAATCCGTTCGGTGAAAAAAGGAGCATACACAACACATGGCCCGTGGTCTTAATGATGTACAACCTACCGTCGTGGTTGTGTAACAAAAGAAAATATATCTTGTTATCTGTTCTTATCCAAGGTCCGAAACAACCCAGCATCGAAATTGATGTGTTCTTGGAACCTTTAATGGAAGATATGGCGAAATTGTGGAATGAAGGGGTACGTACATGGGATGAGTACAAGCAGAAGTATTTCACGCTAAGAGCAATGATATTCATTACCGTGCATGATTATCTCGGACTGTTTACATTATCAGGACAAATGAAAGGGAAGAAAGGTTGTGTAAGGTGCGTGGATAGAACTGGATTTCTATACCTCACGTCATCCAGAAAGACGGTGTACATGAGACACCGGCGGTTCTTGACAGATACACACAAGTATAGGAAGATGAAAGAACAATTTGATAACAAAATCGAAAAAGATAATGTACGAAAACCTTACAGTGGAAAACTTGTGTTCGAAATTGCCAAGAACATTCATATTGCTTTCGGTAAGGGCAAAAAATGTAAAGTAATTAAGAGAAAGAAAAGTACATCTTCGGATGACATGGCTTTCAAGAAATAATCAATTTTTTTCAAGTATCTTCCGTATTGGAAGAATCTGGAAGTTTACCATAGTATTGATTTGATGCACGTTACAAAGAATGTATTTGACAGCATCATTGGGACCTTGCTGGACATGCCGAGGAAAACAAAGGACGGATTAAATTCACGTATGGACCTAGTAAATCTTGATTTGAGACCATAGCTTCATCCAGTAGAAAAGGCGAATGGGAAGCATTACCTTCCCCCAGCCGGCTACAACTTGACGCTAGAAGAGAAAAAAGCAATTTGCGAATGCTTGTGTGGGATCAAAGTGCCCACGAGTTTCTCTTCCAATATCCGCAAACTAGTCTCGATGAAAGATTTGTCTTTATTCGGTTATAATTCTCACAACTGTCACATGATGATGACAGTGTTCCTTGCCATTGCAATAAGAGTCATCAAACCTGAGCATATAAAAGTTGTCATCACACGTTTGTGTTACTTCTTAAATGTAGTATCGCAAAAGGTGATAGCACGTGAAGATTTAGACTATCTGAAAACATACAACGTCAAGACTATGTGCAATCTTGAGATGTGTTTCCCATCATCCTTTTTCGATATGCAAGTACACCTAATCATACATCTTGTTGATCAAATAAAAGCATTGGGTCCACTATATTTACATCATATGTTTTCATTGGAGAGATATTTAGGAGTATTAAAAGGTTATGTGCGGAACCGTACTCACCCAGGGGGTTCAATTATGGAAGGATACACCATTGAAGAAGTGATTGAGGGTTGCGCTGATTACATCAAAGATGGAGAATCGATAGGTGTGCCTATACCAGTACATGAGGGTAGACTATGTGGGAGAGGCAAAGTGGGTAAGAAAACTGTTATCGTTGAAGATTAAAAGAATGTAAACCGTGCACATTTTGGTGTACTACAACATCTCGCAATAGTTGAGTTGTACATCGAGGAACACCAAATTAAGCTTCATGATAAAAACAAAGACCGCACAGAGGACTGGATCATGAAAGAGCATAGCAGATGTTTGACTGAATGGTTAATGGACAAAAACATACCATACAGAAACACTATAGAAGAGGCAACAATGAAGAAGTTATCTTCTGGCCCATCTGCTTTGGTGACATCATGGCAAGCATATGACACCAATGGTTACACATTTCACACTAAAGAAAAATACGGTAAGAGTGTTGCACAAAATAGTGGTGTTCGTATTGAGGGTTATGATTCACAAGGGCAAAAGACCACATACTTCGGGTTCATATAGGAAATATGGGAACTTGATTATGGCGAAAGAATGGTAATGCCCGTATTTAAGTGCCAATGGGTCAAACATCCTGATGGTGTGAAAGTGGACAATTACGTGCTGACACTAGTAGACTTGAACAAAGTGGGTTATAAAGATGACCTGTGGGTTCTCGCCAATAGTGTTGCACAAGTTTTTTATGTTCAAGATCCAGAAATTGAGAGATGCACGTAGTTGTTTCTGGAAAGCAAAATATTGTTGTGGTTGAGAATGTGGGAGATAATGAAGAGGAACATAATCAGTATCAAGAGATGTACCTTTTCACCGAACCAGAAAACATCAAACGCGTAGAGAGAAGGATTAAAAAGAATTTGAAACCCTATATGCCAGAAGATGTCAATGCTGGAAAAAATGTATGATATATATTGTATATATTTGTATCTTCTGAAATCAACTTAGAACAATGCTCTATTTCAGCTTTAGAAAGCATGTTTCAAACATTATTAAATTCAGCTTCTGTTTCGAACATTATTAAATTCAGTATGTGTATATAAATTTCTTCTGACATATGATGATCAGGCTTGCCTTCCAACAGCTCGGATCCAAACAACATCTAGAAGCACAACTCTTGAAGCTCCTGTCAAGCTAATCCCTTAACAGCAAGCTCTTGTAGATGAAAGTAACACCCCAGACTCATCAATTGGATTGTTAAAAGCTTCAATTGAAGTCTGACGATACTTCCCGTCCATTTGAGGGCTTGTTTGGATAGGAGTGGATCCACTTCAGTATAAGTGGTTTGAGGTTGATTGAGGAGAAAATTAGTTCATTCTTCACTTCAATCCACTTCAATCCAATTAGACTGAGTACACTCAAACAAGCCCTGAAAGATTTCTTTCTCTTCTCTCCATTTTAAAAACTTACGAAGATGCTACTTTATCAGTTCTAATGGCTGAATATATTGACTACAAATCAGTACCATCTCTTAATGCTTCACACAAGCGACGAAGCGTACAACTTCAATCACAAATCTTGTTTTTACCATTTTCATAGGAATTTGACCTTAATCTTTCAAGCATAGATTTATCAATAATTGAAGCTTCCTCATCAGACATGTTAATTGCAGTTACAAGTGAAGGGTGTGTCGAAGCTAACGAAATCTCAACGGGACTGAAGAAAAAGAGATGCTGCATATGAGTGACAATGTCCAGGTTAGACAGTATGAAGCTATGATGGCAGCCTCAACAACATGAAAAGTGATGCCAATGTTATGCTTGCATCAACCAAGACATGTTGTGAGGGTATAACACTTGTTATGCTTCCCCCAACAAGTGTTATACCCTCACAACATGCCTTTGTTGATGCAAGCATAACTTTGGCATCACTTTTCATGTTGTTGAAGGTTGTCATCATAGGTTCATGATGTTTAACCTGGACATTTCCATTCATATGCATGATCTCTTTATCTTCAGTCCGATTTAGATTTCGTTAGCTTCGACACATCCTTCACCTATAACTGCCATTAACATGTATGATAAGGAAGCTTCATTTATTTGATAAATCTATGCTTGAAAGATTAAGGTTAAATCCCTATGAAAGTGTAAAAACAAGATTTGTGATTGATGTTGTTCGCTTACTCGCTTGTGTGAAGCACTAAGAAAGTAGGTACTGATTTTTAGTCAATATATTTAGGCATTCAAACTGAGAAAGGAGCATCTACCTAAGTTTTCAAATGGATAGGAGGGAAAGAAATTATTCAAATGGATGGGAAAATCCTTCCAAGGATCGTCAGGTTTCAAATTGATGCTTTCAACAATCCAAATGATGAGTCACGGGTGTTACTTGCATCTAAATGAGCTTGGTGTGCAGGGATTAGCTTGACAGGAGCTTAGCAGCATCACACGCGGTTCTTAAACAATGACCGCCCGTGGAAATCATGTATTTTCTCAGGCGTTGATTAATTAAGAACCGCCTATGATGTTAGCTACATCACAGGCGGTTCATAATTAACAACCGATTGAGAAAAATACATGATTTCCCTAGGCAGTTGTTTCTTAAAGTCCGCCTGTGATGTTCTGTCATCACAGGCGGTTATTGTATCATCCGTCATCACAGTCGCATTTTTTTTATGAACCGCCTGTGTTTGAAAAATTGAGGCGCCTGTGAAAACGCTTTTTGTAGTAGTGTTGGGAACGGGTGTTGAGAAAGGTTGACATGAGTACCCCCTTGTGTGGCTTTGGCCGGTCGCATAAGTTGTATGGTCCTCGAGTGATGTGGGTAATTTGGGACTCCCCTGCAGGGTGTATAATCGGTTCGTATCACCGCGATCTTGGTCATGATCATGCTTAGTGTTCATTAAGCTTCATCGTAGTGATTGAAACATCAAGACCCATGGAAATGTGAGTGTATGACTGCTGTAATTAAGCTGAAATGTGTGTTGTTTCACACATGGTTACAAATGTTTAATTGCTTCAGTAGCTAGGGATATATATGTGAGTCTCCCATGATCTTTTACTGTATGCTTATATGCTTATCACATTAATAATTTATGCTTTTTGCAAAAATTATGTGTTTGACTATGCATTACACCCTTGCCACTGCCATATTCATACTCTTTGGAGTCGGGCTATATATACCATATGTGAAAGTCTTGCGAGTACCTTCGTACTCGTGTTTTTTTGTTGAAGTTTTGCAGGTGAGCACCCTATGGTGTTTGGTTACGTCTTTCCCGCCGAGTCCGACGATGGGGAGGAGTAACTTGCTGATTTTCACTTGACGTCACCATTGGTGTTATGGGCAGGCACCGTTGGACTTTTGTTGTTTTAAAACATCGACTTCCCCTCCATAGGGCTTAATTACTTTGCTGTCTCAAATCTGAATGTGAACCCTATCTGGACAATGTTATCCCGGGAAGCTTAGGAATCTTCAATGCAACATTGCTCAGTGTTTTGTATAAAATTTCAGAAACTTGTCAATACTTGTATGCACACTTTAAACCTGTAATGTTTCTGAATTTGTGGTTTATTTGTGTGCTTGTGATGTGTGCAATGTTGTGGACCGATATGCTGTGATCCTGGGATTATTAAGAGCATATCGGGGGACTACCAATGTTTGATTTTATGTTGATCGCATTTGTAGCTCGCGTGCTGTTGATGGACAGCGTGCTAATACGTCTAACATTGATTAATCTTGGACGGTTCCTCACAGATGCCTTCACTTGTATCATCGAGAAAGCATTCTTGAGGGTTGCTTCTTACCTTAACGGTTTCATCAAAGTCGGAGTCGCCGCCAGCGATTTACTCCGGGATTTGCTGGAGAGACGGGGCGTCGTGGTCGATCATACCGACAAAATAAACTGCTGGAGCATTGTTGGTGTGGACGTCGCATATTTACTGGAGGATTCCAGCTTTATGGATGACGAAATCCAGGCTTCCCAAGCGGAAAGTCAGGCCTAGGTCGAAGATGGAATCGAACATGAGCAACCTGATGCTGCCGACAAAGATCTCAAAGTTGCTGGCACATACCTCTTTGCCGGGGACAAAGATCGGCATTATAAGCCATACGAAGCTGACGAGAATGCGCAATAGCGTTCCCCTACATGGCGCACCAACTGTCAGCTTTCGGAAACTAACTAGTACAATTTATTGAATCACGTTTGTTGGTGGTTTTGATCCGGCAGATCTCCCAACACTACTAAAGTGTTAGAGGAGTTCGAGGTTCGGTGTGGGTGCACAAAGATTCGGTGAAGTGTAAATGACACAGGAGACACGAAGATTTACGTGGTTCGGGCCTCCTGAGCGTAATACTCTACTCCACGGGGTGTTGGTGTTGTATTGCTTGTATGAGCTCAATGTGGGTTGAGAGTGTAGAGTCAGCGTATTCAGTGAGTGTGTAGAGTCCCCCTCTATGTATCGTCAGCCTGTCCTTTTATAGTACAAGGGCAGGCCATTACAAGTTAGCCTGGCCCGACATGTGGACCCAACGGTTACTAATATTGATACACATTTGATGCGCTTAATTATCCTTAATAACCGAGTTACGGACTTTGATAGCACCGTTACTGGTAATTAAGGTCGTCCAATCGTTTGTCATTAATATAGTATTAATGACTCTTAAACAGGTCTTGAAGTCCTTGATTCCCCTTTGAAAATCCGGAGCCGTTGTGAAGTCTTTAGGAGGTTGGAGGCTGAAGATCCGACGGTTGGACATGTGGCAGCTCCAGAGCGTACTGTGGGAAACAGATCTGTCCGGTGCCACCTAACACGTGTCAGTTCCGGAGCTTCCCTCAGTCTGGGGTTAGGTCCGGGGGTGCCTCTATGGTACATAGCCCGGAGCTTCCCCCTTGTGGGCGGTAGCTCCCGTTTGATAGTACACGTGGCGACCCTGGGACTAACCATGTCGGGGAAGCGGGTCCGGTCATGTCTGACATGTGGGCCTCCGAAGGTCTTCAAATCAAGTAGATGATATTCCCTTGAGATCTTTGCAATCCCAAGTGATATATGGTACCCAGGGTACCGATAGTGGCCCCCTGGGCCCACCTCTGGGGAAGGCCCCTTTGGGTGAAGTCATTCGCCGGAGGTGGGTTCATCCTTCGACTTTTGAACTGAGTCTTCAAAGGTCTTCGGATGTGTCGCTGGTGATGGTTTGGAGTTAAATCCTCACCGCGTGGCGTATCCCGTGTGCGGCAAATGAGATCTTTGGCGTGCGGACCTCACGCAATTGAAGGTCGCCGGTTCCCAATACCAAAATCGTATCGGTTCCGCGCGCCTTGTCAGGCCATCGCCTTCGGGCTTCCCTCCTCATGATGACAACCGTTCGCCTAGGTAAGAACATCGACTTGATCATCCGAGTGGTCCCGGGCCCTCTTGTCATCGGCTGTGTGGAATTTTTGAGTAGTATCTTCGACTTCCTTGCAGTTTCCATCCAACCGTTGCGAGGGCTTACTTAAGAAGGAAAGTGTGCACCATATGGGGTTCTTTACGCCTCTCATCTGATCTTGCGCTCAAACTCCCAACTTGTGCTTGCTTTTCCTCTCTCGCCTTGCTGTGCCGTGATGGATTTTGGTCTCCGCGAGAGCTATTTTAAGACCGAAGTTGACCTGAAGAAGGTCCGGGCCCTCATGGGATGGTCCCCGGACTTCTTCAACCGCCTGGTCCGCGCCGGTGGAGAGCCCCCATTCGAGAAGGATCACGCCGGCGAAATGGTGTACTTCTCTTCGTACGCCATGGTGGGGTTGATCCCACCTTTTTCCTCTTTTTTCTTGATGATGCTAGACTTCTATGGTCTGCAGCTGTACCACCTTGGCCCCCACTCCATTCTTCTTGTGTCTGTCTTCGTCCACTTCTGTGAAATGTGGGTGGGTATCCCCCCTTGCATTGAACTCTTCCGGACCTTCTTCACTGTCCATACCACTGGTAGGAGTAATGAGTATCTTGGCTTCTACTACTTCGTGAAGCGCAAGAAGTGCCCATTCAAGTACCTTCGGTTGTTTCCCTCTGGAAAGTGGAATGATTGGAATAAGGACTGGATAGTCATCCGAGTGGAGGAGCACGAGAAGCTGGAGCTGCCCGAAGCCCTCCCCAACATCGACACTGCAGTCTGGAGTGAAGCTCCGGTGCTGTCGGATGCCTTCAACCCTGCCTTGACCAGGATCCGCCAGTGCATGGAGGGAGGATTAACTCCTCAGGCGGTATTTTGCAACTTCCTGGTCAACAGGTGGGCACCGCTGAAGAGGAGAGAAAAACTCGCTTGGGCCCTCAACAGTGTGATGGACGACGACTGGGTCGAGACTGGGCTGAAGTCCAACATGGCGGGGGCGACCTTGGAGTTTCATCTCAAGAAGTTCGAGCACGGCATCGACGTTGCGGGTGATGACTTGACCCTGCCACGAGCTTTTCTCCCTCTGAACGTGGAAGTATAGTTCAACAGGGAGCTCCAGCGGACGATGCCGGTGCTTGACGACCTTCGTGTCGTCGAGATAAGATCAACCTTCAGGGTGGTGATCCCTGGGGCTTCCGAAGGTGGCTCCGACCCTGCCCCGAAGCCAAGGGTCAAAGTCATCGGCAAGGGCAAGGAGCCGGCGGACGAACCCTTGAGTCGGAAGAGGAAACTGCAGCATGCCGACGGAAGGTCTGTCAGGCCTGCAACCTCTGCATCAGCTCCTTCTCCCTGAAGGGGGAGGTCTTCTTCAACTGCGGCGACTGTACCCGCAACGGCGTCTTCCCGGGGTGCTAGCTCCGAGCATGCGACTCCAGCACTAGGGCCAGTTGAGGCCTCTAGGTCTGGAGGTCCTTCCCGGTCGAGGGGGCCTCGACTAAGGAAATGCCCGTGGCTGCAACGAGTTCCGGGGGGCCTTCCGGAGCTTCCACGCCGGCGGCGGCTATGGTCAGCCCAGCACGCCCGGGAAAGAGGTTCCGCGCAAGCTGGTGCGGAAGCCTCCCGAGGTAATTTTTAATCTTTACCTCAGACAGTTATTTTGTTGTTGTAACTGTTTTTTAAGTTTCTTCATCCATCATCTGCAGCGTTCCCAAGAAGAGGAGTGAAGCTCCACCCTCAGCCGCAGCAGCTGAAGCTGTGAGGGCGGAAGCTTCTGCTCCTGTCCCGGCGCCGCCCCATGTGATGGCTGAAGCTGCGATAGCTCCGGCGCTAGCTGTAGTGGTCATGGACCTCGACTCATCCCCCGAGACTCTCATGGTAGCGACGGACCGTGGGAGAGAAGATGCGCCAGCAGCACCTGCCCCGGAGGTTGAAGCTCCGGGTCTTGATGCTGAGATGACGGAAGCTCCGGCCGTTGAGCCGGAGGAAGCAATAATTCCGGCCCCAGAGCCGGAAATTTTCGAAGCCCCGACGGTTGAGCCGGAGGTAAATGAAGTCCCAGCAAGTGAGCCGGATGTAGAGGATGCTCCAGCGGTTGAGCCGGCTACCTCCAAAGCTCCGTCTGTAGGGCCGGTTGTAGTTGAAGACCTTCCAGTGCTTGAGTCGGTTGAGGTTGAAGCTCCGGCCGTAGGGCCGGTTATTGCGGAGGCATCAGCACTCGAACTCGTGGTGGTCGAGATGCCAACAGCCGAGCCATCAGCGGAGGAGGGGCCCCGGCCGGAGCTGGAAGCAGCACCTGCTCCGGAAGTGTTGTCGGCGGAGGTGCCTGCCGCTGAGCCGGAATGCCCAGATGAAGCCGCTGGCCCCCTGCCTGAGGGAGCAAATGAAGACCTGGCGGCGCGGCCTTCGGAACCACTTCCGGAGGTCGGAACTTCTTCCGCGGGACCCTCCTCAATGGCGACTGAGGTTATCCCGGAGGACCGCCGTAGTGCCGTGGAGGCTCAGGGGACCACTCTTGTGGAGTGGGACCTAATTTTTGTAAGCGAGAACCCGCTGGAACCAGCGGAGGAGGCCCGAGCAGGTCTGGAACCCATTCCCCTGTCATTGTCTATTGACAACGCTTGCTCCAGCCTGCGTCAAGTTCAGATGGCGTTCTACCACGACAGCAAGGCTCTTGAAGAGGAGCGCCAAACCCTTAGGCGGTGGCGTAACCGGCTCTACTTCGAGACCAAGCTGGCGCAGTCGAGGCTGTCAGATGACAAACAATGGATCAAGCAGGAGAAGGTCCGCCTGGAATACTGGGGCAAACTATTGGATGACAGGGAGAGCTTGACTCGTGCCCTCAACGCTCAATCCCGGGCCATTTGTGAGCAGACAAAGGCAGCTAATAGTGCGGTTGATGAATGCCAAGGAAGGCTGGAAGCCATTAACACTACTCTCATCAAACGCTAGGAGGCACTTGAGGATAGTAAGAAGAGGCTCGAAGATGAAGAGCAAAAACTCCTAGAGTTGCGGGATGACGTTCTGAAGAGGGAGGAGGAGCTCACCGAAAAGGTGGCTCTGGCTAACAAGGGCCTCGAGGAACGCACCAAGAAATTGGAAGAGCATTGCGCTGAGGAGGAGGAGAAGGCCTGGGTGCGAGGGCAGGAACTCTACGAGCAAGAGTGTGCCATCGCTGCCAAGGAGAAGAATGTAAGGGGCAGGGAGAAGGACCTGGTTGACCGACGGAACAAGATCTACCTCCGGGAGGAGAGCTCGTAAAACTCGAGAAGCGGGTTGCTGAAAAGATTTAGCAAAATGCCAAAGAAGTTGAGCGCCTCGCTCGCGAGAATTCTGAACTGGCGGCGGCCAAAAGATCCTTGGAATAACTGAAGGGCTTGAGGGTTGCGGACTCCCTACAGTTTTGGGAGTTCCTGGGCAAAGCCAATGACGCGCTGACACCGATGGGCTTCAGTCCCGTGCATCCAGATGATCCGGAGCCGGAGCCGGACCTGGCTTTGCAGGCGTTGAGTTCGGCAGGTAGCAAACTCTCCAAGGTGGGTGACATCATCGCGGATCAGTTGGAGGTGGAGGGGCAGTCACTGGCGAATAACTTCGCAGAATATGTGCTGACGTGCTACACCATCCGGGATCCCCAATTCCCTCTGGACCCGGTGCTTGAAGGTCCCGTTGAAGGAGAAGGTGAAGCCACCCGAGCCAACGTGTTGGAGGTTGCTCAGAAGGTCGCCCAGTTCTTCCATAGGGTTTAGGACCATCTCTGTTGCGCCCACATGTATTCTCTCTTTTTCTTCCCCAATTTTGTAATCCCTTGTCTCCAGATGAATGAAATTCAAATTTTTGCAAATTTCATTTTTTGTCTTCAACACTTTTGTCTTCACTTGGCCCCTTGGTAGATGTACACAATTTGATTGTGAACATGTACCAAGAGGATATTGTGTTTTGTTGAAGACTCGTTTGCTTCGAACTTGTAGAATGTATGTCCGAAGCCTTCGATAGTGAAGGCCCCCTAAGGTTGTCGGAGCTCAGTAGCTCTGGCAGTAGTTCTTATCAACGCGTAGAGCATCGATAGTTAGACCTCCGGGGTGTCGGAGCTTAGTAGCTCCGGCAGTGACCTTTGCCAACGCGTAGTTTGTCGGCAGCAGACTCTGTTTGTGGAATCTTCTCACCATCTTTTATTTTGCGTCGACGGCTGGCCCCCCTAGCTTTACCGGAGCTTGGTTGCTCCAGTGATGCTCGTTTTCAATGTTTAACATTGATTATAAGCCACCTAGCGGGAGTCGGAGCTTCGTCAGCTCCAGCTTTTCTCCATCAACGTGGATTCTTTATTTTTCCTGCACACTGAAGCCAAGAAAAATAGTAAAATTCGCTCCTTGCCTATAACTTCGTCGTGGCTTACGATTCTCAAGAAAATTTTAGGTCAAACATGATTCTGAATACAACCGAATGCATTTCCTTCTTTCTTCCGGATCCAATTGTACTTGGACCCGCCTTACTTCGGCCTGCCGAGGTGTAGGTAGAGTGGCGTACTTAGGGTGCTTGACCAGGCTAAGTCGATAGCACACTCCGGCCCTAGATTGGCTTGGTAGTATTCAGGCGAGTGAGCCATGAACAATATTTTAATCCAAAAGAATTGACAATACAGCTCGAATTGTATATGAACCGGTCGGACTAAAATTTCTTAAGAATTGCACAACTTTGTTATAGACAAGAAAGAGAAAAATAAAAATATTTATCCTGTACAAAATAAATGCACGTGGAGTCTGTTTCACATGAAGATGTATTTAATTATAGGTTCGGGGTAAAGGGGAAACAAGTACACTCTTAGGGTACGGAACCAGGCTAAGCATGTCTCGTTTGACCAAGGGTAGCTAGCTACACTTTTAGTCCTGAGACTGTGACAAGTGTTGCATGAACTTTGTGGACCTTCCGGGAAAGGTCTGGCTGTTCTCCCGGAGGAACTACTCGACTTTGTACAATGACTCTATAACATACACTTCAAGCTACTGCAGACTCACCTCCGTGATATTAAGTGTAGAACTTACGGAGGTGCTCAATGTTCCAAGGATTTGGGAGAGGTGTCCCATCCTCGGTAGCGAAGCGAACGCTTCCGAGACGGGATAATTTAATCACTCGGAAGGGTCCCTCCCAGCTGGGGGAGAGTTTGTTTAACCCTTCTCTGGATTGTATTCTCCGTAGCACCAGATTGCCTTCCTCGAGCTGTTGGTTGTGTACATGCTGCTGATGATAGCGCCGAAGGGCTTGGCATTATCGGGCATTCCGAACAGCTGCTTGGCACCTTCACTCCTCAAGGAGGTCTAGGTCTTCACGCCGGAGCTGGTCCTGCGTGGCTTCACCGAAGGTCCGGACCCGGAGTGACCCCAAGGTGATCTCCGGAGAAAGGATTGCTTCAGCTCCGTACACCAGGAAGAAGGGTGTCTCTCCAGTTGACCGGTTTGGAGTTGTCCTGTTGGCCCCTAAAGTGGGCGGATGTTCTTCAATCCAATTGGCTCCATGTTATTTCAAGCGCTCATAGGTGCAAATTTTGAGTCCTTTAAGGATTTCAGCATTTGCTCTCTCGGCCTGGCCATAGCTTGCCGGGTGAGCTACGGAGGCGTAGCAAACTTGAATGCCGAGGTCTTCACAATACCCTTGAAATGCAGAGCTTGTGAACTGGGTCCCGTTATCAGTAATGATTTTGTTTGGGACTCCAAATCGGCATACGATGGACTGCAAAAAGTTCATAGCAGATTGCTTGTTTATTGTCACAACTGGAGTTGCTTCCGGCCACTTGGTGAACTTGTCAATGGCGACATACAGGAACTTGTAACCTCCGACGGCTCTTGGGAAAGGTCCCAAGATGTCCATCCCCCACACAGGGAAGGGCCATGTAGGAGGTATCATTTGTAGGGGTTGAGCAGGTGTGTGAATTTTCTTTGCATGAAATTGACATGCTTCGCATTTCTTCACCAGTTCAGTTGCATCCTAGAGTGCTGTAGGCCAGTAGAAGCCATGCCGAAAGGCTTTACCAACTAGCGTGCGGGAAGACGCGTGATTCCCACACTCGCCTTCATGGATTTCTGCGAGGAGCTTGCAGCCTTCTTCCCTTGTAATGCACCGCATTAGGATGCCATTGGCACCGTGCCGGTACAGATCCCCTTCTACCAACGTGTATCTTTTAACCAATCTGACTATCCGGTCAGCGGATACATCATCGTCAGGAAGGATGTTGTCTTTCAAGTAGCTCCGGATCTCCGAGATCCATGCATCGGAGCTAACTTGAGCATTTGAGTCTTGCGTGCTGGGTTGCTCGGACCTTCCGGCAGCACCTACGACCCTTGATGGCTGCCATGGTAACAGGGCCATAGGGACCGTCAGCTTCGGGATGCTGATCTCGCCCCCTTCGCTCAGTTCGGCAGGCTGAGCTGTGGGTTTTGACATCCTCCGGACAAAAGTTCCGTCAGGAGCTAGAGCTCCGGTTGACGCTTTTGTCGAGAGTTCGTCGGCTACAGCGTTGTGGGCACGCTGGACATGGTGGAGGTCTAGGACTTTGAAGTCCTTCTGAAGCCTCTGGACTTCAAGGAGGTAAGCAGCTAGCTGGAGGTTGTTGCAGGAGCATTCTCCCTTCACTTGCTTAATGATGAGTTGTGAATCTCCCTTGACCAGTATTTGCTTGACACCGTATGATAGTGCCACCCTTAGTCCGTAAATGAGTGCTTCATATTTCGCCATGTTGTTGGTCGCCTTGAAGTCAAGGTGTACCATGTATTTTACCTTCTCTCCGGTTGGTGCGAGGAGAAGGATTCCAGCTCCGGCCCCCTGCTTTTGCATGGAGCCATCGAAGTAGAGGGTCTAGTGAGGCTCGATGAAGACCGGAGCCTTGTGATCTGGCTTCTGCTCACTGGGGCCCCCAGGATTTAATGGAGAGGGAGTCCATTCCGCCACGGAATCCGCCAATGCTTGACTCTCGATTGCTTGCCTTGAAATGAATTCGAGATTGAATTCAGCCAATTCCACTACCCACTTTGCAATATTCCCAGTTGAATTGGGATTATGCAAGATTGCTCGAAGTGGGTAAGAGGTCACCACTGAAATCTTGTGAGCTTGGAAGTAATGGCGAAGCTTCTTGGAGGCAATGAGAACTGCATAGAGTAGCTTATGCACCTCTAGGTATCGAGTCTTGGCGTCATGAAGTACTTCACTGATGAATTACACTAGGCGCTGGATGGTCCGGACCCTCCCGGAGGGGCCCGAAGCTTCCTCTTCACTGACCCGGATCCTCCCTGAGGGATCCGGACTTTCTTCGGGGACCTCCGGGTCCTGGCTGGAGGGACCCGGAGCTTCTTCAAAAGCGACCTGGACCCTCCTGGAGGGGTCTGAGTCTTCTGATGTAACTTTTTGTAAACACAAGTCAGGGAGCTGGGACCCAGACTCGCTTTCAGGAACCTCCGGACCCTCCCAGAGGGGTCTGGATTCCTGAGCATGGAATAGTTCTGGTCTCTCCGCAACCAGGACCATACTGACGACTTCGTCAGTTGCTGAAATGTAAAGCAGCAAAGGCTCACCAGGGTTCGGAGCTACCAGGGTTGGTAGGGTGGTGAGGAACTGTTTTGGCACATGGAACGCCTTTTTTGCTTCTTCATACCATTGGAATGGTCCGGACTTCCTCAATAACTTGAAGAAGGGAAGTGCCCGTTCCGCCAGTCTTGAAATGAACCGACTAAGGGCTGCTAGACATCCAGTTAGCTTTTGAACATCCTTGATGCGGGCTGGTGGCCGCATGTCTTCAATGGCTTTGATCTTCGCCGGATTAGCTTCTATGCCCCGGTGACTTACCAGGAAACCAAGAAGTTTTCCGGAGCTAACCTCGAAGACAAACTTGTCTGGGTTTAGCTTTGTGCGTGTGACACGCAACTTGTCGAAGACAGCCTGTAAGGTGTTAAGGAGTGACTCCTTGTTCTTGACCTTGACCACAATGTCATCGACGTACACTTACACTATGTCTCTAATGAGTTCTTCAAAAGTTTTGTACATAGTTCGTACAAAGGTTGAAGCTGCATACTTGAGACCAAGTGGCATGGTTGTATAACAATACAATCCATCTACTGTGATGAAAGAGGTATGCTCTTCATCTTCCCTAGACATTCTGATTTGATGATACCCAGAATATGCGTCTAGGAAACACAGTAATTCACACCCGGAGGTGGAATCCACTATCTTATCTATTCTAGGTAGTGGGAATGGATCTTTTGGACATGCCTTATTTAGTGTTGTGTAGTTGATACACATCCGAAGCTTCCCGCCGGCATTGGGCACAATGACTGGGTTTGCCAGTCATTTTGGATGGAAGACATCTCGGATGAATCCAGCTTCGAGAAACTTCTCCACTTCTTGTCGAATGAAGTTCTGTCGCTCCACAGATTGCTTCTGAGGCTTCTGATGCACGGGCCGGGCATCAGGGTAGATCTTCAGATTGTGCTCAATCACTTCCCTGGGGATCCCAGACATTTGTGACGGTTGCCAGGCAAACACATCGACATTAGCCCGGAGGAAAGCGATGAGCGCGAGTTCCTATTTTTCGTTCAATCCCCCCGATATACGGGTGGTCTGAGCGGCATCGGAACCGATTTGGACGACTTTGAAGGGAATGTCAGTGTTGCCGCTTGGCTGCACACAAGGTGCAGAAGTCGATCCTCGCTGACGAATGCTCGGGGGTTTTGGAGCTTGCTCCTGTGTGGAGTCTTCCTCTTGCACCGTAGTAAGCGCATGGAGTTCTTCCAGAGCAGTTACTCCGGCAGTGCAATCTCCGCGAATCCGGAGAACGCCTACTGGTGTTGGCATTTTTAACACCAGGTAACCATAATGAGCAGCTGCCATGAATTTGTACAAGGCACGCCTACCCATGATGGCATTGAAGGGTAAGTTGATCTGAACAACGTCAAAGACCAACTTCTCAGTGCGATACTTCTCCCGGGTCCCGAAGGTAACAGGGAGGGTAATAGCACCGAGTGGGGTAATGGCTCCCGGACCTACTCCGAAGAAAGGTCGGGAAGGGTGGAGATCTGAAGGTCAGAGTTGAAGCTTGGTAAAATCTTCGAAGCTTATGAGGTTCAGCCCCGAACCTCCATCTACCATGACATGGTGGAGCTGGATGTTATTGATGGTAGGAGACACCATCAAAGGTAACTGACCTGCTCCAACCATGCTTCGAGGGCAGTCCGAAGCATCAAAAGTGATGGTTGTGTCCATCCACTTCCGATGTGGCTTCGCCCTGGCTGTAGGAGCTACAACAGCCATGTCCCGACGCATAGTCTTGAGGACGCGACGGGAGGTGATGTCCCGTGATCCACCAAAAATGGTGTTCATGGTCTTCCGACGCTCATTGTTAGAGACATCAGAATCGTCGTCGACGGAGGTGTAGATGGCCTTCAGGACCTTTTTAGGATCCTGAAAACCTAACTCCTCTTCAGCTGGAGCTTCGTCAACTTTGTGTTTTCCTTCCCTCTGTTGGAAAGGAACTTCTTCCCGACGCTTGTTGTAGCGCTCGGCAAGGTTTTGGACCTCCCGACATTCTTCCAAACTGTGGCTGTCCGTTTTGTGAATTGGACACCACACCTTGGGTTTGCCACCATCTTCAGAAGACGGTCGAGGTCGCTTCTCGGGGCGTGGCCCCCGCCCACCCGGAGCTGCATCAGCTGCAACATTGGATGCACCAGCCGACGGCTTCTTCTTGTCGTTGGTCTTTTTCTTCTTCTTGCCACTCCCGGAGGTAGCGGCATCTCCTTTGGAGGATTTCTTGTGATCCTCCGGAGGTGGTTTGGAGTGCATTTCACGGCCCTCTGCAGCTCTTGCACATTTGTCAGCCAAGCTGAAGAGTTCCGTGACACTGGTAATCTCCTTGATCGCCAGTTTCTCCAGCATCTTCTTATCCCACACTACCTGTCTAAATGCCACAATGACAGAGGCGCTAGAGGGTATAGTGTTTCGTACTTGAGAGAATCTCTGGATGAATGATCGCAGGGATTCTCCTCCTTTTTGCACGACTGCAAAAAGGTCCAGTTCAGTGCCTGGTCGGGTGTATGAACTCCCAAAGTTGGCGGTGAACTGCCGGCACAACTCCTCCCAGTTGTTGATGGATTTGGGTGGAAGGCTCATAAATCAGGACCGGGCGGTCCCAGTTAAAGCCACTGGAAAATAATTGGCCATTACGACCTCGTTTCCTCCAGCTGCCAGGATAGCAGTGGAGTAAATTTGAAGTAATTCGACGGAATTAACGGTCCCGTCAAACTTCTTCGGCAGGTGAGGCCGGAACTTCTTTGGCCACCTGACCATACGCAGATGCATGGCCAAGGCTGAGCAACCTCCTCCTACTCCTCCAGGAGCAGGAATGTCCTGAGCTTATCGTCTTTCACAAGCACGCTCAATATGGACTCGACCATCTTGTTGGCGGTATCAGCGATCAAGCTTCGCCCGGAGGTCATGAGTTGAAAGCCTTGATATCGTGTGAGTGCGTCGTGCCACAGAGCGCAGCGACATCACTTTCTGCGACGCAACATGTCTCCTGTTGTTGGAAACGTGTGGACAAAGTCTGCCGGACAAGGTCCGTTGCTGCGCGGGGCCCGTCCTGAAGGAGGAGGACCCTGGTTGCTGATGCGGTCGGCTGCTGCTGCAACCAAGTGTTCCACATCGGCCCTCCACTGCTCCATTGCATCGCGGGATGTGTCCGGAGGTGGTCGGCGCTGAAGAAGATCACGTGCTGCATGGAGCGCGTGTTCCGGGTTGTCAAGATTTGTCGACGCAGTTATTGATGCCGGTGCACCATTGCGCTGCCCAGCTTGATTTGTTGGTGGAGGCGGCGGTGGTGGTAGCGTGACTCCTGCTGGAACTGAGGTTCCTGCTGATGGCTGCATATTGGAGGGATTTCCCCCAACAGCTTGAACAGCGGTATGACCGTTGGATGATCCAGCAGCTGAGTTCACCATTCTTGAAATCTCAGGCGCCCCTACCTGGCGTGCCAACTGTCGGTGGTTTTGATCCGGCAGATCTCCCGACACTACTAAAGTGTTAGAGGAGTTTAAGGTTCGGTGTGAGCGCGGAGATTCAAGAAGGTGAAGTGTAAATGACACAGGAGACACGAAGATTTACGTGGTTCGGGCCGCCTGAGCGTAATACCCTACTCCACGGGGTGTTGGTGTTGTATTGGTTGTATGAGCTCAACGTGGGTTGAGAGTGTAGAGTCAGCGTATTCAGTGAGTGTGTAGAGTCCCCCTCTATGTATCGTCGGCCTGTCCTTTTATAGTACAAGGGCAGGCCGTTACAAGTTAGCCTGGCTCGACATGTGGCCCCGGCGGTTACTAATATTGATACACATTTGATGCTCTTAATTATCCTTAATAACCGAGTTACGGGCTTTGATAGCACCATTACTGGTAATTAAGGTCGTCTGATCGTTTGTCATTAATATAGTATTAATGACACTTAAACGGGTCTTGAAGTCCTTGATTCCCCTTTGAAGATCCGGAGCTGTTGTGAAGTCTTCCGGAGGTTGGAGGCTGAGGATCCGACGGTTGGACACGTGGCAGCTTCGGAGCGTACTGTGGGAAACAGATAGGTCCGGTGCCACCTAACACGTGTCAGTTCTGGAGCTTCCCTCGGTCTGGGGTTAGGTCCGGGGGTGCCGCTATGGTACATAGCCAAGAGCTTCCCCCTTGTGGGCGGTAGCTCCGGTTTGATAGTACACGTGGCGACCCTGGGACTAACCATGTTGGGGAAGCGGGTCCGGTCATGTCTAACATGTGGGCCTCCGAAGGTCTTCAAATCAAGTAGATGATATTCCCTTGAGATCTTTGCAATCCCAAGGGGTATATGGTACCCAGGGTACCGACAACGTTCATCTTCGTATGATAAGTCTGCAAAGAACAAGAGATTTATCCTGGTTCGAACAAAAAAGGCCCTACGTCCAGCAGAAGTCTTTTATGATCCTTGTTAGCTCAAAAAGCGAGAGAACAAATTACAAGCGGTCCTGGATCGAGTATATGAACTCTAAGAATGTAAGAACATCGACAAAAGTAATGCATAGAAGTAAACACACACAGGCGTAAGAAGGTAAAACATGAACGTAAGTGTGTGAAAGGAAATGGGTGCAAGAGCACCAAAGGGAAAAGTGCGCAAGTAAATGCATAAAGAAATGCGTATAGTAACCGCGAATACATTGCCCCCTCGCTGAAGCCCTTGGGGGTCCTTTTATAGGGGGGGGGGCATGGTAGCCCTATCTATCCAACATTTTTCACAGTGGGGCCTGTTATATAGTGTTTGTTATATGTATCAGTTTGTCGGAAGCTTCAGTCTTGGCTTCTTCGTGATCTCCAAGTCACCGTCTTCAGGGAGAAGTTACCATGTTCCTGACGATGGATCAAACAGATGTCAGGCTTATCCTACAACCGGTCACATCACGGGTGCTTCCCCCTATCCAAGTTATCGCACCAACCGTTTGTCATAAATGCCCCAAACTACCTGTCTCACCTGGGCTCGAGCCCGGGAGGAATCATTCGCCCGACCTCTTGATCGGGACTTGGGCGGGTTAAATACCCCAACCTCACAAGGCCATGGTGTTGGTGGAGGGTCCCTCCTCGACTGAAGAGTAGCTTCAGTCCGTAGCCGCATAGTGGTCAAGTACCGTCAGATCCCGTTTGTTTGGTACCCCGGATACAGAACTCCGTCAAAGGCTTACAAACAAGCTCATATTAAAAAAGGAGTAGGACTCTAACCAAGAGTCTTCCTCGAAAATGATGAATGGGTGGTAACCATCACGATCAAGAATCCCACAATGAAAAGATCAATCTTTCCAAAAAATGGTGGTTGGAAGAGCTCAAGCCACACATGCCTCATCGCCAAGGAGGGAAAAGCTAAGGTTAAATGTAAACCCTGCAACTTAAATTTTGTCAATGATGATGACTTTCATGGTGGTAGTGAAAATGAATTTATGTTTAAGGGCTTAAACAAAAGTGCTATTGCTAAAATGAAGAAATTGTCAAATAAAATATTATAAGGAAGAGCTTCTCAACCAACTAGAAGAATTACTTAATGAAACCATCAGGTTGAGAACCTCCTTGAACTTGAGAGCAAGAAGAGTAAGACACTTGATATCGAACTTTCCATGAGCAAGAAGACTTGCACATGTCTCAAGAGTTCAAATGTTGCTCTTCAAGATGAACTTATGAGTTTGAAAAAAAAATCACAAGAATCTTGAAGTGCAATTTGATAATCTCAAATCAAATGAATCCTTTTCCTCCTCAAATAGTTCATCCTTTTGAAATGAATCCACCTCTAATCTTGCAATGCGCTAACCTTGTACTCAACATGGAAATGAAATCAAAGTGCCATAAAGTAAACATCCACATAAAAGAGGCATCTTTGCCTAGAAGAAGATCAAATATGCGCGTAGTACACATTCGATCATAGTATCTCATATGATTAAAGATGGTCTTTGCTATTCTAGAGGAGGAAAGAAAAATTCTAGGCTCTTCAAGAATAACAAGTAGTGTCTTGCATTTGTCAAGGAGGGATCATATCAAGTTTAGAATCATAAACGTACACTTGTCATTCATGAAAATGCCAAAATTGCTCCTACAACCATGTTTTAAGATTTGATGCTTCATTTGTGCTAATGAGAAACAAGTATGGCCATGTTTATGCTAAATATGCTGGACCACTCCACAAGAACCCAAAGACTTGTGTATGGGTGACTAAATACCTTGTGACTAACCTATGAGGACCAGGGTCCCGACATCTAGGTATCGCATTGGGTGGTGTCGTGCGATGTGAAATCCAACAGCACATACGAAAAGATAACTCAAAATACATTCAAATTTTCATTTCACAATATTATCATGTTTACAACATAGTGTACAACTCTTGTACACATGCAGCAGAAGTTGTCCATGCCCGCAAATGCTTCATACTAGCAACACAAAGAATATTGACAGTGCTGTGGTTTCTCGTGAGCCATAAACCTTGAAATATTCAAGGTCTCACGAACAACAATGAGCTGAATCAAAAAATAATATTACCTGCAAAACAAGTAATAAAGTAACCATGAACACAAGGCTCAGCAAGACTTAACTGTCTCACCTAAATACATGAAACTCTATATACGTGGAGATTAATTATACAGGAATTCGAATTTCCAATAAAGAACTCGCCTAAAGTAGATCCTTAGTTTTCAAAATTTAATATCAAACTTAATGGTTCATACAAGTTGCAATATAATGATTATTCATACGAGTATAATTCCAATGATTTGAACTACTCTTGCTTACTACATCATGACTCAGTAAACAAGCAGTACTCAAATAAGTGTGAGGGACAATGATTACAACCAGTAGACACCCGATCTACACAACACATACGCCCGTGTGGAAGACATATCGGTGCTCTTCACATACTCCATAGGCAGCCACTTTTCACCCGTCATCCCAATGCCGAATCAGTTGTACGATCTTCACAGAAGGTCCACTGCACGGAACATGTCGAAGTTGCTTTGCTAGTAGATTTACACCTCTGCCAACAACACCAAAGGATAGTGGTATAACTTTTGACAAGAGGATTCTCGAGTTACATCAGTTTATATATATATATATATATATATATATAGTATACAACCGGTACAATTAAAATTTCATCAATAGATTAGCACAGCGCGATCTTTGATTGACACAGACAGGGCTATGCACATGGACCACATCCTACTGCCACCGAAATCCCTGCTCGGTTTCATTTTTTGTTAATAAATCCAACCCTATTCTTTGTCTTACGAGTAGATTCTAAATACTGGACTTCTACCAATTTCTCTGCAACATTAGCATAACAATATAATACGATGGATTCTTATTCTAGCCATCGACTCCAAGGATTATTTGGTCATACATGTGGAGTATCAACGAAACCTTACCTAATGCAATACATAACATCATACGTATAGTGTATACAAAGACAAAAGTTTTTAGAAGCTGTTAATATGCAAACCGGGGCTTGCCTTGCTCAATGGTTAAGTCAAAGCCAGTAAGAATATATATTATCAGCAGCTGGTCCTCCCAATAGGAGCTTCTCATTGAAATCCTCGGTCGCGTTCTCTGCAGAAATTAATATGCACATATTAGAGAATATAGTTTAGCAAAGAGGAAAACTACATGAATCTCAAGAGGGAAAATAATATGCTGTACAGGACTATATGAGGTCTCTGCTGTTTTCAAATTCTGGTGTAAAGGATTAAGTTTAACAAAGTTCAGATGGGAGAAGTGGAGTTATGAACTTCAATATGACATTCATACAGGGGAAAGTACAAATGAGATGATTCCGATTAAGACCAAGCCTAATGAGCCTAGGACTTTCAGTAGCTAACCCTGGTCAAGTAAAAGGTGTTGTGCTAGCAAAGTTTCGGCTAAAAATATGGCTCGTTGGACATTTCTACATGGAGTTATGAGTTTTACAAAGTTGAATCATTTCTGAAATTAATTCTGTAATAAAAATCCCGGAGCTGGTGGGCTGCGCCCACGGTTTTAAATCTAGCCAATGATATTGTGTCCACACAGAGGTCATAGATTAAAAGGGCACAGTCACACGGGATCCATCGGCCACAAAGGATCCCACGGGGTCTTCTTCCCCAAGAGGCGGGCAACGCCCATGGCATGAACGGCAGCTGGCAGCTCATCGGAGTGGGGTCTCCGTGCTCCATCCTACACCGTACTCATCGCTAGGGTCTATTCGGAGGTGGGGAATCCCAAGGTGGCATTAGTGTGGCTCGGTGGTGGCAAGAGCACCTTATGCGATGGCGGCAGCGGCTTGGCCAATTCCGGCAAGGCAGCGCAAGCACGACGAAGCAGCAACAAGTCTGGTAAATGGCTCAAAAGCACCATGATGATGTGAGGATCTTGAAAATGAAGCAAACCTGTGGAGAAAATGATCATAATAGGCTTTGCATCGATGAAGTAGGTCCAAATGATCGGCGACCACAAAAATTCATCGTACTGAGGCTAGGGTTGATTATTTTTGTCATCGTTTGACCGAGAAGAACCATAAAATCATAGAGAAACTACTCCCTAATTGGAATGCGGAATAAATAAGCAAGCATGGAGAAAGGCGGTTTTCTACCGTCGGTTCAAAGGAATGGCCGAAAGAAGAACCCTAAATCCGAGGAGCACAAAGTAGAAAGCAACGAGCTTGTAATACGAAAGCAACCAGAGGATGTAGTGGACCTTTTAGCGGCGTTAGTTGGTCGAGGGAGTACAGGAGGTGCTCGGGTGATAGTGATTCGGACGGCGCCGATAGCTTCAACACAGAGGGGAAGTCATCGTGTCCGATGGGCTGAAGCCAAACACCACTCAAGATCACACTTGGGAGGTGAAGAATGACCCTGCACTGCTTTCTGCAGCTCGGTGGAGCCACCACATGGGAGGGGATTGTTGATATTTCTTAACACCATAGATCATCTCTGATGAGAGATGAGGTCTGCAAGCGCACAGAAGATATTGTTGTAGCATTTCACCCGAGAGTATTTCCAAGGGTATCGTATTTATCCTAAAGGAAGGCAGTGAAGTAAATTAGACACTATTCTTATGATGAAGCTATAGGGTACTACGTATTTATGAGAACAGGGGTAAGATAATAATAGAGGTAGTGTGACACACATCTAAGCAATCTACTCTAAAGGAAGGTTGTCCTACCGAGGGTTAGACTACAATAATAGGCTACTCCTACTGTGCTCTAATTACTCATATACATAGCATATTAGTATACACATGAGTATGCTAACGATGAATACTAGGGCTTAGTGGTCCAAAATAATGGGCAATGGTTTACTCCTAAGAACATCAGGATGATTCCAGCCTCGAGCCTGTGGCATAGACAAACGTGAGAGATTATGAAGAACGGACAGGGTTGTCACCACACGCCGTCTACCCCTACAACCTGTGGGTCTACGAGACATCCAACACTGCTTAACTATCTAAGCACCACACTTACATGTTAAGTAAATACCTTAAGAGCCTAGGTACAAGCACCATCCTAAGGAAATGACTAACCTAAACATCATTGAACCAATGTTCGATCCAAGCACTAACCTATTCATATTATTACCTAATGAGACTATAATGGTGGTGTATGATTTTTATGATAACATGATTTGAGCATTATGATTAACAATCAAACAAAAAACGCTTTGCCCAAATATATGAATAAAGACAGACTAATAAAAATATTATTATAATGCATAAAGTCAAATAAGGAAAGAAAAATACATGACCCATACCATTCCCAATTTGGACTTGGGACTAGAGGCTCCTCTCTACAACCTAACCTCCACTAAGGACTATTTACGGCTATTATATACCAATTTCACCTGTCAATATAACTCAATTATGTGAAGGAAATACCATTTCTTGCACACATCACCTTTCTATTTAATCTATTTCCATTGTCCTTGGAGAAATAGTGCATGCATGCATTTATTATAGGAAATGAGGTAACAGAGGGGAGCAATCCTGTAAAATATCATCCTAGCCAATCAAGTACCGACATGTGAAATCACATGGATCAAATGGCCAACAAACAGAAGTATCCGAGGCCATCCAACATGGTATCACCCATATCACTCAATGGGACCCACCTGGAAGTCATCCTGAGGAAGCACACTGGAATTGGTCCAACTTTCTATTTAGCCGACCCCTTCCTAGTGCCAAACTTGATCAGCTTCCACGTGTCGACTCTCTGTAGTGCCCAGATCATGATGAAGACTGATTCACGTGCTTTTGGTGGTGGGAACCGACCCTTCTCCAGCTATCAATAGGACCCCCTACCCTCACTTCACACACACACACACACCACTTGAGTATTCATTCTATTTTGTCCACTATTCTCCATAGGTTTAGAGGAGTTTAGGCCGTAGAAAGGAGAGCCACTAGTCCATAGTACAAGTAGGAAAGGGGTAGAACAAGTCTCTTCCCAATTGAGAAAGCTACGACTCTCATATTCCTATTTGTATTGGTGACTTTATTCTTAATAAAATTATTATCTTTAGTCTTCTTTTATTCATATACTTGGATGAAGCATTTCTTGTTTGATTGTAGATTCCATGTATGTGGTAGGAGTAGTCTTTATGATTACGCCATAACAATATTATTCTATCTTCATAAACACTACAAACCTCCACTATAGTCTAATTAGTTATAATATGATCATATTGATATGAATAACTTATGCTATGTCTCAACATTGGTTCAATGATGTTTAGGATAGTCATTGCCTTAGGATGGTTTGTGTCATGACTCTTAAGATATTAACTTAATATGCTAGCGTGGTGCTATGATAGTTAGGTAACATTGGATGTCTCGTAGACCCACAGATCGAAGAGGTAGGCAGTAGGTGGCGATAGCCCTATCTGTCCTTGTAATCCTCCACGTCCGGCTATGCTACAGGCTCTTTGCAGGAGTCGTCCTAGTATTGTTTGGGGTGAATTCGTGCCTGATGTGTTGAACGACTTAGCATGATAATTCACCATTGATATGATCATTAGTATCTAACCTGGGCCATGTGTATGTATACTAGAAGCATAGTAGAAGTATCTTTTGGGATAGAATGCTCTTGTCGTGTGTCACACTACCTCACCTATCTATTACCCATCCTTACTAGAACCCTACCTAGACCACCCTATCCCCTCCATCTGATGATTGCTATGCTCCCAACTAGCCTTCCTTTGGGAAAATATAAATGACACCCTTGGAATACTATTTTAAGGGGAAATGCTACATCAATAGTTTCCGTGCTCTTGTGGATTTTTATTTGTGAAGTAAGAAACATCAGCAAGCATTTCTAGCATTATTGCTGGGGAAGGTAGCTAATGTATTGCATTATTGAGTGAACAGGACAGAACCCTGGGTAGGTTTTAGTAGGATAACCATTTTTGTTTTTGCATTTTATGTGAAAATAGGGTAGTGTATGTCTGGTTTCCGCTTGCCAGAAAACTTTTTTGAAGATCCCGAATCCCTTCTGATAGATCGACCTTGTGTCATTACTCCTCAGAAGCTTCGAGCGGCAAAGCAAGCCAGCGCAACTGCACCAACAACCGAAACACCAATGGCTCAGAAGACCCTTCGTGAGTTTTCGGCTCCCTATGCTAACAATGTGCCTGTTGGGCCCATTGTTACCACGAGAGACGTGAACTTCGAAATCAAGACTGGCCTAATCACTATGGTGCAAGCTACCCACTTTGTGGTAAGGCTAACGAGGATGCAAGTGCTCACTTGCAACAGTTCATTGAGATCTACAGCACTTTTAAGATCAAGGATGTATCTTCTGATGCCATCCGTCCTAGGTTGTTTCCATTCTGCCTTCTTGGGGCGGCAAAGCAGTGGTACTATCTGAACCAAAGTGTTGTAGACACTTGGGGCAAGTGTTCGACGGCATTCCTTGCCTTGTTCTTTCCGTTTGGCAAGAACGATGTCCAACGTGCAAGAATTTCCAGCTTCCAACAAGATGTCAAGGAGTCTATTTCCGACGCTTGGGAAGGGCTTCAGGAGTACATCCTGGCCTATCCCCACCATGGGATTGATGACAGGCTAATTATCCAAAACTTCTTCAACGGGTTGATCCCTTCCGCCCGTGACCATGTTGATGATGCTGCTGGGGGTGCCTTCTTCTTGTTGACGGTGCCCAAAACCAAAGACTTAATTGAGAAGATAGTGTAAAACATGGGTTGGAGCGACGAGCGTCTCCATAGCCGTCAGCGAGGCATGCACACCTTGAAGGAGGTGGATATGATCTCTGCCAAATTAGACCTCCTCATGAAGAAGATAGATGGACAAGCCAATGGGGACTTATGTGGCAATTCCTATGCCATAGACTCTCACATCACATGTGAAGTTTGTGGCAACAGGGGGCATTTTGGCAATGACTGCCCAGAAACCCGTGAGGATGCCTTATACGTAGCCAACAATGGGAACAACAATGGCTATCATGCAAGAAGTCAAGGGTGGGGCCAACCATGCCCTTTCTTTTAGGGAGGGTACAAGAACAATGGCAACAATGGAAATCAACCAAACTTGAGAGAGCTTGCCATTAGCCAACTGAAGATCAAGGATGCTCTAGCAAAGAAGTTGTCGCTAAAGACAAGACCCTAGAGAATATCAATGCCAAGATTGATGGACTATTCTCGGCCTTCAAGAACCAATTAAGCTTCAACAAGAAGCTAGAATCTTAGTTGTCTCAACTGGCAGCTGTTGTTCCACCAGTGGAGAATGGCAAGATGCCAGGGCAGCACGAACCTCCCGTGGAAAATATCAACATAATTTCTCTACGGGAAGGCAACAGGCAGAAGGACCATGGATACTCCTTCATATCTCGCTTGATTTGGGCTCACTAATTTGACAAGGAACTTTGTGACCTTGGAGCAAGTGTGAGTGTAATTCCCAAAGTGGTCTTCGACCAGCTAAACTACACGGAGATTACTCCCAACATAAATGCAGCTCCAACTAGCTGATTCTTCAGTCCGTTATCCGGAGGTATTGTTGAAGACATTCCGGTGAAAATTTGGAATTGCTTCATACCCTGGATTTTGTGGTGGTCGACATGGATGTCGAGAAGGATATGCCACTAATTCTTGGGGCCCGGTTCTTAGCACCGCGAAGGCTCGCATAGATGTGGGAGCTGGAGAAATCCACTTCCATATCAATAGCAATGAGGAGAAGTTTACCTTTCACCCAAATTTAGAGCAATGTGCCATGATTTGTATCAAATATGGGTCGAATGTTAAACTCATTCAAGAGTTTGAAGTCACACCTCCAAAGGTGCATCCGCTCATTGCATTTATGAGGGAATTAATCTATGCGGAGAACCCGTCTTATCGTTCACGCTGACACCCCAAGAAGATAGAGAAGTTCAGGCCTCCCTAAAGGCCCGAGTCCACCAAGTTGCGAAAGAAGGAATGGCGGAAGAAGCAAGACAAGCCGTCTGAGCCCATCCCTCTGGGCCCAGATGTCAGAAAATAAAGAAGGAGGAAAAGTCCATCTCAGCGGACGGTGGTGAGACCTAGCCAATAGGTTAAATTGGAAGTTATCTTTTCATTGTTTTTTCTTTTCTCTTCATTTGTTTTTCTAACATAGTTTAATTTTCCCCACTGCATATTTGAGTTTTCTTAGCAAGTTGAGAATCTTATATTCTCATCTACTATTTTTACTTCTTTATTTTTTACAAAGATAAAACTGTTGGGTTTCTGAAATAGGGTTTTTATTCGAAAAACATTTTCACTGAGCTGCAAATGTGGCATTTCACCAACGTGTTAATTTTATAGCCAATGGGGATCCACCTACCAAAAGGGAGAACAAGGGGCCCACATTTTAGTGCGGCGGACGCCCCTATTCGGCCGACATGAGGAATGGGCTATTTTGGCTCTCTCTCCTACAACGATTACATTTGATCCTCTTGTGACCGTTGGGGAGTGTACACTATAAGTGGTGGCTGTGAGGAGAACTCCTCTTCACACTTGACATCATTTCACACCTCCCCAAAGTTACACTTTGCTCACATTGTTTTTCTTGCTCTTTATTGAAGCACTCTTGCTCCAATCCAACCCAAAAAAAATTGCTTTTGTTTGCATTCGCAATTTGCTCTCAAATTCTTAAAGGGAAAATTTGTCAGGAGTTTTGCCTTCACTAACATCACCTCTTTCGAGTTTTTGCTTTGTTGTGTTCTTGCTTGTTGTGGCCATGAAAGGAATGAAGAGGTTGTTTGGGAAGAGGAAGGAGGTTGCAAGCTCAAGCCATGGTGGAGACTCAAGTGCATGTCCCTCTTCCCTTGCTACACCAAGTTCACGGAGGAGGAGTGTATGTGAGGACACTCCCATGGGTGAGAGGAGAAACCTGTGAGAACTTCTCCACGATGACGACCTTGACATACAAAGTGAATTTGAAGATCAAGCGCGCAAGCTCCTCCAAGATCATGATTTTTCTCATACGAAAGTTTGCTAGATTTAGACACTTTGCCTATGTTTAACAAACAATGTTTTTGTCATGAATTGACTAGTGAGGTTAGATGTAGTGCTCCCAGGAATAGCCACTTGCACAATCCTACTTTACGCTTCATTCATAGATGGGTGACTATGACTATGTTCCCTATAGGAGATGTTAGAGTAGTGTGTCATAATGAGGGGAAAATTTTATTTTCCATGATTAAAAAGATAAAAGTTGCTCCAGTTATTGCCATGATGACACAATGGTTAGGTTACATTTCAAGGACAGGGCCAATTGAATGCACTTAATTGATTACATGCTTTGCTACTAGGGTAGGAGCACTAGAGTATACTTCATTTGAATATCTTAAAAATGAAAGAGAATTATTTAATGAAGATTATCTAGTGCAAGAACATACCCTTAAGCATGATCAAGATGGCTCTTTGATATTTTATTATCCTAGCTTTGTCAATGAAATTTAGTTACCTAATCTGGATTATCATTTGTACAAATGCTGGAGGCTAACCATTGATCTTCTTCCAATAGAGGAACCCCAAAGAAGTAATGTCTCTGGCAGCATAACTATAAGCCGTGCAAGGAGAGCGGCCATGCCTCTAAGAACCTCCACGGTCCATGAGTACGAAGAGGAAGAGAACCCAACGGGTGATGCACCCACATGGACTCAACGTCCATCGTATGAGACCGAAGGTCCGTCTTGGCATGGATGGCCAGGTGCCACGTGCGAGCCACACCTATCCACTTCAAGCTCTAGCAGATTGCCTCAACGTCCATGAGAGGAAGTCGTTCCCTTTAGGCTAGAAGTCATCATGACTATAGCCATGAAATGACGGATCTCACTAGACGTAAGGAAGACCTTGAAGTGAGGACAGGAGACATCTACAACACTCTCCAATAGAATGTCCAAGGTACCCAAGATTGGCAACACCACATGGACGCTCAATTCACCAACTTCAACTCCACGCTACAACAACAACAAGCTGATCTCGTGGCATACTTCTGTCATCAAGAATTCAACCCTCACCATAGAGGTGATTGAAGAACAAGCTTGGGGGAGAACCCCTACTTGAGGGAAATTGTATCACACCCCTTGCATATTTATTTTCCATCCATCCACCATTCACATTGCATATAAAAAAGTAGACTAGATTTGCTTTCACATAAAATAAAAGATGCGTGGTAATAATGGTTTAGAATTGACATAGATGAAATGATGAATAGTTGCTCTGTTTTAATTTTCCTAAGTCCCTAGTTTACAAATTAATACTCTCCAAAATATTTCTTTCATTGGCTAAAATTACTTTTGCCTTGATTTAGAAATTTTGAGTAGCAAAAGCTTAATCCAATTCTAAGTTGTTGTGAGATATGATATAGTGATAGGGATGCTATTTCTAGTTCTGAAGTGAAACGTAGATTTCCTGAGAAATTCTGAAAAGATTAAAGTTACTATCATTTGATTGGAAATACCACCAAAGCCATATGATATTTTTACATTGATAGACCTTATGCATATGCTATTTGTCTTCACATTGAGCTTAGTCAAACTAGTATAGACCTATGTGAGAATTTATTCATTTCATTTTGAATTCAAGACTTCACTTGCACATTCTATACTTCTACACTAGAAGTAAGCAAAATTCCATTATACCATCATTCCACAATAAAAAGAGAAACTCCATACCCTTCATGCTTAGTACTCTCTCCAAGTTTATTGCATAAAAAGGGAGTAAAGACATGGCTACAAGAAAAAAAGAAGAAGAAAAAGAAAAATGCATGCTTACACCATAAGCTTGAGAAAATAAAAGAAGAAGAAAAGTAGCCATGTTTCATCCCTGCAAATTAAGAATCTACATAAATAGGAGTCATCTCAAACATCCACATCCACTTTCACTCCATCAAACATGCACAAGTATAGAATCAAAGAGTTTTCAATTGATTTATTCTAAGGCTTGATTTTTTGAAGTAGCAATACTACGTTCCCTACCAAGCTCCACATACAAGCCTTATTTAGTGGTAGGATGAGTATAGGCAAAATGCCTTGGTGAGGAAATATTTCCACTACACAAAAAGGAGTGATTAAGAGAATCAGTTTGAGGTACTTAAATTCTAAATTGAACTCTCCATAATTTTAGGGAAACTTAATCTCTAGGGTATGCTTTCTCCATTTGCTATTCTATCTTTCAACGACCCATGAGTAGGAGAAGGCATAAGCCTAATCCCTCTTGACTCATTTATCCCCCTTAGGATAAAATGCTCTTGTGTGTGTCACACTACCTCACCTATCTATTATCCATCCCTACTAGAACCCTACCTAGACCACCCTATTCCCTACCTAGCCTTTCGGAAAATATAAATGACACCTTTGGAATACTATTTTAAGGGGAAATGCTACAACGATAGTTTCCGTGCTCTTGCGGATTTTTATCTGTGACGTAAGAAACGTCAACAAGGATCTAGGAGAACTAGTGTATACAAGAGAGAATGCTTGATTCGTATGTGTAGTGAAGTGAGACCTCTCCCCCTATTTATACATGCAGTAGAGGCGGTTCTCACCACCAAAAGCACGCGAATTAGTCACCATCGTTATCAGCTCATCGTACGAGGTCAACATGTGGATGTTGACCTTGTTTAGCTCCACTACCAAGTCGGCTGAGCAACCAGATCGGTCGACATGGTCAAGGGGCCAAATGCGGTGTGCTTCGTCCAGGTGGCTGACAGGTGGGTCCTCTAACCATTTTGGGGCGCTAGGCTATTGGATGCCCTCAAATACTTTTGTAGGTGGGCCATTTGATCCATGTGCTACAACATGTCAGCGTTTGATTGGCTGGGAAGGTATTCTTTAGGATTCCTCCCTTGAATTCACTTCATTTTGCATAGAATACCTGCATGCACCATTTTCTCCAAGTACAAGTAGAACTAGCTTATTTATAAAAGCAATGCTTGTAAGAAATGTCTACTCCGCACATAATTGCGATATATTGACGGTCGAAATTGGTACTTAACAACCGTCAACAAACTCCCTCAAGCTTATCCTTTGCCCGTCCCCGAGGCAAAGTAAAAGACTTAGGTTGTTGATCAGGAGTTGCTACTATGTCCTATGCTTCAATAGTATCAAATGCACAATTAAACATTCTACCTTGTATTGAATAAATAGGCAACAGTACTCACCCTTTACCTTAGTCATCGTGGGGCTTTTTCCTTCACGTCTTCTTGGGTGGTTGAAAGATAGAACAATTCACAAGGCATGCATTATTACTGTCGGTGGTTTGGAACCGGCAAATCTCTCGACACTACTAAAGTGTTAGAGGAGTTTGATGTTCGGTGTGGGCGCGCGGAGATTCGAGAAGGTGAATAGTAAATGACGCAGGAGACACAAGAGTTTACGTGGTTTGGGCCGCCTGAGCGTAATACCCTACTCCACGGGTGTGTTGGTGTTTTATTAGCTGTATGAGCTTGTGTTGAGCGTCTATGGCGCGTGTGTTGCGTCACTCAACGTGTAGAGTCCGTCGTTGGCCTGTCCTTTTATAGTACAAGGGCAGGCTATTACAAGTTAGCCTGGCCCGACATGTGGCCCCGGTGGTTACTAGTATTGATATTCATTCAACAAGTTTAATTGCCCTTAATGATCGGGTAATTGGCTTTGACAACACCGTTACTGGTAATTAAGGTCATCCGATCGTGTGTCATTAATATGGAATTAATGACACTTAATTGGGTCTTGAAGTCCTTGATTCCCCTTTGAGGATCTGGAGCCGTTATGAAGTCTTCCGGAGGTCAGAGGCTGAAGCTCCGATGGGTGGACACGTGGCAGCTCCGGAGCATACTGTGGGAAACAGGAAGCTCCGGAGCTACCTGACACGTGTCAGGTCTGGAGCTTCTCTCGGTCTGGGGTTAAGTCCGGAGGTGCCATTTCGGTACATGGCCCGGAGCTTCCCCCTTGTGGGCGGTAGCTCCAGTTTGATAGTACACGTGGCGACCCTGGGATTAACCATGTTGGAGAAGCGGGTCCGGTTACATCTGACATTTGGGCCTCCGAAGGTCTTCAAATCAAGTGGGTGACTTTTCCTTGATATCTTTGTAACCTCAAGGGGTGTACGGTTTTCAGGGTACCGATAGTGGCCCCCTGGACCTACCTCCGGAGAAGACCACTGGGGTGAAGTCATTCCGCCGGGGGTGGGTCTATCCTCGCGACTTTTGAACTGAGTCTTCAAAGGTCTTCAGAGGTGCCGTTGGCGAGGGTTTGGAGTTAAATCCTCGCCACGTGGCGTGTCCCGCGTGCGTCAGATGAGATCTTTAGCGTGTGGATCTCACGCAATTGAAGGTCGTCGGTTCCTGATACGAAAACCGTATCGGTTCCGCGTGCCTTGTCAGGCTGCCGCCTTTGGGTTTCCCGCCTCTTGATGACAACCGTTCGCCTGGGTAAGAACCTCAACTTGATCGTCGGGGTGGTCCCGGGCCCCCTTGTCATCGGCTGGGTGGAGTTTTTGAATGGTATCTTCGACTTCCTTGCGGTTTCCATCTAAGCGTTGCGAGGGCTTACTTAAGAAGGAAAGCACACACCGTCGGGAGTTCTTCACGCCTCCCATCTGATCTTGCACTCAAACTCCCAACTTGTGCTTCGCTTTTCTTCTCTTGCCTAGCCGTGCCGCGACGGAGTTGGGTCTCCGCGAGAGTCGCTTGAAGACCGACGGCGACCTGAAGAAGGTCCGGGCCCTCATGTGGTGGTCCTCGGACTTCTTCAACCGCTCGGTCCGCGCCGGTGGAGATCTCCTGTTCGAGAAGGAGCACTCTGGCGAAATGGTGTACTTCTCCTCGTACGCCATGGTGGGGTTGATCCCACCTTTTTCTTCCCTTTTCTTGATGCTGCTGGACTTTTATGGTCTGCAGCTATACCACCTTGGCTCTCACTCCATTCTCCTCGTGTCTATCTTCGTCCACCTCTGTGAGATGTGGGTGGGCATCCCCCCCCTGCATCGAACTCTTCCGGACCTTCTTCACCGTCCACACCACCGGTAGGAGCAATGAGTACCTTGGCTTCTACTACTTCGTGAAGCGCAAGAAGTGCCCATTCAAGTACCTCCGGTCGTTCCCCTCTGGTCGATGTTGAAGATCTTCCGGCCCCCGAGCCGGTTGTTGAAGAGGTGACGGAGCTCGAGCCCCCATCGGAGGAGGTGCCAAGGCTGGAGCCAGCAGCAGCTCCTGCTCTAGAAGTGACGACGTCAGAGGTACCTGCGGCCGAGCTGGAGTACCCAAGCGAGGGGGTGAACGAAGACCTGGTGGCGAGGCCTTCCTCGATGGCGACTGAGGCCATCCCGGAGGACGGACCTAGTGCCATGGAGACTCAGGGGACCACTCTTGTGGAGTGGGACCCAATTTTTGTATCTGAAAACCCGCTGGAACCAGCGGAGGAGACCCCAGCAGGTCCGGAACCTATCCCATTGTCACTATCTATTGACAACGCATGTTCTAGTCTGCGTCAAGTCCAACTGGCCTTCTTCCACGACATCAAGGCTCTTGAAGAGGAACACCAAACCCTTAGGCGGTGGCGTAACTGGCTCTACTTCGAGACCAAGCTGGTGCAGTCGAGGCTAGCGGATGACAAAGAGTGGATCAAGCAGGAGAAGATCCGCCTGGAGTACTGGGGCAAGTTACTGGATGACAGGGAGAGTTTGACTCGCGCCCTCGACGCTCAATCTCGGGAGATCTACGATCAGGCCAAAGCAGCCAATAGTGCGGCCGATGAACGCCACGAAAGGCTTGAGGCCATTAACACTACACTCATCAAGCGCCGGGAGGCACTTGAGGAGGGGGAGAAACGGCTCAAGGATGAAGAGCAGAAACTCCTAGAGCTGTGGGATGACGTCCTGAGGAGGGAGGAGGAGCTTGCCGAGAAGGTGGCTCTGGCTGACAAGGGCCTCGAGGAGCGCGCCAAAAAATTGGAAGAGTGATGCCACGAGGAAGAGAAGAAGGCCTGGGTGCGAGGGCAGGAACTCTACAAACAAGAGTGTGCCCTTACTACCAGGGAGAAGAAAGTGAGGGGTATAGAGAAGGACCTGGTCGACCGCCAGAACAAGATCCACCTCTGGGAGGAGGAGCTCGGAGAACTCGAAAAGCGGGTTGCTGAGAAGATTCAGCAAAACGCCAAAGAAGTTGAGCGCCTCGCCCGTGAGAATTCCGAACTGATGGCGGCCAAAAGATCCCCGGAAGAAATGAAGGGCTTAAGGACTGCGGACTCCCTACAGATTTGGGAGTTCCTGGGCAAGGCCAACGACGCGCTGACACCGATGGGTTTCAGCCCCGTGCGCCCGGATGATCCGGAGCCGGAGCCGGACCTAGCGCTGCAGGCATTGAGCTCGGCAGGCAGCAAGCTCTCCAAGGTGGGCGATGTCATCGCGGACCAATTGGAGGTTGAGGGGCAATCCCTGGCGAAGAACGTCACAGAGTACGTGCTGACGTGCTACACCAGCCGGAACACCCAATTTCCTCTGGACCTGGTGCTTGAAGGTACCGTCGAAGGAGAAGGCGAAGCTACCCGAGCCAACGTATCGGAGGTTGCCCAGAAGGTCGCCCAGTTTTTCCATAGGGTCTAGGATCATCTCTGTAGTTCTCACTTGTACTTTCTCTTCTTCTTCCTCAATTTTGTAATCCCTTGTTTCCAGATGTAATCCCTTGTCTCCAGATAAATGAAATCCCCAAATTTTTGTGAATTTCACTTTTTGTCACTTTTTGTCTTCAACACTTTTGTCTTCACTTGGCCCCCTAGTAGATGTACACAATTTGAGGTTGTCGGAGCTTAGAAGCTCCAGCATTGTCTATCACTGGAACTTATTAGCTCCGGCAATAGTCTCTATTAACGCATAGAGCATCGATAGTTAGTCCTCCGGGGTGTCGGAGCTTAGTAGCTCCGGCAGTGACCTTTGCCAACACTTAGTTTGTTGGCAGCAGACTCCGTTTGCGGGGTCTTCTCACCATCTTTTATTCAGCGTCGACGGCTGGCCCCCCTAGCTTTACCGGAGCTTGATTACTCCGATGATGCTGATTTTCAATGCGTAACATCGATTACAAACCACCTAGGGGAGTCGGAGCTTTGTTAGCTCCATATTTTCTCCATCGACGTGTATTTTATTTTTCCTGCACACTGAAGTCAAGAAAAATAGTAAAATTTGTTTCTCGTCTATAACTTCGTCGCGGCTTGCGATTCTCAAGAAAGTTTTAGGTCAAACTCGATTCTAGACACAATCGAATGCATTGCCTTTTCTACCGGATTCAATTGTATTTGGACTCGCCTTACTTTGGCCTGCCGGGGTGTAGGTAGAGTGGCGTACTTAGGGTGCTTGACCAGGCTAAGTCGATAGCACACTCCAGCCCTAGATTGGCTTGGCGGCTTTCAGGCGAGTTGGCCAGGAACAATATTTGAATCCAAAAGAATTGACAATACAACTCGTATTGTATATAAACCGGTCGAACTAAAATTTCTTAAGAACTGCACGTCTTTGTTATAGACAAGAAATAGAAAAATAAAAAATGTTGAGCCTGTACAAAATAAATGCACGTGGAGTCTGTTTCACATGAAGATGTCTTTCATTATAGGTCCGGGGTACAGGGGAAACAAGTACACTCTTAGGGTACGAAACCAGGCTAAGCGTGTTTCATTTCTCGTTTGACCCAGGGTAGCTAGCCACACTTTTAGTCCGGAGACTGTGACAAGTTTTGCATGAACTTTGCAGACCTTTCGGGAAAGGTCTGGCTGCTCTCCCGGAGGAACTACCCGACTCTGTACAATGACTCTATAACATACATCTCAAGTTACTCAAGACTCACCTCCGTGGTATTAAGTGTAGAACTTACGGAGGTGCTCGATGTTCCAATGTTTTGGGAGAGGTGTCCCATCCTCGGTGGCCAAGCGAACGCTTCCGGGTCAGGATACTTTAATCACTTGGAAGGGTCCCTCCCAGCCGGGGGAGAGTTTGTTTAACCCTTCTCTGGACTGTATTCTCCGAAGCACCAGATCGCCTTCCTCGATCTGTCGGTTGTGTACATGCCGCTGATGATAACGCCGTAGGGCTTGGCGATATCGGGCATTCCGAACAGCTGCTTGGCACCTTCCCTCCTCAAGGAGGTCTAGGTCTTCACGCCGAAGCTAGTCCTGCGCGGCTTCATCGAAGGTCCGGACCCGGAGTGAACCCAAGGTGATTTCCGGAGGAAGGATTGCTTCAGCTCCGTACACCAGAAAGAAGGGTGTCTCTCCAGTTGACCGGTTTGAAGATGTCGTGTTGGCCCATAAAGTGGGTGGAAGCTCTTCGATCCAGTTGGCTCCATGTTTTTTCAAGCGCTCATAGGTGCGCGTTTTGAGTCCTTTAAGGATTTCAGCATTTGCTCTCTCGGCTTGGCCATTGCTGGATGGGTGAGCTACAGAGGTGTAGCAAACTTGAATGCCGAGGTCTTCGCAATATCCTTGAAATGTAGAGCTTGTGAATAGGGTCCCATTATCAGTGATGATTTTGTTTGGGACTCCATATCTGCATACAATGGACTGCAAAAAGTTGATAGCAGATTGCTTGTTGATTGTCACAACTGGAGTTGCTTCCGGCCACTTGGTAAACTTATCAATGGCGACGTACAGGAACTTGTAACCTCCGACGGCTCTTGGGAAAGGTCCCAAGATGTCCATCCCCCACACAGCGAAAGGCCATGTAGGAGGTATCATTTGTAGGGGCTGAGCCTGTGTGTTAATTTGCTTTGCATGAAATTGACATGCTTCACATTTCTTCACCAGCTCAGTTGCATCCTGGAGTGCTGTAGGCCAGTAGAAGCCATGCCGAAAGGCTTTACCGAACAGCGTGCGGGAAGACGCGTGGTTCTCACACTCGCCTCCATGGATTTCTGCGAGGAGCTCGCAGCCTTCTTCCCTTGTGATGCACCGCATTAGGATGCCATTGGCACCGCGCCGGTAGAGATCCCCTTCTACCAGCATGTATCTTTTAGCCAATCTGACTACCCGGTCAGCGGATACATCATCGTCAGGAAGGATGTTGTTTTTTAAGTAGTTCCGGATCTCCGAGATCCATGCATCGGAACTAACTTGAGCATTTTAGTCTTGCGTGCTAGGTTGCTCGGAGCTTCCGGTGGCACCTACGACCCTTGATGGCTGCCATGGTAACAGGGCCATGGGGACCGTCAGCTTTGGGATGCTGATCTCACCCCCTTCGCTCAGTTCGGCAGGCTGAGGTGTTGGCTTTGACAACCTCCGGACAAAAATTCCGTCAGGAGCTGGAGCTCCGGTTGACGCTTTCGTCGAGAGTTCGTCAGCTTCAGCATTATGGGCACGCTGGACATGGTGGAGATCTAGGACTTCGAAGTCCTTCTGAAGCCCCTGGACTTCAAGGAGGTAAGTAGCTAACTGGAGATTATTGCAGGAACATTCACCCTTCACCTGCTTAATGATGAGCTGCGAATCTCCCTTGACCAGCAGTTGCTTGACACCATATGACAGTGCCACCTTTAGTTCGTAGATGAGCGCTTCGTACTCTGCCATGTTGTTGGTCGCCTTGAAGTCAAGGTGTACCATGTATTTCACCTTCTCCCCGGTCGGTGCAAGGAGAAGGATTCCAGCTCCGGCCCCCTGCTTCTGCATGGAGCCGTCGATGTAGAGGGTCCAGTGAAGCTCGGTGAATGCTGGAGCTTGATGCTCTGTCTTCTGCTGACTGGGGCCCCCAGGGTTTGATGGAGAGGGAGTCCATTCTGCCACAAAATCTGCCAATGCTTGACTCTTGACTGCTTGCCTTGAAATAAATTCAAGATCAAATTCAGCCAATTTCGCTGCCCACTTTGCAATATTCCCAGTTTAATTGGGATTATGCAAAATTGCTCGAAGTGGGTAAGAGGTCACCACTAAGACTTTGTGAGCTTGGAAGTAATGGCGAAGCTTCCTGGAGGCAATAAGAACTACATAGAGCAGCTTATGCACCTCTGGGTATCGAGTCTTGGCATCATGTAGTACTTCGCTAATGAAGTACACTGGGCGCTGAATGGTCCGGACCCTCCCGGAGGGGTCCGAATTTTCCTCTTCACTAACCTGGATCCTCTCGGAGGAATCCGGATTTTCTTCGGGGACCTCCGGGTCCTGGCTGGAGGAACCCGAGGCTTCTTCAGAAGCGACCTGGACCGTCCCGGAGGGGTCTGGGTCTCCTGAAGTAACTTCTTGTGGATTCGAGTCTGGGAGCTAGGACCCAGACTCGCTTTCAGGTACCTCCGGACCCTCCTAAAGGGGTCTGGATTCCTGAGTATGAGGTAGCTCTGGTCTCTCCGCAACCAGAACCATACTGACGACTTCATCAATTGCTGAAATGTAAAGCAACAAAGGCTCACCAGGGTTCGGAGCTACCGGAATTGGTAGGGTGGTGAGGAACTGTTTCAGCTCCTGGAATGCCTTCTCTGCTTCTTCAGACCATTGAAATGGTCCGGACTTCCTCAATAACTTGAAGAATGGGAGTGCCCGTTCCGCCAGTCTTGAAATGAACCGGCTGAGGGCTGTTAGACATCCAGTCAACTTTTGGACGTCTTTGATGCGGGTTGGTGGCCGCATGTCTTCAATGGCCTTAATCTTCGCTAGATTAGCTTCTATGCCCTGGTGACTTACCAGGAAACCAAGAAGTTTTCCAGAGCTAACCCTGAA
The DNA here is from genome assembly GCA_036927565.1 of Tuctoria greenei. Lineage (NCBI taxonomy): Eukaryota > Viridiplantae > Streptophyta > Magnoliopsida > Poales > Poaceae > Tuctoria > Tuctoria greenei. The sequence goes on along the minus strand of JAYESD010000003.1, from coordinate 131,807,364 downwards.
GATACACTTGTTTGGGTTTAGCTTTGTACGGGTGGCCCGCAGCTTGTCGAAGACAGCCTGCAAGGTGTCAAGGAGTGACTCCTTGTCCCTGACCTTGACCATGATGTCATCGACGTACACTTCCACTATGTCTCTAATGAGTTCTTCAAAAGTTTTGTACATAGCTCGTACAAAAGTTGAAGCTGCATTCTTGAGACCAAAGGGCATGGCTGTATAACAGTACAATCCATCTACTGTGATGAATGAGGTATGCTCTTCATCTTCCCTAGACATCCTGATTTGATGATACCCGGAATATGCGTCTAGGAAACATAGTAATTCACACCCGGAGGTGGAATCCACTATCTGATCTATTATAGGTAGTGGGAATGGATCTTTTGGACATGCCTTATTTAGTGTGGTGTAGTCGATGCACATCCGAAGCTTCCCGCCGGCCTTGGGCACAACAACTGGATTTGCCAGCCATTTTGGATGGAAGACTTCTCGGATGAATCCAGCTTCGAGTAACTTCTTAACTTCTTGTCGGATGAAGTTCTGTCGCTCTACGGATTGCTTCCGAGGCTTCTGATGCGCATGCCGGGCATCGGGGTAGATCTTCAGATTGTGCTCAATCACTTCCCTGGGGATCCCAGGGATTTGTGACGGTTGCCAAGCAAACACGTCGACGTTAGCCCGGAGGAAAGTGATGAGCGCGAGTTCCTATTTGTCGTTCAATCCCCCATATATACGGGTGGTCTGAGCGGCATCGGAACCAATTTGGACGACTTTGACGGGGATGTCGGAGTCGCCGCTTGGCTGCACCCGAGGTGCAGAAGTCGAGCCTCGTTGACGAATGCTCGGGGGTTTTGGAGCTTTCTTCTGTCTGGAGTCCTCCTCTTGCGCCGTGGTGAGTGCATGGAGTTCTTCCAGAGCAGTTACTACGGCAGTACGATCTCCGCGGATCCAAAGAACGCCTACTGGCGTTGGCATCTTCAACTCCAGATAACCATAATGGGCAGCTGCCATGAATTTGTACAAGGCAAGCCTACCCAAGATGGCATTGAAGGGTAAGTTGATCTGAGCGACGTCGAAGACCAACTTCTCGGTGCGGTACTATTCCCGTGTCCTGAAGGTAACGGGGAGAGTAATAGCTCCGAGTGGGGTAATGGCCCCCAGACCTACTCCGGAGAAAGGTCGAGAGGGGTGGAGATCCGAAGGTCGGAGTTGAAGCTTAGTAAAAGCTTTGAAGCTTATGAGGTTAAGCCCTGAACCTTCGTCTATCATGACGTGGTGGAGCTGGATGTTGTTGATGGTAGGAGATGCCATCAAAGGTAACTTTCCTGTTCCAACCATGCTCAGAGGGCAGTCCGAAGCATCAAAAGTGATGGCTGTGTCCATCCACTTCCGATGAGGTTCCGGCCTGACTGTAGGAGCTACAGCGGCCATATCCCGACGCATAGTCTTGATGACGCGGCGAGAGGTGATGTCCTATGATCCACCAAAAATGGTGTTCATGGTCTTCCGACGCTCGTTATCAGAGACGTCAGAATCATCATCGATGGAGGTGTAAACGGCCTTCAGGACCTTTTTGGGATCCTGAAATCCTAACTCCTCTTCAGCCGGAGCTTCGTCGACTTTTTGCTTTCCTTCCTTCTGTCGGAAAGGAGATTCTTCCCGGCGCTTGTTGTAGCGCTCGACAAGGTTTTGGACCTCCCGGCAGTCTTCCAAACTGTGGCTGCCCATTTTGTGAATGGGACACCACACTTTGTGTTTGCCACTGTCTTCAGAAGACGATCGAGGTCGCTTCTCGGGGCGTGGCCCCCGGCCACCCAATGTTGCAGCAGCTGCAACGTTGGATGTGCCGGCCGACAGTTTCTTCTTGCCGTTGGTCTTCTTTTTCTTCTTGCCACCCCCGGAGGTAGCGGCTTCTTCTTTGGAGGATTTCTTGTGACCCTCCAGGGTTTTTTTGGAGTGCATCTCACGGCCCTCAGCAGCTCTGGCACATTTGTCAGCCAAGCTGAAGAGTTCTGTGACACTGGTGATCTCCTTGATCGCCAGTTTCTCCAACATCTTCTTGTCCCGTACACCATGTCTGAATGCCACAATGAAAGAGACGCTAGAGATAGAAGGGATAGTATTTCATACCTAAGAGAACCTCTGGATGAATGATTGCAGGGATTCTCCCGCTTTTTGCACGACTGCAAAAAGGTCCAATTCAGTGCCTGGTCAGGTGTATGAACTCCCAAAGTTGGAGGTGAACTGCCGGCACAGCTCCTCCCAACTGTTGATAGAGTTGGGTGGAAGGCTCATAAACCAGGACCTGGCGGTCCCAGTTAAGGCCACTGGAAAATAATTGGCCATCACAGCCTCGTTTCCTCCAGCTGCCAAAATTGCAGTGGAGTAGATCTGAAGAAATTCGGTGGGATTGACAGTCCCGTCGAATTTTTCCAGCAGGTGAGGCCGGAACTTCAGTGGCCACCTGACCGTACGCAGATGCATGGCTAGGGTCGAACAGCCTCCTCCCACTCCTTCAGGAGCAGAAAGGTCCTGAGCTTCCCGTCTTTCACGAGCACGCTCAATATGGACTCGGCCGTCCTGCTGGCGGTATCGATGATCAAGCTCCGCCCGGAGGTCATGAGTCGAAAGCCTGGATAACGTGTGAGTGCGTCGTGCCGCGGAGGGCAATGACGTCACTTGTTGTGACGCAGCACGTCTCCTGCTATTTGAAACATGCGGACCAAGTCTACCAGACAAAGTCCCAGAGGACCCTGGTTGCTGAGGCGTTCGGCTGCTGCTGCAACCAAATGCTCCAAATCGGCCCTCCACTGCTCCAGTGCATCCCGGGATGCATATGCAGGTGGTGGGCGTTGGAGAAGAGCACGCGCTGCATGGAGCATGTGTTCCGGGTTGTCATGATTTGGCGACGCAGTGATTGACGCCGGCGCACCATCGCGTTGCCCAGCTTGATTTGCTGGTGAGGGCGGTAGTGGTGGGAGTGTGACTCCTGCTGGTGCTGAGGCTCCTGCTGGTGGCTGCATATTGGAGGGATTGCCCCTAACAGCCTGAGCAGCAGGTTGACCGTTGGATGATCCAGCAGCTGAGTTCACCATTCTCAAAATCTCAGGCGCACCTACCCGGCACGCCAACTGTCGGTGGTTTGGAACCGGCAGATCTCCCGACACTACTGAAGTGTTAGAGGAGTTTGATGTTCGGTCTGGGCGCGCGGAGATTCGAGAAGGTGAATAGTAAATGACGCAGGAGACACAGGAGTTTACGTGGTTCAGGGCGCCTGAGCGTAATACCCTACTCCACGGGTGTGTTGGTGTTGTATTAGCTGTATGAGCTTGTGTTGAGCGTCTATGGCGCGTGTGTTGTGTCACTCAACGTGTAGAGTCCGTCGTCGGCCTGTCCTTTTATAGTACAAGGGCAGGCCGTTACAAGTTAGCCTGGCCTGACATGTGGCCCCGGCGGTTACTAGTATTGATATTCATTCAACATGTTTAATTGCCCTTAATGACCGTGTAATGGGCTTTGACAGCACCGTTACTGGTAATTAAGGTCATCCGACCGTGTGTCATTAATATGGTGTTAATGACACTTAATCGGGTCTTGAAGTCCTTGATTCCCCTTTGAAGATCCGGAGCCGTTATGAAGTCTTCCGGAGGTCAGAGGCTGAAGCTCCGATGGGTGGACACGTGGCAGCTCTGGAGCATACTGTGGGAAATAGGAAGCTCCGGAGCTACCTGACACGTGTCAGGTCCGGAGCTTCTCTCTGTCTGGGGTTAAGTCCGGAGGTGCCATTTTGGTACATGGCCCGGAGCTTCCCCCTTGTGGGCGGTAGCTCCGGTTTGATAGTACACGTGGCGACCCTGGGATTAACCATGTTGAAGAAGTGGGTCCGGTTACATCTGACATGTGGGCCTCTGAAGGTCTTCAAATCAAGTGGGTGACTTTTCCTTGATATCTTTGTAACCTCAAGGGGTGTACGGTTTTCAGGGTACCGACAGTTACTAATGTCTAAGTTGCATTCAAATTCTGGAGAATTTCAAATGATTTTCAAAATTAGGATTAAGTTCCTCAAATGATACTCTCAATCACTCCCTTGTGTAGGTGGATTTTTCCTCACCAAGGCAATAATCTTCTTGTCCTACGTCTAAACAAGGCTTTTTGTGGATCTTGGTAGCGAACAAGAGTAGGCATATTTGCAACAAAAATATTGCTAAGTCAAAATAGTAAGCCTTAGTAGAAAACAAATCATACCTCTAGATCAAGATTGTGCAAGGGTGATGGAATATTTGTGATTTTGGAAGGTGACTCCTTTTTATGCACTCTCTTTACTGCAGGGATGAAACATGGCTACTTTTCTTTCTCTATTTTTTTTCTCATGCCCATTCCTAGAGAGCATGCTTTATTTTTGTCCCTTTTCTTCGTGGGCATGCCTTCTACTCCCTTTCTTCTCAAATAAAATTGAAGAGAGTTTTTGGCATTGAATATAAGGAGTATCTTTTTGGAGGTGGAAAATGGAATGATGAAAGATTATCTAACTTCAAGTGTAGAAGTTTAGCAGGTGCACGTGTGTAATTTTGATCATGGAAGTATGAAAAGATTCTCACACAAGTCCATACTAGTTTGACTAGGCTTAATGTGAAAACAAATAGCTTATGCATGGGGTTTATCAAATTGAAATATCATATGGTTTTGGTAGGAAATTCAAATCAAATTAGGAACTTCATTTTAAGTCAATTTGGAAATTTCTCCGGAGAGCAAGTTTCACATTGATCAGGAAAATAGCAGCCTTATGTTCTATATCGTATCTCACAACGACCTAGAAATGGATCATGCTTATGCTACTCACAATTTCTAAGTTCTAGAGGAAGTATTTAAGTCTAATAAACTCAATAGTTGGAGAATATTAAATTGTAACTTAAGTATTAAAATAAGAATAAAACAGAGTAACTATTCATCATTTCAACTTATGAAGGAATCGAAAATTTTTACCGCACATATTTAATTTTATTTTATTAAATAATATCGTAGTGATTTTTTTGAATGCAGTGATGTGAAAAAGGGAAAATGAAATGAAAGATGGGATGTGATACGGTTAATTCAAGTGGGGGTCCTCCAATCTTGTTCTTAGTCAGGGTCCGCGATAGGGGTTCAAACACTAACGGTGGAGGTAGGCCATTTGGTTGGCCTAACATTGTTGCAGCATGACTTCGACATTGGAGAGTTGCGTGTTGATGTTGTATTTCCTCCCTTGGGTTCCATGAGTGTGGTTGAGGATATTGTTGTCAATGCCGCTCATCCCCACCTCAAGGTCCCCCATACATCGGCTGTCATCTTCTGTTCATTGGCTAAGGTTATAATAACCCTAATCACAAGGAAATAAGGTGCACCCATTATGTGTTGGGTGTGATCCGCCATTCTTTGGCTAAGGTAAAAATAACCATTGGCCACAAAGGAACAACGTGCACCCCACGATGGTGGCAACTCCCTTGAGCTTCAATGGGTGCTTACAATAGTTGGGAGCGTAGAGTTCCCATTTATCCATAGAAGTACATTGGTGGCTCATGGAAGATTTCCATATCAAACCCCCGACCTCGTAAAGCTATGGCCCTCAGAATTCAATCCTGATAGGTTCCAACCATTCTCGGTTACTCATTGGCCGATAGATTGATGAGTAGGTTTAGGCCCGATCTTCCAAAAGGTAGGTCGATTGGGGTGGAGAACTCGACGTAGATGATCCGCGGCACTCGAGCAGTTCGAATACACCTGCAATCACTACACCACTGCTCCGTTGGTTATCAACCGTGCGGCACACACTTGACCTCGCCAAGAAGGCTAATCCGTGCAAGTGAACCAAGAATACAAGCAAGAACGTAGAAGACACGATCTGAAATTGAGAAGTTGGAGTCTCACAAACCGTAGAACAGCGAAATTGTTATTCTAAGCAAAACCCACCAAATATGACCGGCGGCTGCAGTATTTAAAGACTAGGGTTCGGTTAAAACACGATTAGACGCGTCCCTAATGGACTCATACGGGATACAAGGCCCAAATGCCCGATTCGGTGGTGCAGCACCGGACAGAAATATGGGCTGGACTCATTTCAATGATTCCTAATCGCTCTGGAACGTCCATTTTAAGGTGGGACCAGATCCATTAGAAATTTTATCTTCTCCTCCTTCCGTGCATATGTGGAACATCGAAAACGGAGTCCGTATGCATCCTGGGCGTCCGTTTTAAGGTGGACTGCTTCTGGACTCCGAGTAGAACTCAAGTACGAGTTGTAAACTTGTTCCATCAACTTGTGGCTGTCCCAGCAGGTTCTCCATGTCCCAAGGCCTCTTTTCTTCACTTGTTGATCTTCTCCATTGTTCCTAATAACAATTAAATCATCACATAGCAATCTATTCTCAAACTCACAAGCAAAGGAAGTTAGAAACGAATTCACCTACTGATTTATTAACCATGCGCGTGCTCTTGTGATTGGTCCTTGCAGTTCAATGTGCATCTCCTCTATTTGATGCCCTCCTCATCCTCCCCCTCTTGAATTGGAGTCGTCCTCGACTCAAGTTCATCTTCTCCTCCCAAGTACGGTTGCAAATCTGAAATGTTAAATGTAGGACTAACCCCAAAATCATGAGGCAATTCAAGATTATATGCATTATCATTAATCTTTTCAACAATCTTAAAAGGACCAGCAGCTCGTGGCATAAGTTTAGATCTTCTCAAGTCAGGGAATCGCTCTTTTATCAAATGTAACTACACCTAATCACCCGATTCAAGTTTTACATCCTTTCAACCGTTACTACCTGCAATCCTGTACTTCTCATTCATCTTTTCAATATTTTTCTTTATAGATTCATGCATCTTAAGAATGAATTCAGATTGTTGTGTAGCATCCAAATTTACAGTTTCAATAGGAGCATAGAGATTGAAACCATACACTACCCGGAACGGACTTACCTTTGTCGTGGAGTGAACGAATCTGTTGTAAGCAAATTCTATATGTGGTAAACACTCCTCCCACAACTTCAAATTTGTTTTCAAGACAGCCCGCAACATAGTGAATAAAGTAGATTAACTACCTCGGTTTTTCCATCCGTTTGTGGGTGACATATAGTTGAAAAAAAACAACTTGGTTCCCAATTTATACCACAAAATTCCCCAAAAATGACTTAAAAATTTTGAATCACGATCAGAAACAATGGTATTTGGCACACCATGTAAACGAACAATTTCTGTCATAAATAAATCAACAATGTGTGAGGCATTATCATTCTTATGACAAGGTATAAAGTGTGCCATTTTGGAGAAACGATCAACAACTACAAGAATACTACCCCCCCTCCTCTTAGTCCTAGGCAATACCAAAACAAATTCCATAGAAATATCCTCCCAAGGTACACTAGGAATATGAAGAGGCATATAAAGACCATGTGGGTTATGGCGAGACTTAGCTTTATTGCAAGTAGTGCATCATGACACGTAGCGCTCGACATCACGCCTCATCTTTGCCCAAAAGAAGTGTGTGGACAGCACGTCTTCAGTTTTCTTCACTCCAAAATGTCCCATCAAACCTCCTCCATGTGCTTCCTACAAAAGTAATAGACGAGCGGAGCGAGCTGAAACACATAACTTATTAGCACGATATTGGAGACCCTCTCGAAGCACATATTTATTCCAAGTTCTTCCTTCTCTACAATTTTCAAAAGCATCTTTGAAGTCCAAATCAGTAGGATATAATGCGTTTATTGTTTCCAAACCAATGATTTTATGATCCAGTTGGGACGGCATGGTATAGCGCCTAGATAATGCATCGACAATGACATTTTCCTTCCCTTTCTTATGCTTAATGATATATGGAAATGACTCTATAAACTCAATCCATTTAGCATGTAGTTTGTTCAGATTGGTTTTACACTTAAGATACTTCAATGATTCATGATTAGAATGTATGACAAACTCCTTAGATCAAAGATAATATTGCCAAGTTTGTAATACTCGCACTAAGGCATAAAATTCCTTATCATAAGTGGAATAATTCAGAGAAGGACCATGAAGTTTTTCACTAAACAAAGCAATAGGTTTACCTCCTTGTATGAGAACGCTTCCAATACCAATGCCGCTTGCATCGCATTCTAACTCAAAGGTCTTGTAAAAATAAGGAAGTTGTAGCAATGGTGCTTGTGTAAGCTTCTATTTTAGAGCATCAAAGGCTTGTTTCTGCTGTTTGATCCATCAAAACGGCACTCCCTTCTTCGTTAGCTCATGTAGAGGTGCTGCAATAATGCTGAAATCCCGCACAAAACGCCGATAAAAACCTGCAAGACCAAGAAAACTACGAACCTACGTGACGGTTGTTGGGGCTGGCCAGCTGGTGATTGCTTCAATTTTTGCCTCATCCATCTCAACTCCCTGCGAGGAAACGATATAGCCAAGAAACGAGACTCGATTGGTGCAAAAGACGCAATTTTCGAGGTTACCAAACAAACGTGAATCTCTCAAAGCAGTAAAAACAGCACGTAAATGATCAAGATGTTCATCATATGACTTGCTGTAAATGAGGATATCATCGAAGTAAACCACCACAAATTGTCCAATGAAAGCACGTAAAACCTTGTCAATTAATCACATAAATGTGTTGGGTGCATTAGTTAACCCAAAAGGCATGACTAACCACTCATAAAGTCCAAACTTTGTTTTAAATGCATTTTTCCATTCATCTCCTAGTGCCATTCTAATTTGGTGGTAACCACTACGCAAGTCAATTTTTGTGAAGATTATAGCACCCCTCAATTCATCAAGCATGTCATCTAAACGAGGAATAGGATAACAATATAGAATGGTGATGTTATTAATCGCTCGACAATCAACACACATGCGCCAACTACCATCTTTCTTAGGAACCAAAAGAACAGGAACGGAAAAAGGGCTAAGGCTTTCACGAATGTACCCGCGGTCCAATAGATCTTGGACTTGTCGCTGAATTTCCTTAGTTTCCTCTGAATTTGCCCTGTATGCTGCACGATTTGGCAAACTTGCTCCTGGAATCAAATCGACCTTGTGTTCAATGCCTCTCATCGGTGGTAAACCAGGAGGTATCTCGGAGGGAAACACATCCTCAAACTCCTGCAAAAGGTTAGCAACAGCAGGGGGCAATGCAATAGACAATTCATGAAGTGAAAGCATGGCTTCTTTGCATACTAAAGCATAGAACATCCCCTTAGCATCGAATAAATAGGCAAGGTCAGATTTAGTTGCGAGCAACGATAGTGATTTTAACTTAATGACTTGCTGTTTTTCAGATTCTAGTTTTGTTGCTTTGCCATCACGAATGTTACTCTTCTCAAAATGCACAATTTCAGCAGGAGTCCTGGGGAGCAAAGTGATTTTCTTTCCCTTAAGCGTGAGAGGAAATTTATTAGTTCTACCACGATGAATAGCATCTGTATCAAATTCTCAAGGACGACCCAATAAATGAGAACAAGCATCCATAGAAACGGCATCAAAATCAGCAAAATCATGGTAAGAACCAATTGAAAAATGTATTCTTGCTGTTTTTGTTACCCGAACATTACCGCTATTTTTGAACCATTGAATGTGGTACTGATGAGGGTGTGCTCTTGTTGTCAAACCAAGTTTCTTGACGACGTTCGTGCTCACCAAGTTATTGCAGCTACCTCCATCAATTATATTGTGTACACGATAGTCCTTGATGACGAGAAACATGTGGAAGAGGTTGTGTCGTTGTAGATTGTCGTCGGTCTCCACTTTCGAGCTCAAGGCACGCTGCACAATGATGCTCCTATAGTTCTCCATTGCCGCTGTACGAAGTACCTCTTCTTTGGTGTATTCATCATTTGGATTTGTAAAGTCAGTAGCAAGAGAATATTCATCTTGAACATCCGAAGTACTATCATACCCGCCATTGTCGCGTTCTATATATGCGGGCAATCTCTCATCATGTGACCAAGTCACTGGCAGCGGTGAAACTTAATGTCGGAACTACGACTCATAGAAGGAGTGGACAACGAAGGCTTGAATGATGTCGCCTTGCTGCCCTTCGGCATGCGAGAAGGTGGAGCAGCAGGTGTAGTTCGTTGGCCGCAATTGGATGGTGTAGATGCTGCATGGTGGATCGAAGATGGTGCTGTTTTGGATGGTGTGGGTGTCGAACATGGCGTGAAGTTGCTCCTTGTGCATTGCTGCTGTTGTTGTCGGCCTTGCAATTCTTTTTCTGCCAACATAGCAAGCTGAAACAATCTGTTAACTGTATCATATTCCATGTAATCAACAATGTCCTGAATTTCACGCCTCAACCCCTCATAAAAACGAGCTATTTTATCATCCATGTCTTCAACTACTCCACAACGCAATATACCCTTTTGTAACTCTTGATAATACTCCTCTATGGACATGTTACCTTGGTCTAAGCCCTGCAATTTTTTGCGAAGGTCCTGCTGAAAAGATGGAGGAACAAATCGAACACGCATATCTTCCTTTAATCTATCCCATGTTGGAGGATCAGTTCTAGTTTTAACAAGTTCATTCCACCATATGATAGCAAAGTCCTTAAACTCACTAGTGGCTTGACGAACTCTATGTTGTTCAGGAACAAGATGGGCATTAAATTTTTTCTCTACTGTCATCTCCCAATCAAGAAAGTCTCAGCATCATAAGCACCAGAAAAGGAGGGTATATTAAATTTCACTTTAACAAAAGGATCATCAGGAGGACGATTATAATTGTTATAATTATTACCTCCCATACCTCTATGATAAAGTGATAGTCTTGGCTAATTGTTGTGATCTTACATATCATCATAAGGATTGTCTTCATGTATTCCAGCGAGAGGAAACCGTGCCTCAAAAGTATTCATTCGAAGAGCAAGGTCATCAAGTTGGCAAGTCAAGTTTGCCAATGACTCCTCCGTTGATGCATTGTATTTGGCAAACATATCTGTCATGGTCTTCATCATATCACGTAACTCAGCATGTTGAACACATTTTTCATGTCTTCTCCTGCCACTGTTAGTAGGAAACAAAAGACAACAAAAATTTGTTATCCCTATCAACTACAGTGACAATGTGAAAGGTGGAAGAAAACAATCTCTCTCGCTCAAGCGTCTTACCACGCTCTTACAAGTGTTCTTACCGACAGAGCAGGTGATGTGGATGGTGACATGAACAAATGAAGCGTGGGGTAATTGCAAAGGTACCTGTTATGCTCAAGAGAAAGGGCGAGCTTGGATGACACAATACGGTGGCTAATAAATAGAAAATCGTTAACAGATAAACAAAGTTGAATAAGTATTCAATGAGGAAACTGTTGCTGGTCAACCAAGTGTCCTAGGGCCTAGCACAACACAAGGAAGTATAAAGGCAAAAGAAAGACATAATGATATAGCCAACAAAAAAGCACCAAGTGGTATAGGCCAATTGCTTTAATATGTGTGCTCTTCACATTTTTTTTTCTTTTTTGTAATATTTTTTTGATATTTTTTCTTTACTCAGGAGCATGAATATAGGAAGCACACAAATTTTTAGCTCAATTGGATGTAATATGCGGCCTACAGAAAATCAAGAAGATTCTTTAAAATTCGTACTGAAACTTCGAATGCCAGATAGTCTATCTTCTGAGGGGAATTTGGGCAATCTAATTTCTACGAATGCAGCTACGCGGCGGAAAATTAGATGCAAAATTTCTCATAGATGAATTTGAAAAAAATGCCCGATTTCGAGTTCGTATGCGAAAGTTATGGCCGTTTTAAGGTCGGATGCCCGAGTTACGATTTTTGGATGTTGATTCCAACTCGGTTTGAGAACAAAACTCGCAATTGGATATGAAAACGACTGGGAATTTGCACAGCAACTAATAGGGTGGTGTGTGATAATTCAAGGATGAGTGCCACAATGGTTTTTCACCTAATCTAGGGCTGGCGATTCACGCAAGGCGGCTAGCTAGGGCAAACCGATGAGCGTGGTAGATCGGTTTGTTATTTAGGGATTCTGGAATAGGTGTCAAACAGCAAGAAAACAAGGATGAAACACGATAACTAGGACCCAAAACACAAAGCTAGACCAGCAACAAGACTCGACCACACGAATGCAAACTCAACAATGCAAACTGAAAAACGAAACTGCAGACACTATAGTCTAGGAAGCGGTAAAAACGATCTAATGCTTTTTGTTGCTTTTATGTGGACTCTAGGTACGAAACGATATCTATCTAATGGAAGGAAAATAAAGATACCTCACGGGAAACCTGGAAATCTGATACCAATTGATGAGTAGGTTTAGGCCCGATCTTTCGAAAGGTTAGTCGATTGGGGTGGGGAACTCGACGTTGATGATCTGCGACACTCGAGCAGTTCGAATACCCCTGCAATCACTACACCACTGGTCCGTTGGTTATCAACTGTGCGACACACGCTTGACCTCGCCAAGAAGGCTAATCCCTGCAAGTGAATCGAGAACACAAGCAAGAACATAGAAGACACGCTCTGGAATTGAGAAGTTGGGGTCTCACAAACCGTAGAACAGCAAAATTGTTATTCTAAGAAAAACCCACCGAATATGACCGGCGGCTGCAGTATTTAAAGTATAGGGTTTGGCCAAAACACGATTAGAAGCGTCCGTAATGGACTCATACAGGAAACAAGGCCCAAAGGCCAGATTCAGTGGCGCAGCACCGGACAGAAATCTAGACTCGACTTGTTTCAACGATTCCTAATGACTCCGATGGAAATTTGATGTGGGACTGGATCCATTGGAATTTTATCTTCTCCTCTTCCCGTTCATATGTGGAACGTCGAAAACAGAGTCTCTATGCATCCTGGGCGTCCGTTTTATGGTGGATTGCTCCTGGACTCCGAGTTGAACTCATGTCTGAGTTGTAAACTGATTCCATCAACTTGTGGACGTCCCAACAGGTTCTCCATGTTCCCAAGGCCTCTTCCCTTCACTTGTTGATCTTCTCCATTGTTCCTAATAACAATTAATTCATCACATAGCAATCTATTCTCAAACTCACATGCAAAAGAAGTTAGGAACAAATTCACCCGCTGATTTATTAACCGTGCTCGTGCCCTTGTGATTGGTCCTTGCAGTTCCATTTGCATCTCCGCTGTTGTGATGTCCTCATCATAGATGTTGAAATGGTACCTCCAAATCTTATTTCAACAATCGACTTCTTCCATGCCTACATAGAAACATTACTCCTGCAAGTTTCCACTCTTGGATAGAGAAGGATGGTTAGCTCCCTGACACTTATACAGCTAAAACTTCGGGTTAGATGACCAAATTTCATTTGTACATCTGAGGACGAAAAACAACAAACATACATCGGGTCCAATTTTGATTGCATCCATAAATAATGGATTATTCATTGATCTAAGAGTGGAGCCTTATAAATTAATCAATTTCCACAATTTTGTAATGCTCCTACTCATAACAATGCATGAGATGGTTGTACACCCTATAGATTCTTTCATCTTGAAATTTTCTAACCATCATGATGTATTACAAGAGCAAATTTTTATATTTTGGATCATGATAAACAAGATTCTCAATTTTATCCTCCTTAACATTTCTAATGCCTTGCCTAGGAAGTGAAATCAAGTGAGCCATGTATGCATGAGTTTCAAATAAAAATAATGGACATCACTATTCCTTGTTTAGTACATACCAATTCAACCATTAATTTATTCTATAAGATTTGTTAACTAAACATAGGAAGAAAATGTCTAAGTCAAATTAACAATGCTTATAAAATTCTAGGTACTTGTTTAAATTTATTACCAAGTAAGGTGACATCTTTTTAAAAATTCAAAAAGAAATGCCAACACTAACTCTCGTGAGGGCGCTTAAGAATTCAATATTGAGGAGGTGTAAGCATTCCTCGCCAATGTAAGAAAAAAAATTAATCATAATGCAATCCAAGTGATGGAAAATTTTAATCTCATACCTTAATTGAAGAGCAGTTCGGGTTGAGGGTCGTTGTGTGAGAATACACGACCATGGACTTGGTGTAGCCTTCGTGTTTGATGGCTTTTGCCAAGTTGAGGTAGGAGTTGATGATGATTGAAGCTTCATCTTGCTCCTCTATTGGGTCTCATCTTGAGCAATCCTCCACCTTGATCTCAAACTGAGATTGGTGGAGAGATATGCCCTCGAATCTTCCCGATGACGCCTTGAGCTTGATGAGGCTTATATTTTTTACCAAATAACCTCTTTACAAATTTTGTACAGGCTGCAATTTAATCAAGAACAAACAAACAACTCGAAAATGGGTTATGTAAGCCCAAAATCAAATTGAAACCCTTGTCAAATTGTGGTTGCCCAACTTGAAACAACTTGCAAATGCAATGAGGAATAAGGGAAATCTTTTTGGTTTTTATTAAGGAATTAATTCAAGTGATTGCACCCAAAGTTCATATCCTGATAAATTTCTTCCTTAATTTAAAATTTTAGTTTTATGATGGTTGGGAATTAGAGGTCCAACATGCAAGTGTGAAAATTCAAACATGTTAAATGCAAATTCAAGGTTTGATGAGGAATGCAAATATGCAAGTGAGAAAATCAAATATGAGATAACTACCAATTAACCTATTGGCAAGGACACGCCGAATTTTTGAAGCCTGATGAGTGGTACTTACTTCAATCCTTTTTAGCATGATGATGTGTCGTCCATACGTGGAGATGAAGGCACAAATGACTTCTCTTGATTGACAAGCCAAACCTCGTTTGGCTGCTATATTGACAAGTGGGGCACATGGTGGACCCAACCTAATTGTCGCCTTGATGGAGACTTATTGGTGTTGGGAAGGCTTTTTGTCGAAGATAATCTTTTATTATGAGGCTTGTCCTTCTTCCGCCATTCCTTCTTTAGAAGTTCACTGGACTTGGGCCATTCAGACAGCCCTGGCTTCTCTGGCTTCTTAGAATGTCATTGTGGATGAAATGACGCTGTCTCCTCATTTCCCATAAATGGCAAATGAGGTTGTCCACTTATGGGGGGTGTCGCTTCGACCTTCAAGATATTCTTTCGATTTAACCCATGCTTGATCTAGGATCAAGAGGCTTCCTTGGGCATAATGACTTGTGGACTCCACAATCAAACAAGAAACGCTTTATCCATAGTGTCTTTTTGACCAAGGATGCACGGGCTTGGTCGAAGCTTTAGGGTCCAACAAGTGATTATGGAACCCTTGGATCATGAATGCTTTTCAAAGTGTCTTGTCCTTGCCCAATTGCTTCTTGGGTATTTTATTTATTTTGTGGGACCTAAGTGTACTGAATACATTGGCAATTATGTTACACGTGAAGGTTTACATGCAAAGTTTTGAATATACTTGAGAAACACACTTTGTACTGTCTGAACTTTTGCTGCAAGTGAGCTGCACGTGTTTTACATTACGGAATGTCCAAACTTTTCTTGTATAATGCATAGCGGCTGTTTTGGACTATCTGAAGTTTCTATGTCCTGAAATAATCGTGTGGCTGCTATGTTTTTCATTTGCAATATTTCAAACTTGTTTTACACTTATGGAAGATTTGCTTAGTACTTTTGTACTATGTTTTTGATGTGTTCTGGCTGATCATGGTGGACATTATCTTGCAATGTTTGCAACATGCATATGTGAGGTGCTCACATAAGGTGTTGTGGTTTTCGAACTAATGAGAGTCAAGTCGAGGACTTGTGCTCGGAGGAATTGGTTGTTTGTTCATGTGCAGGTATTGCTTGAGGTCAAGACATGGCTGGTGACAAGATCCATTGAACTAGTCTTAGGGAGGAGATGAGGTTCAACAACCAAGTTCGGGAGGAATTGTTGTTGAGTTGATTGGGAGGTCACAAAACATGTTTGAGTTAAGAACAATGCATATGAACATATCGTAGTCATTGTTGGAAGGTGTTTGCATGAGTGCAAGGAGTGCATGGACGTGGCAACATGGT
Source organism: Tuctoria greenei (assembly GCA_036927565.1). Classification (NCBI taxonomy): domain Eukaryota; kingdom Viridiplantae; phylum Streptophyta; class Magnoliopsida; order Poales; family Poaceae; genus Tuctoria; species Tuctoria greenei. Next base: position 131,791,425 of record JAYESD010000003.1, on the reverse strand, counting down.
TCCAAGGTGTGATTAAGAGAAGTAGATGTATAGAATTGGTCGGAAAGGTCCAACCAACTGGATTATGCCTCAGGCTGCGGCTGAGGTGGTTACAGTTCGTTTATGGAATGTTTTGAATTTGTTTTTGTTAGATTTCGTGTGGTTCAAGAAGTTTAGTTGTTTTAGAAATGTTTAGTACGTTCCTAAGGTGTTTGTATGTCTTAATATTGTTTATATCTGCGTATGTAAGAGTCTTGAGCAGTGATGGAATGTTTCGGTTGAAACTGAGTAGGATTAGAGTCCTAGTTTGGATATGGTTGGCCTTAGGGCAGGTTATAAAAGCAAGGGAGGCTAGAGCTCATGGTGAGATCACTTTGAGATGTTCCTCTTGTGTTTTGATCAATAAAATTTGTAGTTGAAAGGAACTTTTGTGCGTTATTCGTCCCACTTGTTTCAGACAAGTTTTTCTCGTCGAGTTTCTGCACAACACTATGTTGTGTTGGTGTTTTTATCATAACTCAAGTTTTATAGATCCAATTAATGTGATTCATTTTGGGTTTTCTTGAAAACTTGATTATCTTTCATCTGTGAAAATTTCACGGTCATTGGATTATTGGTTTCTGATATACACGAGATTTTTTGTAGTGTTGCAGATATGATTTTCTACTCGGATAGACCAAATTGACCCTTGTTCGATATTTTGATCATAACTTGAGTTTTCTCAACAGTTTTCGTCATTCCTGTTGTGACATATTTGTGACTTGATTTTTCACAATCTATATCATTTTTGTCATGGTTGAACACGTTTAAAACTGTTGGACACACGATTCCCAGGAGGGTCCTGGTTGATGAAGAGTAAGCTCCGGGCCCTTATGAAAAGGCCCGGACTGTACAGCGGCCGGTGTACTTCATCAGCGAAGTACTCCACGACGCCAAGACTCGGTACATTTATGTGCATAAGCTGCTATATACATCTCTTATTGCCTCAAGGAAGCTTCATCACTACTTCCAAGCCCACAAGATCCACGGTGCACTATTTTACACAATCCCAATTCTATGGGAAATCGACAAGTGGGTAGCGGTTTGGAAGAATTCGATCTTGAATTCCTGCTGTGACATGCGATCAAGAGTCAAGCACCGCCAGACTTCATGGTGGAATGGACTCCATATTCATCAAGTGTGGAGTGTCCCAGTGAGCAGAAGTCGGAACAAGAGGTCCCGGTCTTCACTGAGTCTCACTGCACTCTCTACTTTGACGGCTCCGTGCACAAACAAAGGGCCTGAGCTGGAATACTTCTTCTCGCTCCAACCGGGGAGAATGTCAAGTACATGGTGCATCTTGACTTCAAGGCAACCAACAACATGACAGAGTACAAAGCTATCATCAGATTGATGGTGGTGCCATCATATGGCGTACAGCAGCTGTTGGTTAAGGGTGACTCACAACTAATCATGAAAAAAGTCAAAGGTGAATGTAGTTGCAGCAACCCTCAACTCGCTACTTATTTAATTGAAGTCCAGAGGCTGCAGAAGGACTTCTGTGTCCTACTTCTCTGTCATGTCCAGTGTCTCAACAACGCTGAAGCTGATGATCTCTCAGGGAAAGCTTCAACCGGAGCTCAAGCACCCGATGAAGTTTTTGTCAGGAGATTGTTAGGAGCTATCGCTCAGCCTGCCGAACTGAGTGATTGGGGCGAGACCAGTACATCGAAGCTAGTGGTCCCGGTGGCCCTGTTACCATAGCGCCCACCAAGGATCGTAGGGCTGCAGGAAGCTCCGAGCAACCCAGCGCGCAAGATTCCGAAGCTCAAGTTAGCTCTAATGCATGGATCTTGGAGATCTAGAGCTTCTTGAAGGATAACATCCTTCCTGAAAATGGTGCTTCCGCTGAGCAAGTCGTCAGATTGGGTAAAAGATATATGTTGGTAGAAGGGGATCTCTACCGACATTGTGCCAACGGCATTCTAATGCGGTGCTTTTCCCGGGAAGATGGACGCGAGCTACTCGCGGACATCCATGGAGGCGAGTGTGGGAATCACACATCACTCCGCACGTTGGTCAGTAAGGCCTTTCGGCATGGTTTTTATTGTCCTACAACACTCCAGGATGTAGTCGAGTTGGTAAAGAAGTGCGAAGTGTGCCAATTTCACGCAAAGTAGATTCACACACCAGCTTAGTCACTACATATGATACCTCCCACGTGGCCATTCACTTTGTGGGGGATGGACATTTTGGGACCTTTCCCGAAATCCGTCAGAGGTTACAGGTTCCTGTATGTCGCCATCGACAAGTTCACAAAGTGGCCAGAAGCCACTCCAGTTGTGACAATCAACATGTAATCTGCGATCAAGTTTCTGAAGTCCATTGTCTGCAGATTTGGAGTTCTGAACAGAGTCATCACTGACAATGGAACCCAATTCACAAGTGCAACCTTTCAAGAGTATTGTGAAGATCTCGGCATACAAGTAACGTACACATCAGTAGCTCACCCGGCAAGCAGTGGCCAAGCTGAGAGAGAGAAAATGCATAGATACTCAAGGGACTCAAGACGCGCACATATGAGAGCTTGGAGAAACATGGCATCAACTTGATTGAAGAACTTCCATCTGTTCTGTGGGCAAGCAGGACAACACCTAGTGAGGCTACTGGAGAGACACCTTTCTTTTTGGTGTATGGAGTTGAAGCAGTCCTTCCTCTGGAGACCACCATGGGGTCCCTCTGAGTCCGGAACGTTGATGAAGCCGCACAGGACAAGCATCAACGTGAAGACATGGACCTCGTCGATGAGGGAAGGTGCCAAGCAGCTGTTCGGAATGCACAATAATACCAAGCGCTTCGGCGCTATCACCAAAGCCATGTTAGCAACCGGCAGCTAGAAGAAGGCGATCAGGTGATGCGGAGAATATTAACTCGTGAAGGGAAGAACAAATTCTCCCCCAGTTGGGAAGGTCCCTCTGAGTTATTAAAGTTTCTCGTCTCGGATGCGTCCGCTTGGCAATAGAGGATGGGACCCTGCTTCCAAATCCATGAAACATTGAGATCCTTCGTAAGTTTTACGCTTAGTTTCACGGAGGTGGGCCTGTATTTACACATAATGTACCTTATAGAGTCTATGAACAGAGCCGGATAGGTCCTAGTTAAAAAGCACACTTAACTTGGTCATTGTACTTTAAGTGTGTCTTTACCTTCCCTAGGTTAGAACAAGATGAATAGCAGACTTACTTGGTTCCGTACTTTTAGTGTGTCCTTGTCTCCCCTGCTATTCGGACCTATAATGAAATACATTTTTTTTGTAAAAGCAGACTCTATGTGTATTACTTTTGTACAAGCTCATTACTTTTATCATCTTTTCCTTCTTTTCTATAGAAATGTTGTGCAGTCCCTTTCTAGTTTGGTCATGGATACTCATGTGATATATTAGTTGTTTTGGTAATCTCTTTTTGGGTCCTAGTACTGCTAGATGGTCTACTCGCCTGAATACCAAAAGCCAATCACAGGTCCGGAATGTGATATCGACTTAGTCTGGTCAGGTACCCTAAGTATGCCGCTCTACCTATATGCTGGCAGGTCTCAGTAGGGCGGGTCTGGAAGGCGTTCGGACCTAAAGGGACTTCACCAATACACTTATGTTATTCCATTGAGTTCCTTAGGACCTAAAATTCCAAGAAGAAGCCGCAAATAATTTATAGACAAGAGGACAGATTTTATTTCTTTTCTTGTTTCTTATGCACAAGAAAAATGAATATTCGATGGCGATTTGCTCATTCACAATGGGCGTCGTCGAAGTTACAAAGCTATGACAACACCCAGGGGGCCCGCCGTCGATGTTCTAAGTGTTGGCAGTGGGTGCTGTCGAAGCTACGAAGCTCCAACAACTCCCAGGGGGCCCGCCATCGACGTTCTAAGTGTTGATAGTGGGTGCTACCGATGCTACAAAGCTCCAACAACTCCCAGGGGGCCCGCCGTCAATGTTCTAAGTGTCGGCAGTAGGTGCCGTCGAAGCTATGAAGCTCCGACAACTCCCAGGGGTCCCGCCGTTGACGTAACAAAGGGTCCTTGGAGAAGTCGGTGGTAAACTTCGACCTTGGAGCTATCATTTTAGCTACGATTTTGAAGTCATGTCTTCAAGACATTGTCAAATCCTTTTGGTACATGTTCACAATCAAATTGTGCACATCTACCAGGGGGCCAATAGGACAAAGGGCAATGCATTGAAGACAAACAAAAAATGGAATTCAAAAGGATTTCATTCATTCAAAATTAGAGGATTACAAGATGAAGGCAGAAAAATGAGAGGTCCTAACTACTGGAGTTCCTATTGAAGAATGAGGCAACTTTCTGGGTAGCTTCTTGAACGCTGGCCCTGGCGGCTTCTTCCTCCTAGGCAATAGGTACTTCGACCAACGAAGCTAAAGACATCTGGGGGTCCCGACTCTTGAAACACATCAGTAGATACTCAACATTGTTATTGGCCAGGACCTTCCTTCTGTCTCCAGTTCGTTGATGATCACATCTCCCACAGCATCCAGCTTGTTGCCGGCGGAGTTCAATGCCACAAGAGCCTTGTCCATCTCCGGCTCCATGTCAGCCGAACGTAGCGGGCTGAAACAAAATGGCACCAGAGCTTCATTGGCTTGCCCCAAGAAATCCCATACTTGCTGGGAGCCAGTTGCTCTCAAGCTCTTAAACTCCTCCAATGATCTCCACGGAGCTGAGAGTGCCACACAATCTTCCTTGGAGAAGTGCTCAACTTCCTTAGCATGATGTTGGATCCTTTCGGCCAGCTGCTTCTCTTGGTCGCTGAGCTCCCTCTCTCAGAGGTGAATGCAGTTCCGTTGATCTGCCAAGTTCTTCTCCTTGGCCTTCACCTTCTCATCCCTGGTGGAGATGTCAGTCTCTCTTTTGGAGACGTTTTCCCCCACCAGCCATATCTGGTCCTTCTCTTGTTCGCACCACAACTTGAACTGTTCCGTCCGATCAGCCAAGCTTTGCTCCCCCAATGATAACTTATGGGAGAGCACATCCTCCCTCTTCACAAGGTCATCCTCCTTCTATAGGAGTTCATCCTCCCTTATGTCTAGAGCTTCCAGGCACTTGAGGAGTTGTTCCCTCAATTAATCGAGGCTCTTCGAGCGACTGTCAACCAATTCACTAGCCTTTTGAGCATGCCCGTAGATCTCCCGGGTCTTCTCATCGAGGGTCTTGATGATGGTCTCTCTCTCATTGAGCATGCGGTCTAACCGTGCCAACTGAGCCTCCACCCACTCCCGCTGGCCTACCAGCCTTGATTGTGTCAGCCTTGTCTCGAAGTGAAGCCTATTGTGCCAACGCCTCATGGTGTTGTGCTCCTCTTAGAGAGTCTTGCTTTTGTAGTCGAAGGCAAGCTGGACATGGCAAAGACTTGAGCAGGCATTGTCGATTGACAATGCCAAGGGAATTGGCTCCGGACCTACTTGAGTTTCCTTCGCTATTTCCAGAGGATCCTTGAGAATAACCGAAGGAGCCAACGATGTGAGCACGTTCTCCGATAGCTCAACGTCAGCAGGGCCGATCTTCGGGAGCTCGTCCACCTCCATGGCGGCCGAGGAAGGTCCCGCAGCTGGAACTTCTACCTTCGGAGCTGATGAGGAGGGTCCCATAGCCGGATCTTCAATCATCGGCTTAGAAGGCGGAGGACCTGCGGCTAGATCCTCTGGTTGCGCCGGCTTAGACATGGTCACCACTAGAGTTGTCACCTCCGGGGCTGGCACCGAAGCTTCTGCCAAAGCTTCAACCACTTCTGGCACTGACGGTGAAGCTTCTGTCGCCGACTTCGTAACTGTCGAGCTTCCTCAAGTACTTATTCTACATGGTCCAGTGCTACCACGGGACCTTCTGACATCGGCACTGGACTTGTCTTCACGACAGCCGGCGCCAGAGCTCTCGCGTCATCCTTCGCCACCACTGGGGGAGAGGCAGGAGCTGGGGCGGGAGCTTCAGCCTGCGCAGCCTTTGATGCTGCAGCTAGTGCTGGAGCTGCATCCTTCTTTTTCACACTCTGGAAGCAGAATATACAAATTTAAGAAACAACACAAAGTAAATATGACAACACAAGTTAGGAGATGGTCCTTACCTTGGGACATTGCTGCTCCAGTCGGCAAGAAATTTATTCTTCTAGCGACCTGAGCCAGAGCCCAGCATAGATAGGCAGAGGCTCAATATTTCGGCTCGGAGTTCACCGTAGTCATTGGTGTCACCTCAGCTGGGACCTCCCTCGGCTGGGAAGGACCCCCGGACCTACAGCCCGCAGTCGTCACTGGGGACGGGGTCGACTTGCCTGAGCTAGCGCACTTCGTGGATGCCGTGTCCGAAGATGATCTATCCACTGAAGATGGACTTGGTCGATGTGGGGGCACCGCTTGCATTGGAGTTAATCTGACTGAGCTCTCATTAGAATGTCTCGGCTTCCTCTTTCAACTAGAAGATTCGGCAGGCTCCTTGCCCTTTCCCTTGACAGTATCAGCCTCCTTCTGGCTCCTAGCAGTAGGGGTCATTCTCTCGAAAGCTCCGAGAATGGAGAGCCCTACATTTCCTTGCTTCTCCACCACGCCCATGTCATGAAGCTCTGGCAGCCACTTTTAAAATTCCTTCCTGAACTCCAGAACCATGTTCAGAGGGAGGAATTCTGCTAGGGGGGGGGGGTCAGGTCGTCTGGATTGATGGCTCCGTGATATAGCTTTTGAATATGAAGCTTCAAAGACTTTTCATCCAAATTAGACCGGAGACCAGTTTCAACCCGGCTGGTGTCCATCACTCCACTAAAAGCCCATGCGGGCCATTCCCTTCTCTTCAATGGCTTTGGGGAGTCACTCCTCCCTCTATTCATTACTGGATCCTTGTGAAGATTGGGTTGTACACCTCGGATAGCTTTGGGACTACTTCCTAGGCTTCAGTGTCAATGCTGGGGAGGCCTTCAGGCAGCTCTAGAATGTCATGGTGATCAACACTGACAATCACTAAGTCCTTCTAGCCTTCCCACTTTTCGGAGGGGAATGACTTCAAGTATTTGAAGGGAGAATTCTTGTGCTTCAGAAAGTAGTACAAGACAAGTAACTCATTCCCCTTTCCAGTGGCATGGACTTTGAAGAAGGTCCAAAGGAGCTCGATGCAAGGCGGCACACCCACCCACATCTCGCAAAAGTGGACGAAAGTCGCCACTAGCAAGAAGGAATGGTGGCCGAGGTGATGAAGCTGCAGATCGTAGAAGTCCAGCAGCATCAGCAGGAAGCTGGAGAAGGGTGGGATCTCGCTGACGCGTTCCTTCTTGAAGGGCAGTTTGCCCATGCGGATCGAGTTCTTGAAGGAGTCACTTGACCACCCCATGTAGGTGTGGACCTTCGACAACTCATTCTCGCTCTTGATCCAACTACGGGGAAGATCCAACTCCATCGAGGCAAAGTGGAGCAAAAGTGGAAGAAGCAATGCAAAGGCGGAGAGATCTAAGCGCATGATCAAACGAAAGTTTAAAGAGTTATCTTACCATGCAAGATTTGTCCCTTTAGTAAGCCCCCGCAACGCTTGGATGGAAACCGCGTCGAGATCCAAATCACATTCTGAGAAGTTACCCCATCGATGACAAGGGGGCCTGGGTCCACTTTGTTAAAAAAGCGGTACTAGGTGAACCGTTGTCGTGATGGGAAGTTGCAAGCCCGAGGGTGGCAGCCTGATAGGGCTACAAAGATTATGTTTGGAACCAATACAAATTTTGTATTGGGAACTGGTGACCTTCAATTGTATGAGATCTGCACTCCAGGATCCCACTCGCCATATCAAGAAGGGCCATGTGGCGATTGCTTATTTGCGGACCATCGCTTCAACCGCCAAGGAAAAGATTTTTGAAGCAGCAACACAAGAATCGATGATGGCCCTACCTCTATTAGCGAGACCTCTACCCGAGGTGTGCCCGGGGGTACCGTAGATACCAGGTACCCCCTAATACTGTGGATAAAGTCATGGAGTTCCGCCCTCCAATGTTGAAGACTTACGAAGGTAACACGTGTCCCACAGCACTGGGCCCACCTCCCTCGTTTGGGTAGCCCTAGAGCTACCACGTGTCCTGCAGGGCCGCACATACCTCCTTCCACAAAGAAGCTCTAGTGCTGTGCCGTGCCAGAAGTTCCAGACCTTACCCCCAGTAGAGGGAAGCTCCGATGCAGCCACGTGTCAAGTAGCTCCGGACCTGCCTCCCCGCAGAGGGAAGCTCTAGAGCTGCCAGTGTCAGACCTCCAGAACTAAGCCTGCAACAATAAGATAGCTAGATCTCCAATGGAACGGACATTTAAGAGGCTATTAAATAGCCGTACAAGACCTAGTTAACGCATCATTAATGCTGGATTAATGACACATGATGAGAGGGCTATCAAGACTCATAACGCCGCCATTAAGGCACATTATCACACTATTAATCACCGATAACACCAGTAGATCCTGTATAGGGTGTTTATGACAACCGGGGACACTTGTCGAGCTAGGAACACACTATAGCGGCCAGTCCTTAGCATATAAAAGTGTTGCACCATACGGTAGAAGACATGCAATCTCAGACACTCGCTACGCATACACACTCATACAGTCAACAACCACCCCGTGTAGTAGGGTGTTACGCTCAGGCGGCCGAATCACGTAAAAGCCCTCGGTGTTAACCTCTTGTTCTTGATCTTACGTGCGCCCTGCCTAAATACAAACCCCCGCGGACTATGCTTTAGGACTACACTTTGACACATACCTTTTCCAATTAGGAATTGGGAAGAGAATACTTCTACTCCTCAACTACATGGACTATGGACTAGAGACTTTCCTCTCTACAGGCTATACTCCTCTAAACCTATGGAGAGTAGTGGATACAATGGATGAACACTCAAGTTGTGTATGTTGAAGTGAGGGGTCCTATTAAAGCTTGGAGAAGGGTCGGTTCCCGCCACCAAAAGCGCGTGAATAAGTCACCCATGACTTCTTGAAGCTGAGAGGAGCCAACACGTGGCATTTGACATGGTTTGGCGCCACTCCCTTGTTGGCCGACTAGGGAGGTTAGCTGACCTAGTCTTAGCCCTGTTGGGGCTGTGCTTCCTCCAGGTCTCTGCCAGATGGGTCCTATCCCCTTATATGGGTGTTGCACTGATGGATGGCCTCGGATACTTCTGTTTGTGGGCCATTTGATCCACGTGGTGCCACATGTTGTTGCTTGATTGGTTGTAATGATATTTTATAGGATTCATGCCCTTGTTTCACTTTAATTCTGCATAAAATGCCTGCATGCACTACTTTCTGCAAGGACAGTGGAAATAGGTTAAATAGAAATATGATGTGTGCTAGGAGTTATCATTTCTTGCACACATCACCCTTCTATTTAACCTATTTCCACTTGTCCTTGGAGAAAGTAGTGCATGCATGGATTCTATGTAGAAATGAGGTGAAAAGGGGATGGATCTTATAAAATATCAGTCCAGCCAATCAAGTAATGCCACGTGGCACCACATGGATCAAATAGCCCACAAACAGAAGTATCTGAGGCCATCCAATAGTGTAGCACCAATATCAGTCAACGGGGCCCACATGTTAGTCACTTGGGGGAAGCACACCGCGAAAGGGGCCAAGACCAGGTGGACCGACCCACCTAGTCGGCCGACTAGGTCCTAGCACCTTTCTCAGTCAAACTCCACGTGTGGGCTCCTCCTGACTTGAAGAGGTCATGGGTGACAGATTCACGCACATTTGGTGGCTGGAACCAACCCTTCTCCAAGCTATAAATAGGACCACCCACCCCTCACTTCAACACACACCACTATAGTATTCATCCATTGTATCCACTACTCTCCATAGGTTTAGAGGAGTATAGGTTGTAGAGAGGAGAGTCTCTAGTCTGTAGTCCAAGTAGGAGAGGAGTAGAAGGAGACTCTTCCCAATTGTGAAAGTTATGCCTTCCATATTCTTATTTGTATTTGTGACTTTATTCATAATAAAGATGATATCTTTTGTCTTCCATTGTTCATATACTTGGATGAAGCGTTTCTTGTTTGATTGTGGATTCCATATATGTGGTAGGAATAGTATTTATGATTGTGCTATACCATTCTTATTACATTATCATAAACACTATAAACCTCCACTATAGTCTAATTATCTAAGATATGACTATGTTAATATGAATCACTTATGCAATGAATTAACATTGGTTCAACGATGATTTACTTCATTGCCTTAGTATGGCTTGTGCCTAGGTTCTTAAGGAAATTACTTATTATGCTAGCATGCTGCTAGAATAGAGAGTAGCGTTGAATGTTTCGTAGACCCATGGATTGAAAAGGTAGGCAATAGATGATGATAGCCCTATCTGTCCTTTATAATGCTCCACGTTCGGCTATGCCACAGGCTCTTGGCGGGAGTCACCTAGTGTTGCTAGGGGTAAACCCCTGTCGGATGTGTTAATCCACTCAGCATGAGGATTCATAAATAACATAATAATTAGTATCTAACTTAGGCTATGTATATGTACTTTAGAAGCATAGTAGGAGTCTATACCTAGTTCTTAGCCTAATCCCTCTTTACCCCATTTATCCTTTTAGGATTGAATGCTCTCGTGTGTGTCACACTACCTCAACTTATCATTAAACCCATCCTTGCTAGAGCCCTACCTAGGCGAACCTTACTTTTTCACTTGATGATTGTCTTCCTTCCACATAGTCTTTCTTTGGGAAAATATAAATGACATCATTTGGGAATACCCTTAAAAGGGAAAATACTACATCGATAGTTTCTGTGCGCTTGCAGACATTCACTTGAGAATTAAAACCTACCAACAAGCGTTTCTGGCACCACTGCTAGGAATGAATGAGGTGATGATAGTGAAGGCGAAACCCCAGACGAATTTTCCCTTGAAGAACTTGAGAGCAAACTGCGAATGCAAGCAAAAGCAAATATTTTTGAGTTGGGAATTGTGAGACCTATGTGTGCTGAATACATTGGCTATGGCGATAAAAGTTTTGAATACTACCAAAACACCTTTTTAACAAGGTCCAATGATAAGCCCGACTTGTTTTGGGTAGCTGCGACAAGGTCCGATGTAAGGTCCGACTAGTTTTGGTCAGCTCTGGTGCTAGGTCCGGCTAGCTTTGGTCAGCGCTGGCATTAGGTCCGACTAGCTTTGGTAAGCTCTGGCGCTAGGTCCTGCTAGCTTTGATAAGCTCCTGCACAAGGTCCAATTAGTTTTGATAAGGTCCGGAGCTAGATTGCAATGGTTCTGCTTTTAATTTGAAATATTTCGAACTTTTTTTCACATCTATCAAAAGTTTACTTAGCATTCTTTTACTAATTTTTTGGTGTGTTTTGGTGGTTATTTCTGTTATCAATTTGCTAAGGTTTGCAACATGCTTTCGTCAGGTGCTCACGTAAGGTGTCGTGGTTTCGGAACTAACGAGAGTCAAGTCGAGGACTTGTGCTCGAATGTATTGGTTTTTTATTCATGTGTAGGTGTTGCTTGATTTCAATACATGGATGGTGACGGGATCCATTGAACTAGCCTTAGGAAGAAGATGAGGTTCAACAACCAAGTTCGGGAGTAATTGTGGCTGAGTTGATCAGGAGGTCGCGCAACATGTTTGAATCAAGAACAATGCATATGAAGGTATCATGGACGTCGTCGGAAGATTTTGCACGTGTGCAAGGAGTGCATGGACGTGGCTACATAGTTTCGAGGCGTGATGAAGAGATGTGGACGTAAAAAATTCGTCAGAAAGGTCCAACCTACTAGGTTATGGACTCAGGCTGCAGCTGAGTCGTGTTTGACTCAAATATGGAATGTTTTGAGGTTGTTATGACAGGTTTTTGTGTGGGTCACGAATTTGAGTTGTTTTAGGAATGTGGTATACATTCCTAAGGTGTTTGGGAGTCTTAAGATTTCTTCTATCTGCGTATAGAAGAGTCTTGAGTCGTTATGGAAAGTCTCGATTCGTGAATTCGTGAATTGGCTTTTTTGGATGCTAATTTTGGGGGTTGTAGGATTGATAGGAAAAGTACTTCTGGTACTTGTCATTTTCACTTGTTGCCTGGTCCTTTAGAAAACAAAGTTCAACTGCACAATCCACAACCGAATCTGAATATGTAGTTGCTACTAGTGCTTGCTCACAAATTCTTTGGATTGTTCAAACACTTAAGGACTATGGGGTTGATCTAGATAGTGTTCCATTATTTTGTGATAACACTAGTGCCATTTGCATTGCTAAAAACCCCGTGCAACATTCTAGAACCAAGCACATTGATATTAAGTATGACTTTCTCTGTGATAATGTTGAAAAACGAAACATTGTGGTTCACCATGTAGATTCCGAACAACAATTAGCTGACATTTTCACAAAACCCTTGGGTTTCACTCGTTTTTGTTACATTCGTGGTGATATAGGGGTCATGCATCCTCATGGCTTAAATTGAGGGGGAGTTTTGAAACTTGAGAAGTATATGTGTGAATCTGAACTTCAAAAAATATGAGCATACTATTTCATACATATATGACTTTGTGTTTCCTTTTATATGCCGAAAGTTCTTACTACATTACTCATGTTATACATTTTTGTAGATTTTGCCATGACTAATACTTGGAATAATTACTCACACTAAATCTGGTCATGATCGAACTTTCTTGCTACTTTGAACTTGTTGCATGATCACAAGTGCTTTTATTCATAATGAATTAATCAAGTAATCAACTCACATGTTGAGTTTTTATGTTCAAATGAAAAATGAGAAAAGATCAAGAGAATATGCATGCATCACACTTCTTCTTTTGAGGTGGCTTATCATTGCACTTAGATATGAACTTGGAAGAAGTTGTGTATGACTAAAACAATGTCCTTAAGCTTCTGATTGTAAAATGACATAGACATGGCTTGATTGGTTAGAATAAGACATATGCGGCATATAATCTCTTGCAAATGTCATATGTTAAAATTTTTGCTTAAGATAAAATAAAATTGCAGCATTAAGTGTCATGCTTTCAGGTCTTGAAATAGTTGAGTTTGTGAGATCATGAGTTTCTTAAATTGAAAATTACATTTGATCTCTACATGGCTTACACTACTTTATGTATCTAATTATTGTGATAGTGTAAATTACTTGATAGTATGACTTGGATGAGCTCTGTTCTATATGTATATCATGTAATGTGCTCATAACAAATTAAAATTTCTCTTTTGTACCTTGCTGAATACATTGTCAAAGGGGGAGAAGTATGCAAGGGGGAGAAATAAGTATAGGGGGAGAAAATTATTTCTATCAATTTTCAAAAAGGGGGAGAAATTGTTTTCAAAACTTTTTATGTGAATAAGCCAATGATCAAATTTTAAGTGGTGTTGCCAGTGCATTCATCAAGGGGGAGATTGTGAGACCTATGTGTGCTGAATACATTGGCTATGGCGATAAATGTTTTGAATTCTACCAAAACACCTTTATCATCTAGGTCCGAGCTCCAGCAAGGTCCGACGATAGGTCCGGCTTGTTTTGGGTAGCTCTGGCAAGGTCCGACGCTAGGTATGACTTCTTTGTCTAGGTCCGACTAGCTTTGGTTAGCTCGGGCTCTAGGTCCGACTAGCTTTGGTAAGCTCCGGTGTTAGGTCCGACTAGCTTTCATTAGTTTCGACTCTAGGTGTGACTAGCTGTGGTTAGCTCGAGCGCTAGGTCTAACTAGCTTTGATAAGTTCCGGCGCTAGGTCCTGCTAGGTTTTCTAAGCTTCGGTTCAAGGTCCGGTTAGCTTTGGCAAGGTTTGGAGTTTGATCGCAGTGGTTCTGCTTTTAACTTGTATTGTTTCAAATTTGCTTTTTGGATTATGAAAAGTTTGCTTTGTATTATTTTACTAAGATTTTGGTGTATTTTTGTGGTTATGGTTGATATATTTTTGCTAAGGTTTGCAACATACTTATGTGAGGTTCTCACGTAAGGTGTTGTGGTTTCGAAACTAACGTGAGTCAAGTCGAGGACTTGTGCTCGGAAATATTGGTTGTTTATTCATGTGTAGGGGTTGCTTGAGTTTATGACATGACTGGTGATAGGATCCATTGAACTAGTATTAGGGAGAAGATGAGGTTCAACAAGCAAGTTCCGGAGGAATTGTGGTTGAGTTGATCAGGAGGTTGCACAACATATTTGAATCAAGAACAATGCATATGAAGGTATCATGGATGTTGTTGGAAGATGTTTGCACTTGTGTAAGGAGTGCATTGACGTGGCTACATGGTTCTGAGGCATGATGAAGAGATGTGAACGTAAAGAATTGGTCGGAAAGGTCCAACCGACTAGGTTATGGACTCAGGTTGCGGCTGAGTCGTGTTTGACTCAAATATGGAAAATTTTGAGTTGGTTATGAAAGGATTTCGCGTGGGTCACGAATTTGAGTTTTTTGAGGATTGTGGGATACATTCCTAAGGTGTTTGGAAGTCTTAAAATTGCTTCTATCTGCGTATAGAAGAGTCTTGAGCGGTTATGGAAAGTTTTGATTCGTGAATTGAGTAGGATTAGAGTCCTAGTTTAATTTGAGTTGGCCTTGGGGCTAGTTATATAAGCAAGGGGGGCTAGAGCTCGTGGTACACGACTTTGGGGCTGTTCCTTTTGAGTTTTGATCAATAAAATTCATAGTCTAAAGGAACTCCTGTGCCTTGTTCGTCCGACTTGCTTTCTTCAAGTCTTTCTTTTCGAGTTTCTGCACAACACTACTTTTCTTTGGTTTTTTTTATCAAAACTCGAGTTTTACAGATCCGATTGATGTGATTCTATTTAGGTTTTCTTCACAACTTGATTTTTTATCATATGTGAAAATTTCACGGTCATTGGATTTGTGGTTTCTGATCTACACGAGTTTCTTGCAGTGTTCCAGAACTTTTTTTCTCGAGTAGGACAAACTGTCCTTTGTCCGATCTTTTGATCGTAACTTGAGTTTCTCTTGATGGATTTTCGTGATTCTTGTGTGACATCTTTGTGACTCGATTATCTACAATCTTTACTAGTTTTGTCACAGTTGAAAATGTTTAGATTAGTCTCACACATGGTTTCTTTAAGAAATCATTTTTTTGCCGAGGGGTTTTTCGTTGCTTCCACTGAAGAGTTTTAATCTACCATTCACTTCCCCTTTGGTAGCTTTACACGTGCTCTTCGATCCTACACAATCCAAAGCCGAATCTAAATATGTAGCTGTTGCTAGCGCTTCCTCACAAATTCTTTGGATTGTCCAAACACTTAAGGACTATGGGGTTGATCTAGAGAGTGTTCCACTGTTTTGTGATAACACTAGTGTCAATTGCATTGCTGAAAATCCCATGCAACATTCAAGAACAAAGCACATTGACATTAGATGTCACTTTCTCCATGATAATGTTGAAAAGGAAACATTGTGCTTCACCATGTAGATACCGAACAACAGTTGGCTGACATTTTTACAAAACCTTCGGATTTCACTCGTTTTTGTTACATTCGTAGTGAAATAAGGGTTATGCATCCTCATAGCTTAAATTGAGAGGGAGTTTTGAAACTTCAGAACTTTATATGTGAATCTGAATTTAAAATAATATGAGCATAATATTTCATACATATATGACTTTGTGATTCCTTTTACATGCTGAAAGTTCTTATTACATTACTCTTGTTATACATTTTCTAGTTTTTGCCATGACTAGTAATTGGAATAATTACTTACATTAAATCTGGTCATGATCGACCTTTCTTGCTGTTTTGAACTTGTTGCATGTTCACAAGTTATCTTAATAATGAGAAATTAATCAATCTACTATCCACATGTTGAGTTTTTATGTTCAAAAGAAAAAATGAGAAAAGATCAACAGAATATGCATGCATCACACTTCTTCTTTTGAGATGGCTTATCATTGCACTTAGATATGAACTTGGAAGAAGTTGTGTATGACTAAAACCATGTCCTTAAGCTTTTAATTTGTCAAATGACATAGGCTTGGCTTGGTTGGTTAGAATAAGGCAGATGCGTCATATATTCTCTCGCAAATGTCATATGTTAAAAATTTGTGCTTAAAAGAAAATAAAATTGCAGCAACAAGTGTCATGCTTTCAGGTCATGAAATAGTTAAGTTTGTGAGATCTTGACTTGCTTGAATTGAAAATTACATTTGATCTCTAGCATGGCTTACACTACTTTATGTATCTCATTATTGTGACAGTGTAAGTTACTTGATAGTATGACTTGGATGAGATTCGTTTTACATGTATAATGTTATAATGTGGTCATAAAAAAATAAATTTTCTCGTTTGTACCTTGCTGAATACATTGTCAAAGGGGAATAAGTATGCAAGAGGGAGAAATATGTATAGGGGGAGAAATGGAAATTTATTTCTATCTCATTTGATTTTAAGAAAGGGGGAGAAATTGTTTTCAAAACTTTTCATGTGCATAGGCCAATCTTCAGATTTTAAATGGTGTTGCCAATGCATTCATCAAGGGGGAGATTGTGAGACCTATGTGTGCTGGATACATTGGCTATGGCAATAAAAGTTTTGAATACTACCAAAAGACCTTTTTAACAAGGTCCGACAATAGGTCCGTCTTGTTTTGGGTAGCTCTGAGAAGGTTCGACGTATGGTCCGACTAGCTTTGGTCAGCTCTGGTGCTAGGTCCGAATAGCTTTGATCAGCTCCGGCGCTAGGTCCGACTAGCTTTGATAAGCTCCGGCGCTAGGTCCTTCTAGCTTTGGTAAGCTCCAGCTCAAGGTCCGGTTAGTTTTGGCATGGTCCGGAGCTAGATTGCAATGATTCTGCTTTTACTTTTAAATATTTTGAACTTGTTTTACATCTATGAAAAGTTTGCTTAGTATTCTTTTACCGATTTTTTGCTGTATTTTGGTGCTTATTGCTATTATCAATTTCCTAAGGTTTGCAACATGCTTACGTGAGGTGCTTACGTAAGGTGTTGTGGTTTTGGAACTAACAAGAGTCAAGTCGACGACTTGTGCTCGAAAGTATTGGTTGTTTATTCATGTGTAGGTGTTGCTTGAGTTCAAGACATGGATAGTGACGGGATCCATTGAAATAGTCTTAGGGAGATGATGAGGTTCAACAACCATGTTCGGGAGGAATTGTGGTTGGGTTGATCAGGAGGTCGCGCAACATGTTTGAATCAAGAACAATGTATATGAAGGTATTGTGGACATTGTTGGAAGATGGTTGCACGTATGCAAGGAATGCATGGACGTGGCTACATAGTTCCTAGGCGTGATGAAAAGCTGTGGACATAAAAAATTGGTCAGAAAGGTCCAACCGACTAGGTTATGGACTCATGCTGTGGCTGAGTCGTGTTTGACTTAAATATGGAAAGTTTTGAGTTGGTTATGATAGGTTTTTGTGTGGGTCATGAAGTTGAGTTGTTTTCGGAATATGAGATACGTTCCTAAGGTGTTTGGAAGTCTTAAGATTTCTTCTATCTGCGTATAGAAGAGTCTTGAACCGTTATGGAAAATTTCGATTCGTGAATTGAGTAGGATTAGAGTCCTAGTTAGCTTTGGGTTGGCCTAAGGACTGGTTATATAAGCAAGGGAGGCTAGAGCTCGTGGTGCACAACATTGGGGCTGTTTCTCTTGTATTTTGATCAATAAAATTCGTAGTTTGAAGGAACTTTTGTGCCATGTTCGTCTGACTTGTTTTTGTCAAGTCTTTCTCGTCAAGTTTCTGCACAACACTACCTTTCTTTGGTTGTTTTTTCATAACTCGATTTTTACAGATCTGATTGATGTGATTCTTTTTGGGTTGTCTTCAGAACTTGATTTTCTATCATCTGTGAAAATTTTACGGTCATTGGATTTGTGGTTTCTGATCTACACTTGTTTCTTTGCAGTTTTCTAGAACTGTTTTTCTTGGGTAGAACAGATTGAGCTCTGTTCAATCTTTCAATCGTAACTTGAGTTTCTCTTGACGAAATTTCGTGATTCTTATTGTGAAGTCTTCACGACTCTATTCTCTACAATCTATACTAGTTTTGTCACGGTTGAACACGTTTACATTAGTCGCACACACAGTTTCTTTATCAGATCGGTATTCTGCCAAGGGGTGTTTTGTTGCTTCCGCTGAAAAGTTTTGTTCTACCATTCAACCCCCCCTCTGGTAGCTTTACACGTGCTCTTCGATCCTATAGGAATTCATCAAGAGCACTTCAATGAAGAGCAAGGAATACAATGTGAGCAAGAGTGGCTCTGGGGAGGTATGAAATGAGGTGAAGTGTGAGGAGAAGTGCCCCTCACGGCCACCATTTATAGTGTGCTCTCCTAAACGGTCATTAGGGTACAAAATTTAGTCGTTGGAGGAGAGAGCCAAAATGGCTCCTTCCCCTAGTCGGCCGAACAGGGGTGTCGGCCGCACTGACAAGTGGGCCCCCCCTATTCTCCCTTTTGGCAGGTGCTTCCCAATGGCTATGGGATTAGCACGTTGGATAATTACCACTTTTGCAGCTCAAAAAAATTGTTTTCCAGAAAAAACTTATTTTCAAAGCCCAACATTTTTTTTGTGAAAACAAAGAAATAAAAATAATAGTTGAGAATACAACATTCTCATCTTACTAAAAAAACAAATATGCAGTGGGGAAAATCAAACTAAATGGATAAAACCAAATAAAGAGAAAAGAAAAACAGAGAAAAGGATAACTACCAATTTAACCTATTGGCTAGGTCTCACCACGGTACGATGAGATGGACATTCCTCCTTCTTCATTTCTTGACATCTGGGCCCGGAGGGATGGGATCAGATGGCTTGTCTTGCTTCTTATGCCATACCTTCTTTGGCACCTTGGTGGACATGGGCCTTTAGGGAGGCCCGAACTTCTCCGTCTTCTTGGTGTGTCGGTGTGGATAATAAGACGGGTTTTCCGCATAGATCAATTTCCTCATGAATGCATTGAGCGGGTCCACCTTTTGAGGTGTGATTTCAACCTCTTGAATGTGCTTAACATCCGGCTCATACTAGATACAGATCATGGAGCATTGCTCCAACTTTGAGCGGAAGTTAAACACCTCCTCCTTGCCATTGATCTGGAACTGGATTTCTCCAACACCCACATCTATTCGAGACTTCGCGGTGCTTAGGTGTGGTCACCCAAGAATGAGCGGCGTATCCTTCTCGAACTCCATGTCGAGCACCACGAAATCCATGGCTATGAAGCAACTCTGGATTTTCACTAGAATATCTTCAGCGATACCCGCCAGATAATGTACTGAAGAATCAGCTAGTTGGAGCTACATTGTTGTTGGAGTAAGTTCCGTGAAGTTCAGCTGATCGAAAACTACCTTGGGCATCACACTCACACTTGCTCCAAGGTCACAAAGGGCCTTCTCAAAGTGGTGAGCCACAATTGAGCATGATATTGTAGGACATCCAGGGTCCTTCTTTTCTAGAAGCCTATTGAGGATGGTTACGCTGCAGTCTTCCATAAGCTTGACAACCTCAGTGGTGGGCAGTGACCGCTTGTTGTTCATTATGTCCTTGAGATAGCGAGCATAAGGGGTACTTGCGTTGCATCAATCAAGGGCGCATAGATGTGGATTTTTTGGATAACCTAAACAAAGCGGTGTAAAAGCCCAAAATTTTCATAGTGCAAAGTTCAGTTAGATGTACTAAGAATTTTGAATGTGAAAAATAAATAAATAGGAACAGGAAGATCAAATGCTTTCAAACCCTATTGGAGGGAATTCAAAATTCAAAAATGGCTCATGTTCAAATGATACAAAAATAGAAATTTTAGGTCACCAATAGTTTCCAAATATTCCAAATAGTACTTCTGCAAAAATTTAGATTTTTTGAAGATGGTTTGCTATTTAATTCAACAGCTACATTGAATTCCACTCAAATTTAAATCCAACTTTTAATACGAATGAATCTTGGTCAAATCAATAATATGAATTCATAATCAAATTCTCTATATTCAATTTTGATCTCCCCACAAATATCTAGCAATTTTGGAACAAATTAGGTGAGAAAAGTTACTGTCCAGTGAGGTGGATGAGGAGGAGCAGCAGTGGGACCCACCTGTCATTGACTTACTTCTTCTCCTCTGTTTTATCTGGTTCTCCACAGGGTGCCAGGCATGCCATGCAATACAGGCAGCTACCTGCCTGCTTATTTCCATCAATGCACATCAAGCTACCCATCCTCATCCTGAGTCCTTACTCCTGCTGAAAAACTCTCTTCTTTCCTCTCAGCTCTGTTCTTCACCTCCCTTCTCTGTTCTTGGCGCCAAGTCCCTGCTCCAGCCGAAATCAAGCCAGGTTATGCCGTTCATATCAGTTTTTTTTCTCTCTACTTCCACATGATGGTCTTGCGCACTTGTATGATCATTTTCACGCGCAGCTGAGCCGTCCAGACCCAGTCCTGAGCTCAAACGCGGCCGCCGGTTTCCCATTTTTTTCTCTTGCGCCGCTGCTCCCTCGGTGTCCCGACGATACAGCCATCATCTCACCTTGGTCTTTGAAGCAAGAAGGTTCACTTATGCATGTAATAGCTGCTGGTAAAATTTGAACCAATGCCATGGACCGTAGCCCTCGTAATTCCATTTCATCCAACGAGCTTCGTGTATGAACTTAACTAGGTCTCCGATTAAATTCGCTTTCTACGCGCAACAATTCTTCGCAGACGTGAGGCTTTATCTTTTACACATCCAGAAGCTTCACCTTGAAGAAGAATCATCGAGTTTCATCGAGAAACCAAGCCGGGCTATGAGTTTTCCCAACCGCCGATTTTTCACCTCGTCGGTTCATCATCACCACCTTGTTCCAAAGCTTTTCTCTCCTTTTTATGTCCAGAATCATGCTCCCCATGCTTCCACGAAGGTTTCTGAAAATTCCCTGTGCAAAATAATCCAATGTAGGGCCCAGCTGACATGGCCGAAACCCCAGTTCCGCCCGCCGCCATTGCACCCCCATTTCCAGCCATCTATCGCCGTTGTGAGCCTTACCATCGAGATCCCCATCAATTTTTAGGTGGGGACGGCGAGTCTGGGAGGCCAACATGCCCTAGATTGGGCTGCGGCGAGGAGCCAGCGAGCAGCCGCCGTCGGGCGCTGCTAGAGCGCCGCCAGGCGCGAGGTAGACAAAGGGCCCGTGGGGCCCGACTGTCAGCCTCATGGAGTACGCCCCGGATCTTCTGTGGCACTGGGATCTAGTGTGGTCACACCCATTATCTCTATGGCTCCGTGAGGCTTAAATCTGATTGGTCCATTTTAAACCGTGGGCCCAGCCAATAATTCAAACTTTCCTATTAGAATTTATTCCAGATTTTGATTGAACTTTGAAAATTCATATCTCCATTATTCTTTGGCCAAAATTTCTAAATTAAATTATTTTAGAACCAGGACGATCTCTAGTTTCATGTGATGCGCTTTGATCTGTATGAAAATCCTTAACGTCTCCTCAATAATTCCATGAATCAAAATGCTATTGGAATTTATTACTTGTGCTCCATTCATTCAAAAATTCTCAAACTTGCCCAGGTCATTCTAAATAATTCCTTTGAGTTCCAGTAAAAGTTTCTTGTCCATTTGAGTTGATTTGTATAGCCAAATTATGTTTCCAATCTGCATGTACCTGAAAATTCCAAAATGTCCAGAAACTTTTCAGCAAATTGTCCAGACTTGTAAATTCAATATCTCCCAGTAGAACTCTTAGAAAATTATGAAACCATTTTTTTTTGATAACTATTGACATCCAATAAACAGAAAACAAAGTATTGGCCATGTCAAAGGTACAGATTGTTCCTCAGAATTCTGGGAAGTGTCTAGGTTCATTGAATTTTATACAACAGATACTTCTAAGAATTGATCCCGATTTTGGCCAGAAACTCACTCATAGTACCTAGTATACAATGTAAAATTTCCAGAACCAGTGGGCTTAATTTCATATACTTAACTGTCTTTCCTTTGAGCTATATCATAATATCGGTATTGATTCACTTGCATTATTCTTTGCATACCGATTAGTTGTCGAGCTCTAGAGGACCCCGGAGCCACTTGAAGTCATCCCTCTGAAGATTATATTCGATACCATATCACAGCCAGACAAGCCCCGGTTTGAATTTAAGTGCAATTACAAAATTTTGATTTGTATCACCTATGTCCAGGGTGAGTTATGTGCATTAAGGCTAATGTTATTCAAAATCCACTTGCATGAACTGATCGCCCCATGGAGTATTTGGGTAGTTGTTAAGTCATCATGTAGACTATGCTATGCTAAATTTTGTATAGGATTCGGTAGAAGTCGAGTAGTTGGGATCTACTCGCATGGCTAGGACTTATTCACACGGGAACTGTTCAATAAATGGAGTAGTAATCTTAATATGAGACTGGGCAGGGACATAGGATGCAGCAAGGCATGGTCCTGCGTGTATAGCTCTGCCATTGTCAGTTATGTACCGATCCGTATACCGCCCTGCTAAGCAAGTTTGAACTGTACCGGAGTCATACTGGATATATGGGGTCCAGGAAACCGATGTACCCTGGGAAGCCTTTGTTGAGACTTCTTCGCTC
This sequence comes from Tuctoria greenei, assembly GCA_036927565.1. NCBI lineage: Eukaryota > Viridiplantae > Streptophyta > Magnoliopsida > Poales > Poaceae > Tuctoria > Tuctoria greenei. Next base: position 131,768,902 of record JAYESD010000003.1, on the reverse strand, counting down.
GCCTCAGGCTTTCGGCCGTAGTACAGTAGGGTGCAGGTGTTGCTTGAGTTCAAGACATGGCTGGTGACGGGATCCATTGAACTAGTCTTAGGGAAAAGATGAGGTTCAACAACCAAGTTCAGGGGGAATTGTGGTTGAGTTGATCGGGAGGTTGCGCAACATCTTTGAATCAAGAACAATGCATATGAAGGCATCATTGATGTCGTTGGAAAATGTTTGCACGTGTGCAAGGAGTTCATGGATGTAGCTATGTGGTTACGAGGCATGATGAAGAGATGTGGACGTAAAAAATTAGTCGCAAAGGTCCAACCGACTAGGTTATGGACTCAAGCTGCGGTTGAGTCGTGTTTGACTCAAATATGAAAAGTTTTGAGTTGCCTATGATAGGATTTCGTGTGGGTCATGAATTTGAGTGGTTTTTAGGAATGTGTGATACGTTCATATGGTTTTTGGAGGTCTTAACATTGCTTTTATCTGCGTATAGAAGAGTCTTTAGCAGTTATGGAAAGTTTCGATTCGTGAATTGAGTAGGATTAGAGTCCTAGTTAGGTTTGGGTTGGCCTTCGGGCTAGTTATACAAGCAAGGGAAGCCAGAGCTCATGGTAGACGAGTTTTGGGCTGTTCCTCTTTTGCTCTATTGAACAAAATTTGCAGTTGAAAGGAATTTTTGTGCCTTGTTCGTCCGACTTTTTTCAGACAAGTTTTTCTCATTGAGTTTCTGCACAGCACTACCTAGCTTTAGTGGTTTTATCATAACTTGAGTTTTACAGATCCTATTGACGTGATTCTTTTTTGGATGTCTTCACAAATTTATTTTCTATCATCTATGAAAATTTCACGGTAACTGGATTTTTTCTTTTGGATCTACACGAGTTTCTTTGTAGTATTCTAGAACTGTTTTTCTTGGTTAAAACATACTGACCTTTGTTTGATATTTCGATCGTAACTTGAGTTTTTCTAGACGAATTTTTGTGATTCTTGTTGTGACTTATTTGTGACTTGATTCTCCAAAATATATACTTGTTTAGTTACAATTGATCACTTTTAGATTAGTTGCACACATGATTTCTTTAACAGATCGTTTTTCTGCCGATGGGTTTTTTGTTGCTTCCGCTGAAAAGTTTTAATCTACCGTTTACCCCCTCAGGTAGCTTTACACGTGCTCTTCGATCCTACACATTGTGTGTATTATGCATCTACACTTACCACATCATCGTATTGCATTTAGAAAACGTTTGCGAGTGAACGTCATTAATGCCACCGCTGAGACGTATGCCCAAATACCGGCTTAAAAATTTCACTTTTATGAGGCGCATAGTACCGACATGTATTCCATTGATGCATTAACCACTTTGCTGTAAAATGAAACTGACAAGATGTAAGAATACTTATATTAGCTATCGATCTCTGGTTTCGACCTAAGTTTTCAAAATTGGAGTAGGTTTTGAAGTGGCAGATTGAAAAACAGAGTGTTCTGTTTTCAGCCAGAAAAATACCTGACTTTGAGAAACCATATATTCCAGTAGAAAACTCCAATTAAGGTGTTACATGGATGAAATTTTTAGGAAGTCCTTTAAAACTTTTATGTTCAACTCCAGAGCTAAATTCGCACCTAACCTGTTCAAAATTTCTAAGATCCAAAATCTGCCAAACTGGACAGAAACTGGAACTCTCTCTGGACTCCTTACTGTTTTGACCATATCTCACTCTAGAAAATCGAACAGGACCGTGCAAGACGTTTCTGGAATCCTTGTAATAAGTATTACAAATCTGTAAATTGTGGCTTTCGTAAATTCTGCATTTTATATCTGGAAATTGTGGCCCAAAATCAGCATAAACAAAGGGAGATGCTGTCAAAATTTCCAGAAAAACTCTCAGGTTTACAATGCCATATTCCTTCAAGCAGAAAAGATCTGGAGGCAAACCAATACTTTTTCGCAAGGTCTTGAAGTTTGCTTCAAGTTTGTAGTTCACCTCAAGTTCTGATTCTGCAATTTACTTGGTTAAATTTGTGTTTGAGTACAAGCTGGTCATGTTTCAACAGAAACTTCATCGGTTTGACATAACTTGGTCTTGTTATGAATCTTGTCCTCCATTTCACTTCGAAAAGTATCGTAACGGACCAGGTGTTGATACTCAACCATTTACCAGTGGAATTGAGGGTTTGACACACTCAAACATTTTTTTAAGACCATGTTTGTATCATATTGAAGATAAGAGAGTGTATTCGCACGATAACGCGCATAACGCCCCGTCGCGACAAATAATAGTCAAAATGAACTTCAATCCATGGAGTTTATTATTTTGGAGCTCGCTAATTTGACATTGGTCCAGGGATAATATATTTGTATAAAGTTTACACTTTATCAATATATGACCGTTATGCAAGTTTGGTTATCAATACACACACTATTGTTTTCATCCTATTGTGATATTGCAATATCACGTCTCATGTTGGATTAATGACCGTGGCTGCAGAATGGTGCGCACTCGCACAACATACGAGGTTGGCGGTTCAATTCAAGGAGGGGATGAATCCCGAGAGCCAGAAGAGCCAGCACAATAGCCACCTCCATCCCCGCTTACATCGGAGAATGATATCGCAGCCATGGTGGGTTCGCGGGACGAGCGGACAGAGCTGCTGCGAATCCTCATGCAGATTACGTCCTATCAGGGGGGACGTCAAGCCAAAGGCAATCGTCAACATCAGCAAGCAACATATCCGGAATTCTCGGCGACTGCACCCCCCGTGTTCAGTGGTTAGGGTGAACCTCTAGATGCGTTCTATTTGCTCCGCATCATTGAAGCTATGTTCTGACTGCTACAGTGTAGCGATCATATGAAGGTTTTATATGCAGCACAACAAACTGCATGGCATCGCTGGTGCTTTGTGGGGGAACCACATCGCCTCCTTGGCCGACGTACAGCAAGTCACTTGGACAGAGTTCCGGGAGGCATTCCACACATATCATGTTCCTTCCGCCATTATGAGATGGTTGCTTCAGGAATTCTTTGATTTGAAGCAAGGAGAAATGAGTGCTCATGAATACTCCAAAGTCTTTGTAAATCTACCGCAATATGCGTTGGAGTATGTGAGTACAGAGGATCAGAAGCAAGAGTATTTCTATCAGGGTCTGAGCCCCATGTTGAAAGACAAGCTCGCATTTTTAAACCATGGCTCATTCAACGCTATGCTTAATGCCGCGATTACGCAAGAGGATTCCACACGTGAGCGGATCGCTGAGGAGTCAAAGAAGAGACTTGCCATGCAGGATTCCTCAAAAGTACCGTGTGGTATACCGATCACCGTCCAGTCAGAGATGGCAGCCGACTGTACAACCGAGTTTATATCAAATTCATCAGTTTGGAGAATCAGGTTTTCGACCAGCAGTACAGCAGCAGCAAGAACAGTCCCAATTTGTTCCATGGGCATTTGTCTCATCGCAAGTTGCAGAAATATTCAGGCCTCAAATCAGCGGAATGTCGAATCAGAATAAGTGTTCCACATGTGATTGTGTTGGGCACTATACCAAGGATTGCCCAGAGAAGATGTTGAGCAGCGGGCAAATACCAGTACAATGGTGTATTCAGCCCCGTATTCAACCAGAGAGGACAGCACTGCAATCCGGAAATGTTCAACATATAGCGATTGTGGGTGTTCCGGAGGGAGCACCGGTGTTAGCGGGCATCGTTGCGATCACAGACATACCCGTCCTCATACTCTTCGATCCCGGTGCTACCCACGAATTTATCAGTATATCATGTGTGTATCAGCACCAGTTGTCCAGCAATACTCCCAAGAATAGTTATCTTATAAGTTCACTGGGAGGAAGTATCTCTACCAGTCAGATTGTTCCCGAGCAGCTCTACGTTTGGGAGGAATAATATATCCAACGTCGCTGATTGTATTGGATGGACAGAAGATTGACGTAATATTGGGGATGTCATGGTTAGACCATCTCGTTGCCGTTCTTAATATTGGTACCCGAACGGTCAAAATTGACTCTCCGATGCACGGACAGCACACACTGTTTTTGGACAGCATGGAGCAGGACAGGGCAGCTGCATATAACACAAAAGCAACTAAACTTGAAGATATTCCAGTGGTCCGTGAATATCCCGATGCGTTTCCCGATGACTTACCGGGCATGCCGCCCGAACGTGATGTCGAGTTGGAGATTGAACTTGTTCCGGGAACCACACCGATCTCTCAAAGACCTTATCGAATGGCACCTAATGAGCTAGCTGAATTAAAGGAGCATTTGAAGGACCATTTGGACAAGGTTTTTATTCGCCCAAGCTCGTCACCTTGGGGCTGCTCCACGCTGTTTGTTAAGAAAAAAGGATGAAACATTACAGTTATGCATGAATTATCGACCACTCAATGCCGTGACTAAAAAGAACAAGTACCCGCTGCCCCGCATCGACATTCTATTCGATCAACTTGTTGGTGCGAGGTTGTTCTCGAAGATGGATCTTCGGTCTGGATATCATCAAATAAAAATCCAACTGGAGGATATACCGAAGATGGCATTCTAGACACGATATGGATTATACGAGTATCTTGTCATGTCTTTTGGTCTCACCAACACTCCTGCTCACTTTATGTATCTCATGAACTCGCTATTCATGCCGGAGTTGGACAAGTTCATTGTGGTCTTCATCAACGACATATTGGTTCATTCCACGTCAAAGGAAGGGCATGTTGAATATTTGCATATTGTGTTGCAACGGTTGAGCGATCATAAGTTATACGCGAAGTTTAGCAAGTGTGAATTTTGGATCAGCCAAGTGCCATTCTTGGGGCACATTATTTCAGCTGAGGGTATCGTTGTGGACCCAAATAAAATTTTCCAAGTGCTGAAATTGGAATCTCCTAAATCTGTTCACGAGGTCCAAAGTTTCCTCAGTTTAGCAGGATATTATCGGAGGTTCATCCCGAGCTTCTCTAAAATTGCTAAACCAATGACGGAGCAGCTGAAAAAGGGAACCAAATATATTTGGAGTTCAGCTTATGAAGAAGCGTTCAAGACATTAGTGCAACACCTTACAATAGCCCCGGTTCTTGCTCAGCCGGACACGACAAAACCGTTGGACGTTTAATGTGATGCATCCGACATCGGACTTGGCTGCGTTCTTATGCAAGAAGGAAGTGTGGTCGCATATGGATCTCGACAACTCCGAAACTACAAGGAGCACTATCCTACTCATGACCTTGAGCTAGCTGTTGTGGTATTGGCATTAAAAATCTGGAGGCATTACTTGCTTGGAAATCTTGTACACCTGTACACCGACAACAATAGTTTGAAATATATCTTCGCGCAGAAGAAACTGAATATGAGACAATGAAGATGGTTAGAGATGATCAAAGATTACAAAATTTAAATTCACTACCACCTCGGTAAAGCAAACGTGGTTGCCGACGTGCTTAGTCGGAAAACCCACGTCCACAACATCACCATGGCTGAAATGGAAGATGAGGAACCAAGTCTATATCCGATTCCATATGGGACTCTCAATAATCTTGCTCTCATTCCCACCATACGAGAGTAAATTATTGAAGCCCAAAAGAAGGACAAGGGCATGTCACATATACGAGAAAGAGTGGACAGCGGGGAGGTAAAATGTTTCCAGAATGATAATCACGGTACATTGTGGTTCAAGGACCAGATAGTTGTACCCCGGGATGTTAAGCTCCGGAAGAAAATATTGGATGAAGCTCACATGTCAAAATTTTCTATTCATCTAGACACTAATAAAATGTATCAAGATTTCAAGACCAAGTTTTGGTGGACACGGATGAAGCGGGAAATAGCAAAGTACGTATCCGAATGTGATACATGTCGGCAAGTGAAGGATGACCATATGTGGAAAGCGGGACAGCTACAACAGCTTGATATTCCGGCATGGAAATGGGAGGATGTGAGTATGGACTTCATCGTCGGACTACCACTCACATTCCGGAAGCATGATTCGGTTTGGGTGATAGTCGACCGACTAACCAAATTAGCACACTTCATTCCGGTCAATGTTGGATTTGTTCCTAAACAATATGCAGAGTTGTACATTGCACAGATCTTATGCTTACATGGTGTTCCGAAGACCATAATTTCAGACCGGGGTGCACTGTTTGTTGCTCGTTTCTTGGAGCAGCTGTACGCCTCGTTGGGTACTAAGCTGATTAGAAGCTCTGCATATCACCCGCAGACTGATGGACAAACCGAGAGGGTGAACCAAGTCCTTAAAGTCATGTTGCGTGCATGTGCCATCCACCACTGTAAAAATTGGGATGATCATTTACCGTTGGCGGAATTCTAGTACAACAACGGTTATCAAGAGAGTATCAAGATGGCACCATACGAAGCTCTCTACGGCCGGAAATGCCGCACACCGCTGAATTGGTGCGAGTCCGGCGAGAGGGTGACATTTGGGATTGATCTAGTCAACAAAGCCGAGGAACAAGTTCGAATCATTCAAGCAAATATAAGAGCTGCCCAATATCGACAAGAGAATTATGCGAACAAGTGGCATCACCCGCTGCACTTTGATATTGGAGATCATGTATATCTCCGCATGTCTCCAGTGAAAGGAATTCTTCGGTCTGGAGTAAAAAGGAAGCTCGCTCCTTGATTTATTGGTCCGTTTGCTATCACGGAGAAGCACGGACCTGTGGCTTATCATTGGAATTACCAGCATCTCTTGCTGGTATACATGACATTTTCCACGTATCTCAGCTCCGGAAATATCTCAAGTTCACAGCTGCATTCAACACGGATGAAATCGGTGAATTGCAACCGGATTTGATGTACTCCGAACATCCGGTTCAGATTCTCGACGAGAAGACTCAAACCACGCGGAACCGCATGCTGTGGTTTTATAAAGTGTTATAGAGAAACCATACCGCTGAAGAAGCGACATGGGAAACTGAAGAATATCTCTGCTCCAAGTATCGGGAATTTTTATCGTCTCATATCCGGTAATTTCTCTTCTACTTTCGTCTCTTCATTGTAATATCTGGACAAGATTCCTTTGAGGGGGGAGGAATGTAAGAGCCCAAAATTTTCATAGTGCAAAGTTCAGTTAGATGTACTAAAAATTTTGAATGTGAAAAATAAATAAATAGCACCTGGAAGATCAAATGCTTTCAAACCCTATTGCAGGGAATTCAAAATTCAAAAATGGCTCATGTTCAAATGATACAAAAATAGAAATTTGAGTTCACCAATAGTTTCCAAATATTCCAAATAGTACCTATGCAAAAATTCAGAATTTTTGAAGATGGTTTGCTATTTAATTCAATTTCTACATTGAATTCCACTCAAATTCGAATCCAAGTTTGAATTCGAATGAAACTTGGTCAAATCAATAATATGAATTCAGAATCAAATTCTCTATATTCAATTTCGATCTCCCCACAAATATCTAGCAATTTGGGATCAAATTAGGAGAGGAAATTTACTGTCCAGTGAGGTGGATGAGGATAGGCAGCAGTGGGACCCACCTATCATTGACTTACTTCTTTTCCTCTGTTTTGTGTGGTTCTCCACCGGGTGACACACATGCAATGCAATCAAGGCAGCTACCTGCCTGCTTGCTTCCATCAGTGCACATCAAGCTACCCATCCTCATCCTGAGTCCAGACTCCAGCTGAAAAACTCTCTTTTCCTCTCAGCTCTGTTCTTCACCTCCCTTCTCTGTTCTTGGCGGCAAGTCCCTGCTCCGTTCTGATCAGTTTTCTTTCTCTCTACTTCCTCACAAAGGTCTTGCGCACCTGTATGATCAGTTCCATGCGCAGCTGAGCCGTCCCGATGCAGTCTTGAACTCAAATGCGGCCGCAGGTTTCCCCTGTTTTTCTCTTGCGCCGCTGCTCCCTCGGTGACCTGATGATACAGCCGTCATCTCGCCTCAGTCCTTGAAGCAAAAAGGTTCACCTGTGCATATAATAGCTTCTGGTAAAATTTGAGCCCATGCCATGGACCGTAGCCACCTTATTTCCATTTCTTCCGACGAGCTTCGTGTATGATCTTAGCTAGGTCTCCGATTAAATTCGCTTTCTACGTGTAACATTTCTTTGCGGAAGTGAGGCTTTAACTTCTACACATCCAGGCGCTTCACCTCAAAGAAGAAACATCGAGTTTCATCGAGTAACAAAGCCGGGCTATGAGTTTTCCCGACCGCTAATTTTTGACCTTGTCGGTTCATCATCACCACCTTGTTCTAAAGCTTTTTCTCTCCTTTTTGTGTCAAGAATCATGCTCCCCATGCTTTCACAATGCTTTCTAGAGATTCTCTGTGCGAAATAATCCACTGTAGGGCCCAGCCGACATGGACGGAATCCTAGTTCCGCCCGCCGCCGTTGCACCGCAATTTCCTGCCAACTATCGCCGTCGCAAGCCTTACCATCGAGCTCCCCATCGATTTTTAGGTGATGACGGCAAATATGGGAGGCCAACATGCCCTAGGTCAGGCTGTGGCGAGGCGCCGGCGAGCAGCCGTCGTCAGGCGCCGCCAAAGTGCCACCAGGCAAGAGGTAGACGAAGGGCCCGTGGGGCCCGGCTGTCAGCCTAATGGAGTGCGCCCCGAATCTGCTGCGGCACTGGGATCCAGTTTGGCCGTGCCCATTATGTCTATGGCCCCGTGTGGCTTAAATCTGATTGGTCCACTTTAAACCGTGGGCCCAGCCAATAGTTCAAACTTTCCTATTTGAATTTAATTCCTGATTTTGATCCAACTTTGAAAATTCATATCTCCATTATTCTTTCGCCATACTTTCTAAATATTTTTTTTAGAACCAGGACGATCTCTAGTTTCAAGTGGTGCACTTGGATCTGTATGAAAATTCTTGATGTGTCCTCAATAATTCCATGAAGGAAAACGCTATTGGAATTTATTAACGGTGCTCCGTACATTCCAAATTTCTCAAACTTAACCAGGTATTTCTAAATAATTCCCTTGAGTTTTAATAAAAGTTTCAGGTGCATCTGATTTGATTTGTATAGCCAAATTATGTTTCTAATCTGTATGTACCTGAAAATTCCAAAATGTCCAGAAACTTTTCAGCAAATTGTCCAAACTTGTAAATTCAATATCTCCAAGTGAAATGCTTAGAAAATTATGAAACCAGTTTCTTTGGATCACTATTGACCTCCTATAAACATAAAACCAAGTCTTGACCATGTCAAAGCCTCAGATTTTTCCTCAAAATTCTGGGATGTGTTTAGGTTCATTAAATTTTATACAACAGAGACTTCCAAGAATTGATCTCGATTCTGGCCACAAAATCACTCATAGTACCTGGTATCCTATGTAAAATTTCCAGAACCTGTGGGATTAATTTCATATACATAACTGTCTTACCTTTGAGCTATATCATAATATCGGTATTGATTCACTTGCATTATTCTTTGCATATCGATTAGTTGCCAAGCTTGAGAGGAACCCGGAGCTACTTGAAGTCATCCCTCTGAAGATTAACTTTGATACCATCTCATAGCCAGGGAAGCACCAGTTTGCATTTAAGCGCTATTACAAAATTTTGATTTGTATCACCTATGTCTAGGGTGAGTTATGTGCATTAGGGCTAAGGTGATTGAAAATCCACTTGCATGACTAGATCACCCCATGGAGTATTTGGGTAGTTGTTAAGTCATCGTGTAGACTATGCTATGCTAAATGTTGTATAGGATTCGGTAGAAGTCGAGTAGTTGGAATCTACTCGCATGGCTAGGACTTAATCACACGGGATTGGTTCAAGGAATGGAGTATTAATTTGAATATGAGACTGGGCAGGGGTGTAGGATGCATCAAGATGTGTTCTTGCGTGCAGAGCCCTGCCTATGTCAGTTAAGGACCGTTCCGTATGCCGCCCTGCTGAGCAAGTTTGAATTGTACTATAGTCATACTGGATATATGGTGTCCAGGAAACCGATGTACCTTGGGAAGTCTTTATTGAGACTTTTTTGCTCGCCACAGGCTTTCGGCCGTAGCACAGTAGACTGAAACTCGCTCAGGACATCTTCACAGTGGAGGGTGCACCGTGAGTGGGAATACTGTCCTAGACGATTGAATGGATTCAACTTGGGCGGGACTTGGGAAAGGTTGCTGCGTACAACGTCCGTGGAGTGCACCTACGTGACTTCTAGTACGGGCATACGTGTCATGTATTCCGGGTATCTTTGATGCAAATAACCGTCCCTCGAGGATATGAGTACCACTTGTTCATTGAGTTGTGACGTAGTGATTACTTGCTCTTGAGATAAGAATTAATTACTGTTGTTACTAACATTATATTATCATTCTATTGCTATGTTGTATGTATTAGTATAGTGCTCACTAAATTAATTTCCACCTTGGGCATGCAGCATCGTGATGAAGCGTTTCCTGTTTGATTGTGGAGTTACGATATTGCCCCGCACAAGGTTTAAGTTGCTGCTAATAAATATGAAAATAAGGACCCACATTTAGGCTAGTCCATTATGCAAATCTGTCATCCTATGTTTATGTCTTTACCCTCATGTAGAGTTTCATATTTAGGTGAGACGGTTAAGTCTTGTTGAGCCTTCGTGCTAATGGTTGCTATTAAGTTATTTTGCAGGTACTAACCTCTATGCTTATGATTATGGTTGTCCGATGAGACGCAAAACTCTCTAAGTTGTATACTCATGAGAAGCCATGCCACTGCTGTTTGATCTTCGTGGCTAGTGAGGAGCATCCGTGGGCTGGACGGCTTCTCTTTTGCTTATTAGACTTGAGTACGAGAGTTTTATTCTTATCTTATGCTGTAGTTTATTTTTATTAAACTTTTGTAAACTGAATAACTTTGTAATTTTAAACAAGTAATTTATGTAATACGTGTTCCTTTACATGTGTGTTGTTAAGTACCGCATTGCACGGCACCGCCCAATGCGATTCCTGAAAGGTGTGGACCCGATCGTCACAAGCGGTTGAATTGCTCATCCACAGTTGGCTTCCTTTGCTTGTGAGGGAATCACAATAAGTTTGTATCTTCAAATTGCTTGGCCATTCTCTCAGTAAGTGGTTCACTTATGCTAACTAGGACATCCTCCTGCTCCTTTGTTGTTGTGTTCTTCTCTTGTGTGGATACAGTGGGTCATGAGTGGTCTTGCCACCTCTCGTAGACACCACATTAACTTTCTCCATTGGAGGAACAACTGCAACCAAGTGAGCAAACTGAGTTTCCAACATCTTGTCGAAACTCAATTAATTCTTGAAGGTTGAGGATAGTCCTTCAATCTTGGCATTTATGCTCTCTAGGGTCTTGTCATTGGCTGAAATCTTCTTGGATATAGCCTCATTGATCTTCAGTTGGCCAATGGCAAGTTCTCTGAAGTTGGGTTGATTTCCATTATTGCCATTGTTGTTATACCCTCCTTAATATAATAGGCGTGGTTGGCCCCACCCTTGACCTCCTAGATGATAGGCATTGTTGTTTCCATTGTTGGCTACGCATAAGGCATCCTCATGGGTTTTTGGGCATTCATTGCCCAAATATCCCATATTGCCACAGAATTCAGAAGTTATGTGAGAGTCTAGGGCATATGCATTGCCACATACCTCACCATTGCCTTGTCCATCAATTTTTTTTCATAAGGAGGTCCAATTTGGCAATGATCATGTCCACCTCTTATAGGTGTGCATGCCTCGCTGGTGGGTATGGAGACGCTCATCGCTCCAACCCATGTTTGACACCATCTTCTCAATCAAATATTTTACTTTGGGCACCATCAATGAGAAGAAGGAACCTCCAGCAGCAGCATCAACAAGGTCTCTGGCAGAAGGGATCAGCCTGTTGTATAAGTTTTGTATGATGAGCCAGTCATCCATTCCATGGTGGGGACAGGCTAGGATGTGCTCCTGAAGCCTCTCCTAAGCCTCGAGAATAGATTCCTTGGCATCTTGCTGAAAGATGGAAATTCTTCCACGTAGGGCATTGGTCTTGCCCAACGAGAAAAACTTGGCAAGGAATGTCGTAGAACACTTCTCCCAAGTGTCTATAGCACTTCGGTTTGCGTAGAACCACTGTTTCGCTCTCCCAAGAAGAGAGAACGGAAACAGCCTAAGACGGACATCATCAGGAGCTAGGTCCTTGATTTTAAAAGTTCTGCAAATCTTGAGGAACTATTGCAGGTGGGCACTTGCGTCCTCGTTAGTGTTCCCAAAAAATGGGTTGGCTTGCACCATAGTGATTAGGCCAGTCTTGATTTCGAAGTTAACATCTCCCGTGTTAACAGTGGGCCCAACAGGCACATTGTTAGCAGAGGGAGTCAAAAACTCACGAAGGGTCTTCTTGGCCATTAGCATTTCGGATGTTGGTGCAGTTGCGCTGGCTTGCTTTGCCACTCGAAGCTTCTGAGGAGTAACAACATGAGGTCGATCTCTCAGATGGAATTCGGAATCTTCAACAAAGTTTTCTGGCAAGCGGAAACTAGACATACACTACCCTGTTTTCACATAGAATGCGAACACAGGGACAGGTCGTTCTACTAAAACCTACCAGGGTCCTATCCTATTCACTAAATCATGCAATACTTCAGCTGCCTTCCCCGACAACAGCGCCAAAACGCTTGTTGACGGTTCCTACGCACTACTAACAACTCATCCCTAGCTGTGGTGCCGCAAAACCTTGTTAATAGATTTTAGATTATACATGTAAATCCGCAAGCACATGAAAACTATCAATGTAGCAAATCCCCTCTAGGAGTATTCCAAAGGGTCTCATTTATATTCTCCAAAAGGAAGGCTAGATGGAAGTAAAGAAATCATCAAGTGGAGAGGCTAGGGTGATCTAGGCAAGGTTCAAGCAAGGATGGATAAATGATAGTTGGAGTATTGTGACACACAAGAGCATTCTATCCTAAGAGGATAAATGTGGTAATGAGGGACTAGGCTAAGAGCTAGGTAGATATTCCTACAATGCTTCTAATGTACATATACATAGCCTAAGTTAGTTACTAATGATCATATTAATTATGAATTCTCATGCTAAGTGGATTAATACATTGAGCACGGGTTTACCCCTAGCAATACTAGGAAGACTCCCGCCATGAGCCTGTAGCATAGCCAAACATGGAGGATTACAAAGGATAGATACAGTTGTCACCACCTACTGCCTACCTCTTCAATCCATGGGTCTACAAGACATTCAACACTACTCTCTATCCTAGCACCATGCTAGCATATTAAGTAATTACCTTAAGAGCCTAGGCACAAGCAATCCAAAGGCAATGAACTAAATCATCATTGAACCAATGTTAATTCATAGAATAAGTGATTCATGTTAACATAATCATGTCATAGTTAAATAGACTATAGTGGGTGTTTGTAGTGTTTATCATGATATAATGAGAATGGTATAGCATAATCATAAATAGTACTCCTACAAGATACATGGAATCCACAATCAAACAAGAAATACTTCATCCAATTATATGAACAATGGAAGGCTAAAGATAACATCTTTATTAAGAGCAAATTCACAAAAACAAATAGAAATCTAACAGCCATACCTTTCCCAATTAGGAATTGGGAAGAGACTCTTTCTACTCATCTCCTACTTGGACTATGGACTAGAGACTCTCCTCTCTATAGCCTATACTCCTCTAAACCTATGGAAAGTATTGGATACAATGAATGAATACTCAAGTGGTGTGTGTTGAAGTGAGGGGTGAAGGGTCCCATTTATAGCTTGGAGAAGGGTCGGTTCCCGCCACAAAAATCATGTGAATCATTCACCCATGACTTCTTCAAGCCGGGAGGAGCCAACACATGGCAATTGACTGGGTTTAGCGCCACTCCCTAGTCGGCCGACTAGGGAGGTCGGCCGACCTGGTCTCAGACCTGTTGGGGTTGTGCTTCCTCCAGTTCTTTGCTAGGTGGGTCCTATCCCCCTATATGGGTGCTACAGTGTTGGATGGCCTTGAATACATTTGTTTGTGTACCATTTGATCCATGTGGTGCCACAGGTCATCGCTTGAGTGGTTGGAATGATGTTTTATAGGATCCATCCCCTTGTTTCATGTCAATTCTGCATAAAATGCTTGAATCCACTACTATCTCCATGGACAAGTGGAAATATTTTAAATATAAATGTGATGTGTTCAAGAAATGATATTTCCTTCACATAATTGAGTTATATTGATGGGTGAAATTTGTATATAACAACCGTCAAGACATATCCTCGCGGAACTCGAACCTCTCCAGGGTTCAAGCAGCACGTTGCCGACCCTCCGTGGGGTTACACTCGGATACGGAGCGTCAGAGGCGCTGGAGGTATCCGCTAACTATGGTGGTGTCCAATGTAGGACCACCTCGTGGTCATTCAGACCATACTCTGATCTGCTCCAGATGGTTCCAAATCCCCTGGGGTGGTGTTCTTTGAGTCCAGAGCATACTCGAGTCAAACAACAGGATCATGCAACGTCAAGCGGCTTACCTTCGTTGTTCCCTATCATTGAGCCTCGTCTTTTCAGAAAGAGACATGTCACGAGCAGGGGTCAGGTAATACCGGGTCTTGTCTGCGTGCCGCCATCAGCCTTGTGGAGATGGGCCATGCGGAACAAACATCGGGTCTTTTTTCCACCTCCCATGAGCCACCTGCGACTCGAAGGGGTTCGACATTGCAACTTGCCGGTCATGTCATGGGTGATATGTTCATTGCATCGCTTTTCACCTCACTGGTCGGGCTTCCAAGATTTTTGAGCTTTCTGTTGGGGTAATCCAATTGAGATCATGTTGCCTCCAAATGTGAAGACGATCAAAACCGAAACCCCGGTTTCAACAAGTAATTGAGGTCAGGGCTGAGTGCCCGAGTCTCTTGAAATCCTGCTCGACACATTCATCTAGATCTCAAGCCTTTCGGAGACAAGGGCAGCCTGGAGCTGACCTTTCGGGGGCGGGGGTGGGGGGGGGGAGGTTACTACTGAATCACTGAGCTAGGATTCGGACACGACGCATTGGAGATATTGAAGGTATCCTTTACCTCCGAAGGTACCCTCCTTTCTTATTCTGACCTAGCAGGTTGTGGCCACAGGGTCGAAACATTTTGCCTGTAGCCCTCGATCACGAGTCGCTGCCTGTGGGCAGAGTGACTTCCCACACAGCCAAGAGCTTCAATATGTGGGGATGCAAAATGGATCACGGGCATCCGTGGTCTTCGGAGCCATCGGAGCGGCCAGCCTTGTGGGCCGACGAGGCTCGGGGGCGTCAAAGTCGCCAACCAAAGCGAGTAGCACCTATACAGGAATACCACTCTCGACTGTATGAGGTGTGTTCTATCATGTAAAGAAACAACTTGCTATGTTGCATGGGATCCTTTTAATGAAAAATGCTTTCGCCCTTGGTCCAATCATTCATCCGATCGACCTTGTTTCGAACATAGGCCTTTGAGTCTTCTATTCTAGCGGGCCATAGGTGGTAGGGCTCGTACTACTTTGAATGCGGGATAATATTTTTAGCTAGGAGGATCTCGAGGCTCCGGCCAAGCCTGGTCTTGAGATTGCCCACGGGCCCGACTTTCAGGGTTGAGATCAAGGTTGCTATTGGAGCCCGAGCTCGAGGTTAGAGCCCCCACATTCGACAGGAATTGAACTGCTCTGCTCTATTTTGGCAGAGAGATGAAGGTTACATAACTCACTTGTTGCGGGGATAGATGTCGCATTGTGTCTTGCTTTGAGAGCCCAGCTCGGGAAGTGCTACACCGGCCTTGGCGAGTCAAGCATGCTTTCTCCTCTGCTGACCGGTAGACGTGGCAGTTTCTCGCTTTGGTCTTTCGAGCATGCAATGAGTCCGAGGCATTCGCCTTCCCGGGCTGAGGGTGGCAAGAGTCGGGGCTCTGACCCCTTGAGCCTCAAAGTCCTCGTTAGGCCCCCATGTTGTTGCCTTAGGCTTGGAGACCGAGGATCTTCGTGCATCCGCTGTATTTTTTGATGTTGACTTCCGCGGCCCTTCGAGCACCTCATCTTCTTCTGTGGTGAGCATTTGTGCCGTGTCAACAAGCCATGTATGTGGTAGGTGTAGTCTTTATGATTATGCCATATCACTCTTAATCTATCATCATAAACACTACCAACCCCCACTATAGTCTAATTAGTTTTGATATGATCATGTTGATATGAATAAGTTTAGGTTATTCATTGCCTTATGATGTCATGATTCTTAAGGTATTTACTTAATATGCTAGGATGGTGCTAGGGTAGTTAAGTAATGTTGAATGTCTCGTAGACCCATGGATTGAAGAGGTAGGCAGTAGGTGGTTACAACCCTATCTGTCCTTTGTAAATCTCCATGTTTGGCTATGCCACAGGATCTTGGCGGGAGTCGTCCTAGTATAGCTAGGGGTAAACCCGGGCTCGATGTGTTGAACAACTTAGCATAAGTATTCACCATTGACATGCTCATTAGTATCAAACCTAGGCAATGTATATGTATATTACAAGCATTGTAGGAGTAACTCCCCAACTCTTAGTTTAATCTCTATTAGACCCATTTACCCCTTATAATAGATTGCTTAGGTGTGTGTCACACTACCCAGATTATCAACTTACCCATAACTTGATAATTGATTAGTATTCCATAGCTTGATAACAATAATAGTGTTTACTTTACTCCATTGCCTTCCTTTGGGATAAATATGATACCCTTGGGAATACTCTTTGGTGAAATGCTACATGACAGGTTGTGTACGCTTGTGGACCTCATCTCTTTTGAGGGATGATCCGTGATGTAAGAAACACCAACAAGCATTTCTGGTACCATTGCTGTGGAAGGCAAATGAAGTGAAGGATAGCTATCACTTTTGATTAAGCTATAGGTACTAGTAGTTATTAGACAGGATTACCCTTGTCTGTTTTCTCCTTTTATGATGAAAACAGGGTAGTGTTGGCTAACCCGTTTCATGAGATGGCCAACAAGAACGCTAGTGCTCAGCTGCAAGATGATTGAAGGCGTACCTCAACAAATGTCTGCTAGGCAACATAATTTCCTTTCGTGGAAGAATTTTAGCTTCCAGTTCGAGCCAAAGTCATCCATCCCTAAGCTTGGGGGAGGATCCAAGAGTTCTTCTTGGTTTGCCTCCACCATGGGATGGATAGTTGGCTCTTCATCCAACACTATTGTCATGGGTTGGCCTCACCAATCCATGACCACATTAATGCTGGAGCTAAAGGGGTCATATTATCACTCATAATGGATGAAAATATAGTCTCTATTCAAAGGGTGGATTGAAGAATGCTCTAGTTCCTTTAAGCTTGACATGCACACCACTTAGCAAGGTGGACATGCTAGCTATGGCACTACACCTCCATTGAAGTATAATGGTAGACCAGGTCAATGAAGTAGTGATTGGAATTATCCAAGCTATGGATATTAACATGATTTGTGAAAATCCATGTCACACATGGGCCACTTGGGGAATCATTTCCCTAAGACCCATGAGGATTCTTCCTTCCAAACACAACTCCAATGGCTATCACCTACAAGGAGGTCAATGGTGGAATCAATATCACCCTTGTAATCAAGGAGACTATGAGGATTTCAAGGGATTCAATTTCAACTAGCCTACCTTGAAGTATCTTGTCTTGTCCATGGCCAAGCAAGAAATCAAGACAACATTTGCATGAAGCTCTTGGCCAAGGACAAGAAACTAATAGCATTCAAGATCCAAGATATCCCACAATCACTTGTTGGGATTTCTACCCTTCGTCCAAGCCCATGCAACCTAGGGAAGGTGATATTGTGGATGAAGTGTTTCTGTTTTGATTGTGGAGTCCACATGTCATAATGCCAAGGAAGCTTTTGATCCATGATCAAAGTATGGGTTAATTCAAAAGAACATCAACAAGGTCGAAGTGACACCCCTAAAGAAGGACAAGCCTCGCCATGCTCAGAAGAGAATATCATCAAGAAGGAGATGTTGTCACTACATCAACAGGTCTTCATCGAGATGACAGAGAGACTAGGGCCACCATGTGGCCCACATGTCCGACTAACATGCCAAATGAGATTTGACATGTCAAGAAAGGTTGTCCACATCTTCAACTTAGGGACAGGACAACAAATCATCACACTAAAATGGACGGAGATAAGTCCCACTCATCGGACATCAAAAAATAAATCGGTGAGTCCTTGCCAATAGGTAAATTGGTAGTTATCTCATATTTGATTTCCCAATTGCATATTTGTATTCCCCATCAATCATTGCATTTGCATTTAGCATGTTTGAATTTTTGCACTTGCATGTTGAAAAGTACAATTTCCAACCATCCTAAAATGAAAATTTTGAACTAGGAAATAAATTTATTTGGATATGAACCTTGGGTGTAACCACTTGAATTCATCTTCCTAATTTAAACCAAAAACATTTCTGTCAAAAATTTATTGCATTTGCAAGTTTTTTCAAGTTGGGAAAGTCAGTTTGTCAAAGGTACAACATGCTTTTGAGCTAACGTAACCCATTTTTGAGTTGTTTTGTTTGTTCTTGATTTTAGTGCAGCCAGGACAAAATTTGTGAAGAGGTTGGAACGCCCCATCAAGTGCATATCCCTCTGTCGATCTCATTTTGAGTTCATGGTGAAGGAATGCTCAAAATGGTGGCCCAATGGAGGACCAAGACGAAACTCATTCAAATCTGTCGGTGTTTGGATCCGACAGATCTCCTGACACTACCTTTGGTAGTTCAAAGAGTTGTAGTTCGGTAATGGGCGCGCAGAGATTCAAGAAGGTGAAAAAACAAGTGAACACAGAGATCCGTTGGGGGATCCACCAGCCTGATTGTTGAAGTTGAAGGACTGGCGGTCGCCACATGGCAGCACCGGAGCTTATCGTCGTGGACAAGTAGGTCCGGTGCAACTGGACACGTGTCATTACCGGAGCTTCCCTCTATCTGGGTTAGGTCCGGGGGTGCCATACTGGTATTCCGACCAGAGCTTCCCATGTGTGGGTGATAGCTCCTGTCTTATGATACACATGGCAGCCCTGGGACCAACCATGTCGGGGAAGCATGTCCGGTTACGCCTGACATGTGGGGCCTTCGGAGGTCTTCAAATCCAGTAGATGGAGTTTCCTTGTGATCTTTGCAATCCCAAGGGGTATCTGGTACGGAGGGTACCGACAGTGGCCCCATGAACTCACCTCCGGGAGAGACCTTTTGGATGAAGTCATTTCGACGGAGGTGGGTCCATTCTTCGGTTTCTGAGCCGTGTCTTCAAGGGTCTTTGGTTGTGCCGTTGGCGGTAGTTCGTAGTTAAACTTCCGCCGCGTGGCGTATCTAGGAGGCGGCAGGTGAGATCTTAGCGTGCGGATGTCACGCAATTGAAGGTCGCCGGTTCCCGATATGAAAATTGTATCGGTTCCGCGCGCCCTATCAGGCCACTGAATTCGGGTTTCTCGCCTTTCATGATGTCAACCGTTCGCCTGGGGTAAAAGCCTCAACTTGATCGTCGGGGTGGTCCCGGGCCCCCTTGTCATTGGTAGGGTGAACTTTTTGATTAGTATCATTGGGTCCTCTACGGTGTCCATCCAGGCGTTGCAGGGGCTTACTTAAGAAGGAAAGCACGCAGTGTTTGGGGTTCTTTACGCCTTTCAATCGATCTTGCGCTCAAACCTTCCAAACTTTTGCTTGCCTTTCCTCTCTTGCCTCGCTATGCCGCGATGGAGTTGGGTCTCCGCCAGAGCCGACTAAAGACCGGTGACGATTTAAAGAAGGTCCAGGCCCTCATGGGAGGGTCGCCTGACTTCTTCAACCACTTGGTCCGCGCCGGCAAGCTCCCGTTTGAGAAGGAACACGCCGGCGACATGCTGTACTTCTCCGCGTACGCCATGGTGGGACTGATCCCACCTTTCTCCTCCTTCTTCTTGATTCTGCAAGACTTCTATGGTCTGCAGCTGTACCACCTTGGCCCCCACTCCATTCTGCTGGTGTCAATCTTTGTCCACTTCTACGAGATGTGGGTGAGCATTCCCCCTTGCAGACCTTCTTCACTGTCCAAACCACGGGCAGGAGTGATGAGTACCTTGGCTTCTACTATTTTGTGAAGCGCAAGAAGTGCCCGTACAAGTACTTGCGGTCGTTCCCTTATGGGAAGTGGGACGACTAGAAGAAGGATTGGATTGTAATCAGGGTGGAGGAGCACGAGAAGCTGGAGCTGCCGGAAGGCCTCCCCAACATCGACACTGTAGTTTGGAGTGAACCTCCGGTGCTGTCGGATGCCTTCAACCCTGCTCTGACCGGGATCCGCCTGTGCGTGGAAGGAGGGGTGATTCCCCAGGTGGTGTTTTGCAACTTCCTGACCAACATGTGGGCTCCGTTGAAGAGGAGGGATAAGTTGGCTTGGGCCCTCAACAGTGTGCTGGACGACGACCGGATCAAGACCAGTTTGAAGTCCAACATGGAGGGTGCAACTTTGGAGTTCCACCTCAAGAAGTTCCAGCACTGCATCGACGTCGAGGGTGATGACTTGGCTCCGCTGGCAGCTTTCCTCCCTCTGAACATGGAGGCAGAATTCAGTAGGGAGCTCCGGCGGACGATGCCGGTGCTTGACGACCTTAGTGTCGTTGAGAGGCGCTCGACCACCGGGTTGGCGATCTCCAAAGCTCCGGAAGGTGGATCCGTTCCCGCCCCTAAGCCAAGAACTGAAGTCGTCCGCAAGGGCAAGGAACTTGCCGAGCCCTCATGCTGTAAGAGGAGGCATGCTGACAGAAGGTCCGCCAGGCATACTTCTTCCGCGGCGTCTCCTTCTGCCTGGAGGGGAAGGTCTACAACGGCGGCGTCTACTCCAGTTGCGGCATCTTCCCGAGGTGCTAGCTCCGGCAAAGTGACTCCGGTACCAGGGCCAGCTGAGGGCTCCAGGTCCGGAGGTCCTTCCCGGTCGAGGGGGGCTTCGACCAGAGCAATGCCGACAGCTGCAGCAAGCTACGGGGGACCCTCCAAGACTACCATGCCAGTGGCGGCTGGGGCCAGTCCGGAGCGTCTGGAGAAGAGGTTCCGTGGTAACTGGTGCAGAAGACTTTCGAGGTAATTTTTGATTTTTTACCTCAGTCAATTGTTTTATTGTTAACTGTATTTTGAGTCTCTTCGTCCTTCATCCACAATGTGCCCAAGAAAAGGGCTGAAGCTCTGGTCCCTACAGCAGTGGTTGAGGCTATGCAAGCTGAAGCTCTGGCTCCGATTCCAGCGTCGCCCCAAGAGTTGGCTGAGGCTACAGCAGCCCCGGCGCCGGCTGTCGTGGTTTTGGATGACTCATCCCCAGAAGCTCCTGTGGTAGCGCCGGACCATGAGAATGAAGATGTACCAGCAGTGCTGGCGTCGGAGGTTGAAGCCCCAGGCTTGGATGCTGAGATGTTGGACGCTCCGGCCGCAGAGCCGGAGGAATCTACGATTCCAGCCCTAGAGACGGATGTTGTTGGAGCCCCGGAAGTTGAGCCGGTGGCTAATGAAGTCTCGGTGGTAGAGCCGGGTGTTCATGAAGCTCCGGCACTTGAGCCGGTTGTCGAGGAATCTCCGACGGTAGAGCCGATTGCTGCAGAAGTTCCGGTTGGGGAGCCACCTGTTGAAGAGGTTCCAACTTTTGAGCAAGTTGCTGCGGAGGTGTTGGCGCCTGAGCCTTCGGTGGTCGAAGCGCCAGCGCCCGAGCCCATGATGGTCGAAGCACCAGCACCTGAGCCAGAGGCGGGAGAGGCGCCTGCGCTGGAGCCAGAAGTAGCTTCTGCTCCGACCAAACCTTCAACACCCGCTCCAGAAGCGGTGGTCCCAGAGGTGCCCGCTGCTTAGCCACAGTGCCATGATAAAGCTGCTAGCCCCCCGCCAGAGGGGCAAGTTGTTGATGACCTGGCGGCTGGGCCTTCGGAGCCAATTCCGGAGGTTGGAACTTCGGCTGCAAGTACTTCCTCTGCGGCGGCCGAGGCTATCCCGAAGGACGGCCCTAGTGCCGTTGAAGCTCAGGGGACCACTTGTAAAAGCCCGCTTTTCGGAAGAACAAAAATGTAAAAATGTGAACTTAAAAATTTTTGGAAATGAACTTAGAAATCCAAACTCACATGTATCACGTGCGTTAACCCATGTTCACTACAAATATGGACTTGTTAAAACTTAAAATCTTAATAGGAATTATTTCAACCCTAAAATGGGACATTCAAAAATATTCAAATCTCATGCCGTAAATTTTTCCATGACCTTCTAATATTCCAATTGGACTCTCGGAAAAGTTTCAAAAATTTTTGAAGCACGTTTCCCATTTATTGGACACGTACTGAGAGTTTAATCAACGTCGACTTCAAATTTAAACTTCGCGCTCAACCTTGTCCAAATCAACTCCAAATTTTTCCTGAGGTCCCTTATGGTTCAAAAAGGTTAACTTCAAAGTTTCAGGATTTTTCAACCTAATCTACTATTTATTTCCTTGAGTCAAGTGTCACCACTTGAATTCAAATTCAAATCTGAGTTCAAATTCAACTT
Organism: Tuctoria greenei; assembly: GCA_036927565.1. NCBI lineage: Eukaryota > Viridiplantae > Streptophyta > Magnoliopsida > Poales > Poaceae > Tuctoria > Tuctoria greenei. The sequence goes on along the minus strand of JAYESD010000003.1, from coordinate 131,746,434 downwards.
GTTCAGTTTTGAAATCTGATTGCACCATAAAATTCTCCAGATTTTATTTAGTCACGGGGCCAAATTTGACTATTTTTGAAGCATGCTCGCTAGCCCTATTGGAATTTTGAAAAGAAGAAGAGGGAAGTGGGTCCCACAGGAGGCCCCCACCAGTCAGGTCGGCAAGGCTTCCTCTTTCCTCCCCTGCCTCCACGCAGGCGCGTGCATGTGCCACCGCGATGGCCACTGCGACGTTCCCGGTCCTTATCACCGCGCCGAGCCGATCCTCTCGGTCCTTATCGCCTCGCCCGGCTCCTCCCCGTCGCCTGCAGCGCGCGCCCCTGGCCATCCTGCCGCTCGCCGGGCAGCACCGAGCCGCCAAGCACCTCGCCGCCTCCTCCGACGCGCAGCCACCGCCGCCTCGGTTCCAGCACCTCCCGGCCGCCGGCTTACCCCGCCCCCACGGCAACTCGCGCCGCCACCTCCGGGTCCGCTGCCCCGTGTGCCTCCTCCGCGTCTGGTCGCCTCCACGGCTGCCTCTCCAGCTTCCCCGCTGGTCCGCCCGCTCGCCTGACCACGCCGGCGCACCACCTCGCCCCTGCTCGCGCCTCCGACCGCCGGCGCCAGGCCGCGCCTCTTCCACTGGCCCGCTCCCCGCATCGCCTCGCCCTCTGGTCCCAGCAGCGCCGCGCCCTAGATCCGCCCTCGCCGGCCCTGCGTCCCGCCGGCCGCCTCCTCGCCTCCGGTGCCGTCTCGGCGCTGCATGACCCACGCGGCGCCCGACACTGCTCGGCCCGGAACCGCACCGCCGCGCCGCTCGCCTTGCCGCCGACCCGCACACCTCCTCCATGACGTCGCGCCCACCCAACACCGGCCACCGACGCCAGCGCCCCACTAGCCGCGCGCCTCCTCGCATCGGCCACCTCCTCACGGATGCCATCGTACGTGCCTCGCCGCACCCAGCTCTGCCGCACCGCCTACGTCGCCGTTCTGCGCCTCGTCGCATCCTGCTCCCGTGGCGAGCATGCCCGCGTGCAGCATGCCACCCTGCTGCTGCTCGCCTCGCTGTGCCCCGCATGCGCACCACCACCGCCGGTGCCCTACCACCATGCTCGTGCTGTCCCCATGCCGCGTCGCCACGACGATGGTTGTCGCGCCATGCCACACCAACCGCGTGCTGTGTTCCGGCTTGCTACTAGCCGCGCCTAGCTCGCCGATGTCTCACCTCCTGTTGCGCCATCTCGCCTGCTGCTGGTGGCCGTGCTTGTCTGCTCCCCCTCGACATTGTCGTGACGTTCTGCTCTGTAGCCGCGTTCTGGCAACAAAGCAAGTGATGTGCGTAACAGAGGAGATGCAGGAACACACCTTTGACACCATGGTACCGACAACTGGTCCAAGGTTAGCTTTGATTTTGCAAGATTGATTGGATCAGTGAGTGCAGCTAAGGTGTTCGATGAAATGTTTACGAGGGATGAACCAACTTCGTTGATGTTCGGAACTGGTCTGTGATGCAAGGGTAGAATGAGGTTGAAACCGACAAGCCCAAGTGCCAAGATACCCTTTCAATGGTGATGAAGCGACGGAAATCAAATACACACCCAAGATGTTCGGCGAAATGCCTACAAGGTGAGCCTTGCCCTAAAATGTCTTGCTTGACGTCACCGACGTCTGTTCGTGGTGATCGCTAAGATTACTCATATGTCGTCAAGCCGTACGTCCATGTTCCGCGTTAATATCATTTCTATAGGAGTCCCCAAGTCGACCTCCTTTGTCGTTTGTATCACGTCGGCCTGTCCGTACGTGCTCGTGATGCTCCACCATGAGTCGCGTCGATGTCGTTGACCATATGACGTCGTCGTGACGCTCCAAACCGTCATCGTGTCCTGGCATCGAGATGATGGATGCTTGTGATGTGTGTGGTGCTGAAACACCAGCACGACTCGTCGTACAATGGTCGTTTAGCCATATTAGGGTTTGGTCAAGGCGAGACTCGTCGAGTCCTAGGTGTAGCCTAGATGCTAGATGATATGCCTTCTAGGTCAAACCGAGTGTATTGGTGACCACCGATGACCTAGGGTAGAATACTGCGACAACGTTGCGACCGACGAGGAGAACTAGTCCAAGTGGAACCTTGGATAAGAATTTCTTAGTCGTGTCGAGGACGTTTCCTTTCCGTTCACAGAATTGCTTACCTAGGTGTACCTCTTCATCAACGGTAGGTTCGTCGAGTCTTTTGTCGACAATTAAGTCGAGTCCCTAACTCTTCGACTCATGAAGTGGTGTTCGAGATTCCGCTCACCCCTTTGACGAGTCCGGATCGATGTGGACCTGGCTAATCCAATCTTCCCGTGATGGCAAAGCATGACCGTCACGACAAGGTCTCGCATCATGTTCGAGTTCTAGGAGTTCACCGAGCTCATCTAGACAATCTTGCAAAGGACACTGCAATAGTGTCACGTAAGCACTTGAACAATGCTCGAGAAGCTTGCTGTAGAAACTACTTTACCTAAAGGTCATTTGATCGTTGTCTCGGTATTCACGTTAGGTTAACAAGGCTCGTTATGATGTCTTAAGTCCAAAGAATGTTGACCTCACTTCACTCCCAAGTGTCGCTAGGGTTTCATCCTGGTTCATCCTTATCAGGACCCTGCGACCACACTTGTCACGTAATTAGGTTTACTCCTTAATGAGTTTGTGTAACTTCATTGGTTGACTTCTAAATCACAACCTCTTGTTGCACAGTTCACTCATGCCTTAAGCTTTCAATGCTCCATCTTGATCGCTTAGTCTTCCTTACATCACACAGTCCAGCAATACTTCTTCACCATTATACCTTATCACTCTTTGTGCGGCATAGCTCCAAGTGTTGAGTGCTAAATTGCGATGTGTCATTACATTGCACCTTTCAGTGCTTATCTCGACACTACTATGCCACCTTGACTCTTAGGTCATCCTTACACTACCAGTCCAACACTCTCGCACCATTCAGCTGTATCGTCCTTGAGTGGCATAGCGTCGAGTGTTGAGTGCCAAGTTGCAATGTGTGCTTACATTGCACCTTTCAATTCACATCTCAATACTACTATGACCACTTGACTTCATCCTTTGTTCATTCACACAACAAAGGCATATCTGTCCTTCCTAGTCGAACTCCTCATTCTTAGAGTTTACACAACCCCGTGGAGTCTTTTCTTAAATTACTTAATTACATAATTACTTATATACATATCATGTCGATAGGAAACGTGATGGTAGGTGATCGACGAGGAGCTTCGCTTGGAGGAGAAGGCCAAGGTGTTTCCACTGAGGTTCCATGGCAAGTTCTCTGGAGGAAGATCAAGCCCTAACAATTGACATTTGTTCAGTCGCAAACTAAGGCAAGCCCCGGTTTGCATTTAAGTCGTTTATAAACTTTTGCTTTATCACTATGGTGAGTAGTATATGAATTGTGCATTACGTTTAGGGTGAATGATACTCCACATGCATGACCAAAAATCCCAGGGTTTATTTGGCACGAGTTACAGTTTGACCTGTAGTAACTGCTTTGCTAATGCATAGGAAATCCGGTAGAAGTCGAGTAGTTGGAATCTACTCGCGAGAGATGTAGGACATATCTCACAGGATTGGTTAGATAGAAAATGGCTTAATATAATGAAATTGAGACTGGGCAGGGAATGGCTAGGAAGCGGCGAGAAGTGAGTCTCGGTCGCATAGCCCTGCCTGTGTCGATTAAGGCCCGCTTCGTGTGCGGCCCCTTCGGACAAGCTTGAATTGTACCGGCAACATAATGGACATATGGAATCCAATAAACTGACGTAGCTTGGTCACTTGGGTGTCGAGGCATACCGTTCCGTTTTATAGGTGTGGGTTGAGGGTAGCAAGGTGTAAATCCGCTGGTGGGCACGTCAGAGTACGCCCCACGCATGGACCTCCTGCCCGTGACGGATCGACCGGTTCGGCATTTGAGTGTCTTGCGAAAGGTTGCCATATACGCCTAGTACTGAAGTGTTATGTAGGTACGGGTGTGCTCGCTGACACTTCCGAACGACGTATGTGTCGTGTTGTCCGGGTGTGTCCTGATTGCAATCACTATCCCTCGCAGTAATAGAGTACCACTTGTTCACTGAGCGGTGACGTAGTAAATACTAAAGAAGCCAGAAAATCATATTGTATTGAATTATAATTACTTTGCAACCTTGTATGATTTAGAGATAGTACAATTAAAAGTTCACAGTTTCCCCATACTTTAGCTGTAATAGCACTATGTGCTTTGGGCATGTCATATCATCGGTAAAGCGTTTCTTGTTTGATTGTGGAGCCCATGATGTACCGTGCTCAGAGAATGTCATTTGCTACTTAAAACTTGATTATAAGGATCCACTTGTAGGCAAGTCATTTATGCTATTTCTTACCTATGTTTAGTGTCCCCGTGCATCTGTCTAGTGAGACGGTTAAGTCTTGCTGAGCCTTATGCTCACGTTTGCGCTTTAACGATTTTTGCAGGTATTAGTTTTATTTCTGCTGTTCAGGTTGTACATGAGACTCGAGGTGTCGAGATAAATCTCATGTGAGCCACGCCGCTGCTGTATGTTCTTCGTGTTGCTAGTGAGAATCGTCCTAGGGCATGGACGCCTTCTCTCCTGCTTAGTTAGGTGAGATTATGAGTATGTATTTTCCGCTGCGTGTGTACTCCTATTGTACACTCTTTTGTAAACTCTTCTTATTATGAAATGAAAACTTTATAGGTTTTGGTATCCTTTTCGTGTGTGTTGTTAGGTGCCGCATCGCACGGTACCACCCAATGAGATCCTCGGATGTGTGGACTCCGGTCCCCACAGACATGGTATCAGAGCTTCATTGGGAATAGCACGCTCGAAAAGAGCCTATTTTCGAAAACTCCGAAGTAGTCGAGTGAGGTTTAGCTATATGCCCATTAAGGACTATTACTAGTATAAGTTATAAAGGTGGTGAACTAACTTGTTATATTATTCTGTAACGACGCTCTGTCTTCAAGGTAAGAGGTAAGGTACGCCGCCGAGAGCGGATCAATCTCGGTAAACTCTGCATACGAGATATGGTATGTGAAATTTCCGTGGCTTAGCACAGAAAGTCAATATGAGTCTCTGAAACTTTCCATGTTTCTGAGAACATATGACACGCGGTACCCCAGTGTGACACAAAATTAGTGGGAGCCCCCGTCGGGTGGTGTATAACCCGATAGTATGCATCTCTAGAACTATTCATGTTCTATGGGATCATGCGAAACACGTATGCCCGAGCGTGTATAAGCCGGTTCGTACGGGAGTCTTTGCTGTACAGACGTATTTACAGCCATGTACCTCGAGACATGGCCTCACTCGAGGACGACTCACGCCAGAGTCGTATGCATTTACTTTTAATTATATCTTATTGTGATTGCCTGTCGTGTTTCCCCGTGCCGCCCTTGAGGTGTGAAGGTGTGAAAGGGGATTGTTTGTCTTCTGCAGGTACACTAACTCCGGTAGCGACCCGTGTAGAATACGTTTGCGAGTGATCGATATTAGGACCACCTATAGACGTATCCGGATATACAGGGTTAGACTTTTCTTTTGGTAAGGCACGTAGTACCGTCAGTATCACAATTGATACTTTGACCATCCCCCACGAGAGAAATGGCTTCATATTCATATTAAGTCCAAGTATCAGTTGCTGATATCTTGTGGACAAAGTAAAATGTTTCTTTTCAAGAGTAGGTGAACCAAAGTCCTTTGCTCCTGGTGAGAGTTTAGCTCGACTTCGCCGGAGTAAGACCTTGGTTAAGTTTGAAGATCCATAGTGATATGCTATGGATAAGAAGGTCGTCAAGTCTCTTTTAAGATTCCATTTGGTTCTAAAGGAAATGATTAGTTGTGAATCAAGTTCTAGCCATCGGACTTGAGTTTTGAGCTAAGTTTCAAAATTTGAGTTTGTTTCCAAATTCTTGTGTTTCGAAGCCGGTGCGTTCTGTTTTCGAACAGAATGGACCTGACTTTGAAATTCCATATCTCTTCAACCTGGAGGGCTTTGGAGGCAAGTGAATACTTTTTGAAAAGCTTTTGAAGTCTTCTAATAGTTTCCTATTGACCTCCAAGCCAAAAGATGCTTTTATGGTGATGAAAATGCACCATAACCTCTGCAGCTGCTGTTCTAAAACTGTACAAGACAGTATCTGAACTTTTGTCATAATTCCTTGAAGAAAGCTCTTCTATTCCATTATGATACATTTCTGGAAAGTGGAAAAGCTATTCTACAACTTTGTTATTCAGTGATACCTCAAATTCAGCTTATAACTAATTAGAAAACAGAGTTGAAGATAATACATGTATATAGGTGCTATCTGAAACAGTCGGAAAAATTCTGAACTTTGAACGGACATAACTCTTAAACTAGAAATGCAAACTATGCATGTTTATACATGCCTGGAAAGATTAAATAGTCCTCTACCAACTTCCTAATCAACACGAAGGCTAAAACTCGTAATTACCAAGTCTAAATTGAAGTATCGTTTAAGGTGTCGAAACAGTTCAGAATATGGACCGTTACCTATTCAGTTACTGTTTCGATTATAATTCCTAGTAGAATTGTCGAATGGATTCGTATTTTACATTTCTGGAATCTTGAGAATGTATGCAACAAGTTTTCTATGTATTATTTTTGCAAATGTTGATGTTTTATATCTGAAAATTGTGGACAAAATCAGCCTTAAACAAAGGAGGTGCTGTCCAAATTTTCAGAAAAACTGTCAACTTGCAAATGCCGTATCTTCTCAACCAGAAATGCTACGAGGGCAAGTAAATACTATTTAGAAAGGTTTGGAAGTCCTCTACATGTTTTCTGTTCAACACCAGACCAGAATCCTTTTCTAAATGGGTGAAATTTGGATAATCGCAGAGACTGTCCAGGCATACCCAAACTGGACAGCAATCTGTACACCTCTGAATTTAATCCATAACTCGCAGACCCATAGTGGTGTCACGCGAGTAACCGTTGGAGAGTTTAGAGAGTCAGCTACAATTTTTGCAATTGGTTCCAGACCTGAATCGGTCATCTACCTATTCCAAATCGAGTTTGAATACAGAGTGGTCAATCTGAACTGAATTCAATTCTGAATGCTGAAATTTTACCCAACTTCAAAAATTCATATCTTTTGAACCAGAACTTATATGAAGACAAGTAAGTACATTCTGGAAATCTTATTACATTGGATACAACTTTGTAAATCATAATATTTCCAGATTTCCATCAGAACAGCCTGAAAACTTTAGATCAAAACTACTACTGTTTAAGCAGATTCTGCTGAAAGTGCAGAGAAATCTGCTAATTTCAAAATTTCCTAACATGCAAACCAGAGATGATCTAGAGGCAAACCAATACTTTTTGGAAAGGTATTGAAGTGTACTTTAACTTTGTTGTTCACCTCAAGACCTGATTTTGCCATTTACTTGGCCAAAATCGAAGTTGCGTCCAAGCTGTTCATCCTCCACCAGGATTTACCCGGGTGATGACCCTTCAGGGTGTTTATGGATTTGGTTCTCGAGTTCAACTCGAGGAGTTTCATAACATCCTAGGTGTTGAGACCCAATAATAATTGCCTTTAGAGTTCAGTATTACACTAAGGCAAATCCCTTTTGCTCGGATGCACATGCTAGTGTTTTGACTATGCAACCTTGCATCTCACACTTTAATTGTGCATTGAGCATGTATGACACTTCCCTTAATTGGACGACCCTCCCCATAAATGTTGCTTGGAGTAAGTTTCTTGCTCACCTAGCTTGAATCTTAAGGGGGAAGGAGTTCATCTAGTAATTGAAGTGTTACGTTCACCTAGGTGTCATACCAAGGTACATCGACACCGAACCAACGTGCTGGAAGCAATGCTCAAGTAAGTAGGACCGAGTATAGCATTGACTCATCGAGTCAATGAGAAGCTTAAGTAACAGATTACCTTGAACCCCGTTTCTTGTGGAACTCGATCAACGAGTTAAAGGAGTCAGTTGATTCTTCACGCTAAACCACTCCTTTGCTTCAGTCTTTGAGACGAGAAGCCATAAGCGAGTAGTATGAGCTGGAAATTCTTTAGCAAGAACGTGGATTACTAACCAAGGTCGTGCCTAGCACAGTACCTTGTCAACCACTTAGTGCAACCTACGGAAGTGAGGAGAACCTTACTCTTCAAAGGTTACTCTCTTTGCCACTTCTGAAGGCAACCCTACCGCACCTTTTAAGGGGTAGACATAGTACTTTAAGAAAACTACGAGATGAAAAACCTGACCCATTGTTAAGGAACCACAATTACCTGTAAGTTTTGATTAACAAGCTTTAGGGAACTTCCGATCAACAAGAAGTTCAATCACTTTGTTCCATTTTGTACACTCCGTTGCCTTGAGATGAACCCCACCATTCCTTGCTAATACTTTTACCTTGAAACCATCGAACTTGGTCGAGATATGAAAGTGGCAAGTCTTGTCTAGCGCCTTTCATGACCAAGTTTATTCAATCCTCCTGTATTTGGGATACTTCTGACTGTGTTTGGATTGTCCTACCTATTTTTACTCAAAGCATAATAATGAATGCATCATACCGTCTACATTTCTAGCTGGCCAGCGTTGCATCATTAATGCATAACATTATTCCACTTGTGATGCATCATGAAACGTAATTACTAATGAGTTTTGAGCAAGAATATATGACCCCATTCAAATACCTACGTTGTGTCTCACAATTTTGAGTTGTGATCAACTTTATCATTCGCAACGCCTTCGACTTGTTTCATTATCTTGAGTGGCACAAGGGAAACCACTTAACACCTTGTGACCAAAACAAAGTTGAGCCTTTGTCCTTGACCCGTTGAAACTCAAATCAACTTGAGTCCTGGAAATTGATTGTTTCTAGTTGCGAGGAGCTTCCTATGGACTTCTCGACCTCGCTAAAACCCTGCATCTTTCTTTTCGCGAGGTTATCAGTTAATTATCAGGTCTTGGAACTCCTTGACTCGTAATGGATGGTGACATTGCTTTAGCCACAAGACCAGGGCAGCAAAGTCTTCGTAAGAGAAACACCCAGAGTTAAGAACACCTAACTATCTTAGAGTTCTAAAGTCCTCCAATGCAGAAGCTTACTTCCTTTTGACGAAAAGAAGAAGACCCCAATATATCAATATAGCTTTCTAAGCTACAAACTTTACGGTGAGATCCCAGTCACGCCGAGCATCCAAACCATAGATGCAATAAGAAGACGAAGAGTCTCTTTCTCCAATCACATGCCAGGAGATGGTTGTCTCATCAACAACTCGACCTAACTTTCTCTCTTCCTTAGAATCTCGGGACGAGATTCCTTTAAGGGGGAAGGATTGTAAAAGCCCGCTTTTCGGAAGAACAAAAATGTAAAAATGTGAACTTAAAAATTTTTGGAAATGAACTTAGAAATCCAAACTCACATGTATCACGTGCGTTAACCCATGTTCACTACAAATATGGACTTGTTAAAACTTAAAATCTTAATAGGAATTATTTCAACCCTAAAATGGGACATTCAAAAATATTCAAATCTCATGCCGTAAATTTTTCCATGACCTTCTAATATTCCAATTGGACTCTCAGAAAAGTTTCAAAAATTTTTGAAGCACGTTTACCATTTATTGGACACGTACTGAGAGTTTAATCAACGTCGACTTCAAATTTAAACTTCGCGCTCAACCTTGTCCAAATCAACTCCAAATTTTTCCTGAGGTCCCTTATGGTTCAAAAAGGTTAACTTCAAAGTTTCAGGATTTTTCAACCTAATCTACTATTTATTTCCTTGAGTCAAGTGTCACCACTTGAATTCAAATTCAAATCTGAGTTCAAATTCAACTTGTTCAGTTTTGAAATCTGATTGCACCATAAAATTCTCCAGATTTTATTTAGTCACGGGGCCAAATTTGACTATTTTTGAAGCATGCTCGCTAGCCCTATTGGAATTTTGAAAAGAAGAAGAGGGAAGTGGGTCCCACAGGTGGCCCCCACCAGTCAGGTCGGCAAGGCTTCCTCTTTCCTCCCCTGCCTCCACGCAGGCGCGTGCATGTGCCACCGCGATGGCCACTGCGACGTTCCCGGTCCTTATCACCGCGCCGAGCCGATCCTCTCGGTCCTTATCGCCTCGCCCGGCTCCTCCCCGTCGCCTGCAGCGCGCGCCCCTGGCCATCCTGCCGCTCGCCGGGCAGCACCGAGCCGCCAAGCGCCTCGCCGCCTCCTCCAACGCGCAGCCACCGCCGCCTCGGTTCCAGCACCTCCCGGCCGCCGGCTTACCCCGCCCCCACGGCAACTCGCGCCGCCACCTCCGGGTCCGCTGCCCCGTGTGCCTCCTCCGCGTCTGGTCGCCTCCACGGCTGCCTCTCCAGCTTCCCCGCTGGTCCGCCCGCTCGCCTGACCACGCCTGCGCACCACCTCGCCCCTGCTCGCGCCTCCGACCGCCGGCGCCAGGTCGCGCCTCTTCCGCTGGCCCGCTCCCCGCATCGCCTCGCCCTCTGGTCCCAGCAGCGCCGCGCCCCAGATCCGCCCTCGCCAGCCCTGCGTCCCGCCGGCCGCCTCCTCGCCTCCGGTGCCGTCCCGGCGCTGCATGACCCACGCGGCGCCCGACACTGCTCGGCCCGGAACCGCACCGCCGCGCCGCTCGCCTTGCCGCCGACCCGCGCACCTCCTCCATGACGTCGCGCCCACCCAACACCGGCCACCGACGCCAGCGCCCCACTAGCCGCGCGCCTCCTCGCATCGGCCACCTCCTCACGGATGCCATCGTACGTGCCTCGCCACACCCAGCTCTGCCGCACCGCCTACGTCGCCGTTCTGCGCCTCGTCGCGTCCTGCTCCCGTGGCGAGCATGCCCGCGCGCAGCATGCCACCCTGCTGCTGCTCGCCTCGCTGTGCCCCGCATGCGCGCCACCACCGCCGGTGCCGTACCGCCATGCTCGTGCTGTCCCCATGCCGCGTCGCCACGACGATGGTTGTCGTGCCATGCCACACCAACCGCGTGCTGTGTTCCGGCTTGCTACTAGCCGCGCCTAGCTCGCCGATGTCTCACCTCCTGTTGCGCCATCTCGCCTGCTGCTCGTGGCCGTGCTTGTCTGCTCCCCCTCGACATTGTCGTGACGTTTTGCTCTGTAGCCGCGTTCTGGCAACAAAGCAAGTGATGTGCGTAACAGAGGAGATGCAGGAACACACCTTTGACACCATGGTACCGACAACTGGTCCAAGGTTAGCTTTGATTTTGCAAGATTGATTGGATCAGTGAGTGCAGCTAAGGTGTTCGATGAAATGTTTACGAGGGATGAACCAACTTCGTTGATGTTCGGAACTGGTCTGTGATGCAGGGGTAGAATGAGGTTGAAACCGACAAGCCCAAGTGCCAAGATACCCTTTGAATGGTGATGAAGCGACGGAAATCAAATACACACCCAAGATGTTCGGCGAAATGCCTACAAGGTGAGCCTTGCCCTAAAATGTCTTGCTTGACGTCACCGACGTCCGTTCGTGGTGATCGCTAAGATTACTCATATGTCGTCAAGCCGTACGTCCATGTTCCGCGTTAATATCAATTCTATAGGAGTCCCCAAGTCGACCTCCTTTGTCGTTTGTATCACGTCGGCCTGTCCGTACGTGCTCGTGATGCTCCACCATGAGTCGCGTCGACGTCGTTGACCATATGACGTCGTCGTGACGCTCCGAACCGTCATCGTGTCCTGGCATCGAGATGATGGATGCTTGTGATGTGTGTGGTGCTGAAACACCAGCACGACTCGTCGTACAATGGTCGTTTAGCCATATTAGGGTTTGGTCAAGGCGAGACTCGTCGAGTCCTAGGTGTAGCCTAGATGCTAGATGATATGCCTTCTAGGTCAAACCGAGTGTATTGGTGACCACCGATGACCTAGGGTAGAATACTGCGACAACGTTGCGACCGACGAGGAGAACTAGTCCAAGTGGAACCTTGGATAAGAATTTCTTAGTCGTGTCGAGGACGTTTCCTTTCCGTTCGCAGAATTTCTTACCTAGGTGTACCTCTTCATCAACGGTAGGTTCGTCGAGTCTTTTGTCGACAATGAAGTCGAGTCCCTAACTCTTCGACTGATGAAGTGGTGTTCGAGATTCCGCTCACCCCTTTGACGAGTCCGGATCGATTTGGACCTGGCTAATCCAATCTTCCCGTGATGGCAAAGCATGACCGTCACGACAAGGTCTCGCATCATGTTCGAGTTCTAGGAGTTCACCGAGCTCATTTAGACAATCTTGCAAAGGACACTGCAATAGTGTCACGTAAGCACTTGAACAATGCTCGAGAAGCTTGCCATAGAAACTACTTTACCTAAAGGTCATTTGATCGTTGTCTCGGTATTCACGTCAGGTTAACAAGGCTCGTTATGATGTCTTATGTCCAAAGAATGTTGACCTCACTTCACTCCCAAGTGTCGCTAGGGTTTCATCCTGGTTAATCCTTATCAGGACCCTGCGACCACACTTGTCACGTAATTAGGTTTACTCCTTAATGAGTTTGTGTAACTTCATTGGTTGACTTCTAAATCACAACCTCTTGTTGCACAGTTCACTCATGCCTTAAGCTTTCAATGCTCCATCTTGATCGCTTAGTCTTGCTTACATCACACAGTTCAGCAATACTTCTTCACCATTATACCTTATCACTCTTTGTGCGGCATAGCTCCAAGTGTTGAGTGCTAAATTGCGATGTGTCATTACATTGCACCTTTCAGTGCTTATCTCGACACTACTATGCCACCTTGACTCTTAGGTCATCCTTACACTACCAGTCCAACACTCTCGCACCATTCAGCTGTATCGTCCTTGAGTGGCATAGCGTCGAGTGTTGAGTGCCAAGTTGCAATGTGTGCTTACATTGCACCTTTCAATTCACATCTCAATACTACTATGACCACTTGACTTCATCCTTTGTTCATTCACACAACAAAGGCATATCTGTCCTTCCTAGTCGAACTCCTCATTCTTAGAGTTTACACAACCCCGTGGAGTCTTTTCTTAAATTACTTAATTACATAATTACTTATATACATATCATGTCGATAGGAAACGTGATGGTAGGTGATCGACGAGGAGCTTCGCTTGGAGGAGAAGGCCAAGGTGTTTCCACTGAGGTTCCATGGCAGGTTCTCTGGAGGAAGATCAAGCCCTAACAATTGACATTTGTTCAGTCGCAAACTAAGGCAAGCCCCGTTTTGCATTTAAGTCGTTTATAAACTTTTGCTTTATCACTATGGTGAGTAGTATATGAATTGTGCATTACGTTTAGGGTGAATGATACTCCACATGCATGACCAAAAATCCCAGGGTTTATTTGGCACGAGTTACAGTTTGACCTGTAGTAACTGCTTTGCTAATGCATAGGAAATCCGGTAGAAGTCGAGTAGTTGGAATCTACTCGCGAGAGATGTAGGACATATCTCACAGGATTGGTTAGATAGAAAATGGCTTAATATAATGAAATTGAGACCGGGCAGGGAATGGCTAGGAAGCGGCGAGAAGTGAGTCTCGGTCGCATAGCCCTGCCTGTGTCGATTAAGGCCCGCTTCGTGTGCGGCCACTTCGGACAAGCTTGAATTGTACCGGCAACATAATTGACATATGGAATCCAATAAACTGACGTAGCTTGGTCACTTGGGTGTCGAGGCATACCGTTCCATTTTATAGGTGTGGGTTGAGGGTAGCAAGGTGTAAATCCGCTGGTGGGCACGTCAGAGTACGCCCCACGCAGGGACCTCCTGCCCGTGACGGATCGACCGGTTCGGCATTTGAGTGTCTTGCGAAAGGTTGCCATATACGCCTAGTACTGAAGTGTTATGTAGGTACGGGTGTGCTCGCTGACACTTCCGAACGACGTATGTGTCGTGTTGTCCGGGTGTGTCCTGATTGCAATCACTGTCCCTCGCAGTAATAGAGTACCACTTGTTCACTGAGCGGTGACGTAGTAAATACTAAAGAAGCCAGAAAATCATATTGTATTGAATTATAATTACTTTGCAACCTTGTATGATTTAGAGATAGTACAATTAAAAGTTCACAGTTTCCCCATACTTTAGCTGTAATAGCACTATGTGCTTTGGGCATGTCATATCATCGGTAAAGCGTTTCTTGTTTGATTGTGGAGCCCATGATGTACCGTGCTCAGAGAATGTCATTTGCTACTTAAAACTTGATTATAAGGATCCACTTGTAGGTGAGTCATTTATGCTATTTCTTACCTATGTTTAGTGTCCCCGTGCATCTGTCTAGTGAGACGGTTAAGTCTTGCTGAGCCTTATGCTCACGTTTGCGCTTTAACGATTTTTGCAGGTATTAGTTTTATTTCTGCTGTTCAGGTTGTACATGAGACTCGAGGTGTCGAGATAAATCTCATGTGAGCCACGCCGCTGCTGTATGTTCTTCGTGTTGCTAGTGAGAATTGTCCTAGGGCATGGACGCCTTCTCTCCTGCTTAGTTAGGGGAGATTATGAGTATGTATTTTCCGCTGCGTGTGTACTCCTATTGTACACTCTTTTGTAAACTCTTCTTATTATGAAATGAAAACTTTATAGGTTTTGGTATCCTTTTCGTGTGTGTTGTTAGGTGCCGCATCGCACGGTACCACCCAATGAGATCCTCGGATGTGTGGACTCCGGTCCCCACACCACTCTCGTGGAGTGGGATCCAATTTTTGTTACTGAAGATCCGCTGGAGCCAGCGGAGATGACCCCAACAGGTATGGACCGATCCCCCTATCGTTGTCTATCCACAACGCCTACTCCAGCCTTTGCCAAGTCCAGGTGGCCTTCTACCACGACAACAATGCCCTCGAGGAGGAGCACCAAATCCTTAGGAGGTGGCACAACTGACTCCATTTCGAGACCAAGCTGGGGCAGTCGAGGCTGGATGATGACAAGGAGTGGGTACAAAGGGAGAAAGTCCGCTGGAGTATTGGGGTAAGTTGTTGGATGAGAGGGAAAGAATGACACGGACCCTCGACAACCAGTCTCGGGCCATCTATGAGCAGGCCAAGGCTGCAAATAGCGCGGCGGATGAACGCCATGAAAGGCTCGCTGCCATCTACAATAGTCTTGTCAAGCGCCGGGAGGTTCTTGAAGCGCGGGAAAGACGGCTCGAGGATGAAGAGCAAAAATTCCTGGAGCTACAGGACGACCTCGTGAAGAGGGACGAGGATCTTGTCCAAAAGACAGCTCTGGCTGACAAGAGCCTCGAAGAACGCACCATGAATTTGGATGAGCGTTGCAAGGAGGAGGAGAAGAAGGCCTGGGAGCGAGGGCAAGATCTCTATAAGCAGGAGAATGCCATCGCCGCCAGGGAGAAGAAAGTACAGGGCCGAGAGAAGGATCTGGTCAACCGCCGGAATGAGATCCACCTTCGAGAGGAAGAACTCAGCAAACTCAAAAGGCAAGTTGCCAAAACGATTCAGCAGATTGCCAAAGAGGTGGAGCATCTTGCTCGGCAGAGCTCGGAGCTTGCGGCGGCCAAAAGATCCTTGGCAGAGATGCGGAGCGGAAGGGTTGTGGAGTCCCAACAAGTTTGGGACTTCCTCGGCAAGGCCAACGACACGCTGACGCCAATGGGCTTCAGTCTCGTGCGTCCGGATGATCCGGAGCCGGAGCTGGACCAGGCATTGAAGGCGCTGAGTTCAGCGGGCAACAAGCTCTCCAAGATGGGCGATGTCATCGCGGACCAGCTGGAAATAGAGGGTCAGTCCCTGGTGAAGAACATCGCAGAATTTGTGCTGATGTGCTACACCAGTCGGGACCCTTAATTCCCTCTGGACCCTGTGCTTGAAGGCCCCATCGAAGGAGAGGGTGAAGCCGCCCGAGCCAGCGTGTCGGAGGTGGCCCAGAAGGTCGCCCAGTTCTTCCATAGGGTCTAGGACCATCTCTCTGTATCTCCCGCTTGTATTCTCTCTTCTTCATCTCCAATTTTGTAATCTCTTGCCTCTTGATGAATGAAATACAAATTTTTGTGAATTCGAATTTCATTTTTTGTCTTCAACACCACCATTGTCTCACTTGGCCCCCTGGTAGATGTACTCAATTTAATTGTGAACATGTACCAAGAGGATGTAATGGTTGTTGAAGACTTGCGTGCTTCGAACATGTAGCAGGTAGGTCCGAAGTCTTCGATAGTGTAGGTCCCTTGAGGCTGTCGGAGCTTAGTGGCTCCGACAATGACCATCGCCAGAGCTTAGTAGCTCCGGTAGTAGTCTCCATAAACTCGTAAAGCATCGGTGGTTAATCCTCTGGGGTGTCGGAGCTTGGCAGCTCCGGCAGTGACCTCCGTCAAAACGTGTTGTGTCAACGTCAGACTCTACTTTAGAGTATTTCCACCATCTTCGCGTTGACGGCATGCCTCTTAGCTTTACCGGAACTGAGTAGCTCCAGAGATGCTCTATGTCAATGTTTGAACATTGACCACAAGCCTACTAGAGGATGTCGGATCTTATTTATTTTTCCTGCACACTGAAGTCAAGAAAAACAGTAAAATCCATTTCTTATCTATAACTTCATTGTGGCTTACTATTCCCGAGAAAGTTTTAGGTCGAACACAATCCTAAATACAATCAAGAGCACCGTCTTGCTTCCTTTAGGTCTGATCGTTTCTGGACTCGTCTTACTTCGGCCTCCTGGGGTGTAGGTAGAGTGGCGTACTTAGGGTGCATGACCAGGCTAAGTCGATAGCTCACTCCGGCCCTAGATTTGCTTGGCGGCATTCAGATAATTAGGCCATCAACAATGTTTAAACCTGGAAGGATAGACAATGATACTCGAATTGTACATGAACTGGTCGAGCTAAAGTTTCTTAAGAACTGCACAACTTTGTTATAGACAAGAAAGAGAAAAATAAAAAATATTGACCCTATACAAAGTAAATGCACGTGGAGTCCGTTTTCACACAATGATGCATTTCATTATAGGTCCGGGGTACAGGGGAAACAAGTACACTCTTAGGGTATGGAACTAGGCTAAGTGTGTTTCGTTTCTTGTTTGACCCAGGGTAGCTAGCTACACTTTTAGTTCTGAGACTGTGACAAGTCTTGCATGGACGTTGCGGACCTAGCGGGGTAGGTCCGGCTGCCCTCCCGAAGGAGCTACCTAACTCTGAACAATGACTCTATAACATACACCACATGTAATTACAGACTCACCTCCGTTATATTAAGCGTAGAACTTACGGAGGTGCTCAATGTTCCAAGGATTTGGGAGAGGTTTCCCATCCACGGTTGCCAAGAGAACGCATCCGGGACGGGATACTTTGATCACTCGGAAGGGTCCCTCCGAGCTGGGGAGAGTTTGTTTAACCCTTCTTTGGATTCTATTCTTTGTAGCATCAGATCGCCTTCCTCGAGCTGTCGGTTGTGAACACGCCGTTGGTAATAGCGCCGAAGAGCTTGGCGGTATCGGGCATTCCGAACAGCTGCTCGACACCTTCCCTCTTCAAGGAGGTCAAGGTCTTCAAGCTGGAGCTGGTCCTGTGTGGCTTCGTCGGAGTTCCGGACCCGGAGCGACCCCAAGGTGATTTTCGGAGGAAGGACTGCTTCACCTCCGTACATCAGGAAGAAGGGTGTCTCTCAAGTTGACTGGTTTGGAGTTGTCCTGTTGGCCCATAGAGTGGGCGGAAGCTCTTCGATCCAGTTGGCACCATGCTTTTTCAGGCGCTCATATGTGCGCGTCTTGAGTCCTTTCAGGATTTCTGCATTTGCTCTCTCAGCTTGGCCATTACTTGCCGGGTGAGCTACAGAGGTGTAGCTGACTTGGATGCCGAGGTCTTCGCAGTATCCATGGAAAGCAGAGCTTGTGAATTGTGTCCCATTATCTGTTATGATTTTGTTCAGGACTCCAAATCTGCATACTACGGACTGCAAGAAGTTGATAGCTGATTGCTTGTTTATTGTCACAACTGGAGTTGCTTCCGGCCATTTGGTGAATTTGTCAATGGCAACATACAGTAACTTGTAACCTCCGATTGCTCTCGGGAAAGGTCCCATGATGTCCACCCCCCACACAGCAAAAGGCCATGTAGGAGGTATCATTTGTAGAGGCTGAGCCGGTGTGTGAATTTGCTTTGCATGGAACTGACATTCTTTCCATTTCTTCACCAGCTCAGTTGCATCCTGGAGCGGTGTAGGCCAGTAGAAGCCATGCCGGAAGGCCTTACCAACCAGCGTGCGGGAAGACGCGAGGTTCCCACACTCGCCTCCATGGATTTCTACAAGGAGCTCGCAGTCTTCTTCCCTTGTGATGCATCGCATTAGGATGCCGGTAGAGATCCCCTTCTACTAGCGTGTATCTTTTAGCCAATCTGACTATCCGGTCAGCAGATACATCATTGTCAGGAAGGATGTTGTCTTTCAAGTAGCTCCGGATCTCCGAGATCCATGCATCGAAGCTTGCTTGAGCATTTGAGTCTTGCGTGCTGGGTTGCTCCGAGCTTCTGGCAGCACCTATGACCCTTGATGGCTGCCATGGTTACAGGGCCATCGGGACCGCCAGCTTCGGGATGCTGGTCTTGCCCCCTTCGCTCAGTTCGGCAGGCTAAGTTGTGGGTTTTGACAACCTCTGGACGAAGGTTCCGTCAGGAGCCGGAGCTCCGGTTGACGCTTTCGTCGAGAGTTCGTCAGCTTCAGCGTTATGGACACGCTAGACATGGTGGAGATCAGGGACTTCGAAGTCCTTCTGAAGCCTCTGGACTTCGAGAAGATAAGCAGCTAGTTGGAGATTGTTACAGTAACATTCACCCTTCACCTGTTTAATGATGAGATGTGAATCTCCCTTGACCAACAACTGCTCGACACCGTATGATAGTGCCACCTTTAGTCCATAAATGAGTGCTTTATACTCCGCCATGTTGTTGGTCGCCTTTAAGTCAAGGTGGACCATGTATATTACCTTCTCCCCAGTTAGAGCGAGGAGAAGGACTCCAGCTCCGGCCCCCTGCTTTTGCATGGAGCCGTCGAAGTAGAGGGTCTAGTGAGGTTCGGTGAAGACCGGAGCCTTGAGTTCCGGCTTCTGCTCACTAGGGCCCCCAGGGTTCGATGGCAAGGGTGTCCATTCCGCCATGAAATCTGCCAATGCTTGACTCTTGATCGCTTGTCTTGGGACGATTTCTAGATCAAATTCGGCCAATTCTGCTGCCCACTTTGCAATGTTCCCGGTAGAGTTGGGATTATGCAAGATCGCACGCAGTGGGTAAGAGGTCACCACTGAGATCTGGTGAGCTTGGAAGTAATGGCGAAGCTTCCTGGAGGCGATGAGAACTGCGTAGAGCAGCTTATGCGCCTCTAGGTATCGAGTCTTGGCATCATGTAGTACTTCGTTGATGAAGTATACTGGGCGTTGGACTGTCTGGACCCTCCCGGAGGGGCCTGGAGCTTCCTCCACATCGACCCGGACCCTCCCGGAGGGTCCGTACCTCCTTCGGGGACCTCCGAGTCCTTACAGGAAGAGCCCGGAGCTTCTATTGGAGTGACCCGGACCCTCCCGGAGGGGTCCAGATCTTCTGGAATAACTCCCTGTAGATCCAAGTCTGGGGGTTGGGACCCAGACTCACCTTCAGGAACCTCCGAACCCCCCCCCCCCCCCCGGAGGGGTCTAGATTCCTCAGCTTGGGATGGTTCTGGTCCCTCTGCAACCAGGACCATGCTGACAACCTCGCGGTTGCTGAAATGTAAAGAAGTAAGGGCTCACCAAGGTTCGGAGCTACCAAGGTTGGTAGAGTGGTGAGGAGCTGCTTTAGCTCCTGGAACGCCTTTTCTGCTTCTTCAGACCATTGAAATGGTCCGAACTTCCTCAATAGCTTGAAGAAGGGTAGCGTTCGTTCCGCCAGTCTTGAGATGAACCGGCTGAGGGCGACTAGACATCCAGTCAGCTTCTGGACATCTTTGATTTGGGCTGGTGGCCACATCTCCTCTATGGCCTTAATCTTTGCCGGATTTGCATCTATGCCCCGGTGGTTGACCAGGAAACCGAGGAGCTTTCCGGAGCTAACCTAGAAGACGCACTTGTCTGGGTTTAGCTTCGTGCGGGTGACCCGCAGCTTGTCAAAGACAGCTTGCAAGGTGTCAAGGAGTGACTCCTTGTCCTTGATCTTAACGACGATGTCATCAACATACACTTCCACTACGTCTTTGATGAGCTCTCCAAAGGTTTTGTACATAGCTCGTACAAATGTATAAGCTACATTCTTGAGACCAAATGGCATGGCAGTATAATAGTAAAATCCATCTATTGTGATAATAGAAGTATGTTCTTCATGTTCCCTACACATTCTGATTTGATGGTACCCATAATATGTGTCTAGGAAACACGGTAATTCACACCCGGAGGTGGATTCCACTATCTGATCTATTCTATGTAGTGGGAATGGATCTTTTGGGCATGCCTTATTCAGTGTTGTGTAGTCGATACACATCCAAAGCTTCCCGCCGGCCTTGGGTACAACGACTGGGTTTGCCAGCCATTTTGGATGGAAGACTTCTCGGATGAATCCAGCTTCGAGCAACTTTTTCACTTCTTGTCATATGAAGTTCTGTTCCTCTACGGATTGCTTTCGAGGCTTCTGATGTACAGGCCGAGCGTCCGGATAGATCTTCAGATTATGCTCGATCACTTCCCTAGGGATCCCAGGCATTTGTGACGGTTGCCAGGAAAACACGTCGACATTAGCCCAGAGGAAAGTGATGAGCGCAAGTTCCTATTTGTCATTCAGACCTCCCGATATACGGGTGGTCTGAGCGGCATCGGAACCGATTTGGACGACTTTGACAGGGATGTCGGTGTCGCCGCTTGGCTGCACGCGGGGTGCGGAGGTTGAGCCTCGTTGACGAATGCTCGCGGGTTTCGGAGCTTGCTCCTGTCTGGATTCTTCCTCCTGCGCTGTAGCAAGCGCATGAAGTCCCTCCAGAGCAGTCACTCCGATAGTACGGTCTCCGCGGATCCGGAGAACGCCAGCTGGTGTTTGCATCTTCAACACCAGGTAGCCATAATGAGTAGCAACCATGAATTTGTACAAGGCGGGCCTGCCCAGAATGGCATTGAAAGGAAAATTGATATGATCGACGTCAAAGATCAACTTCTCAGTGCGATAATTCTCCCGAGTCCCTAAGGTCACAGGCAGAGTAATGGCACCGAGTGGTGTTATGGCCCCCAGACCTACTCCGGAGAAAGTTCGGGAGGGGCAAAGGTCCGAAGGTCAGAGCTGAAGCTTGACAAAAGCTTTGAAGCTTATGAGGTTCAGCCCCGAACCTGCGCCCACCATTACATGGTGGAGTTGAATGTTGTTGATGTTAGGTGATACCATCAAAGGTAGATGGCCAGCTCTGATCATGTTCTGAGGGCAGTCCGAAGCATCAAAAGTGATGGTAGTGTCCATCCACTTTTGATGAGGCTCCGCCCTGGCTGTAGGAGCTACTGAGGCCATGTCTTGCCGCATGGTGTTGAGGACACAATGGGAGGTGATGTCCGACGAACCACCAAAGATGATGTTCATGGTCTTCCGACGCTCATTGTCGGAGACGTCGAAGTCGTCGTCGACGAAGGTGTAAACAGCCTTCAGGACCCTTTTAGGGTCCTGGAAGCCTAACTCCTCTTCAACCGGAGCTTCATTGACCTTCTGTTTTCCTTCCCTCTGACGGAAAGGAACTACTTCCCGGCGCTTGTTGTAGCGCTCGGCAAGGTTTTGGACCTCCCGACAGTCCTCCAAGCTGTGGCCGTTCGACTTGTGGATAGGACACAACATTTTGGAGTTGCCACCGTCTTCAGAGGACGGTCGAGGTCGTTTTTTCGGGGCGTGGCCCCCGGCCACCCGGAGCTGCAGTAGCTGCAGCGGTAGATGTGTCGGCCGACAGCTTCTTCTTGCCGTTGAACTTTTTCTTCTTTTTGCCACTCCCGGAGGTAGTGGCTTTGCCTTTGGAGGATTTTTTGCCATCCTCATGAGGTGGTTTGGAGTGCATTTCATGGCCCTCCGCAGCTTTGGCACACTTGTCTGCCAAGCTGAATAGCTCCGTGACGCTGGTGATCTCCTTGACCACCAGCTTCTCCAGCATCTTCTTATCTCGTACGCCATGTCTAAATGCCATGATAACAGAAGCGCTAGAGATATAAGGAATGGTGTTTTGTACTTGGGAGAACCTCTGGATGAATGAGTGCAGGGATTCTCCCCCCTTCTGCACAACTGCAAAAAGGTCCAGTTCGGTGCCTGGTCGGGTGTATGAACTCCTGAAATTGGCGGTGAACTGTTGGCACAATTCCTCCCAACTATTGATAGAGTTGTGAGGAAGGCTCATGAACCAGGACCTTGCAGTCCCAGTCAAGGCCACTGGGAAGTAGGATGCCATTACAGCCTCGTTACCTCCGGCCACAAGGATTGCGGTGGTGTAAATTTGGAGAAACTCGGCGGGATTAACAATCCCGTCAAATTTCTCCGGCAGGTGAGGCCGGAACTTTTGTGGCCATATGACCATGCGTAAGTGCATGGCCAGTGCAGAACAGCCTCCTCCTACTCCCTCGGGAGCAGGACTGTCTCGAGCCTCTCGCCTTTCGCGAGCACGCTCGATATGGACATGGTCGTCCTGTTGACGATAACGGCGATCAAGCTCTGCCCGGAAGGCATGAGTTGACAACCTGTTTACCGTATGAGTACATCGTGCCCCAGAAGGTAGCGACGTAACTTGCTGTGACGCAGCACGACTCCTATTCTGGGAAGCATGCGGACCAAGTCTGCCAGACATAGTTTGGTGCTGCGATGGGGCCCGCCCCGAAGGAGGAGGACCTTGGTTGCTGATGCGGTCGGCTGCTGTTGCAACCAGATGTTCCACGTCAGCCCTCCACTGCTCCATCGCACCCTAGGATGCACATGGAGGTGGTAGACGTTGGAGGAGAGCACGCGCTGCTTGAAGTGCTTGTTCGGGGTTGTTGTTATTCGCTGATGCAGTGACCGACGCAGATGCACCATCACGCTGCTTAGCTTCACGTGCTGGTGCAGGTGGTGGTGGTGGAGGCATCACTCCTGCTGGAACCACGACACCTGCTGGTTGTTGTATGTTGGAGGGATTGCCCCCAGCGGGTTGAACAGCAGGGTTGCCGTTGGATCATCCAGCAGCTGAGTTCACCATACTCGAAATCTCGGGCGCCACTACCTGGCGCGCCAGCTGTCGGTGTTTGGATCTGGCAGATCTCCTGACACTACCTTTTGTAGTTCAAGGAGTTGTAGTTCGGTAATGGGTGCGCAGAGATTCAAGAAGGTGAAAAAACAATTGAACACAGAGATTTACGTGGTTTGGGCCGCCTGGGCGTAATACCCTACTCAACAGGGTGTGTTGGTGATGTATTAAGAGTTTGAGTCTAGAAGAAGCTCCAGAAGAAGAAGCTCGTCTAGCTCAAGGAGTTCCGTAGTGGTCTGGAACCGTCCCTTGTGTATCGTCGACCAATCTTTTTATAGGACAATGACTGGTCGTTACATTGCTTGCCTGGCCCGACAGGTGGCCCTGGTGGTTACACATGCTTGATACACAATTAATGAAGTTAATTACCCTTAATAGCCTGGTAACAGGCCTTAACAGTGCCATTAACAGTGTTAAGGGCCATCTGATCGTGTGTCATTAATACGGTATTAATGACACTTAATCAGGTCTTTAAGTCTTTGATTGCTCCTTGAAGGTCTGGAGCTGTTGGGGGATACACCAGCCTGATTGTTGAAGTTGAAGGTCCGGCGGTCGCCACGTGGCAGCACCGGAGCTTACCGTCGTGGACAAGTAGGTCCGGTGCTAGTGGACACGTGTCAGTACCGGAGCTTCCCTCTATCTGGGGTTAGGTCCAGGGGTGCCATACTGGTATTCCGACCGGAGCTTCCCATGTGTGGGTGATAGCCTGGGTCTTATGATACACGTGGCAGCCCTGGGACTAACCATGTCGGGGAAGCAGGTCCGGTTACGCCTGACATGTGGGGCCTTCGGAGGTCTTCAAATCTGGTTGATGGAGTTTCCTTGTGATCTTTGCAATTCCAAGGGGTATCCGGTACGGAGGGTACCGACAAAATCCAACCTCAACTTGGCATCGAGCATGAAGGATACACCAAAATCCATGGTCGAGAATTTCTCTCACAACGACCATCAACCAAGACTGCTCTTCAATTGAGGTACAAGTTCAAAATTTTCCGTCGTTGGAATTGTATTACGATTGAATGATTTTTGCTTACATTGGTAAGGAAGGTTTACACCTTCTCATCATTCAATTCTTATGCATCCTCACGAGAGTAAGTGTTGGGATTACTCTCTTTTTTATTCTTGAAAAAAGGAATGTCACCTTACATGGGAATAAATTTAGACAAGTATCTAGAATTTCATAAGCATTGCTAATATTGACTTAGACATGTTCTGCCTAGGCAATGCTTAATGGAATGAATTAATGGTTGGATTGGTATGTAGCAACCTAGGAATAGTGATGTCCATAATTATGATTTGAAACTCATTCATGCATGGATCACTAAATTTCAAATTCCCAGGCAAGAAAATTGAAAATGTTCAGGAGGATAAAATTGAGAATCTTGTTTGCCATGACCCAATTGATAAATATATTTGCTCTTATAAAATACTATGATGCTTAGAAGTTTTAGAAGATGAAGGGATCCATATAGTGTATTTATATGACTTGCATTGCTATGAATAGGAGGTTTAGAAAATGTGCAATATGATTTATCCATAAAGCCCCACTCTTATCAATGAAACATACATTGTTCACGAATACACTTGGAATTGGACCCAATGCATCTTTGGTCTTGTTCTTGCCCGTGCGTACAATTGAAAATTCGGTTACCTAACCCGAAAATTCATTTGTACAAGTATCAGGAGCTAACCATCCCTCTCTATCATAGAGAGGAAGTTTGCAGGAGTAAAATAACTATGTAGGCTTTCAAAGATCCAATTGTTGGAAACCTTAAGAGGATTCCATTTCAATATCTCTTGGCCAATGAGTAAATTAGAATGGTTGCTACCTATTGGAAATTAAGATCGAAGTCAACCATAACTATACGAGGCCAGAGTTTTGACATGGAAACCCTCCGTAAGAAACCAATTGGCTGCTATGAATATGAGAGATTTGACATGGAAACCATCAAGGGAATTGCCACCATCATCGGGTGTAAGTTATTCCTTTGTGGCTAAAAAGATATTATGCACCATAACCAAGGAATGACAAGATCACATCCAATGTATATTGGGTGCAAATTGTTCCTATGTGGCTAGAAGGTATTTTATACCTTAGCCAAGGAACAATGGATAGCACTCAACCAATGTTGAGTGCACGTCATCCCTTCGTGGTTATACAAATGTTGTACCTTAGCCAAGGAATAACAGGATCATACTCAACACATGTTGGGTACATGTCATTCCTTTGTGGCTAAAGGTTATCATTAACTTAAGCCAAGGAGTGACGGATCACAACCAATGCGTGAGGTACAAGTTATTTCTTTATGGTGTGGAGGAGTGACGTCGACAACACTCTCCTCAACCACAGTCGTGGAATCCATGGAAGGCAACCCGACATGGACACTCAACCCTCCAATGTCAAAACCATGCTGCAACAAGGTTAGGCCAACCTCATGGCCTACATCCGTCGTTAGGGTTTCAGCCCCTAGTGCGGACCTTGAACAAGAACAAGCTTGTGGGAAGGACCCCCACTTGATGTAACTTGTATCACACCCCTTGCATATTCATTTTTCATTCACCCATCATCCACTTTGCATATAAAAAAACTTAAAAATAAGTAAAGTAGATTTGCTTTCAAAATAAAATAAAAGATGTGCGGTAAGAATGGTTTGGAATTCATATAGATGAAATGATGAATAGTTGCTCTGTTTTAATTTTCCTAAGTCCCTAGTTTACAACTTACTACTCTCCATAATATTACTTTCATTGGCTAGAATTACTTTTTCCTTGATTTAGAAATTGTGTATAGCAAAATCCTAATCCATTCTAAGTTGTTGCGAGATATGATATAGTGACAGGGCTGCTATTCCTAGTATGAAAGTGAAACTTAGATTTCCGTAGAAATTCTAAAAAGATTTAAGTTACTCTCATTTGATTGGAAATATCTACCAAAGCCATATGATATATTACATTAATAGACCTTATGCATGTGCTATTTGGCTTCACATTGAGCTTTGTAAGACTAGTATAGACCTATGTGAGATTTCATTCATTACTTATTGAATTTAAGTTGCACATGTTGTGCTTCTACACTAGAAGTAAGCAAATTTTCATCATACCACCATTCCACAATAAAAAGATAAACTCCATACAATTCATGCCTAGTACTCTCCCAAAATTTATCGCATAAAAAGGGAGTAGAAGACATGGCTACAAGAAAAAAAGAGAGAAAATTCATGCTTACATCATCAGCATGAGAAAAAAGAAAGAAAAGTAGCCATGTTTTGTCCCTGCAAAATAAGAGAGTCCACACAAAAAGGCATCATCTCAAATATCCACATCCACTTCCATTCCATCACACATGCACAAGTATTGAATCAAAAAGTTTTGGATTGATTTCTCCCAAGGCTTGCTTTTTTGATTTAGCAATAGTATGAGTTACAAATAGGCCTACTATATTCCTTACCAAGCTCCACATATAAGCCTTATTTAGTGGTAGGATGAGTGTAGGCACAATGCAATTGTGAGGCAATATTTCCACTACACATAAATGAGAGATGGAGAGAATCAAATTGAGGTGCTTAGAATCTTAATTGAGCTCTCCAGAATTTGAGTGAAACGTGATTTCTAGGATATGTGTGCTTCGTTTGCTGTTCTATCTTTCAACTACCTATGAATAGGAGATGGCATAAGCCCCATAATGACTTAAGATGGGTGAAGTAGCATGCCAATTTTTGCAATAATAGGTAGAGTATTTTGTTTTGCACATCGTACTTGTGAAAAAATAGAACATTGTAGCAATTCCAGATCATCGACATAAAGTCTTGACTTTGCTCGGGACGAGCAAATGATAAGCTTGGGGGAGTTTGATGACGGCTGTTATATACAAATTTCACCCGTGAATATAACTCAATTATGTGAAGGAAATATTATTTCTTGCACACATCACCTTTCTATTTAACCTATTTCCACTTGTACCTGGAGAAATTGGTACATGCAGGCATTTAGTACATAATTGAAGCTAAACAAGGGGACAGATCTTATAAAATACCCTACTAGCCAATTAGGTATCGCCACGTGGCACCACATGGATCAAATGGCCCACATACAGAAGTATCTGAGGACATCCAATGGTGTAGCACCCATATCATGGAATGGGACCCACCTGTCAGTCACCTGGAGGAAGAACTGGCCATTTGGAGGCAGGACCAGGTCAGCTGAACCACCAGGTCAGCCGACCTCTTCCTGGCGCAAAACATGGTCAAACAACACTTGTTGGCTCCTCCCAACTTGAAGAAGTCAGTGGTGACTGATTCACACGCTTTTGGTTGCATGAACTGACCCTTCTCCAAGCTATAAATGGGACCCCTCACCCCTCACTTCAACACACACCACTTGAGCATCATTCTATTGTATACACTTGTTCTCTTAGTGCTTAGTAGAGTTAGGCTATAGAGAGGAGGGCCTCTAGTCCAAAGTCCAAGTTGGGAAAGGTATGACCCATGTATCTTTTCTTATATTTGTGACTTTATGCATAATAAAGATATTATATTTAGTCTTCCTTTATTGATATACTTGGATGAAGCGTTTCTTGATTGATTGTGTACTCCATGTATGTGGTAGGAGTAGTCTTTATGATTATGCCATATCACTCTTAATCTATGATCATAAACACTACCAACCCCCACTATAGTCTAATAAGTTATGATATGATCATGTTGATATCAATAACTTATGATATGTCTCAACATTGGTTCAACGATGTTTAGGTTAGTCATTGCCTTAAGATGTCATGATTCTTAAGGTATTTACTTAATATGCTATCATGGTGCTAGGGTAGTTAAGTAACATTGGATGTCTCGTATACCCAAGGATTGAAGAGTTAGGCAGTAGGTGGTGACAACCCTATTTGTCATTTGTAATCCTCCACATTCGGTTATGACACGGGCTGTTGGCGCGAGTCGTCCTAGTATTGCTAGCGGTAAACCCGTGCCCGATGTGTTGAACAACTTAGCATAAGTATTCACCATTGACATGCACATTAGTATCTAACCAAGGCTCTATATATGTATATTAGAAGCATTGTAGGAGTAACTCCCCACCTCTTAGTCTAATCTCCACTAGGACCCATTTACCCTCTTAGAATAGATTTCTTAGGTGTGTGTCATACTACCCATGTTATCAACTTACCCCCGTCTTGATAATTGATTAGTATCACGTAGCTTGATCACAAGAATAGTGTTTACTTTACTTTATTGACTTCCATTTGGATAAATACGATACCCTCGGGAATACTCTTTGGTGAAATGCTACACGACAGTTTCCCTGCACTTGCGGACCTCATCTCTTTCGAGAGATGATCTGTGACATAAGAAATGTCAACAAGCGTGCATAGAGTTGGCAGCCGTACCGGCATGGTTTTCCATGCCGAGACCCGGAGGGCGTGACACGGCCCCATTTGTCATGACTCAGCTGAATGAAGGCGAACCCTAGTCGAGCAAGGGCCGGTGAGCTATTAGGGCATGGGCTTGCTTGCCCTGCCGAATCCACAGTTGGTCAGGTCAATCGCGGACTCCAGACACCCAGGTATCCGGACTCCGTCAACTGAAATCTCAAATAATTTTAAGTGCTGGGGTAAAGGGAGGTGTGAATTTCCTAGTGGTGATGAAGGCATAGGATAGAGCTTCTTGCATGGCCAACAAGCTAACAGGATAGGTATGCGAAATAGGATGCCTATGAAAGGTCTTCTAGAACTCAGTCAATAATGTGATACATAGTTATATAAGGATGTGTTTATATGTGCATACCTGTTATATTGTATATGTGTTGATGCTAATGAAGAGATAATTGATAGTTTGTGTACGGGACTGGTTGGTATGTGTCTAGTATCAGAGTGCAGTCAATGAGACTCGATGGAACATCAGCATATTGATTTTATTAATATATTGCACAGATATTAGAAGCACTTCTCTAATGTTTTGGAATAGTGCATTATGTACTCGTATATATACTCTATATCACTATGGTAACAAAAATATGCAGTCTTGAAAGCTGCAAACTAAATAATTTGACAATAAGCATGAAATATATATAGTGAGTTGTCAGTTTTAAGGAGGACAACATGTATTATGTAAATACTTTTTGTGGTGCTAATATGCTAATAATCATATACAACCATCTAATACATCATGAGAGATCATGGTGATGGATGGTGGAAGACTCACCTATCACATGAATGGAAGGCTTCACTCATCATTGAATATAAAAGATTTTTTATGTGGGTAGGTGAGTCTTCCACCATCCTAATTATTTTCTCTCATGATGGATTAGATGGTCTCTTATTCTTATATAACATATTAGCACCACATAGTTCATTTACTTCAGATATGTTGTAAAAGATTCAATACATATTAACAGTAGTCACTGCACTAATGGTTCACTTGCAGTTTTCTTTTCGTGAACGAAATGGAGTGCGACTACTATCAAAAGAAGATGTACAACTCTATGTTTATCACTTAATGATCTCCTTGTGTCATACAAATGGACAATGTGACACAAGCTCCGATGACAACGTAGGCCTTCTTGCTATAATTTCTTGTCCCGTTTCATGAACACAATTACCTCTTTCGAATATTTTATTTTTCTAATTAAATCTTCCAATTACATGCATATACTTGCCAAGGTTGAGCTTTACCCTACTGGAATGCCGGTTGGATGGGTTAAGGAACATGTATATCAAAAAACAAAGCACAGAACAGTTAGGACAAATCAGGTAAATGAACAGTCGAGCACTTTTTCACCACAGGAATTCATCAATAGGGCGTCGGCAATATGAGCGTTGGTTTCTACAGAAACCGACACCCATAAACTAAAGGCATTGGTCAATCAACGCACTTAGTCGGCGAAATAGATTGGATGCCTTTAGTATAAAAGTGCGTCGGAGATGACACATTTATGATCTGTGGGCGCCGGTTTCCGGTAGCCAATGCAATTAGAAGTAAATGCTTCGGCCGCAGGAACCGATGCACTTACCTACTTAAAGCGTCAGTCCATTCAAACCGATGCACTTAATGCGACACGTGGCAAACGCGCCGAGCGCGTGTTTAAGTGTCCGTTCTGCAGGACCCGACACATTTACTCTATTTAAGTGTGTCGGTTACAAGGAGACTGACACATATACTACACCACATGGGCAGCCTACAAATGGCGACTATGGGCGTCGATTTAGGCAAAACCGATGCACATAACATATTTAAAGAAACTGTTTAATTCCTCTCCCTCTCCTGTTGGGGAGCCTCCGTTTTACAGACATAACAACAATATATACAGCACAACAGATATAATTCAACAACATTTCAAACATAGCACCGGACACAAGTTTTCAAATGTTTCAAACACAAGCACAATAGTACGAAAATGAGTAAACGAAATTCAAAATTAATCGTGGGAGCCTCCACTCGCATGTCCTCCGCTCCCATCTCCTCCACTCGCACCTCCGTCGTTGATGTTAAGGAAAGCATCGCCACCTTCAGGTGTTCCATGACGAGATCCCTGCGATAAACAATTAATAGAGAATCTTAATAACGTAACATTTTAACTTCGACTAACTTAATAACATAACTTAATAAAAGAGAAGTGTGTTGGTTTCAACTAAAACTTATCAAAGCTCTCTCATTTCCTCTCAATCTCCCTATATCCCTCACCCTCACTCACTCTACCACTCTCTCTATCTCTTCCTCTCTCCCTCTATCTCTTATTCTCTAGCTCCCTCTGTATCTATCTCTACTTTTATCTCTATCTCACCCTCTCTCACTCTATGTATTTCTCTCTCTATCTATCTATCACTTCTTTTCTCTCTCTATCTACCCTGTCTCTCTATGTCTTCCTCTCCCTCTCCTATCTCTTCCTCTCTTGCTCTCTCATTTGTTCCCTCTTTCACTTCATCTCTCCGCTATGTCTTTCCCTTTGCTTCTTAATATTGTGCTAATTAATATGTGTTTTCATAATGAAAATATTGTAATAAGTATAGAAGTCATGCATACCGCTACGTCTCCAACTTGTGATGGGTAAGTCTGCACTGGAAGGAAAGGCATCAGTGGGAAAACATGTTCAAGTTGTGATATTATAATTAGAATCATTTTGAAATTTAATAAAGTGGTCAAATGCAAAAATTAAAGTTTACCTGGATTATTTTGCTGCAATCCAGAAGCCAATAGTGACATGAATCTATAAGGTTGTAGAACACACGGTGGACCACTCATGAAACCCTGCAACACAAATGGTTATGATATTGCATTATATAACCCTAGTCAATAATATAAGCAGTTTTACTTGTGAGGAGGTGCCAATCTGTAGTGCTGACTGCAATGGTCGAGGCATCATGTCGAGGTAAGGTTGCTGCGGCGGACCAAACAGAGAAGAACTGGAGCTACCTTGACCCATGAACTGCATCAAGTAAATTTTTGTGATATCTTTATTAGAAACATTTGTAAATCGATATGGGTCAAATAAGAAAATTACATGTTACCTCAGACATATACAAATAATGCATCTATTGTTGTAGCATTTGTGTATGTTGCTGTTGTTGTTGCATATCCTCCTTAGTGTGTCTCAATTCTTCTCGTAATTCAGCCTCTGTAGAAAATGAAATCGACTACCACTAACATTGGAAGACCGTCGCCTAACATAAGCCTCATGCTCTACATACCCGTCACCCAACCCAAGTCTACCAAAAATACAAGTATGAAGAATCGACATTAATTAACATACAAATCATCATTGTCTTTACACATACCTCCCATGTGGTAGACCTCCACCCACATCGTACGCCATAGCGACATCCAACGGCTCTCTCAAATAGTCTGAATCAGGTCATGGTTCTTCTTAAAACACTCAACATACTTTTGTTGTGATACATTTAGTTAACGGATTAGTGTAATACAAGATAAATTGAGTTGATGGATAAAAGCAACAAAGAATCAACATACGTACCAATTTCTACGTTGATGCCTCATCACACAACACCTCCGGACGATTTGGGTCTGGACCTTTGTGCCCCTTAAGATAAACCTCAAAAAACGTAGGAGGTGTACAAGTTTCAGCTATCTGCAATATCAAAATTCATCAATTTAATCAATACAATTAATTGAAGCAATCTATGTATGAATGTAAGAATTAATACCATCCTTTGAACCATCCGAACATAACCATCCGGCCCGAAGAAGTGCTCTCTTGGCTTGCTCTTCCGGTTTTTTCGGTGCTATCAGAAATATTTTTGAACTTAGTTGAACCACAATACACGCATAACCACTCCCAAGCCTCCATATTCACACAAAAAAAGTCAACATGACTCTGCAAGTACTCCTCCCTAGTGAGGTGAATTTTCGTTGCTTTTTTATTTGTCATGGGATGGAACATCACCGTCTTATAGTAGACAGTCACATTTTTTATCCGTGCCTTAGAGGAGTTCTTGACACGACTTTTTGCTGCATTATGAAAAAACGAACAAGCATATGCTTGACTCACACCCTCCTCCAAACAAAACCTACCTTGCATACAAGTAACAATTAATGTCAAACAAAATAAGATGCAATGTAATGGAAACAACCCAAACAAACATACCCAGAAGATCTCCCAAACTCTATACTGACATGTACCCAAGTCGCCATACTCTTGAAGCGCATAGTGATCCAAATGATGAGCTGCAATCCTTTGACCATCCACTAAAACCATCTCGGGATAGCAAAATCGGATGGTGTTTCCCAACTCGGTGTTAACAACTCGTCGATGCCCCTTTCCACTCCAAACAGGCTCGACCCAGCACCTAGTACCCTTTGGCCTTATAATCATCCGCTCGTCGATGCTTTTACTTACACCACATAAAAAGTGCCTCCGCAGCCTGTACATAAAAAGTACATAAAATTAGTTAATCAAAAAGATATAATGACTTATTAATTAATCAGAAATATTACCTAAAGGGGCATCGATAGGGGTGTTCTAAGTCTTCTAGCTCTGCCCTTCTTGCAATACTGGCATCTTGCTCAGGATCCTTAGACTCTTCGTCGTCCTCATCATCCCCCTCATTATTACCATTAGAAGAGGTCCACCACCCAACAGTAGCTGAGCCTCCTCCTGAGCCTCCTCCTGAGCCTCGTCCTGAGCCTCCTCCTGAGCCACCTTCCTGCTCTGACGTCTGCCTGACAGTCTCTGGTTCCCCCCCATACAACTCCTCGTACGTCGGGCAACGATCTGCCACCTGTGTCGGACTCGTACCTCATGAAGGCTCGCTCGACATCGGCTTTGCCACACAACTCGAAAACCGCCTCTTCCTCTGCCCACTCTAAGTAATACCCTAAAAAATAAATAATAAAGTATGTAAAGAAGTAAGAAACAATAGACAATTCATATTATTATTTAAATGTATGTAAAAAACATCTACCTGGAACTAGTCCGGCTAGCTCGAAGTAGAGCTAGGAGTGGAGGACGAAGATCCACTACCCTTCTTGCTCTTCTTCTTCCCCAAACTTGGCAAAAGCTTAAATATCTGTGCACATTTTTATAGAAATCATTAGTATACAACATTAGATAATAAATAAAGAATGTATACAGTAATAATAAAAATCTAAAAAGTGCGTTAATATAAAAAAATCATCAGTATCATAATCTACTTCTGTCACGTGTGCATTAAGATATTCACGTATCTTTTCTTCCATCTCTTCCTCTTCACTCTCTTCCATCTCTTCTTCATCATATCTCTCCTTTTCTTCCATAATCCTTTTCTTCTTTTTCAAATCCTTTGTGATTGCCGAACACGTTTTCTTGAAGGCCCAGCTTGTTCTTCAGACATCAACTCTAGCATATCACTAGCTATTTCTATGAGTCCTATCCCACAAGTTATCATAAATTCTTCTGCTTCCTCAAATTCATCTTGATAGATAATACCGTCGTCTTATTGAATCTCTATATACTCATCATAACGATGAGGGTGCACTTCAGGGTTAACTGTATAAACAACCCACAAATTTTCAAACTTGGGTGTGGATAACTTAAATAGTACACTTGTACCACTAGATTCGCAAGTACAACATTATTGTTATGGGTTGTGTATCGTGACTTGTGGTTGACCTCCACCATTCCAAAATCATCAACTCGTGTGCCCGATGTTGGATCAAACCATTCACAGTCGAAAATCACAAGTAGAAGTGTTTTTGGACCGCCAAATGCATACTCTATTATTTTTTTAAGAACTCCATAGTATTCTGTCACTTTTCCACTATCCTCTGCGGCAGTTATCATTACTCCACTGTTTGTAGTGGCAGCAAGTGGACGACTTGCTTATAAACTTGCCATCTGAAAACGATATCCGTTGATATCGTACCTGCTAAATTCTGTTGCTCTCAATTGACCATGCGACATCTGTCACAAGTCATCGGAGATGTTGACATCTTTCATACACTACATAAATAAACAAAGTTAGCATCTTTGATAAACATTCGAACTAATATTAAAAGAAAAAACGGATAGAAAATTACATCTTCACAGAACCAGTCCATAAAGCTTTTTCCACCGTTTATGCCATGCTGGCGCATCTTATCCAATTGACTTTGTGTAGGTTTTTGTGAAGATTTCCATTACAACTTGTAAAACATTTCAATATATGGTAACACCTCCTCCATGTTCAAAAATATGTAAAGCATGGTGTAGTTCCTCTCTTGCGCTGAAATATAATGAGAATTAGCAGCCCCAACACCTTTACCCTTCCATTCATAAATCTTAAGCTCACTGTAGATTGCTCTTCTACATGATGATATCATGTGACAGATGCATTCACGTTGTTGGCACGTGAAAAATATTTGCTAGAGAAGTTAGTAATCTCTTTAGCTACAAATGCTTCTGCAATATAGCCCTCAACTCTTGCCTTGTTGCGCACTGTCGCTATAAGTTTCTTCAATTCTCTTTCTTGGCTATACATCCACCTGAATTGTGCAGGACGTGCTACCAATGCTTCATAAGGTAGATGCACTAGCAAATGTTGCATAACATTCATAAATTCAGGCGGTAACACTTTTTCCATCTTACATACAAGCACAATAATTTCTTTCTCCCACCGCTGCATCATCTTATTCGACACTTCTTTAGCACAAATATGTCTAAAAATGTAGCTAAGTTCAGCAAACATCTTCCACAAATCAGGTTTGAAATAGCCATGGAACATGATCGGTATAAGTCTCTCCATCATAATGTGGTAATCATGGCTCTTTAACCCATTTAGTTTACCAGTGTTGAGATTAACACATCGTTTTATGTTTGCTGCATAGCGGTCTGGAAACTTCAGTGTTTTCAACCAACTAAGTATTTTCTTTCTTTCTTCTGGTCTAACACAATATGGAGCTCGTGGCCTACTTTCATTTCTGCTTGCATTTGTTATAACCTCAATCCTAGGACAATCGCAAATATCAGCTAAGTCTTCCCTCCCACTTAAATTATCTTTGGTTTGACGGGTAAAATCATAACACATGCTTATGATGTTTTCAGCGACATTAGGCTCCTGGTGCATCAAATCTATGTTGTGCTGTAAAAGCAACGCCTTTGCATATGGTAGCTCCCAAAGAAAAAAAATATGAGTCCAGTTGTGTTCTGTACCATACCCTTCGAAACAACCTTCAGCAGACTCTTTTAACTTTGCATGCCATGCCATTTTTTGTTCGCTTGTCAATCGACGAGGGGGTCCTTTTGTAACACTTTTGCCTTTTCGGAATGATCGTGTATCACTACTGAAAGGGTGATTTGAAGGAAGGAATCATCGATGGCAATCAAAAAAGCTGACTTTTCTTCCATACTTCAACCTTAACGCACCGTTGTCAGCCATACATATGGGGCAACACAATTTTCCATGGACACACCAACTAGCCCAAATGCCATATGTCAACAAATCATGTATAGACCATAGATACGCGGCACGTAAAGTAAATTCACATTTCAGATGACTGTCGTATGCCTTGACACCTTGCCATTACTCGTTCAACTCCTCAATCAACGGTTGCATAAACACATTGATTTTCGTCACATGATGTTTAGGACCAAGAATGATGGCCGCGAGGAATATGTATCCTTCTTTCATGCACATGTTGGGAGGGAGATTGCAAGGCATGATAAGAACAGGCCAACAATAGTATGGACTGTTACTTGTGCTGAAAGGAGTAAAACCATCTGTTGACAACCCAAGACAAACATTTCTTGGATCTTTACCAACCTCCAGATCGAAAAGAGATCATTGATCAACTTCAAGATACCATTGTAGCAATTGTTTGCAAAATTGAACTTAGACTTCAACCAATTCGTGTGACCGCCTGCAGAACGGTCACATTGGTGCCCTCATACACTTTTTCATCCGCGGTGGCAAGAATCCTATAAAACTTCTTCGCCTCCTCTAGTAGTGACTGCTCTTCGTACCCTCGACCAACATTTTCCATCATCTCATCCATTCGATCTTAATTCTCGTTTCCGTCTGACTCACTAGCATGATCCATTTCTCCATGCTCACGCCACACTAGATAGTCTGGCATAAATCCGTGCTTACAAAGGTGCAACATCATTTCAGACCTCTCCAAACGTCGACGATTCTGGCACCTGCTACACAGACACTTCACAAATCGACCACCACTAGGAATGCTTGGTTGACAAACACATTTGCGATTTGTGCCCTTTCCAAAGTGTACACACCATCAGAACTCCATCCATCATACATCACCTTACGGTCGTCACTCATTTTTTAGCTTATACCTTGAAAGCAGAAAAAACATTATTTGTTTATTTTCATAATATGTGATGGTCACTACAACTAGGCAGATAGGTTATAAACCCACCCAAGAGTGGTCGAGTGGGGCGTGCTTATGACGACACGCGTAGTCCGGATCAAGTCAGAATTTTGACAGCATAGCCCCGCTGTTCTCCACTGGACGTCCGTAAATGGTGCAGCAAAGAACATCAGGGTTATACTATCAAATCTCGTCTAGATCCAGACTCGCGTCTCGTAACAAGCCACACCCCCCCTGATCCACTCCCAGGCTATCCAAAAGGGAAAATTTCGAACCATCTCGTCTCACATGCCAATAGCATGTGATACGTGTGATTCGAAACGGGTAATCAAATTCTATAGGTTACGTTGCCCATTTTCATTTTTCAATCATTTACGAGAGAGGAAAGAACAAGACAAAGGAGGAAAGTTGGTCGGGGTTGAATGTTCTAAGTCCGGATCCACTGTTCAGTCGCGGTTAATTGGTCATCCTCATTGTTGTCGTACGCATCTGTGCTTGTCTTAACACATACTTCATAACTAGAATCATCTTTCACTACAGGCCTCTAAAGCTACAAAAATTATAAAGATATTTACTATATCACAACCATATAATTTGTCATCATATCGCAAATGCCAAAAAGAAGCAATCACATGCATCATACGAACTTTTAATCCTTTTAGATGAAAGAACTATAAGTCTTTTTAATTCGTATCTAAAAGAAGTAATCACATGATATAAACTTGAACATTCAACTTCACATGATATGACATGATATGAATCACATTCAATTCATATAGAATAATGGATATGAATCACATTCATAAGTTAGCCACTATATAATCTGAATCTTATTCACGAGTTAACTCTAATAAAATGATATGATAAAGCATTACTTTCACGATTAAGCAACTATATGATATCTCATTGAACTCTAATCACATTCAACTATAATCACATATTTGCAATGCACCTAATGTTTTACCTTCACTTAGAGTTGAACCGGATGGAAGGAGCTGGGATGACGGCAGCTCCAACCGCAAGGAGGTGCCGATGCATGGGTGGACAGGGGCGCTGGGGTGCCGGACGACTGCCAGAACGGGCGCCGGCGGGCGAGGCGGACGGGCACGCTAGACAAGGGGGCGGACGGTGGGCCGGATGTGGGATACAAAGGGGACGCCGGCCGGCCGACGGTCAGGGGCGCAGGCGAGGCAATGAGCTGGCAGTGGCTGGCGGCAGCAGCAGGTGGGGGCGCGGGCGAGAAGGTCGAGTGGGCGACTGGATTGGGCGAGAAATGATGCATACGCCAGAGAATAGAAGAGGCGAAGGGATTAGGTTTCGAGTGGGGCCCGCTTAAGAGCGTCAGTTTTTCCCTAACTGACGCTCTTAGAGCCTGAGCCAGCTGGGCCCGCCGTATGAGCGTCAGTTTAACCGACGCATTTAATATAAGCGTCAATTTGGCTGACGCCTTTAATATGTGTTTCGGTGGTTTTGATCCGGCAGATCTCCCGACACTACTAAAGTGTTAGAGGAGTTTGAGGTTCGGTATGGGCGCGCGAAGATTCCAGAAGGTGAGATGTCGAGTGACACAAGGGACACGAAGATTTACGTGGTTCGGGCCGCCTGAGCGTAATACCCTACTCCACACGGTGTGTTGGTGTTGTATTGGATGTATGAGCTCAACGTCAGTTGAGAGTGTAAAGTCAGCGTGTCTCCGGAGAGTGTCAAGTCAGCGTGTCTCCGGAGAGTGTCCTATGTATCATCGGCCTATCCTTTTATAGTACAAGGGCAGGCCGTTACAAGTTAGCCTGGACGGACATGTGGCCCCAGCGATTACTGATATTGATACACATTCAACACATTTAATTGCCCTTAATGACCGAGTTATGGGCTTTGACAGCACCGTTACTGGTAATTGAGGTCGTCCGATCGTGTGTCATTAATATAGTATTAATGACACTTGATCGGGTCTTGAAGTCCTTGATTCCCCTTTGAAGATCCAGAGCCGTTGTGGAGACTTCCGGCGGTTAGAGGCTGATGATCCGACGGTTGGACACGTGGCAGCGCCGGAGCACACTGTGGGGAACAGATAGGTCCGGTGTTAGCCGACACGTGTCAGTTCCGGAGCTTCCCTCGGTCTGGGGTTAGGTCCGGGGGTGCCATTTTGGTACATAGCCCGGAGCTTCCCCCTTGTGGGCAGTAGCTCCGGTTTGATAGTACACGTGGTGACCCTGGGACTAACCATGTTGGAGAAGCGGGTCCGGTTATGTTTGACATGTGGGCCTTCGAAGGTCTTCAAATCAAGTAGATGACTTTCCCTTGAGATCTTTGCAATCCCAAGGAGTATATGGTACCCAGGGTACCAACAGTGGCCCCCTGGGCCCACCTCTGGGGAAGACCCCTTGGGTGAAGTCATTCCACTGGAGGTGGGTCCATCCTTCGACTTTTGAACTGGGTCTTCAAAGGTCTTTGGATGTGCCGTTGGCGATAGTTTGGAGTTAAATCCTCGCCGCATGGCATATCCCATGTGCGGCAAATGAGATCTTTGGCATGCGGATCTGACGCAATTGAAGGTCGCCGGTTCCCGATACAAAAATCGTATCGGTACCGCGCGCCTTGTCAGGCCGCCGCCTTCGGGCTTCCCGCCTCATGATGACAACCGTTCGCCTGGGTAAGAATCTCGACTTGATCGTCGGGGTGGTCCCAGGCCCTCTTGTCATTGGCTGGGTGGAATTTTTGAGTAGTATCTTCGACTTCCTTGCGGTTTCCATCCAAGCATTGCGAGGGCTTACTTAAGGAGGAAAGCACACACCGTCTGGAGTTCTTTACGCCTCTCATCTGATCTTGCGCTCAAACTCCCAGCTTGTGCTCGCTTTTCCTCTCTTGCCTTGCTCTGCTGCGATGGAGTTGGGTCTCCGCGAGAGTCGTTTGAAGACCGAAGGTGACTTGAAGAAGGTCTGGGCCCTCATTGGATGGTCCCCGGACTTCTTCAACCGTCTGGTCCGCGCCGGAGGAGAGCTCCCGTTCGATAAGGAGCACGCCGGCGAGATGGTGTACTTCTCTTCGTACGCCATGGTGGGGTTGATCCCACCTTTTTCCTCCTTTTTCTTGATGCTGCTAGACTTTTATGGTCTGCAGCTATACCACCTTGGCCCCCACTCCATTCTTCTTGTGTCTATATTCATTCACTTCTGTGAAATGTGGGCGGGCACCCCCCCTGCATTGAACTTTTTTGGACCTTCTTCACCGTCCATACCACCGGTTGGAGTAATGAGTACCTTGGCTTCTATTACTTCATGAAGCGCAAGAAGTGCCCATTCAAGTACCTCCAGTTGTTTCCCTCTGGAAAGTGGGATGATTGGAAGAAGGACTGCATAGTCATCCGGGTGGAGGAGCACGAGAATCTAGAGCTGCCCGAAGGCCTCCCCAACATTGACACTGCAGTCTGGAGTGAAGCTCTGGTGCTGTCGGATGCCTTCAACCCTGCTCTGACCAGGATCCGCCAGTGCGTGGAGGGAGGATTAACTCCTTAGGCGATATTTTGCAACTTCCTGGTCAACAGGTGGGCACCGCTAAAGAGGAGAGAAAAACTCGCTTGGGCCCTCAACAGCGTGATGGACGACGACCGGGTCGATACCGGACTGAAGTCCAACATGGCGGGGGCAACCTTGGAGTTACATCTCAAAAAGTTCCAGCACGGCATCGACATTGCGGGAGATGACTTGACCCCGCCATCATCCTTTCTCCCTCTAAACGTGGAAGTAGAGTTCAGTAGGGAGCTCCGACGCACAATGCCGGTGCTTGATGACCTTGGTGTCGTCGAGGGAAGATCGACCTCCAGGGTGGTGATCCCTGGGGCTTCCGAAGGTGGTTCCGAACCTGCCTCGAAGCCGGGGATCGAAGTCGTCGGCAAGGGCAAGGAACCGGCGGACGAACCCTTGAGCCGTAAGAGGAAACTGCAGCATGTCGACGGAAGGTCCGTCAGGCCTGCAACCTCTGCATCAGCTCCTTCTCCCCGGAGGGGGAGGTCTTCTACAACTGCGGCAACTGTACCCGCAGCGGCGTCTTCCCAGGGTGCTAGCTCTGGGCATGCGACTCCATCACCAGGGCCAGTTGAGGCGTCATGGTCCGGAGGTCCTTCCCGGTCGAGGAGTGAAAGTGCATCTAGGACTCCCTTGTGGGTTTTGGATGATTTATGACAAGCAATTGGGATCCTAATCCTTTTGTTGAGATGAATGCAGGAAAATGATGAAAAATGAGTAAAATGCCAAAAAGAGGGAAATTAAGAAGGAGAATGAATTTGAGCTCAAGAAGAAGAAATTAGTAGATTAGTATGTATGGAGTGTGTTAAGGAAACACACCCAAGAGCTCAATCTCACTTAATCACACACACACAATGCACAAAACCATACAGGACCGGACTAGTCCGATATCAACTGGACTAGTCCGATATCACATTCTG
This sequence comes from Tuctoria greenei, assembly GCA_036927565.1. Classification (NCBI taxonomy): domain Eukaryota; kingdom Viridiplantae; phylum Streptophyta; class Magnoliopsida; order Poales; family Poaceae; genus Tuctoria; species Tuctoria greenei. Next base: position 131,705,001 of record JAYESD010000003.1, on the reverse strand, counting down.
CACAAGATCGGACAAGTCCGGTCCCCACCGGACTAGTCCGATATCTTTCTGTTCCACATCGGACTAGTCCTCCCCAGTGCGGACTAGTCCTCAACACAATGCACAAGTCACTAGATCGGACAAGTCCGGTCACCACCGGACTAGTCCGATTCCCTTTCTGATCCACTCCGGACAAGTCCGGTGACTACACGGACTAGTCCGATATACACTCTGATCTAAATCGGACAAGTCCTCCCAGTGCGGACTTGTCGTTCTAAACACTTAGGGTTTCACAGGTCCGGACAAGTCCGATGTCAACCGGACAAGTCCGAAGATTTCCAGCAGCGAAATCGGACAAGTCCGTTCTTCAATCGGACTAGTCCGATATTCCTGGACACTTAGGGTTTGCTTCACACAGCACACCGGACTAGTCCGGTCTCCACCTCGGACTAGTCCGATCTTTCTGAACCCTAACGGTAATTTCTAGAAACCCCATATAAATAGAGGTGCACGGCCCACTTTTAAACACTCTCGAACCCTAGCGCCGTCACACCTCCCAAGAGACTCAAAAACCATCTCTCTCCACGAAATTAAGTGCAAAATCGATCAATCCTTTGAAGATCACTTGTAGATCATTGGAGAGGCACTTTGCACACGATTGAGCTCTTGGTTTGAATCTCTAACACACTCTTGCATCTCAATTTGTATATTTCGAAGTGTGTTATTGGTGGTTTTAAAACTTGTAATCAAGGGAGCTCTCAACTTGTGAGATCGCCCCTTCAACTTGGTGATTTACCCCTGTGTGATTAGTGGAAGAGGATTGGCCTTCGTGGCGATCCGACGAGGGAAGGGTTGGTGAAGACCCGGTCCTTTTGTGGGCTCCTCAACGTGGACGTAGGATGCCTTCGTGGTAACCGAACCACGGGATAAATCTCGTGTCTTGTTCGTTTGTGTTCATCTTTCTAGTTGATCAACATAATCTAGGGCTTGATTCATTTAGTTGAATTGAAGTTAAATAGTTAAACAAGAATCATATTTGCAATAAAACTTAACATACAGCTATTGAACTGTCATTAAAGTTTATATTTCCGCTGCAAACGAAAACGAATCAATCAAATTGACCTAACTTGATCAACCTAGCCCGTGAAATCCGGACTAGTCCGCACTTTACCGGACTAGTCCGAAATATCTGGATTTGACCTTTTTGTTGAAGTGCTACAGGAACCGAGAAATTCAAGAAGGCCTATTCACCCCCCCTCTAGGCCTACATTCAATTGGTATCAGAGCAGGTTCTTCAAGAAAGAGTGCAACCACTCGAAGAGATCATGTCGGACATGAAGGAAGTCCAGAAAATCAACACCCAGGAAGAAATGAACAATGACAAGCACCAAAAGCTCGAAAGGTATCTCGAAGCCATTCAAGACTTCGATGATGATGATGAGGAGACATTGGAGCTGAAAGCACTGCTCCGAAAGAAAGCACTTTCCAAAGGGAAAGCTAAAGTTGAAGAAAAGAAGAGGGGGAGTAGTCACACCGACTACTCCCGATATCCTTTTAATTATGACCGTTTAAATTCTAACAGCAGTCATTATCTATCTATTCCTCTCGGAAAAGCCCCACACTTCGATGGGAGTGATTACTCCATGTGGAGGCAAAACATGAAGATGCACTTGATTTCCCTTAACCCAAGTTTATGGCATATTGTGTGCACAGGAGTAAACATCCCTGATGACGATGAAGAACTCACGCCAAGTCAAGAGCAAGCCATCCACAGGAATGCCCAAGCCGCAGCCGTTATCACCTCATCTCTAAGTAGATATGAATTCACAAAGGTGGACGGATTGGAAATAGCCAAAGAAATCTGGGACACGCTACAGACAGCACATGAAGGTGACCGGCATGTGCGGGAGGCAAAGATTGAAATGATTGAAGGCGAACTAGGAAGGTTCGCGATTGAGGAAGATGAATCTCCCCAGGACATGTACAACAGACTAAAGACTCTTGTGAACAAGGTTCGATCGTATGGTAGCAAAAAGTGGAATGACCACGAGGTTGTAAAGCTCATCCTTAGAGCCTTTATGCCTCGCAACGTCACACTCTGTTCTATGATCCGAGAAAGTCCCGGGTACAAGAAAATGACTCCGGATGAACTGCTTGGCAAAATCATCAACTTTGAGATGATGGAGAAGCAAGCCAAGCACGTCAAAGAAATAGCTGACCTCACATCGGCCAAGAAGAAGGGAGTTGCCTTAAAATCCACACTCAAACCTCTATCCAAAGAAGCAAGAGAAGCTCAGTTTGAGGAGGACAGCGATGATGAAAGCAGCGAGCTGGACGAAGAAGATATGATTCTGTTCATGAAGAAATTCAAAAGAATTATGAAGAAAAGACAAGGAGCAAAATCGAGTGAAGGAAAATACAAGGAGAAGACAAAACCGAAGATGAGGCGGGCATGCTATAATTGTGGTGAGTACAATCACTTTATAGTTGATTGCCCATATGAGGACAACAAGAAGAAGAGTAAAGAATCCAAGCCTCAACCGAAAAAGTTCTTCAAGAAGAAGAAACAAGCTGAACAAGCACACATCGGAAAGGAGTGGGACTCAAACGATGAGTCCTCATCGTCCGATGAAGAAGAAATGGCTAGCATAGCCATTGAAAGCATGCCCAAGAAACTCACACTCTTCCCCACGCTCGGTGCAAAGAAGGCAAATGGAACTTGCCTCATGGCTAAGGAAGGTAAACGCAAGGTAAACATCAAAACTCCTTCCTCGCATTCTTACTCAAGTGATGATGATCTAGATAGTGATGATGAAGATATGCTAATTGGTTTAGATAGAAAAACTGCTGCAAAAATGAAATTCTTGCTTAACCAACTTATTGAGAAGGAAAAGCTAATTGATCGTCAAGAAGACATGATTATCTCCCAAAAGGAGAAGCATGTCGAACTTGACAATCTCCTAGTTCTTGAAAAGGAGAAAAATCACTCACTAGAGCTTGAGCTAGCTTCAAGCAAGAAAACTTGCTTGGAGCTAACCAACTCAAATGTTGCAATCAAGAATCAGCTTGATGACCAAATCAAGGTCAACAAGATCCTTGAAGTGCAGGTTGAGTCACTCAAGCTTAGTGAACCTTCCTCCTCTTCAACCCCACCTTCTCAACCCACTTTAACTAATATCGCTCATGTTTGCAAATGTGATAAAACTAACACCAGGTTGAAGGAAAACCCTACCTCCACGAAGGACAAAAATCCTACCCAATGTGTAATATTTGACAAGGAGAGGATCAACTATGCACGTAGTGCATATTTGGTCCAAAGATCTCCAAATGTCAAGTATGGCATTGGTTACTCTTGTGATGGAAAGCAAAGAGCTGGAAATCATAAGAATAACAATGGAAGGATCACCTTTGTGAAGGGAGGACCCTCACAACCTGGTAACTCGAAAACTAAAAATCTGAACTCTCATGAAAATCGGACTAGTCCGGTTGTGGTCCGGACAAGTCCGGTCATCCGGACAAGTCCGGTCACACAGACTAGTCCGACCCATAATCACCAGCAACTTCTGTTTAAAACATTTGATGCATCCTATGTTTTAATGAAAAATAATGTTGGTAAAGTGTATGCTTATTATGCTGGGCCGCGCCATGGGAACACTAAATCCCATGTGTGGGTGCCCAAATGTATTGTTACTAACCTCCAAGGACCCAAGCAAGCTTGGGTACCTAAAACCAAGGCGTAATTTGTTTTTTGCAGGCCTACTCCTCCGGTGGATCCAAATGGGTGCTAGACAGTGGATGCACCAACCACATGACCGGAGAAAGGAGGATGTTTGTGGAGTATGAAGTCAACCAGGACCCAAACGAAGGCATCTACTTTGGGGATAACAGTCAAGGAAAGGTCCTCGGTACCGGTAAAATTGCAATATCCTCTGAACATACTCTTTCGCATGTTTTACACGTTGAATCTTTAGATTATAACCTGCTGTCCATATCTCAGTTATGTGACAAAGGTTATAATTGTCTGTTTACTAACGAGGGTGTGACCGTCTCAAGGAGAAGTAATGGTTCCATTGCATTCAAGGGTATGTTAAAGGGAAAGCTTTATCTTGTTGACTTCAACAAGGATAAAGCCGAACTCGACACATGCTTGATTGCAAAAACCAACATGGGTTGGCTGTGGCATAGACGGCTAGCACATGTTGGTATGAGGAACCTTCAAAAACTCCTCAAGGGCGATCACATCCGAGGTTTGAAAGATGTTGTGTTTGAGAAAGACAGGCCTTGTAGCGCGTGCCAAGCAGGAAAGCAAGTTGGAGCACAACATCCCGCAAAGAACATCATGACCACGACAAGACCGCTCGAACTACTTCATATGGACCTCTTCGGTCCAATCGCTTACATAAGCATAGGCGGTAACAAATACGGTTTAGTCATTATTGATGATTTTTCCCGCTTCACTTGGGTGTTCTTTTTGCATGACAAGTCAGAAACACAAGGAACACTCAAGAAATTCTTCAAGCGAGCACAAAACGAGTTCTCACAATCAATCAAGAGTATTCGGAGCGACAATGGCACGGAGTTCAAGAACATACAAGTGGAGGAGTATCTTGATGAGGAAGGAATCAAGCACGAATTCTCAGCGCCATACTCTCCACAACAAAACGGAGTTGCCGAAAGGAAGAACCGAACGCTCATAGAGATGGCAAGAACAATGCTCGATGAATACAAGACTTCGGATCGATTTTGGGCGGAAGCAATCAACACCGCCTGCCATGCCACAAATCGACTCTATCTTCATCGACTACTAAAGAAGACCCCCTATGAGCTACTCACCGGTAACAAATCGAACATTTCATATTTTCGAGTTTTCGGTTCTCCTTGCTATATTTTGAACAAGAAGCCCAGGACTTCAAAGTTCGCTTCGAAGTCCGATGAAGGTTTCTTGCTTGGTTATGATTCGAACACTTACGCCTATCGTGTTTTCAACAAGGCCTCCGGACTTGTTGAAGTGGCACGTGACGTAGTGTTCGATGAAACTAATGGCTCCCAAAAGGAGCAAGTTGATCAATGTGAATTAGGTAATGAGGAAGCCCCCTATCAAGCAATAAAGAGGATGGCCCTAGGCGAAGTACGACCACAAGAGTCATCGACACAAATACAAGAGGAAAGTGAACCACAAGAGGAGATCAACAATCAAGGGGGAGCCTCGATACAAGATCAATCACAAGAATATGAACATGATCAACAAATCAATGAGGACAACAACTCAGGGGGAGAAGAAGATGATCACCAACATACGACCCCCCAAGTGCCACACCCAAGAGTACACCAATGCATTCAAAGGGATCATCCAATCGACAACATCATCGGCGACATCCAAAAAGGAGTAACCACTAGATCTCGTATAGCAAATTTTTGTGAACATTACTCGTTTGTCTCCTTTTTGGAACCCCGCAGGACTGAGGATGCATTAAAGGATCCGGACTGGGTGGTGGCAATGCAAGAAGAGTTGAACAATTTCAAGAGAAACGAGGTTTGGGAACTTGTGGAAAGACCCAATGCAAACATAGTCGGCACCAAGTGGGTCTTCCGCAACAAACAAGATGAACACGGGGTGGTGACAAGAAACAAGGCACGACTTGTGGCCAAAGGTTACTCACAAGTCGAAGGTTTGGATTTTGATGAGACCTTTGCTCCAGTAGCTAGGCTTGAATCAATTAGAATATTACTTGCATATGCTACTCACCATGATTTCAAGCTGTACCAAATGGACGTAAAAAGCGCCTTCCTCAACGGACCGATCAAGGAAGAGGTGTACGTGGAGCAACCACCCGGATTTGAAGACGAAGAGTTCCCCGACCACGTGTATAAACTGCGTAAGGCTCTCTATGGCCTCAAACAAGCTCCTAGAGCTTGGTATGAGTGTCTTAGAGATTTTTTAATTGATAATGGCTTTCAAATTGGCAAAGTAGATTATACACTATTCACAAAAAATCTGAATAATGATCTTTTCATTTGCCAAATCTATGTTGACGATATAATTTTTGGATCAACTAATCAATCTTTCTGTGAAGAGTTTAGTAAAATTATGACAGACAGATTTGAAATGTCAATGATGGGAGAATTGAAGTACTTCTTGGGATTCCAAGTGCGGCAACAAAGGGAAGGAACGTTCATAAGCCAAACCAAGTACACACAGGACATCCTCAAGAAGTTTGGCATGGACAAGGCAAAGCCCATTAAGACTCCCATGGCAACGAATGGTCACTTGGATCTCAATGAAGATGGACCGAGCGTCGACCAAAAGGTATATCGCTCCATGATTGGATCTTTACTTTACTTATGTGCATCTAGGCCAGATATTATGTTGAGTGTATGTTTGTGTGCAAGATTTCAAGCCAACCCTAAGGAATGTCATTTGACAGCCGTAAAGAGAATCGTAAGATATTTAGTTCATACACCCAACCTTGGTCTTTGGTACCCAAAAGGCTCAAAATTCAATCTCATTGGGTATTCCGATGCAGATTATGTCGGGTGCAAAGTTGATAGAAAAAGCACTTCTGGCACTTGCCAATTCCTAGGAAGATCCTTAGTTTCTTGGTCATCCAAGAAACAGAATTCCATTGCATTATCCACAGCCGAAGCGGAGTATGTTGCAGCCGGGAGTTGTTGTGCACAACTCCTTTGGATGCGACAAACTCTAAGGGATTACGGTTACAATATGAACCGTATTCCTCTTCTTTGCGACAATGAGAGTGCCATTAAAATAGCCCACAATCCAGTTGAGCACTCTAGAACTAAACACATTGACATAAGACACCATTTCTTGAGAGACCATTCCATGAAAGGAGACATATCCATCTCTCATGTCAACACCCAAAAACAATTGGCCGACATATTCACCAAGCCACTTGATGAAAAACGTTTTTGCGAACTCCGAAATGAGCTAAACATCCTTGATTCTCGGAGTGTGGCTTGAAAAGTTGCATACCTGTATGATTGCTTCAAAATATTGATTGATCTGTGAAAATTTTTCCTCCCCATTTTTCTCTCGAAAAACTATGTCAATTATTAGATCTTGATGAATTTTTGATCATAGTATGATTGTTGTTTGCTTACTGATCAAATTCATCAGGATTATTTGAATTGTTTTGCCTCTCTACCCTCAATTATTGGACCTTCAAATATATATGAATGGGCTATGCAATTTTCTCCTGGTGACCACGGACAAGTCCGTGGTTACCCGGACTAGTCCGCCATTGCAGACTAGTCCGCAGTGTGCCGGTTAGGCCGGACTAGTCCGACAGACCACGGACTAGTCCGATTTAGGTTTCTGGAGGACTTCGGACTAGTCCGGTCATCTCCGGACTTGTCCGATTTTTCGTGTCCATAACCCTAGCCGCCACCAAACCCTAATCTCTTCACCCCACACTCTCCTCCAAGCTTTCTCTCTCTTGCGCTCGAGCTCCCAAGGCGAATCCTTGATTCCTCCGTCGAAAAGCCTCAATCTTGGGCGGAGATTAAGCTTGAAGACTCGGGGATTGAAGTTAGCGGACAAGTCCGGCCTCCAACCCCCACATTTTCAAGCTTCCTTGGATTTCTTTGTAAATTTTCCTCAAACCCTAAGAAATCTCAAATTTCTTCATTGCTTATCGTTTGGCCTAGCATTCTTCACTAGTTGCATGTCCAGTTGATGTACTATGTGTATGCTAGACTAGCTATTTCTTTAGGGATCAATTTTATCCAGTTTGTTAGGTTTTTGCTGATGAACACTGGACTAGTCCAGTCCAGGTACGGACAAGTCCGGTCCCCCGGACCAGTCCGTGCCTGAGCACCGGACAAGTCCGCTGTTTCTGAACCAAAACCTAATTCTTTAATTCCCTATTGCCTTCCATTGCCATCTTACCTCACCAATACCTTGTATAACTTGTCTTTTCTCTTGATCACTCATTCTCAGATCATGTCGAGCTCCGACAATGAAATCTCCGATTTCGAGGCCGAGTTGGACCACGAGGTGGCACCTCGGCCCTCGACGGGTCTTGGCAAGAAACGCCAAGAGAGACCCTCCGAGCCTGCTCCCTCACCTCCCCAGGTTCGGAGGAAGGTGTGTGTCAAGAAGGCCGCCTCCAAGGCTGCTCCTCCGTCAAGTGGCCCTCGCCAAGCTAAAGGGAAAGGCAAGGGGGTTGCCACAGGGCCTGTTGGGCCTCTAAAGCTGCATACTCCCAGAGAAGGGGTCCGGGACCCCAATGAGGAAAGATTCAATGGCAAGGGCAGCGATGTGGCCATGAAGCTGAGAAGTGTGGACTACTATGCAAGGCCCAAGCAAGCAGCTGATGGCAGATTTTGGTCAAATTTCCATGCTGACTTCTACAAGCTGGTCTACTTGCCGATGAAGACCCCGGTGGTGCGCAGTCAATGGATTGACTGGGCCCACCTTGAGAAGAGGAAATGTGCAGCTTTTGATGAAGTGATACAAGCTGTAGAGAGACATGGGCTGAAGGATTTGTTTGCCTTCAGATATAATTGGAATGATGAAGTGATTGCACAATTCTATGCAACGTGCCACTTCTCAGGTGAAGACGAAGAAAGTGTGACTTGGATGACTCGTGGATCCAAGTATTCCATCACTCAAGAAGAGTTTGCCCGCCTGCTGCATCTTGACTCTGAGGGAGATGACCACCTCATTATCCACAACATTGGGGTCATTGAGAGGGATGGAATGCAGTTCATGTATGAGCCCACCTCCAAGTTTGTCCTTCCCTCCACAAAGAACATGAAGCCTTTCTTTGTGGTCCTCAACAGAGTCCTCAGGAAGACGATTGCTCCCAAGGATGGTGATGCAGGGAGTGTGCAAGGCTACCTCCGGACCCTGATGAAGGTCATCAGCAAGAAAAGGCAATTTGATGTTGCAGACTATATCTGGAATGATATGGTCAATATCTCAAGTACCCCCAACCGATCCTGTGGCTATGCCCCTTACTTGATGTTCATGATTGAGAAGGTCACAGGAATCGAGTTTGTGAAGGATGTGGAGCACACTCCACTGAGGGCTCAGAAGCCTCAGTCCGTGAGTGTCCAGGCTGCTCCATCGCCGGCCTCAAGCCCCGAGGTGCCGGCAAGGCAAGGAGAAGCTGCTAGGGCTACTCCTCCCTCCAGGGAAGCCCCTCAGAAAGGATCCGCCAGTGGGATCCTCAAGTACTTGGCTGCAATCTTCTCCTCCTGCAAGAAAACTGAAGTGAAGCTTCACAAGCTAAATCAGAAGAGGAAGGAGGACATGAGATACATAAAAGCCAATGTGAAGCAGCTGAGTGAGAAGCTGGAGATCAATCCAATTGGATCTCCAGTACTTTCTGAAGATTCTGATCCAAACATCACCGAGCTCAGCCCCTTGACTCCTTCCGAGCTTGCCTATTTTGGCATTGGGGGCTCGAGCAGCTCCGCTCCTCCTCCTACCTCTCAACCTCGTCAAGCCGAAAGCGATGAAGATGATGAAGACGACGAGAGGACCGACAGCGAAGAGTGAAGCCCTAGGATCTTCCTCTCTCTCTCTTTTTGGTGTCTTGATGCCAAGGGGGGAGAGATTGAGGGGGAGTCTCTAGTCTAAGCTTTAGCTGAATAGGATGCGAGGAGAGAGCTCTCTATGTTTTTTTTTTATTATTGTTGTGATTGTATTTGCTTAACTCTCTTTTCATATCATGTTTGGTCCTGTGATGAATTGCTCAATTAATTTGCAAGTGTGTGATGAAATCTGAGCTTTTGCTCCTGAAGTGCCATATTCACTTGATATTAGTTGGTAAATGAAAATTCTGTCATTCTTAATGCAATCATGCTCTTAGTATGCATCCCACCATAAAGAATGCACATATGAATAATTATCTTGTTGCCTGATGCATTTTTGAGTCATATGTGCATACTTTATGAAAATCTCATTTTATACCTCATTTTGTGAAATCTCAATTGGTTGTCATCAATCACCAAAAAGGGGGAGATTGAAAGTGCATCTAGGACTCCCTTGTGGGTTTTGGATGATTTATGACAAGCAATTGGGATCCTAATCCTTTTGTTGAGATGAATGCAGGAAAATGATGAAAAATGAGTAAAATGCCAAAAAGAGGGAAATTAAGAAGGAGAATGAATTTGAGCTCAAGAAGAAGAAAATAGTAGATTAGTATGTATGGAGTGTGTTAAGGAAACACACCCAAGAGCTCAATCTCACTTAATCACACACACACAATGCACAAAACCATACAGGACCGGACTAGTCCGATATCAACCGGACTAGTCCGATATCACATTCTGCACAAGATCGGACAAGTCCGGTCCCCACCGGACTAGTCCGATATCTTTCTGTTCCACTTCGGACTAGTCCTCCCCAGTGCGGACTAGTCCTCAACACAATGCACAAGTCACTAGATCGGACAAGTCCGGTCACCACCGGACTAGTCCGATTCCCTTTCTGATCCACTTCGGACAAGTCCGGTGACTACACGGACTAGTCCGATATACACTCTGATCTAAATCGGACAAGTCCTCCCAGTGCGGACTTGTCATTCTAAACACTTAGGGTTTCACAGGTCCGGACAAGTCCGATGTCAACCGGACAAGTCCGAAGATTTCCAGCAGCGAAATCGGACAAGTCCGTTCTTCAATCGGACTAGTCCGATATTCCTGGACACTTAGGGTTTGCTTCACACAGCACACCGGACTAGTCCGGTCTCCACCTCGGACTAGTCCGATCTTTCTGAACCCTAACGGTAATTTCTAGAAACCCCATATAAATAGAGGTGCACGGCCCACTTTTAAACACTCTCGAACCCTAGCGCCGTCACACCTCCCAAGAGACTCAAAAACCATCTCTCTCCACGAAATTAAGTGCAAAATCGATCAATCCTTTGAAGATCACTTGTAGATCATTGGAGAGGCACTTTGCACACGATTGAGCTCTTGGTTTGAATCTCTAACACACTCTTGCATCTCAATTTGTATATTTCGAAGTGTGTTATTGGTGGTTTTAAAACTTGTAATCAAGGGAGCTCTCAACTTGTGAGATCGCCCCTTCAACTTGGTGATTTACCCCTGTGTGATTAGTGGAAGAGGATTGGCCTTCGTGGCGATCCGACGAGGGAAGGGTTGGTGAAGACCCGGTCCTTTTGTGGGCTCCTCAACGTGGACGTAGGCTGCCTTCGTGGTAACCGAACCACGGGATAAATCTCGTGTCTTGTTCGTTTGTGTTCATCTTTCTAGTTGATCAACATAATCTAGGGCTTGATTCATTTAGTTGAATTGAAGTTAAATAGTTAAACAAGAATCATATTTGCAATAAAACTTAACATACAGCTATTGAACTGTCATTAAAGTTTATATTTCCGCTGCAAACGAAAACGAATCAATCAAATTGACCTAACTTGATCAACCTAGCCCGTGAAATCCGGACTAGTCCGCACTTTACCGGACTAGTCCGAAATATCTGGATTTGACCTTTTTGTTGAAGTGCTACAGGAACCGAGAAATTCAAGAAGGCCTATTCACCCCCCCTCTAGGCCTACATTCAAGGAGGGCCTCTACTAAGGAAGTGCCCGTGACCGCGACGAGTTCTGGGGGGCCATCCAGAGCTTCCACGCCGGCGGCGGCTATGGTCAGCCCAGAACGCCTGGGAAAGAGGTTCCGCGCAAGCTGGTGCAGAAGCCTCCCGAGGTAATTTTTAATCTTTACCTCAGATAGTTGTTTTTTTTGTAGTAACTGTTTTTTAAATTTCTTCATCCTTCATCTGCAACATTCCCAAGAAGAGGAGTGAGGCTCCACCCTCAACCACAGCAGCTGAAGTTGTGAGGGCGGAAGCCTCTCCTCCTGTTCCGGTGCCGCCCCAAGTGGTGGCTGAAGCTGCGGCAGCTCCGGCGCCAGCTGTCATGGTCATGGACCTCGACTCATCCCCCGAGACTCCCGTGGTAGCGCCGGACCATGGGAGAGAAGATGCGCCAGCGGCACCTGCCCCGGAGGTTGAAGCTCCGGGTTTGGGTGCTGAGATGATGGAAGCTTCGGCCGTTGAGCCGGAGGAAGCAATAATTCCGGCCCCAGAGCAAGAAATTGTCGAAGCCCCGACGGTTGAGCTGGAGGTAATTGAAGTCCCGGCGTGCGCATCGGATGTTGAGGAAGTCCCGGCGGTTGGGCCGGGTACCTCTGAAGCATCGGCCGTAGAGCTGGTCATTGCTGGAGCTCCGGCCGCAGGGCCGGTTGATGTTGAAGACCTTCCGGCTCCCGAGCCGGTTGCCGTTGAAGATCCGGCCGCAGGACCGGCTGTTGTTGAAGATCTTCCGGCGCCTGAGCTGGTCGTTGCGAAGGCGTTAGCGCTCAAGCCCCGGAGGTGCTTAGGCCGGAGCCAGAAGCAGTTCCTGCTCCGGGAGTGACGACGCCGGAGGTACCAGCGGCTGAGCCGGAGTGCTCTGATGAAGTCGCTGGCCCCCTGCCCGAGGGGACGAACGAAGATCTGGCGGCTGGTCCTTCAGAACCACTTCCGGAGGTCGGAACTTCATCAGCGGGACCCTCCTTGATGGCGACTGAGGCCATCCTGGAGGACGGCCCTGGTGCCGTGGAGGCTGAGGGTACCACTCTTGTGGAGTGGGACCCAATTTTTGTAACTGAAAACCCGCTGGAACCAGCAGAGGAGACCCCAGCAGGTCCAAATCCTATCCCGTTGTCATTGTCTATTGACAACACCTGCTCCAGTCTGCGTCAAGTTCAGCTGGCATTCTACCACGACGGCAAGGCTCTTGAAGAGGAGCGCCAAACCCTTAGGAGGTGGCGTAATCGGCTCTACTTCGAGACCAAGCTGACGCAGTCAAGGCTGGCAGATGACAAAGAATGGATCAAGTAGGAGAAGGTCCACCTGGAGTACTGGGGCAAGTTATTGGATGACGGGGAGAGCTTGACTCGCGCCCTCGACGCTCAATCCCGGGCCATTTATGAGCAGACCAAAGCATCTAATAGTGCGGCTGATGAACGCCAAGAAAGGCTTGAGGCCATTAACACTACTCTCATCAAACGCCAGGAGGCACTTGAGGAGAGGGAGAAAAGGCTCAAAGATGAAGAGCAGAAACTCCTAGAGCTGCGGAATGACGTCTTGAGGAGGGAGGAGGAGCTCACCAAAAAGGTGGATCTGGCTGACAAGGGACTCGAAGAGCGTGCCAAGAAATTGGAAGAGCGCTGCGCTGAGGAGGAGAAGGCCTGGGTGCGAGGGCAGGAACTCTACGAGCAAGAGTGTGCCATCGCTGCCAGGGAGAAGAAAGTAAGGGGCAGGGAGAAGGACCTGGTTGACCGCCGGAACAAGATCTACCTCCGGGAGGAGGAGCTCGGAAAACTCGAGAAGCGAGTTGCTGAAAAGATTCAGCAAAACGCCAAAGAAGTTGAGTGCCTCGTTCGCGAGAATTCTGAACTGGTGGCGGCCAAAAGATCCTTGGAAGAACTGAAGGGCTTGAGGGTTGCGGACTCCCTACAGGTTTGGGAGTTCCTGGGCAAGGCCAACGACGCGCTGACATCGATGGGCTTCAGTCCCGTGCGTCCAGATGATCTGGAGCCGGAGACGGACCTGGTGTTGCAAGCACTGAGCTCGGCAAGTAGCAAACTCTCCAAGGTGGGCGACGTCATCGCGGACCAGTTGGAGGTTGAGGGGCAATCCCTGGCGAAGTACGTCACAGAGTATGTGCTGACGTGCTACACCAGCCGGAATCCCCAATTCCCTCTGGACCTAGTGCTTGATGGTCCCGTCGAAGGAGAAGGTGAAGCCGCCCGAGCCAATGTGTCAGAGGTTGCTCAGAAGGTCGCCCAGTTCTTCCATAGGGTCTAGGACCATCTCCGTAGCTCCCACTTGTATTCTCTCTTTTTCTTCCTCAATTTTGTAATCCCTTGTTTCGAGATGAATGAAATCACCAAATTTTTGTGAATTTCACTTTTTGTCTTCAAAACTTTTGTCTTCACTTGGCCCCCTGGTAGATGTACACAATTTGATTGTGAACATGTAACAAGAGGATATTGTGTTTTGTTGAAGACTCATTTGCTTCGAACTTGTAGAGTGTAGGTCCAAAGTCTTCGATAGTGAAGGCCCTCTGAGGTTGCCGGAGCTTAGAAGCTCTGGCATTGTCTATCGTCGAAGCTTAGTAGCTCCGGCAATAGTCCCTATCAACGCGTAGAGCATCAATAGTTAGTCCTCCGGGGTGTCGGAGCTTAGTAGTTCCGGCAGTGACCTTTACCAACGTGTAGTTTGTTGGTAGCAGACTCCGCATGCGGGGTCTTCTCACCATCATTTATTTTGCGTCGACGGCTGGCCCCCCTAGCTTTACCGGAGCTTGGTTGCTCCGGTGATGCTCGTTTTAAATGTTTAACATCGATTACAAGCCACCTAGGGGGAGTCAGAGCTTAGTTAGCTCCGGCTTTTCTCCATTAATGTGGATTTTTTATTTTTCCTGCACACTGAAGCCAAGAAAAATAGTAAAATTCGTTCCTTGCCTATAACTTCATCGCGGCTTATGATTCCCAAGAGAGTTTTAGGTCAAACGCGATTCTGAATACAACCGAATGCATTGTCTTTTCTTCCACATCCAATTGTACTTGGACTCGCCTTACTTCGGCTTGCCGGGGTGTAGGTAGAGTGGCGTACTTAGGGTGCTTGACCAGGCTAAGTCGATAGCACACTCCGGCCCTAGGTTGGCTTGGTGGCATTCAGGCGAGTGGGCCATAAACAATATTTGAATCTAGAAGAATCAACAATACAGCTTGAATCGTATATGAACCAGTCGAACTAAAATTTCTTAAGAATTGCATGTCTTTATTATAGACAAGAAAGAGAAAAATAAAAAATGTTGAGCCTGTACAAAATAAATGCACGTGGAGTCTTTTTCACATGAAGATGTCTTTCATTATAGGTCTGAGGTACAGGGGAAACAAGTACACTCTTAGGGTACGGAACCAGGCCAAGCGTGTTTAATTTCACGTTTGACCCAGGGTAGCTAGCCACACTTTTATTCTTGAGAATGTGACAAGTGTTGCATGAACTTTGCGGACCTTCCGGGAAAGGTCCGGCTCCTCTCCCGGAGGAGCTACCCGACTCTGTACAATGACTTTATAACATACACCTCAAGTTACTACAGACTCACCTCCGTGATATTAAGTGTAGAACTTACAGAGGTGCTCAATGTTCCAAGGATTTGGGAGAGGTGTCCCATCCTCGGTAGCCAAGCGAACGCTTCCGGGGCGGGATACTTTAATCACTCAGAAGGGTCCCTCCCAGCTGGGGGAGAGTTTGTTTAACCCTTCTCTGGATTGCATTCTCCGTAGCACCAGATCGCCTTCCTCGAGCTGTCGGTTGTGTACATGCCGCTGATGATAGCGCCGAAGGGCTTGGCGGTATCGGGCATTCCGAACAGCTGCTTGGCACCTTCCCTCCTCAAGGAGGTCTAGGTCTCCACGCCGTGGCTGGTCCTGCGTGGCTTCATCGATGGTACGGACCCGGAGTGACCCCAAGGTGATTTCCGAAGGAAGGATTGCTTCAGCTCCATACACCAGGAAGAAGGGTGTCTTTCCAGTTGACCAGTTTGGAGTTGTCCTGTTGTCCCATAAAGTGGATGGAAGCTCTTCAATCCAGTTGGCTCCATGTTTTTCAAGCGCTCATAGGTGCGCGTTTTGAGTCCTTTAAGGATTTCAGCATTTGCTCTCTCGGCTTGGCCATTGCTTGCTGGGTGAGCTATGGAGGCGTAGCAAACTTGAATGTCGTGGTCTTCGCAATATCCTTGAAATGCAGAGCTTGCGAATTGGGTCCCATTATCAGTGATGATTTTGTTTGGGACTCCAAATCTGCATACAATGGACTGCAAAAAGTTTATAGCAGATTGCTTGTTGATTGTCACAACTGGAGTTGCTTCCGGCCACTTGGTGAACTTGTCAATGGCAACGTACAGGAACTTGTAACCTCCAACGGCTCTTGGGAAAGGTCCCAAGATGTCCATCCCCCAAACAGCGAAGGGCCATGTAGGAGGTATCATTTGTAGGAGCTGAGTCGGTGTGTGAATTTGCTTTGCATGAAATTGACATGCTTCGCATTTCTCAACCAGCTCAGTTGCATCCTGGAGTGCTGTAGGCCAGTAGAAGCCATGCCGAAAGGCTTTACCAACCAGCGTGCGGGAAGACGCGTGGTTCCCACACTCGCCTCCATGGATTTCTGCGAGGAGCTCGCATCCTTCTTCCCTTGTGATGCACCGCATTAGGATGCCATTGGCACCGCGCCGGTAGAGATCCCCTTCTACCAACGTGTATCTTTTAGCCTATCTGACTACCTAGTCAGCGGATACATCATCGTCAGGAAGGATGTTGTCTTTCAAGTAGTTCCGGATCTCCGAGATCCATGCATCGGAACTAACTTGAGCATTTGAGTCTTGCGTGCTGGGTTGCTCGGAGCTTCCAGCAGCACCTACGACCCTTGATGGCTGCCATGGTAACAGGGCCATCGGGACCGTCAGCTTCGGGATGCTGATCTCGCCCCCTTCGCTCAGTTCGGCAGGCTGAGCTGTGGGTTTTGACAACCTCCGGACAAAAGTTCCATCAGGAGCCGGAGCTCCGGTTGAAACTTTCGTCGAGAGTTCGTCGGCTTCAGCGTTATGGGCACGCTGGACATGGTGGAGATCTCAGACTTCGAAGTCCTTCTGAAGCCTCTGAACTTCAAGGAGGTAAGCAGCTAGCTGGAGATTGTTGCAGGAGCATTCACCCTTCACTTGCTTAATGATGAGCTCTGAATCTCCCTTGACCAGTAGTTGCTTGACACCGTATGACAATGCCACCCTTAGTCCATAAATGAGTGCTTCATATTCCGCCATGTTGTTGGTCGCCTTGAAGTCAAGGTGTACCGTGTATTTTACCTTCTCTCCGGTTGGTGCGAGGAGAAGGATTCCAGCTCCGGCCCCCTGCTTTTGCATGGTGCCGTCGAAGTAGAGGGTCCAGTGAGGCTTGGTGAAGACCAGAGCCTTGTGTTCTGGCTTCTGCTTGCTGGAGCCCCCAGGGTTTGATCGAGAGGGAGTCCATTCCGCCATGAAGTCAGCCAATGCTTGACTCTTGATTGCTTGCCTTGAAATGAATTCGAGATCGAATTCGGCCAATTCCGCTGCCCACTTTGCAATATTCCCAGTTGAGTTGGGATTATGCAAGATTGCTCGAAGTGGGTAAGAAGTCACCACTGAGATCTGTTGAGCTTGGAAATAATGGCGAAGCTTCCTAGAGGCAATAAGAACTGCATAGAGCAGCTTATGCACCTCTAGGTATCGAGTCTTGGCGTCATGAAGTACTTCACTAATGAAGTACACTGGGCGCTGTATGGTCTGGACCCTCCCGGAGGGGCCCGAAGCTTCCTCTTCATTGATCCGGATCCTCCCAGAGGGGTCCAGATTTTTTCGGGGACTTCCGAGTCCTTGCTGGAGGAACCCGGAGCTTCATCAGAAGCGACCTGGACCCTCCCGGAGGGGTCTGGGTCTTCTAATGTAACTTCTTGTGGATTCAAGTCTGGGAGCTGGGACCCAGACACGCTTTCAGGAACCTCCAGACCCTCCTGAAGGGGTCTGGACTCATGAGTATGGGATGGTTCTGGTCTCTCTGCAACCAGGACCATACTGACGACTTTGTCAGTGGCTGAAATGTAAAGCAGCAAAGGCTCACCAGGGTTCGGAGCTACCAGAATTGGTAGGGTGGTGAGGAGCTGTTTTAGCTCCTGGAACGCCTTTTCTACTTCTTCAGACCATTGGAATGGTCCGGACTTCCTTAATATCTTGAAGAAGGGGAGTGCCCGTTCTGCCAGTCTTGAAATGAACCGGCTGAGGGCTGCTAGACATCCAGTTAGCTTTTGGACATCTTTGATGCGGGCTGGTGGCCGCATGTCTTCAATGGCTTTGATCTTCGCCGGATTAGCTTCTATGCCCCGGTGACTTACCAGGAAACCAAGAAGTTTTCCGGAGCTAACCCCGAAGGCACACTTGTCTGGATTTAGCATTGTGCGGGTGACCCGCAGCTTGTCGAAGAGAGCCTGCAAGGTGTCAAGGAGTGACTCCTTGTTCTTGACCTTGACCACGATGTCGTCGATGTACACTTCCACTATGTCTCTAATGAGTTCTTCAAAGGTTTTTTACATAGCTCGTACAAAGGTTGAAGCTGCATTCTTGAGACCAAATGGCATGGTTGTATAACAGTACAATCCATCTACTGTGATGAAAGAGGTATGCTCTTCATCTTCCCTAGACATTCTGATTTGATGATACCCAGAATATGCGTCTAGGAAACACAGTAATTCACACCAAGAGGTGGAATCCACTATCTGATCTATTTTAGGTAATGTGAATGGATATTTTGGACATGCCTTATTTAGTGTTGTGTAGTCGATACACATCCGAAGCTTCCCACCGGCCTTGGACACAACGACTGGGTTTGCCAGCCATTTTGGATGGAAGACTTCTCGGATGAATCCAGCTTCGAGCAACTTCTTCACTTCTTGTCGAATGAAGTTCTGTCGCTCTACGGATTGCTTCCGAGGCTTCTGATGCACAGGCCGGGCGTCGGGGTAGATCTTCAGATTGTGCTCAATCACTTCCCTGGGGATCCCAGGCGTTTGTGACGGTTGCCAGGCAAACACATCGACATTAGCCCAGAGGAAAGCCATGAGCGCGAGTTCCTATTGTCGTTCAATCCCCCCGATATACGGGTGGTCTGAGCGGCATCGGAACCGATTTGGATGACTTTGACGGGAATGTCGGTGTCGCCGCTTGGCTACACACGAGGTGCAGAAGTCGAGCCTCGCTGACGAATGCTCGGGGGTTTTGGAGCTTGCTCCTGCCTGGACTCCTCCTCTTGCGCCGTAGTAAGCGCATGGAATTCTTCCAGAGCAGTTACTCCGGCAGTACGATCTCCGTAGATCCGGAGAACGCCTACTGGTGTTGGCATCTTTAACACCAGGTAACCATAATGAGCAGCTGTCATGAATTTGTACAAGGCAGGCCCACCCAAGATGGCATTGAAGGGTAAGTTGATCTGAGCAACGTCAAAGACCAACTTCTCGGTGCGATACTTCTCCCAGGTCCCGAAGGTAACGGGGAGGGTAATAGCTCCGAGTGGGGTAATGGCTCCCGGACCTACTCCGGAGAAAGGTCAGGAGGGGTGGAGATCCGAAGGTCGGAGCTGAAGCTTGGTAAAAGCTTCGAAGCTTATGAGGTTGAGCCCCGAACTTCCGTCTACCATGACATGGTGGAGCTGGATGTTATCGATGGTAGGAGATACCATCAAAGGTAGCTGACCTGCTCCAACCATGCTTCGAGGGCAGTCCGAAGCATCAAAAGTGATGGCTGTGTCCATCCACTTCCGATAAGGCTCCGCCCTGGCTGTAGGAGCTACAACAGCCATGTCCCGACGCATAGTCTTGATGACACGGCGGGAGGTGATGTCCCATGATCCACCAAAAATGGTGTTCATGGTCTTCCGACGCTCGTTGTCAGAGATGTCGGAATCGTCGTCGACGGAGGTGTAGACGGCCTTCAGGACCTTTTTGGGATCCTGAAAACCTAACTCCTCTTCAGCCGGAGCTTCGTCAAATTTTTGTTTTTCTTCCCTCTGTCGGAAAGGAGCTTCTTCCCGGCGCTTGCTGCAGCGCTCGGCAAGGTTTTGGACCTCCCGGCAGTCTTCCAAACTGTGGTTGTCCGTTTTTTGAATTGGACACCACACCTTGGGTTTGCCACCGTCTTCAGAAGACGGTTGAGGTCGCTTCTCTGGTCGTGGCCCCCGGCCACCCGGAGCTGCAGCAGCTGCACCATTGGATGCATCGATCGGACGACTTCTTCTTGCCGTTGGTCTTTTTCTTCTTCTTGCCACTCGCGGAGGTAGCGGCTTCTCCTTTGGAGGATTTCTTGTAATCCTCTGGAGGTTGTTTGGAGTGCATTTCATGGCCCTCCGCAGCTCTGGCACATTTGTCAGCCAAGCTGAAGAGTTCCGTGACACTGGTAATCTCCTTGATCGCCAGTTTCTCCAGCATCTTCTTATCCCGCACTCCCTGTCTAAATGCCACGATGACAGAGGCGCTAGAGATAGAAGGGGTAGTGTTTCATACCTGAGAGAATCTCTGGATGAATGATCGCAGGGATTCTCCTCCTTTTTGCACAACTGCAAAAAGGTCCAGTTCGGTGCCTGGTCGGGTGTAAGAACTCCCAAAGTTGTCGGTGAACTGCCGACACAACACCTCCCAACTGCTGATGGAGTTGGGTGGAAGGCTCATAAACCAGGACCTGACAGTCCCAGTTAAAGCCACTGGGAAATAATTGGCCATTACAACCTCATTTCCTCCAGTTGTCAAGATAGCAGCGCAGTAAATCTGAAGAAATTCGACAGGATTAATGGTCCCATCGAACTTCTCCGGCAGGTGAGGCCAGAACTTCTGTGGCCACCTGACCATACGCAGATGCATGGCCAGGGCTGAACAGCCTCCTCCTACTCCTTCAGGAGCAGGAATGTCTTGAGCTTCTCGTCTTTCACGAGCACGCTCAATATGGACTCGGCCGTCTTGTTGGCGATATCGGCGATCAAGCTCCGCCCGGAGGTCATGAGTTGAAATCCTTGATACCGTGTGAGTGCGTCGTGCCCTGGAGGGCAACGACGTCACCTGCTGTGATGCAGCACGTCTCCTGTTGTTGGAAACGTGCGGACCAAGTCTGCCAGACAAGGTCCATCGCTGCGACAGGGCCCGTCCTGAAGGAGGAGGACCCTGGTTGCTGATGCGGTCGGCTGCTGCTTCAACCAAGTTTTCCACATCGGCCCTCCACTGCTCCATTGCATCCTGGGATGCGTCCGGAGGTGGTGGGCGCTGAAGAAGAGCACGTGTTGCATGAAACGCGTGTTCCGGGTTGTCAAGATTCGCCGACGCAGTGATTGACACTGGTGCACCATCGCGTTGTCCAGCTGGATTTGCTGGTGGAGGCGGCGGTGGTGGAAGTGTGACTCCTGCTGGAACCGTGGTTCCTGCTGGTGGCTGCATATTGGAGGGATTACCCCCAACAACTTGAACAGCGGGATGACCATTGGATGATCCAGCGGCTGAGTTCACCATTCTTGAAATCTCCGGTCACCCTACCTGCCACGCCAACTGTCGGTGGTTTTGATCTGGCAGATCTCCCGACACTACTAAAGTGTTAGAGGAGTTTGAGGTTCGGTATGGGTGCGCGGAGATTCCATAAGGTGAGATGTCGAGTGACACAAGGGACACGAAGATTTACGTGGTTCGGGCCGCCTGAGCGTAATACCCTACTCCACGGGGTGTGTTGGTGCTGTATTGGATGTATGAGCTCAACGTCAGTTGAGAGTGTAAAGTCAGCGTGTCTTCGGAGAGTGTCAAGTCAGCATGTCTCCGGAGAGTGTCCTATGTATCGTCGGCCTGTCCTTTTATAGTACAAGGGCAGGACGTTACAAGTTAGCCTGGCCCAACATGTGGCCCCAGCGGTTACTGATATTGATACACATTCAACACGTTTAATTGCCCTTAATGACCGAGTTATGGGCTTTGACAGCACCGTTACTGGTAATTAAGGTCGTCCGATCATGTGTCATTAATATAGTATTAATGACACTTGATCGGGTCTTGAAGTCCTTGATTCCCCTTTGAAGATGCGGAGCCGTTGTGGGGTCTTTCGGAGGTTAGAGGCTGAAGATCTGACGGATGGACACGTGGCAGCGCCGGATCACACTCTGGGGAACAGATAGGTCCGGTGTTACCCGACACGTGTCAGTTCTGGAGCTTCCCTCGCTCTGGGGTTAGGTCCGGGGGTGCCATTTCGGTACATAGCCCGGAGCTTCAACCTTGTGGGCGGTAGCTCCGGTTTGATAGTACACGTAGCGACCCTGGGACTAACCATGTTGGAGAAGCGGGTCCGGTTATGTCTGACATGTGGGCCTCCGAAGGTCTTCAAATCAAGTAGATGACTTTCCCTTGAGATCTTTGCAATCCCAAGGAGTATATGGTACCCAGGGTACCGACAATGTGCATCGATTGGCTCAAGAAAACCATTGCCTCTAACTTGTGGGTGTCAGTTTCCCTTAAACCGACATCCCTATAAGCGTTAAATGCATCGGGGCCGACGCATATAGATAAACTGACACCCTATTCATTGTTTTGCGTAGTGTTTGTTTAATCGCACGAAGAACCAAGATTGTGATCATTGATCTACTGATTTTGCAGTACTTCACGGATCCTGCTAAGGGCTACACATTTCGTTCACTAAAATCTGCATTATCCTACGTCGAGAGTGGAAAATTATCTAAGCTGTTATTCAGAAGAAAAGTATGCGTGACAAATATTCTTTTGACAAATGTGCAGACCTGGTATATTTCCTGTATCCCTTAAAAAAATTTGAACTCTATTCACATTTTATATGGGATCTCATTTGTATTGTACTTTATCTTGCTACTACAGGCACCATAACATTTTTTTGACTGCTTGAATTATGAGCAATGTTATGAAATACTCTGTGCATTCGTTTTTGAATGAAATGCACACTAGGTATTTAATAATAGAAAATTGCCATCTAGATCTGTGATCTATTCAAGTAGTGGAACAATGATCCATATACCTTTAACTTGTCTATATATTAGCGCGATCGTAGTCTACTGAAGCATCGATGGTCATGTAGAATGGTGGGGATTTTTTCACAAAGGAAAAAAAAAAGGTCAGAGGGACTGCACATGAAAATATCCCCACTTACCAACACTCGATACACCATTTGTTGCTGTTATCATTTCGTTTTACCATTCATGCCAGCATGCTACCAGTTTACAGTACAAATAAAAAAAGCCTCTGTTCTCGTCTTATTTATCTTGGATATATTATATATATATATATATACATATATATTTATATATATGTGAACAACTAAAATGCAATCAGCACTCCGGTGCAATCGTACAAAAATTAAATCTGAACCACACGGTCTCCATTCAATTATTACTGCATTTTACACTTAAACTATCCCACCTGATAATATAAATACACTGCGTTAAGTGGAGGGATTTAAGCGTAAAATGTTGTAACCATTGGATGAAGATCGTGTGATCCAGATTTAATTTTTGCATGATTGCACGAATATATATATATATATATATATATATATATATATATATATATATAACACGCGGGAGGAGACCCATGGCTAAACGTATACGTGATCCCTTCAATTCCGTGAAACTAGCCCCCAACTGACATAGACTACGTTACTAAACTGGGGAAGCAGAGTAGTAGCTTCAAAGTTTTTCCTCATTAGCCACTTCCAATGTTCTACAAACATCAAACACATCAGGAGATGGTTTTGACATCTTGATAGCTAGTAATGTAATGGATCCTTATGGCATGTTAACTGCTTATAAAGTGATCACATTGAATATAGTCAAGACACCACACATAATCTGACAAACTATTCATGTCTGTAATAAGAATTTTTTATTGAAATGTTAATAAATTTAGGAAAAATCCTATTTTACTACACATAAGTATCAATGTTGTTAACTTAACCTCCTACAAAAAGTTTTAGTTTTGTTTACCCCCGAACTATTTAGATTGGTTCAATTCACACCTAAAGAATTTTTTGTTTCCATTTGTATGGGTTCTATTTGAAGTTAAATTTTGTAACATGGTAGATGATATCATAAACTATGCAAGAAAAATACTTTACAATTTTTCATAAACTTCTATCATGCATTATTTCATCTCCTCAGCGAGATTTGTTTACAAGCTTTTAAAATAGGAAAAGTCTATTTACTATCCTCAAGTATCAATCTTGTTCACTTAACCCCCTGCAAAAATTTGGTTTAGTTTAGGCACGACCTAAAAGCTTGGTTCAATTAACCCCTACTCTAAATTTTTTCTTTTTGTTTTTGTTTTCTCTTTGATTTTTTTCTTTTTCTTTTTGTAAAAAAAATTGAATTTAAATTTTTGTGGGATTGTATATGATATAATAAATTATGCTAGAAAAATAGTATTATAATTTTTCATAAATTGTTCCATGCATTATTTCTTCTCCCAGGAAAGATTTATTTACATAGTTTAAAAATACAACGAATACATGAACAAATTTTAATATATTCTGCTATTGTGTTCTTTTTTGTACTGTGTAATCTCATAAAATTTTACTTTCAGAAAATGATGTTTTCAAAGAGAAAAGAAAAACAAAAAAAATTGTTAGGGGATAAGTAGAACTAATGTAATTAGTTTGAGGGTACACTGGACCTAGAATTTTTTTAGGTTGTTAAGTGAACAACATTAATATTTGAGGGTTGTAAAATGGACTTTTCACTTAAAATATAAAAAAACATAAAAATTTGAAAATCTTTTTCTAATATATCATATGTTGTAGCATATAATCTTATCGAATTTTACCTTCACAAAGTATGTTTACAAAGAGAATTGAACCAAAAATTTCTTTAGGAGGTTAAGTGAACAACGTTGATACTTGAGGGTAGTAAAATGAAAATTTTCCAATTTATGGTAAACGGGAAGGTCTTTTCATTAACCTAGTGTCTGCTTAACATTGTACTGTTTCAGTAACTTTCATTGTTATTTATACTATGCTGACATATAAACTTTCTACAACAAACTACCAAGAACCTTGTATAATATTTGAGTACTAACATTGTTTTCTCATTGTAGCATGAATCTTTGCTGACATATAAACTTTCTACAACAAACTACCAAGAACCTTGTATAATATTTGAGTACTAACATTGTTTTCTCATTGTAGCATGAATCTTTGCGTAGCCGGCTGACAGTAAATGCGAAGCCTTCTTGTAAGCACACAGGAACACACATAACAAAGAAAACCGTTACAGATATATCATGATGGAGACGCACACAACAGTAAGTTTCTATGTGTGTCATTGTTGTCGTAATTATACTAAAATGAATATTTATGCCTGCTACTGTTCACTAGATTCTATAAAATCACTACCACAGTCATGACACACGATTATGAGGTCGACCAATATTTATGTACCATCTGTAAAATACATACTCCTTTCTCAAAGGTAATAGTTATTGAGAGAAATGATTAGTTAAATGGTTTTTGTTCCATATAATCCCTTCCATATATGCTGATGAATGGTTTTCACATCCCAGCATAGGTTTAAGATAGGGTTTTGTTATACCTCGCCCAGGAAAAATATAGTCCTCTCACCAGGTTATTTTTATCTTTATTGTATCCATGCTTGATTTGTTCTGTATGGCTTAGCATTTTCAAAATTTAAGCAATGAAGTCCTTTTCTTATTTGATTATTTTATTCTCCTAGTACCTGCAAAGATTTAAATTAGCTGTAGTTCTGTTATGACAAAATTGCAGTTAGTTTACATATATGTAATATTTATAGTGTCATCTTAACATCACTTTGGTGTAAAAAAGCAACAAAAAAGTTAGATATTTTTATACTATCATCCAATGTAATTTTCAGCCATAGATCGATGATGTAATTTTTGGATGATCGGGTGATATCTCCATCCGAATCACCCAGGGACATGTAGACGGCCTCTTAAGATATATAGTATGTGCATGGATGTTCCTGAAAGAGAGTACGTGGTATCCTACTCGCTATAGTAAATAATAAATTAACTGCATAAACAGGACACCTGCGTGTTGATGATTATAGATATAACTTCTCGTCGACCGCCGCAGCGGAAGACTCGTAGTCGATTTGGTCGACGTCGTGGAGGTAGTCACTCGACCTGATGAAGTGCACAACCCAGCAGCACTTCTACAGAAGTCCACATGTTCAGGGAGATGAATGTCCCACCGTATCGTGGTAGCAATCCGCTGCACCAGTGTAGGATCCCGTGATCAACCATTGATCCGAGAGGTGACATGGAGCAGATTGATCTCGCCAAGGAAGCAGCACCCGTTAATGGACATGATTACAGAGAATTGCTAAAGGACTTTATAGTAGATATCAATACTTGAAAACAACATGTAAAGCACATATTTATAATATTCATACCCGGCTGCAAGTGCATCATCTGTAGCTACAAAGAATATACAGTAGGGGAGGTTCTTACTGACCTATACTTTTATAGTGCACCATTGGTTTCCAACAGTGAACTGATGACTGAATTTATATATGTTCCATCCTGATGGGTAAACAACTTGTTTTTCTATGCATGATGTCCTACTAGTTTTTTATATTGATGCAAAATAAACTACTTGTCCAATCGAGTCTACTTGGGCCTTTTGAAAAATTCGAGTCTAATTGGTATTTTATTCTTAAAAAATAGTAGGACTTTATAACAGTTGCACTGAACAAGAAACTACTGAAACAGGAAATGGCAAATGTGAATGTGTTTTTACCTTCCATCAGTCTTGATCACTACGTAAGTAAGGCTCATCCAAGACGTGCCCGAACAAAGAAGGGAGGCAAACTAACTGTGCATCTCCGCCATCATATCGCCTCTCGCATTACGTTGTCACCAGAGACGAGCGGCGGGCACATTGCCGATCAGACTAAGTGTGAGACACACTCAAAGATAGCGCGTCTCCTTTCATTGAGTCATAAAAGACGGCCTTTATGGGGTCATTGTTGACGGGCATCGGGCGCGTCGCGCATCAGCGTACATGCAAGACATGCTCTAAACAACGCGTCGCATATTTATTGACTGATTCGAGACGCGCTTTATGTTAGCCCGTCACAGATTTGTTGACTGATCTGGGACGTGCTGTAAGGAAGTGTGTCTTCTTTATTTAAGTAATCCAAGACGTCCTCTATTACATCACGTGGAGGACTGTTTACAGGTAGGTCACTGCGGCACTAACAGGAGATGCTCCCTGCTAGACGCACGTCTCCTATTAGGTGCCACCCAATCCTGATTATCCTGATTGCCGACTGCATCCTGGAGCTAGCTAGGATTTGGCAGCCGCATTACCAGTGTCAGCAACATACACATATAAAAACATTTGTATAGCCAAATGGAGATCACACACATTGACCAATCAAATATTAACAACGTGTCAATCGTGGTTACCAAGTAACCATTTACACAAAATTCCCGTGTTCATCCATCTTAACAAGTAACTAATTACATGAAAGAATAACTGTCACCTAATCCTCTACTTGGTAATGAAAATCTCCTTTTGAATTAATGATTTCATAAATGATGAACCCACATAGTATGTCTCTAATTAGCTTGAGACTGCGACCTTCAGCATTCCTGAAGGTGGGTCCATAGTACTGGCACACGATAAAATGAGATTTAGCAAAAGATTAGTAATAAAGTAAAATTAATGCACTTACACATACATTGCAATTATGCTGCTCTCCAAATAAATCCATGTGTAAGAAGACATGGAAGCCACATGTGTTGTCCCGAGCTTGTTGTGGGACATCGAATGCAGTATGATGTTTATGTTGTCGGCGTTTTCCTTTTATTTGTCCAAAATACCTAAACAAAAACATTTACATTTAATGTAAAATGATTGTGCAAGGACGAAACAGTCAGAAACTAAAGTAAATAAGGACTTACTCATCAACAATGGAAGAGATATCATTTCACCTATGGGTTATTCGCTTGCTAGTTTTTTCATCCCTTGACCTTGAGGAGTCACAATACAAGACTTGTTCGTACCTTGTAGAAATTGCTATGGTTACACAATAGTTACCCCGGTTGGACGGTACGACTAGGAGCTCCTTATCGCTGTAGTGTTTCATTGGCTTCACAAACTATTGAACAACATCTTTTCGTCCGCTCGACATTTGAATATAAGTTCTCGCGCGTACTTGCGGGTCAAGATATGGAGGAAACGCGTTTCCCGTGTTATGACGAGTATGTTGATGCCAACACGCAACATGCCAAATTTGTTCCATATAACACTTATATTAAGTATGTGTATTGAAGAACCCAGTTTTTGAGGACTTACATTGCGAAGCGTCGTATTAGAGAGACATCCAACGCGTCGAGGTTGAAAAGGTCATAGAGATCAGACCATCTAATGACAAAAGCGGCATCACCCAAGAGAAAGTGTTTATCCTTTAATGTCACTAGTATGGTTTCACACTTTTTGTAATTAACCATGTAGTATTGATGAAGTTGAACACAAGGTTTACCAAGTTGTTTGAGTGCGGCCGCAGTTAACATCGGATTTCCCCTTTTAAACTATTGGGTTTGCATGTGTCATATCTTTCAGTGCCCTCGGGTTAGTTTCTGTCTCTATCATTGGTTTCTTCCAAGTTTCCTTCGATGATAATCACCGCTATAGCTGACTCTTGTTCTCAGCACGTACATTCTTCATCGGCTTTGCTAGTGGTTGATCATGTGTAGGGTGCAGGGCACATCGAGTGCGAGGTGGAGACCAATATGGCTGCTATTCAAGTCGAGACTTTTGCGGCAGCTCTAGAGTTGGAGATAGATGCAACTTCTCTGTAACTAGAGGCAACTGCTCTCCAATTGGAGACTTCTGCTGCTTCTCTATAACTGGAGGCAATGATAGCTCTGGAATTGGAGACATATTCATTTGTTCTGGATTTGGATGCAAAAGCATATGTGTCTTGGGAGACATCAAAGCATTATAGGTCAATCCGGAAGCTGCAGCTGTTGCTGTTGCTGCAACTGCTGGGTCAACAACAATAAATCTCTGTCTCCAGTGAACCCTTCTAGTAACTGCATCTCGCATATCCAGCGTTGTATCGTCTGGTGGCACTTCGAGCTGCACATTTTTCGTACTTTCATGCACCATGTTCACCATGACCACAACATAGAATGTTGTGCACACCTGGATGTCGTCAAGCATGGTCTAATCGGGATACACTAGCCCTCTTCTGACCTCAATTCGAGCAATTCCTCCAACTATTAGCAGAAGGCTACATGTTGTTGGCTGAGACAAGTTACCTATCGTGCCCAGCTCAATTGAAGGTCCAGATGTTGGTGCCTGAAGATCCTCCTGTGGTGTCCACCCCCAGCTGTTGCAGAAGCAAAGCTGCTCCTACGCTCCTCGTCGTTACATAAGATGAAAAACTCGTTAGGGATTGCTATACCTGCTCCCTCCAGCATATGCTTCATGTCTTTTAGGAGCTTCCTTCTAAGATGTGTTTTCAGCTCCTCGACGTCAACCTGTGATGTCGAGGTCATTTTCTGCTTCCGATATGTATTTTTGTGTTCCGAAAAACCCTCCCTCCAGGTCAACTTACTTTAAACACCACGAACGCGACCTCGTTGCTCCGGTCTTTGCAGGGCCTTGGTGAGGGCATCGTTTTCCCTCTCACCATTTTACTCTTTGCTACTCAGGTTCTAGGCTCTTTGAGCGATATGTAAGGTGCTCGGGTTGTAGATGTTGATACTGCCTGACTCAGACAGCTGTGAACGAGCTTGAATAAATTGTTTCAGTCGTCCACTGAAACTGTCATTTGGATTCGCAAAACCTAGCTCGACCAATGCTTCATCCTGTTGTTCCCAAATCCTTTTTTTTACGGCATGACCGGTGTTGCCGAGGTGGTGGTCAAGCTCGTTCTGCGATCGGAGCCACTTCATATGTTCACCGTTCTTGGCAAAATCTTGTGATTCACACTTTTCAACAAATCTTGCCCAGTCCTCTTCTGACACATGGTGATACTTATGGAAGGGGGTTTCATATTTCCTCCAAAAACCGTGAACCTTAGTTTTGTAGGTCCTCCATGCATGAGAGATCATCTTCATAGCTATCTTCTTCCCCTTCCGTTTCATGTGTTTTGAATATTGAATGTATGGTTGGATAGAGCTTTCGAAGAGTTCATCCTTTCCATTTCAGTCAAGTGATCGAATCTCTACAGTTTTAGCGGCACTCTTTCACAAGCTGCTAGACCACAAATTCTGGACAGTCTCGTATTCACAGTGTGGTCCAGGAGTAAGCCTTCATCATTCGCCTCTTCAACAATCAAAATGTCTGTCAGCCACATCATCTGCGACCTTTTCTTTCTTGTGTTACCAAAGGCAGATGCATCCTCTTCATGAGTCTGTTGCTAAGTCTGCTGCTGAGCCTCCTCTTCAATATGCTGTTGATGCTCCGACTGAGACATCTCCAAATACACAAAAATTCACTAAAATCCTGTAAAACATTATCAAATTTCAGTCACGTTCGCACACACAGTCACATAAGGGAGCAAATTCTCTCATGGCATTTGTATCTTAATAAGAAAAAGATCTATGTGCCAAGTGTAAGGACAATACAAACCAAGGAATCATTAAATAATAGATT
Source organism: Tuctoria greenei (assembly GCA_036927565.1). Lineage (NCBI taxonomy): Eukaryota > Viridiplantae > Streptophyta > Magnoliopsida > Poales > Poaceae > Tuctoria > Tuctoria greenei. Next base: position 131,674,768 of record JAYESD010000003.1, on the reverse strand, counting down.
GTCACAGCCAAAGCATAATACTCTAAGCATAGGACTCCGAAAGTATATTAAACATTGACCGGTGAACCACCAAAGAGTGGACCATTGTCGATGTTTCTTAACGTCACATATCATCTCCAGTAATAGATGACATCCGCAAGCGCACAAAAACTATCGTGTAGCATTTCACACAAGAGTATTCCCAAGGGTATCATATTTATCCCAAAGGAAAATGGTGAACTAAAGTAAACACTATTCTTATAACCAAGGTATAGGATACTAATCAATTATCATAACAGGGGCAAATTGATAATAAGGATAGTGTGACACGCACCTAAGCAAACTACTCTAAGAGTAAGGTTGTCCTGGCGAGGGTTAGACTACAAGATGGAGCTACTCCTACTGTGCTCTAATTACTCATATACATAGCCCAATGAAGTACACATGAATATGCTAAAGCTGAATACTAGGGCTTAGTGGTCCAACATATCGGGTACGGGCTTACTCTTGTCTGCCAGGCGACTCCTGCCAAAATCCTATGTCGTAGCCGCACGTGGAGGATTACAACTGACAGATAGGGTTGTCACCACCTACGGCCTACCTCTACAACCAGTGGACTACAAGGCATCTGATGCTACTTAACTATCCAAGCACCAACAAATGTTGGGACCAATCACTAACATATTCATATTAACATAATCATATTATTAACTAATTAGATTATAGTGGTGGTGTATGATGTTTATGATAATATGATAATGGCATTATGTCTAGATCATACCAACATCTACTCCTAGCACATACATTGACTCCACAACCAAACAAGGAATGCATTTCCCAAGTATATAAGTAAATAGAGACTAATAATATTATTATTATAAAGCACAAAGTCACAAAAGTAAAGAAAGATACATGAGCCATACCATTACCGATTTGTACATGGGACTAGAGGCTCCTCTCTACAGCCTAACCTCCACTAAGGACTTGGAGAACTAATATATACAAGAGAGTGAATGCTCAAGTGGTGTGTGTTGAAGTTGGGGGTAAGGGGTCCTATTTATAGCCTGGAGAAGGGTCAGTTCCTGCCGCCAAAAGCATGCAAATAAGTCTTCATCGTTATCAGTGCACCACGGGGGGTTGACAAATGGAAGTTGATCACATTTGGTGCCAAGACTTTGTCGACCGACTAGGGGGGTCTGCCGACCTGGTCTTGGCTCTGTTTTCGGTGTGTGTCCTCCAGGTCACTTCCAGGTGGGTCCCATTGACCGATATGGGTGATACACTGTTGGATTGCCTCGGATACTTCTGTTTGTGGGCCATTTGATCCATGTGATGCCATGAGTTGGTGCTTGATTGGCTGGGATGATAATTTATAGGATCTATCCCCTTGTTTCACCTCAATTCTGTATAAAATACCTGGATGCACTATTTTCTCCTAGTACAAGTGAAACTAGGTTATTTCTAACTATAATGAGTGTAAGAAATATTCATTCCTTCACATATTTGAGTTATATTGATAGTTGAAATTGGTATATAACGACCGTCAACAAACTCCCCCAAGCTTACCCTTTGCTTATCCCGATGCAAAGATAAAGGCTTAGGTTGTTGCTTAGGAGTTGCTACAATGTCCTATTTTGCAAAAGTATCAAGTGCACAACAAAATATACTACCTTGCATTGAATAAATTGGCTATGGTACTCACCATTTTTCTTAGTCTTTATGGGGCTTATGCCTCATCCTTTTCCTGGGTGGTTGAAGGATAAAACATGGCTACTTATTCATTTTTTTTCTTCTTTTTTTTTTTCACACCCTTGTACATGAGCATGCATTTTCTTTTTTTCTCGTAGCCATGTCTTGTACTCCTCTTTTTTAAATAATTTTTAGAGAGTATTATGCATGAGAATTATGGAGTACCTTTTTGGTGGTAGAATGGTATGATAGAATTTTGCTAACTTCTGGTGTCGAAGTTTAGCATGTGCCCGTGTAATCTTGATCTTAAAAGCATGAAAATATTCTCACATAGGTCTATACTAGTTTGACAAAGATCAATGTGAAGGCAAATAGAATATGCATAAGGTTTATCTAATTGAAATCATCATACCGCTTTGGTAGGAATTTCTATCGAATGAGGAATTTCCATTTTAAATCTTTTCTGTGAAATCAAGTTTCACTTTCAACTAGGATATTAGCAGCTCTTATCACTATATCATATCCCACAATAACCTAGGATTGGACTTAGCTTTTTCTACCTACAATTTCCATGTTTTTGGCAATAATATTCTAGGCCAATAAACCAAATACTAAGTTGAATGCAAGTGACTAGAGAAAATAAAATAGAGCAACTATTCATTATTTCAACTTATGCAGAGTAAAAATATTCTTACTGCACATCCTTTATTTTATTAACCTAAGCTATACTACGTTATTTTTTTAATATGCAAATGTGGTGGAAAGAAAGAAATAAAATAAAGGAATGCAAATGGTACAAGTTATATTAAGTGGGGGTCCTTACCCAAGCTTGTTTTTGGTCAAGGTCCACAATAGGGGTTGATATCCTAATGATGGATGTAGGCCATGAGGTTGGCCTAACTTTGCTACAGCATGGCTTTGACATTGGAGCATCGAGTGTCGATGTTGGGTTGCCCTCCATGGGTTGCATGAGTGTGGTCGAGGAGAGTGTTGTCGATGTCGCTCATCCACACCTCAAGGTTCCCACTTAACTTACGTCGGCTTCTGAAGACTGACGTAATTAAGTAACTAACTACAGAAATATCGATCACTTACATCGGCCAAAGACGTCGTAAGTAAGGCTTAAACCGACGTAAGTAACTTAATTACGTCGGTTTTCCTTTACTTACGTCGGCTATTGGCCGACGTAGACTTTTGGACATAATTAAGGTTACTTAAGTCGGCCACCTACGTAAGTTACTTAATTACGTCGGTCTTCAGAAGCCGACGTAAGTTAAGTGGCGAGATGGGCCTTGAGCTGGGCCGGAAGACTTACGTCGGCCAGAGCAGGCCAACATAAGTTAAGTGCTCTCACTTACGTCGGTCGATCCAAACCGACGTAAGTTAAGTGGTCTAACTTACGTCGGTATGGTCTGACCGACGTAAGATAAACTAGGCTAACTTACGTCGGCTTTTCCATAGCCGGTAAGTTAAGTTTTCGAATTTTTTTTAAAAACAGAAACTGACTACCTCGCTCAATGGCGAGAACGCAGAACAGTACACAGATATACAAAACACTATACAGAACACAAAACAGTTGCAAATTAAGTTCCAAAACATCAAAAACAACAAAACATCCACCAGGCTACACGCTAGCTCCTCCACTGCCTCTGGGATCTTCTCAGCGTGTTTCGGAACCCTGCAAAATAAACATAGTCACTAGTAAGCATCAATGTCAACTCAATGATAACATTAGAGTCCAAAAACATCAGTGATAATGTTAGAGTTGGATTGCTTCACATTAAGTCATAACCTGGGCTATAACAGAAGGTTTCAAGAGGTAATGTAGTGGTCTTTGATATTTTTTGACAGTCATGCTACAATACCTCTTGAAACCTTATGTGATAGCCAGGTGCATGACTTAATGTGAAGCAATCCAACTCTAACATTATGGTATTACCCACCAAAAGCTTGATTACACTTAACTTCCTCACCACTATAGGAATCAATATCTGACAAGTCATCAAGATCTACCTCTATGTTCTACCTCCTTATCTCTCTATGTAAAATACTAAAATGGATACAAAAATATTAAAGAGAGAGTTTATCACCTGCTCTGGTGTCTACATGCTAGCCCCTCCACTGCCTCCAGGATCTCGACGCGTTTCGGAACCCTGCAAAAGAATCATAATTAGGATGAATTAGAAGTCCATAATTAGAATAGGCTAAGGCTAAAACTCACAATAACAGGGTGTACATAAAACAAAAAGAGGGATAAACAATATTACCTGCTCTGGTGTCTGCTGCGGCAGAAGTGTAGGAATCTCGATGTCCTGACCGCTGTGTCGAGCAAGAGCCTGCCATTGCAAGATATTAGAAGATATATGTTATTGAAGTGCTGCGAAATTTAACTACGGTACTTTAAATTACTTACCGCCACCGCTGCTTGCATCTGGGCCATCATTAAGGCCGTCCTCTGCTGCTCCTCCATTGCCTCCGCTCTCATCCTCTCCAGCTCTGCCTGAGTTTGCGTCAGCGTCTCCCTCATGGCCTGGAGCTCCAGCTGGGTCTGCGAGGGACGACCACTGGTCCCAACGGTTGAAGCCTGCGATGATGAAGCGCCTCTTAAAGGTCGCGTCGACCTCGAGTTGACAACTCCATCAAAAATGGAAAACCTGCAAAAGAATGAAAACACTAAGTAGAAGAAGATTAATTGAAAAAGAAATGAAACACACGAAGAACTCACCGTCCGTGGGCCTTCCCACCTCCGCTTGCGTACGCGGCTTGGGGGTCGATCGGCGCGCTTTCCCAATCGTAATCCGCACCGTGTATCTTCGTGACCTCCTGCGCGTACTTTGTCTACAAAACAAATAAATCTTGTAAGCATGTCAATAATAGAATTAGTTATAATGAAATTGATGAATATCGATCACTTTGCAGTCGGTCGGCTGCGACCTGACTACACTGCCCTGGTTGAGAAGGGTCACTTCCCTTGTGACCTCTCTTCCAAACCTAGGTCGGGGTCGGCTCATGAACCATCTCTCGCTCCTGTACAGCCGTGTTAGTGAGATAAATAATATATTAGGAACACATAAATAAAATAAAAAGGTACTGACCATGTGTTTAGCCAAACGCAAGTAGCCGTCGCCGCCATAGTTGTGCTTGCCCTCAGACCCCATGCGGCACTGTCTAGCCTTCGTGGACTTGTTGATGAAAGCGTCGCTAGCCCAGTACCGACAGAGAGCTAAGTACGCCTCGATGTTACCCTGTAACCAGGAAATACTAAGATGCACATATTTCATTTTTCATCAACGCAGATAACATACGTAGATATTGTAAATATTTAATAATATTAAAAACTTACCTCCGCGTACTGCTCCTCTGTCAAGTAGGAGTCCGAGTCCTTCCTAAATACACCCCTTTGCTGCTCCAGCTCCTGCTCCCGGGGATGCCGCTTGTAGTACGCGTTGACGGACTGAATCCGGGCGTACGACAACGCTGCAGTCATGAGCTTCCGAGCGTTGTAATGGAACACGCGTCTCGCGTGGTCCTCCATGCCCGGTTCCTCTACTTGGTACCTCAGCTTTAAGCAAACAAATATTTAAGTGATATGCAATTAAGAATTCAAACGAGTTGAAAAAATGAAACAGTTAAACTTACCATAAAATCGTGCCACACGGCTCCCTGAACCGTGCCGTGCACCGGGTGAGAGACCCGAGCGTAGTCATCCCACGACAGGGCAGGAAAACCGTCAATTACACCGGGGTAGTGCAACTTGACGATAGCACCGAGGACACTGTTAACCTGCCTGTGGTGCTTCTCGGCCCCCGTGAGCGAAAAGTCATACCAACATCTACAAAATATATTAAATCATTAAGTAAAGGAAAACAACATCTAATATTTAATATACTATATACAATATTTATACCTGTCTCCAACAGGACGGATCGTGGTCCGCTGAGTAGTAATCGGAGGAGGAGCCGCAAAGTGGGTCCTCCTCGTCCGTCGCCTCTGCTGCGACGCTGCCGTGTCCGGTGACCCTGAAGGCTCTGCGGAACACCCGGAGCCTCCAGGAAGGCTAGCCGGCTGCCCAGGGAGGCTAGCGCTAGCCGGCTCCGAAGGGAGGCTAGCGCTAGAGGGCTCCTGTAGTGGCCCCCTAGCCTCTGAGTCGGGCTCATGTAGCGGCCCCCTAGCCTCTGACTCTGACTCTGACTCAGAAGTCTCTGAGTTAGACTGTACGAAAGGAAAAAATTGACAATTAATAATTAATAACAATTGCAATTTCAAAAATAACTTTATTGTAACTAAAATTTACCTCTGTCCCCTGAAAGCACACGACAGCTGAGGGTGGAGCGTGTGCCAGAAAGAGCTCACGTCGGCTAGAAAGGAACGAGCTCCCTGAGCAAGGGTCTGCTGGCGGCTCAAACCCTCTCACTGGCTTCCCCTTCCCCTTCCCCTTCCCCTTTGACGACATCCTGTTGCAAGGAATAAATGATTAATATGCAAAGATAATATACAAAATTAATGTTAAATTAGTGAATAAAACGTTACTTCAAAATTCATCAACATCACGATCATGCACCCTACTCCTTAAACCAGCCCATCGATCTTCTTCTTCCGCATATCGTTTTTGTTTGCGCAAATCAACAGGTTCGACTATGTCATCGATATCTTCAGTTTCTGATTCTGATTCTGTTTCCGCTTCCGTGCCAGCCTCGATATCTTGAGCGTCTCCAACTAAGATATCGAGTCCTACACCGGGCTCGACTGAGAAGGAGTCTGGCAACTCTTCCTCTTGGTAGACACAATCAACCTCAGCTTCGTCGTGGTAATCATCTCCTGGAGCGTATAACCGCTCACGAGGATTCACCTTATGTACCACCCACCAAGCTTTGAATTTATTGCATGGATAAGGTAGATAGTACACTTGCTCTACTTGGTGTGCAAGAACTAATGAATCGAATCCTTTCAACCGTTCCTTGTGTTTTACTTCGACAATGCCAAATTTGTTTACTCAAATTCCACGAATGGAATCAAACCATTCGCAGTCAAAGAATACCGCTCGAATTGGCTTGTTTGCGACAAAAGTGAATTCAAGGATTTTTTTAATAATCCCATAGTACTGCGTTTCATGATCTTACGAATCGATTGCCCTTAGCACAACCCCGGTATTACATGTTGCCGCAAGAGGATGAAGACATTCAAATTGAGTTGTACGGAATCAAAAGTCGTTGACGTCATATCGACCATAGCTTATAACATTAACCACTTCACGGGATAGTTCTCACAAATCTTCATGGACATTGGGATCTTTTTGGCACTGTCCAAGATATGGAGTTATTAGAAAACGTAAGCATTCTTAAGTTATAAGAAAACATTGTTAACATTGATTAGTTATCGAGAAAATGTTACATGATCTCGAAACTAGGAGAGAAAATTAGATCCCCCGTTTATTCCTTCCCGTCAAATATGTTCTATTTGCTTGCTCGTGGGTTGATGTCTATGTCTCCAATTTTGCTTGTCGAATATACTACACGACAAAGAGAACCTTTTAGAATACATGTGTCGGAAAAGATGGTGAAAAGCATAAGTGTAGGAGAAACACTTACTTGAAATATTCATTCATTTCTTACATATTAGCGTACATGTAGAAGAATGCAGCACACCTTTCTTTTTCGCTAACATCATACAAAGTGTAACTACCAACAGTAGTGCCTCTTGTTGCAAAAATGGAGAGATCGCTACAAGGAGGTTGCTCATCTATATTGTATCACATTACCAAAGTATTAACATTGTTTTCCTCTGCGAAGTAAACACTTGAGAAGTATCCTACTTGCTTAAGAGTAAAAGCTTCGGCGATGCAACCTTCAACCCTTGCCATGTTACCAACCATTGGTTTCAGATATCTAAGTGATCTTTCCATATGATACATCCACCTATATTGCATGATACCGCCCACTTTCGCTTCAAATGGAAGATGAATTAAGAGATGTTGCATTGGATTGAAAAATCCTGGGGGAAAATTTTTTTCCATCTTACACAAAAGTATCGGAACCTCCTTGTCCAATTTAGTCATCATCTCTGGCGTGATTTCTTTAGCACAGAATTGCCTATAGAAGTGGCTAAGCTCGGCTAACACCTTCCACACTGCATCATCAAAATAGTCTCGAAACATAACAGGCAGAAGTCTTTCCATGATTATGTGATAATCATGACTCTTCAACCCAATGAGCTTTCCCGTTTTCACATTCGCGGCTCGTCTCAGACTAGCTGCGTAACCATCTGGGAATTTCAACCTTTGCAACCATTCGAGAACTTCTTTTTTCTCTTTAGGTCGAAGACAGAAAGGAGCGCGTGGTTTACCACTATATTCGGAGAGCTCAAGAGTTTGACGGTTACAAAGCTCGGCAAGATCCTTTCGAGCCTTTAAATTGTCTCTTGTTTTGCCCATCATGTCCATGCATGTGCTTATGATACATTCGGCCTTGTTACGCTCTTGATGCATAACATCAATGTTGTGCCTTAGAATCAATGACTTCACATACGGTAACTCCCAAAGTCCACATATGTGAGTCCAATTATGTTTGTCTCCGTAACCTTCGAAATATCTAGGACGACCTTCATCTGGCACCAATTTGTCCAACATATCAGATATTTCTGACCCGTCAAGATGTTTCGGTGGTCCTTTAGTGACAACGGTGTTCTTTCTGAAGACATTCCTCTGTTGTCTAAACAAGTGATTCGGAGGTAGCCAACGTCTATGACAATCGAAGTAAGATATCTTGCCTCCATGGGTAAGTCGAAAGCAATCGGTATCCGAGGCACATATCGTACACGTCAACCGACCATGAGTGCTCCATTCAGAAAACATGTCGTATGCCGGAAAATCATGAATGGACCACAAATAAGCAGCTCGGAGGTTGAATTTCTGTTTCTTGTAACAGTCGTACGCTTCGACTCCTGTCTAAAACATTTTCAACTCTTCGATCAACGGTTTAAACATCACGTTGAGACGTGACCCAGGATGATATGGCCCAGGTACAATGAGGCTAAGAAACATAAACTCATTCTTCATGCAAAGAGTCGGCGGAAGATTGTACGGAATGACAAAGACGAGCCAACAGGAGTATGGTGCGACGTTTGTGCTGAACGGCGTGAACCCATCTGTCGCCAACCCGATGCGAACATTTCTCGCTTCACGAGCGAATTCTGGGTCGAACCGGTCCAGAGCCTTCCATGCCTCACCATCGGGCGGGTGTGTCATGACTCCATTGTTCTCACGCTCACCTTCTTTGTGCCATCTCATGTGTCTGGCCATTTTTTTTGAAAGGAATAGCCGCTTCAACCTCGGTGTCACAGGTAAGTAACGAAGCTGCTTACGTGCGACTTCCGTCGTCACTGCATTACCATCGTTATTATCAACTTCGACAAACCTCAGTTGACCACATTTCAAACATTTTTTCTCATTGGCATGCTCTCTCCAGAAAAGCATGCAGTTGTTCGGACACACATCAATCTTTTCATGCTTCATCCCGAGACCAGAAAGAATTTTCTTCAAGTTGTACCCTTAGGCACTTTGTTGGGTTGTGGAAGGGCATCTTTGAACAAATCGATGAGCATGTTGTAACAATTGTTAGAAAATAAGAACTTAGACTTAATTGCCATAAGTCTAGTCACAAAATTGAGGATTGACATTTTAGTGTGTTCATGCATAGCCTCTTCTGAATCTTTGAGATGTTTGAAGAACTCTTTAACCTCTGCTGTTTGAGTATCTTCTATAAGTTCTGGTCGTATAGCTTCCAGCATCTCATCCATCATATCAACCTCTTGAGCATCATCATTATCCGCTTCCACTTCTTGTACAGCTTGAGAAGCTGTCTCGCCATGGAAGTTCCACAACTCATAATGTGACACGTAACCGTTTCGACACAAGTGCAACGTAAGTTCCACTTTGTCCAAAAACGTTCCGTTTCGACATTTCGTACATGGGCACCGCGCCTTACCGCTATTTGACAACGAAAAAGCTCGTTCCACAAAAGCTTCTGTCTTGGCGTACCACTCATCTGAGTGACCACCAGTTCTGCTCTTCCAACTAGTGTACATCCTACTACGGTCTTCGCCCATGTTTGACTCTGCAGTTTAACGCGAAAGAAATTGTTGTTAATGTATTGTTATGTTATGTGTCACGGCCCTACAACCTAGGCAGATAGATCCTAAACCCACCCAAGAGTGACCGAGCGGAGCGTGCTCATGACGAGACGCGTGATCCGGATTCAAACGAAATTTCGGCAGCATAACCCCGCTGTTCTCCACTGCACGGCCAAAAATGGTGCAGCAGAGAACAACAGGGTTACGCCACCGAAATCTCGTCCAAATTCAGACCCGCGTCTCGTCACAAGCCACGCCCCCTCGCTCACTCCGAGGCTGTCCAAAAAGGAACAATTCCGAACCTGCACGTCTCACATGCCAATGGCATGTGAGACGTGCCAATCCGAAACGGGTAATACATTGCTATAGGTTACATTGCTCATTTTCATTTTGAGGTCATTTAAGAGAGAGGAAAGAACTAGATAAAGACTGAGAGGAAAGTTGGTCTTAGATGACAATTCCACATCCATTTCCACCGTCCACACAATCGTGGGTCATTGACGTTCTTAAGGCGGAAAGGCGACTTAAGGCGACGGATCCCCCTGCTCCCGCGGCGCCAACTTTCCCTGCCGCCGCCAGCTTCAATGGCCGCCGCTGCCTTACCCTAGAAAGCAAGGCAACAGGGACGCCTTACGATGCCGGAGCGCCTTACCGCTCTAGCGTCGCTTTAGCGATGCTAAAGCGACGCCTTAATAACAATGTTCAACGACAAAATATACCATGTTTCTCAGTTCACCGCCGACACGAGCTTCTTTTGCGTGCCGCCCACCGCCTCGAGCTCCTCTGCTAGCGCGAGCTCCTCTCAGCGCGAACTCCTCCGCATGCTGCATGATGCACCAAGCCGCGCTGCCGCCCCGATCTCCTCTGCTCACCCCTACACACGACTCACGGTTTCTCTCTCTCTCTTGGAGCTACCGGCGACGCCGTGGCACCCGACAGTCGGCCGCCCCCGACGCTGCCCTCCTCATGGTGCAATTAACCACTTAAGAATAAATAGATAAACCACTTGAGCATAATTAAACGCATTTAAGCAATTTAATTATAATTAAACATAATTAAATAAATCAGCTAAGCATAATTAAGCAAATTAAGCAAAAATAAGCAAATTAAGCATAATTATGCATAATTAAGCAAATTAATCATAATAAAATAAACCACTTAAGCATATTTAAGCAAATTAAGAAAAAATAAGAAAAATAAGCATAACTATGCATAATTAAGCAAATTAATCGTAATAAAATAAACCACTTAAGCATATTTAAGAAAATTAACCACTTAACCATAATTAAATAAACAATTAAGCAATTTCAGCAAATTTAAAAAATTTCAAATTCAAAATTGAATTTGATATCAATTCAAATTGAAAGTTGACTTTCAATTGGGGGGGGGGGAGGAGGGCTCGGGGAGCAGGGTGAGGGTGGGGGAGGGGGGACCGGGGAGGGGAGGTCGAGGGGGAGGGGAGGAGGAGGGGGAGAGGGGGGCTCGGGAGGGGAGGGGAGGGGAAGGGGGGCGGCACTCGCCCGTGGAGGGGAGGGGGAGGGGAGGTCGAGGGGGAGGGGAGGAGGAGGGGGAGAGGGGGGGCTCGGGAGGGGAGGGGAGGGGAAGGGGGTCGGTGCTCGGCCGTGGAGGGGGGGGGGGGCGGGGGAGGGGAGGGGATGGGGAGGCGGACGGCGGCGGCAGAGCGGCGCTCGGGGAGGGGGCGTGGGGGGGGTCGGGGAGGGGAGGGGAGGAGAGGAGGGGAGGAGCGTACCTTATGGCGGCGGCGTAGGACGGCGGCGGGCGCGGCGGCGCGGCACGGCGGCAGTGAGCGTAGGTGTCGAGCGCGGCGGCCGGGAGGGAGAGATGAGCGGCGCGCGGCGGGTAAGAAAGAAAAGAGAAAAAGTGCGCGGGGGTAGGTTAAAATACGTAACTTACGTCGGCTAAATAGTAAACTTATGTCGGCCACCGAAACTTACGTCGGCCACCCGCCAAGCCGACATAAGTTAGGCTTAACTTACGTCGGTCTTTTATTTACGTCGGCTAGTTGCTCAGACCGACGTATGTTCATATTTACTGCTGTCGGTCTACTGACTTACGTCGGCCGCTAACATAAGTTAGTTTAACTTACATCGGTTTTTTTGACCGACGTAAGTTAGTTTATTTACGTCGGCTGGCCGAAGTAAATTAATCTGGCCGACGTAAATGATAACCCTTAGCTACAAATGAATGGCGTGTACTAAACATGCATTTAGTGTGTTCTGTCATTCTTTGGCTAAGGTGTATCATAACTTCTTGCTATAAAAAAAACAACTTGTACCCCTCATGCATTGGGTGTGATCCGTCATTCCTTGTCTATAACCACAAAGGGATGATGTGCACTCAACACGGAATGAATGTGGTCCGTTGTTCCTTGGCTAATAGGGTATACAATACCTTCTAGCCACATAGGAACAACTTGCACCCAATATACATCGGATGTGATCTTGTCATTTCTTGGTTAAGGTACATCATACCTTTTAGCCAAAAATGTATAACTTGCACCCAATGATGGTGGCCATTCTTTTGAGCTTGAATGAGTGCTTGGAAAAGATGAGAGCATAATGTTCTCACATCTTCATAGCAGCCCATTGGTTGCTCATTGAGGGTTTCCATATCAAATCTCCGGCCTCGTATAGTTATGGTTGACCTCCGGGCTTAATTTTGAATACGTACCAACCATGCTAAATTACTCCTTTGCTAAGAGATGTTGAAATGGAATCCTTTGGGGATTCCAACAATTGGATCTTTGAATGTCATCATATTAATATTGCTCTTGCAAACTTCCCCTCTATGACAGAGAGGGATGGTTAGCTCTCGATACTTGTACAAATGAAATTTCGGGTTAGGTAACCGAATCTTCATTTGTACGTATGGGGAAAATCAAAGATGCATTGGGTCAAATTTCAAGTGTATCCATGAGCAATGTATGAATCATTGGTAGGAGTGGGGCTTTATGCATAAATCAATTTGAACATTTTATAAGGCTCCTACTGATAACAATGCAAGTTATACAAATACACTATATGGATCCCTTGACCTTGTATTAAACATCATAGTTTTTTTTTACACAAGAGCAAATGTTATCATTTGGATCATGGCAAACAAGATTCTCAATTTTATCCTCCTGAACATTTTCAATTTCTTGCCTAGGAATTTGAAATTTAGTGATGCATGCATGAATGATCTTCAAATCATAATTATGGACATCACTTGTTCCTAGGTCGCTACATACCAATTCAACCATTAAGCAATTCCATAAGCATTACCTAGGCAGAAAATGTCTCAGTCAATTTTAGCAATGCTTATGAAATTCTATGTACTTGTTTAATTTATTCCCAAATAAGGTGACATTCCTTTTTGAAGAATCAATAAGAGTAATGCAACCACTTACTCTTTGTGAGGATGCATAAGAGTTGAATGATGAGAAGGTGTAAACCTTCCATACCAATGTCAGCAAAAATCATTCAATCCTAATGCAATTGAAATGACGGAAAATTTGAACTTATACTTCAATTGAAAAGTAGTCTTGGTTGAAGGTCGTTGTGTGAGAAACTCACGACCATGGATGTTGGTGTAGCCTTCATGTTAGATTTCTTCTGCCTAGTTAAGGTTGGAGTTGAATGAGCTTAATCTTCCTCCTCCATTGGGCCACCAGTTTGAGCATTCCTCCACCATGAACTCAAAATGAGATTGATGCAGGGATATGCGTTTGATGAGGCCTTCCAACCGCTTTACAAATTTTGTCCTAGCTGCAACAAAATCCAGAATAAACAAAACAACAAAAAAACAGGTTACGTTTGCTGAAAAGCATGTTGTACCATTTGTCAAATTGGTTTGGCCAACTTGAAACAACATGCAAATGCAATGATTGTTTAAGGGAAATATTGTTGGTTTGAATTAGAAAGATGAATTCAAGTGGTTACACCCAATGTTTTTATCCAAATAAACTTTTTTCCGGATTCAAAATTTTAGTTTTATGATGGTTAGAAATTTTACTCTCCAACATGCGTGTGTGAAAATTTGAACATGCTAACTGTAAAGGCAAATATTGATGGGAAATTTAAATATGCAATTTTGAAAGCAAATATGTGATAACTACGATTAACCTATTGACAACGACTCACTGAATTTTTGAAGTCCGATGAGTAGAACTTACCTCCGTCATGTTTAGTGCGATGATTTGTTGTCCAATCGCGGAGTTGAAGATGTGGAAAACTTCCCTTGATTGACATGCCAAATTTCCTTCGGCATGCCATTCGTACATGTGGGACACATGGTGGCCCTAGCCTCTCCGTCGTCCTGATAAAGACTTGTTGATGTAGTGACGGCTTCTCCCTCTTGAGGATATTCTCTCATGAGCATGGTGAGGCTTGTTCTTCTTTAGGGGTGCCACTTTGACCTTCTTGATGTCCCTTTGGGTTAACCCATATTTTGATCATGGATCAAAGACTTCCTTGGTCATGATGACATGTGGACTCCACAATCAAACAAGAAACACTTGATGCACAATGTCACTTGCCCTAGGTTGCATGGGCTTGTTCGAAGGGTTGGAATTCCAACAAGTGATTGCGGGACATCTCGGATCAGGAATACTCTTTTAAGTTTCTTGTCATTGGCAAAGAGTTTCACGTAAATGTTGTCTTAATTTCTTGCTTGGTCATTAACATGATACTTCAAGGTAGGCTAGTTGATCTTAAATCCAATGAAATCCCCACAGCATCATGGATTACAAGGGTGATGTTGATTCCACCCTTGACATCCTTGTTGGTGATAGCCAATGGAGTTGTGTTCGAAAGGAAGGATCCTCACGGGTCTTTGGGGAAATGATTCCCCAAGTGTCCCATGTTGACATGGATTTTCAAAAATCATGTGAAAATCCATGACTTGGATCTTCCCAAATACTTCTCTATTGGCTTGGTCTTCATGATACATCAATAGGAAGTTTAGTTCCATAGATAGCATGTTGGCCTGGCCGAACTTGACAACCCGCATTTAGGGCCCGTCACGGCCCATTTAGTGGTAACGTATTTATCGAGACGAGCACAAAAGCATAAAGCGACAGTGAGGATTGCAAGCTCCCGCATGCGGAGATGAGCTCTTCTGCTCTGGTTGATGTGCTAGTGTGTAGCCCATTTGGAGTTTGTGTTGTTGTTGGTGGATTTGTAGTCGTTTATAACTGTTTATTTCCATTGTGAATGATAATATGTGTATGTTTATTGTTATGAGCTAGCAATCATGCTAGGTTAGTGAGTTTCTGTATTTGTAAGCAAAATTAAAAACTTAACATACGACGGCCCGAGCACTTGCCAACATAAGTTAGCCCAGGCTACTTACATTGACTGACTTGACAGGCGTAAGTTAGCCCAGGCTACTTACAACGGCCGCAAACGACGCCCTCATAAGTTAAGCCACTTACTTACGTCGGATTACTTGGCCGTTGCAAGTCATCTAACGCAGCCCAGGCCCTTACTTACGTCGGTTGTGGGCTGTCGTTGTAAGTTAATAGTTTTCGCCGCTAGCCGTCGTAAGTTCACTTATTCGTGACTAAACCATTACATCGTCCAGCTATAGTTGTAAGTAAGAAAAAAACTGTCGTAAGTAATCTAAGTACAACGGTTTAGGCCTTACTTACGATGGTTGCAGTCGTCGTAGGTTAGTTGTATTCCTTAGTGTTAATCAACTTCTGAGTGGCCGACGAAAACAATACGCATTATTTTTGTCAGCTTATAAGGGGCCGACAAAAATAAGTCCCCTATCTTGCGGAACTTGTTCAGTTGATGAAAAAAAAATATATTTGAGTGGGCTCGATCTAGCCGACAGAAATATGCGTATTGTCGTGGGCGGCTGATGCAAACATGGACATTTTCGACGCAGAAATTGGTACGTATGTTGATATTTGTTGCTTTTATCCATCCACTCAATTTTGTCTTGTATTACATTAATCTGTTAACTAAATGTATCACAACAAAAGTATGTTGAGTGTTTTAAGAAGAATCATGAACCTGATTCAGACTATTAGAGAGAGCCGTTTGGTGTCACTGTGGCGTACGATGCTGACAGAGGTCTACTGCATGGAAGGTATGTGTAAAGATAATGATTATTTGTATGTTAATGAATGTCGATTCTTCACACTTGCATTTTTTTGTAAACTTGGGTTAGGTGACGGGTATGTCGATAGTGAGGCTTATGCTAGACAATGGCCGTACAATGTTAGTGGTAGTCGATTTCAATCTTTTACAGAGGCTGAAATACGAGAAGATTTGAGACGCACCAAGGAGAAGATGCAACAACAACAGCAACAGACGCAGATGCTGCTGCAACAACAACAGCAAGAGACACAAATGTTGCTGCAACAACAACAACAACAGACACAGATGTTGCAGCAATGGATGCATTATCTGTATATGTCTCAGGTAACATTTAATTTTCTTATTTGAAAATATTTTACGATTTACAAATGTATCTACTCAAGATATCACAACTAATTTACTTGATGCAGTTCATACGTCAAGATAGCTCCAATTCTCAGTTTGGTCATCGACCAATGCAGCCAGCACTACAGATTGGCTCCTCCTCACAGGGAAAACTGCTTATCTTATCAACTTGAGTTATATAATGCAATATCTTAACCATTTGTGTTGTAGGGTTCCAAGAGTGGTCAACCGTGTGTCCCACAACCTTACGGATTCATGTCATTGTTGACTTCTGGATTGCAGAAAAATAATCTGGGTAAACTTAATTTTTGCATTTGACCACTTTATTCGATTCCAAAATGATTCTAATTATAATCTCACAACTTGAATCAGTTTTCCCACCGATGCCTTTTCCTCCGGTGCAGACTCACCCATCACAAGTTGGAGACGCAGCGCTATGTATGACTTGTATACTTGTTACAATATTTCCATTATAACATCACCTATTAATTAGCACAATATTAAGAATAAAAGAGAAATACTAGCGTAGAGATGAAGTGAAAGAGAGAACAAGTGAGAGATCGAGAGAGGCAGAGATAGATAGAGAGATAGGAAGACATAGACAGAGAAAAGAAGTGATAGATACTTAGGTAGAGAGGGAGAGAAATATATAGAGGGAGAGAGGAAGATATAGAGAGAAATGAAGAGATAGATAGAGAGGGAGCTAGAAAGAAAGAGATAGAGGGAGAGGAGGAGAGATAGAGAGAGTGGGAGAGCGAGTGGGGGCGAGAGAGTTAGGGAGAGTGAGAGGAAATACGAGAGTGTTGATAAATTTTAGTTCAAACCAACATTCTTCTCTTTTTTAAAGTCATGTTATTAAGTTAGTAGAAGTTAACATGTTACGTTATTAAGTTTCTATTTTATTTGTCTATCGCGGGGATCTCGTTATAGAACACCCGAAGGTATCGATGCTTTCTTTAACATCAACGACGGAGGTGCGAGAGGAGTAGATGGGAGCGCAGGTCGTGCGAGTGGAGGCTCCCACAACGACATTTGAATTTCGTTTACTCATTTTCGAACTATTTTTCTCGTGTTTTGCTGTGCTTTTGTTCGAAACATTTGAAAACTTGTGTACGGTGCTATGTTTGAAATGTTGTTTAATTATATCTGTTGTGCTGTATAAATATTGCTGTTTTGTGTGTAAAATGGAGGCTCCACATTCGGGGAGGGAGAGAAATTAAGCATTTTTTTAAAAAAAAAACAAGTTATGTGCATCGGTTTTGTCTATACCGATGCCGATAGCTGGCTACTGTTGGACGCCCACGCGGCATATTAAATGCATTGGTTCCACCTAACCGCGCGCTTAAGTGAAGTATATGCATCGGTTTCAACCGGAACGACGCACAAACACGCGCTCGGTGAGTTTGCCACGTGTCACTTTATGTGCGTCGGTTCTGTCGAAACCGACTCATATAAGTGACATAAGTGCACCAGTCACAGTGGCCGACGCATTTACTTCTAAGTGTGTCAGCTGCTGGAAACCGATGCACATAGACCATAAATGTGTCGGCCCTGTCACACTTGGACGTTAAAGGCGTCCAATCTAATTTGTCGTCTAAATGCATCGGTTGACCGACGCCTTTAGCTTATGAGTGTCAATTTTTGTAGGCAACCAATGCTAATATGGCCAGCGCCCTATCGACGAGTTCCTGCAGTGTACAGGAGTCGAGGACAACTCCTTTTCAAGAGTGGCGTAAAGGCCCTAAAAACTTAAGAATATTTTTTGGCTCAAGAATCAAGTAGAGAAATAAAACTTTGAAATAAAACATTGTGCTCTTTGTGGTAGGTGAGTTAAACCAAAAATGGGAGTTTCAAAAATCAAATCAAAGTATTTAATTAAGTTTGTCAAAACTCCAAATTCTCATTCACTAACACGTTCCTCATGATTCAAATATCACTCCTCTCAAGTGTGAGCATTTTTGAAACATTTTGCTATATATTTGAATCAAGTCAAGTAAGGACATTCAAATTATAATTCGAATTCAAACTCCAATGACCACTTTATCAAATCCCAAGTTAGATTTCAGATAGGAATTATACACATTTAACATGGCCTAGCTGCCAATTCACACATTTTTCAGAGCATGTTTGAATTGCTTTTGAAATTAACAGAGAGGACTTAGTTGCACTGGTGGAACCCACCTGCCAATGACTTCCTCCTCCCGTGTTTCTCCGCTTCAAAACCTGAGTGACACCTAACGACATGCAAAAAGGACAGCAGCAGTTTGCCTGCTTGCTTGTTGAGTCGGCACAAGCTGCAAAAACCGCTAAGTCTCCTCCTTATCCCTACTTCAATCAGCTGAACACAGAACCTTGCTTCTGTTTTGTTCTTGGCACAGAAGCTTGAGCTCGCCGGTGTTCTCCCTCTCTACTCGAAATCCAGCAAGGACAATTGGTTCTAATCTTTGTGCTTCATGCTATCTGGCTCTTTGATGTGTTGTGCACGTCACTGAGTTGTTTCATTCCTTGTTCGAGCATCCCCGACGAAGGAATTGGACATTTTTTGACCACCGCTTGAAGCTCCCCTTCGGTCTGCCTCGACTCCACCGTTGACCCAACACTACAATTAGTTTCTCACCTTGGCCCTTGAAGCAAAAAGGTTTTCCTATATGTCTAGTAGATGCTGGTTAATTTTCACACAATGGCATGGACTGTAGCAACCTTATTTCGAGTTTTCCTGATGAGTTCTTGGTATAATCTATGTTAGGTCTTGAACTAAATTCGTTTTCAACATGAGAGTAATCCATGTGGCCATGAGGTATTGTTCGGAAATCCGCGGTACGCTAATCTAACAATTCTACCGCATGACACAGGAAACATGCAAGTACAGAGGTCATAGATCGTTAGCACTGGACGTGCAACACAACGGAAGATCTAGTTGTAGTTGCGTGATGGTGTAGGGGAAGTAGACGACCACGTTCGTCTCCTACTCGTCCTCTTCACAACAGAGGGTAGTCGACCACGTTCGTCTCCTCCGCGCTTTCATCACAACAGCTTGACGATGGCATTGTCGTAGCCGATCAACGCAATAGTAGCAGTAGCGCCTCCACAGTACGCACGTACGGGAAGGAATACTGTGCGCCGTTGTGCTAGCACCACACATGCGGCAAGGGTCTCAGCGTTAGGCCTGCGAGGGGTAGTGGCTAGGGCTGTCACATTGTAGAGTAATCCGCCCCTAACCCTACCTCTCGTCTTTATAGGCGTACTAATAGGCTAATCGGTCATAGGCCCATCAGTACCTTAATTGCTTATGGATCAAATATCCAATAGGCCTTAATCGAAATTGTTATGATTGCTTCTTGGGCATATCAACAGCAATCTCCCAATCCCACTTGGGCATATCAACAGCAATCTCCCAATCCCACTAGAGACAATCATATAGTCAAGCATTTCAATATTCTAACCCCTTAAGTGTGTGACTCGTTAGGTTCATGTGCATTAGGTTGTGAATGGAAACCGTTTCCAACCACAAGTCAGCAGAGGTATCTAGCAGGACATACTGACTCGTGGTTGCACATAAAGATCACATAGGCTGAACCTAGATACATTCACATGCTAATCCATTTGCCTCACGATACCAGTCAAGCTCAAGGGCGAGATATGTACCATCCTTGTTATAGATCGACCATTCACTCGATCTAGTAGTGGATTCAATCCATAACTATCTTTTAGCCATTGTGATTAACTCTTTAATCACCTTGGCATAGCCATGCACATTCAAATCCAAATATGTCATGTAGCCCAGAGATATCTCTTCTGTTATATAGGAGGGGCAAATCCCACCTTGATCTGAACACATCCCATTCCATGTTCCATTACGTACCCAAAGACTACTTTTATGACTACCCAATCTCGGAGTAGCGTTTGATAGTCTCAAAGTACACAACTACACAAAGTGAGAAACAATATTGATCTTAGGTCTAAGGATCTAGCAGGTGTATCACTCAAGACCAAATGATAACATATGAAAATAGAAATCCCAACAGTGTCCCGGAGTGGGTCAATCCAACACCATGTTCACTAACATCTGTTCACATTAATAATTTGTTATCTGCATATCTATGAGCCGTGAAATATGATCATCTATTAATACATGTGGTAGTATGTGTGTTATCATTATCTCGTGTAATGATATAGTCTAGGGATCATTTAGAGTAACAATACTATTAAGAGAGTTTCACGAAAAAGTCTCACACTACACACTATGCCCACTAATATAAGTATCTAATACCCATAGATCTCTTGTATATCTCATGCTTTGATTGTGGACACTACATAAGAAAGGCTCATCGGAGACATGCCCTAACGAAAGAGGGAGACAAACAAACAGTGCATCTCCGTCGTCGCGTCTCGCATTACGTTGTCATCAGAGACGAGCATCTGGTGCGTCGCCGATCAGCCTAAGTGCGAGACAAGCTCAAAGATAGCGCGTCTCCTTTCTTTGAGTCATAACAGACGTTCTTTACGGTGTCATTGCTGTAAAAGCCATAATTTTCATAATGCAAACATCAGTTAGAAGGACTAAAATTTGTGAATGATATAAAGAAATAAAAAGGAAATGAGAAAAACAAAGTTATTCAAACTCCAAAAGAGGGAATTCAAAAAAAATCAAACTTAGCTACTGTTCAAACTTGTACAAAATAAAAATCTGAGTTAACCATTTGATTCCTAATATTTCAAATAGTCTCCCTGCAAATATTCATAATATTTGAAGCAAGTCTGCTATTAAATTCCATCCGTATTCGAATTCAAATTGGAATATAAGTATCTAATACCCATAGTAATTTGAATTCAGAATCAAATTCTCCATATTCAATTTAGCCTTCCCACAAATATCTAGCAATTTTGGAACAAATTAGGTGAGGGAAATTGACTGTCCAGACAAGTGGATGATGGAGAGCAAGTGGGACCCACCTGTGAATCTAAGTGTTCTCTGTTCTTTCTTCCCAGGGCGACACCACAAGCATGCAATTGACACAGATCTGCCTGCTTGCTTGAGGTTGCCTCCAGCTGCATACAGCATGCTCAAGGCTCCTCCTTATCCTCCTCTAAGCCCCAAAGTCGATCACTCTCCTCTGTTCGGTTCCCTGACGCAGATATTTGTTTCCCGGCGAGTTCCTCTCTTCCATACTGAAATGCAGTGAGGATCAGTGAGTTTGATCAAATTTCTTCAAGCTCTACTCCTCCTCATGCTCAAGCGCACATCCCTGACAAACTTTTGTGCAGTCTGAGGTCTCCCCAAAGCTCCAAAAAGTTAGAATGCGGCCGCTGTCCTCTGTTCCTCATGGCCGCGCCTCTGCTCTGCCGCAGAACCGACGATACAAGCCTTATCTTTCTTAGCTCCTTGAAGCAAAAAGGTTCGCCTATGCATATACTAGCTGCTGCTAAAATTTGAGCCCATGACTTGGACCGTAGCCCCCGTATTTACATTTTTTCCGACTAGCTTCATGGATGAACATAGTTAGGTCTTCCATAAAATTCGTTTTCTACGTGCAAGCAGTCACCGTGGCCGTGAGATTTTACCTTCCTTAGGTCTAGGTGCACATTCTCAAGCGAACCCCATCGAAAATCATCAGTTGAACACATCGGATTATGAATTTTTCCTAGCCGCCGAGTTGAGCTCCCCACCTCACCGTCGAATTCGTGTTTTCCTAACATTCCACCGCTTTTGAACCCTCGTTCATCGATCTTCAGTGCACGAGAAACATTTTGGTGCAATTTCCCTTCAAAATCATGCACCAGGAAAGAGCACCGACATCCCCTATACCCTAACCCCCACCGGCCCCATAGAACCCCTTTCTTCGGCCAGTTCTGATCTAATCCAACGTCCCCATCGTGTTTGTCATCCAATGTTGGGCTCTGGCGTCCAAATTTAGACGCAGAGAAGTAGAGGAGCGACGGCCGCCATGGGTGCCGCTGCGCGCCACCGTGCGTAGGCGACGGCGCCGCCCACCCCAGGGTTGAAGACAACCCAAGCTGGATCCTCTGTGGCTGTGGGATTGACTGCGGCCACACCCGTCTATTCTTTGGCCCATTGTGTCTTATTTCCCATTTGCTGATTTAAATCTTGTGGGCCCACTGCTTAATTCAAACTTTCCTAACTGATTTTATTCCACATTTCATCCAATCTTAGAAATTCAATATCTCCAAGAATATTTGGCCAAAAATTCCCAAATAAATGTTGTTAGAACAAGCATGATTTTCATTTTCATGTGGTGCACTTGGATATGTATGAAAATCTCTAATTTGTCCTCAATAATTCCATGAATAAAAGTTTTTTTGAAACTAATTCCTGATGCTCCATTCCTTCAAAATTTCCAAAATTTTGACACATAATTCCATATAATTCCCTTGAGTTCCAGTAAAAGTTTCAGGTCCATTTGATTTTATTTGAATAGCCAAATTATGTTTAAAATCTGTATGTACCTGAAAATTCCAAAATGTTCAGAAACTTTTCCAGCAAATTGTCCAAACTTGTAAATTCAATATCTGACAGCATCATACTTAGAAAATTATGAAACCAATTTTGTTGAGTCACTCTCGACCTCCTATAAACAGAACACTAACTCTATGCCATATGAAAGTCCCAGATTTCGCATGAAAATTCTGGGAAGCGTTTATCTACATTCAATTTCATACAACCGAGACATCCATGAACTTAGCCCAATTTTTGCCAGAACCTCACTCATATCACCTAGTGTCCTCTGTAAAATGTCCAGAACTAGTGGCCATTATTTAATATAATTAACTGTATTTCCATGCAGCCATGTAATAATACCAATATTGATTCACTTGCATTATTCTTTGCATATCGAATAGTTGCCGAGCTCGAGTAGACCCTGGAGCTACTGAAAGTCATCAACCAGGAGACTAAATTTAATCCTGTCTCAAATCTAGGCAAGCCCCGGTTTGAATTTAACAACGTTTTGAAATTTTATTTGTATCGCACTATATGAGTTAGCATGTGATGTGCATTTGGTCTAGGTATTCTTGGAGTTTTCCTTATGCATGACCAAAGAACCCATCAGAGCAGGGTAGATGTTTAAGTCCTCGATGTGTCCCTGCTATACTTAATGTTATAGTTGCTTCATTAGAAGTCGAGTACTTGGAATCTACTTGCAAGTTTAGGATTTGGGTTCGCACGGGATTGGTCGAGTGAGAGATTCACCATTTGGTTAAATATGAGACCGGGCATGGGGTAGGAGCAGCAGGACATAGGGTCCTTTTAGCTGTAGCTGTGCCTGCATCAGTCAAGGACCGATCCTTGTGCGGCTCTGTTGAGCAAGTTTGAATGTACCGAAGGCATACTGGATATATGGGACCCAGTAAACCGATGTAACTTGTCCACCTTAGCATTGAGGCATACCCCACCACCTTATAGGTGTGGTTTGAGAGCAGCAAGGTGTAAACCTGCCAGTGGGCACGTCGTACTCCATGTGGGGGCCTCCTGCTCGTAGCGGTGGGACCGGTTCAGCGTGTAGGTAGCGGGTGAAAGGTTGCCACATACAACATCAGTGGAGTGTGCCTTTGTAGCTCTAACTGTGGGTGTATGTATCGTGCTATTTGGGTATCCCTACAAGTGTATATCTATTCGAGTTGCCATCCTCGCGGTTATTGAGTACCGCTTGTTCATTGAGTCGTGACGTAGCTAATTTTTTTGAGTTGAGTATTATTGAATTACGCTTTATGGAATAATTATGTATTGGTACTTGTATGTTAAGAACAAGTTGCTCACTAAATTTCAGATTCGTGAAGCCTTAATTTGCTGCTAAAAGTTGAAAGTAAGAACTAACATTTAGGCGTGTCTTTTATTGCAAACTGTTTTCATATATTACATTTTTCCTGTATATAGAGTTCCATGCTTAGTGGAGACGGTTAAGTCTTGCTGAGGCTTTGTGCTCACGGTTTATATTTAAGTTTTTGCTGCAGATGATGACGTATATGATGAAGGGTTCACAGGTGAGGCGTTGCCCTCGTCGGGGTACACGGCTGAGTAGAAACCCTGCACGCCACCGTGAGTCTCACTTGTGTGCTGCTAGTGTGATTCCGTTCGCGGGCTGAACAAAATTACTTTTGCATAGATTAGGCTTGAGTGTCGAGAGCTATGAACTTATCTTTTGTTGTAGTATATTTTAATGTATATTATTTGTAAAAGACAAAATTTGTATAACACTATATTTTTTATGTAATATGATGTACCTTTTTCTGTGTGCTGTTGGGTGCCGCATCGCACGGCACCAACAAATTGCGATTCCTGGAATGTCGAGACTCCGGTCCCCAAAGCCTGGTATCAGAGCTGCATTGGGAATAGAACGCTTAAGAAGGATCGTATTACGAGAAAAAGTTTTGGTTTACGGTAAGGAATCGATAGTAGCCCACATAAGGACTATTATTAGCATAGTTACTTAAGGTAGCAAAGCTAACATATGTGTTATTATATCCTGTAACGACGCTATGATGTTGGGTAAGGGGTAAGGTACGCCACCGCGAGCGGATCAATTGCGATAAGCCCTCCGTACGAGAGGTAGTACGATGATTGTCACCCGTGGCTTGGCACGGGAGTAAATTTGAGTCTATCAACCTTCTCATGGTTCTAGGAACATATGAAAACGCTGCTCCCCGACGTGCTTCAGGAAAAAGCGGGGATACCCCATCGTGTGGTCAAAAACACAAAGTATGCAATTCTTGAACGTTCAATGTTCAAAGATCATACACAGCGCTGATCCCTAGCGCAAGAGATAAATGAAGTGGGCACCTATCGTTCGGTTGAAAAGAATGTAGTGTGTCTTTTAATAAACAAACGAATGCGCCTCCTACTGGAGCAGCATTAGGCAAAGACGTAGGACAACGTCGGGTGGTACATAATCTGATGCGCCTCCTACTGGTACATCATTATGCAAAGATGTGGGACCCCCGTGGGGTGGTATAAAACTCGGTCATGTACCTCAAGACGTGGCTCAGCTCGGGGCGGCCCGTATGTAATGATGCGAGACGGATGTCTTACTTTCATATATATTATTGTGATTGCCTGAAATGATCGCCCGTGTGGGTTGTGCCGTACGACACCATAATGAGTGTTTTGTAAAGTGTGTGTCTTATGCAGGTACACCAACCGTATGATCGTATTGCACTTAGAAAACATTTGCAAGTGAATGTAATTAAGGCAACCGTTGAGACGTATGCCGGAATACCGTCTTAGAATTTTCACTTTTGTGAGCCATGTAGTACCGACATGTATTCCATTAATGCATTAACCACTTTGCTGTAAAATGGAACTGAGAACATATAAAAAATACTTATATTAGCTATTAAGCTCTGATTTTGAACTAAGTTTTCAAAATTGGAGTAGGTTTTGAAGTCACGAGATACAAAAACAGAGTGTTCTGTTTTATGCCAGAAAAAAACAGAATTTGAGACACCATATCTCTTTGTAGAAAACTCCAATGAATGTATATATTACATGTATGGAAATTTTAGGAAGTCCTTTAAAACTGCTATGTTCAAATCCAGAGCTGAATTCCCCTCTAACCTATTCAAAATTCCAAAGTTCAAAAATCTGCCAAACTGGACAGAAACTGGAATCCTCTCTGGACTCCTTATTTTTTTGACCATATCTCACTCTATAAATTGGAACCGGGCCGTGCAAGACATTTCTGGAATCCTTGGAATATGTATTACATTTTGGTAATCTGTGGCTGTTGTAAATTGTTAAGTTTTATATCTGGAAATTGTGGCCCAAAATCAGCATAAATAAAGGAGGTGCTGTCAAATTTTCCAGAAAAACTGTCATGTTTACAATGCCACATCTCCTAACCCAGAAATGATCTGGAGGCAAAACAATACTTTTGGAAATGTTGTGCAGTGTAGTTCAACTCTGTAGTTCACCTCAAGATCTGATTCTGCCATTTACTGGGCTATATTTATGTTTGAGTACAAGCTAGTCAGGTTTCAACGGAAACTTCATCGGTTTGGCATAATTTGGTCTTGTTATAAATCTTGTGCTCGATTTCACTTCAAAAAAGTGTCATAACAGCTCAGGTGCCGATACTCAAACATGTACCAGTGGAATTAAGGGATTGATCCACTGAAACCTCTTTTCTTTTTATGACCATGTTTTTCTCATATTGAAGATAACAGAGCGTATTCGCCTGATAACACCCATGTAATACGTGTTCCTTTACACGTGTGTTGTTGGGTGCCGCATCTCACGGCACCACCTAATACGATTCCTGAAAAGTGTGGACCCAGTCCTCACAAGCAGTTGAATTGTCATCCATTGTTGGCTTCCTTTGCCTGTGAGGGAATCACAATAAGTTTGTATCTTCAAATTGCTTAGCCATTCTATCACTAAGTGGTTCACTTTTGTCAGCAGGGACATCCTCCTTCTCCTTTGTATTTGTCCTCTTCTCTTGTGTGGATACGGTGGGTCACGAGTGGTCTTGCCACCTATCGTCGCCACCACATTCACTTTCCCCATTGGAGGAACAACTGCAGCCAAGTGAGCCAACTGAGTTTCCAACATCTTGTTGAAACTCAAATGATTCTTGAAGGCTTAGGATAGTCCCTTCCATCTTGGCTTTTATGCTCTATACGGTTTTGTCATTGGCCGCCATCTTCTTGGATATTGCCTCATTGATCTTCAGCTTGCCAATGACAAGTTCTCTCAAGTTGGGTTGATTTCCATTATTGCCATTGTTGTATACCCTCCTTAAAATAATGGGCGTGGTTGGCCCCACCCTTGACCTCCTTGACGATAGCCATTGTTGTTTCCATTATTGGCTACATATAAGGCATCCTCATGGGTTTTTGGGTAGTCATTACCCAAATGGCCCGTGTTGCCATAGACTTCAGAAGTTATGTGAGAGTCTAGGGCATAGCCATTGCCACATACCTCACCATTGCCTTGTCCATCAATCTTTTTCATAAGGAGGTCCAATTTGGCAATGTTCATGTCCACCTCCTACAAGGTGTGCACGTCTTACTGGCGGGTATGGAGACACTCGTCACTCCAACCCATGTTTGACAACATCTTCGCAATCAAGTCATTGGCTTTGTGCACCATCAATGAGAAGAAGGCACCTCCAGCAGCAGTATCAACATGGTCACGGGCAGAAGGGATCAGCCTGTTGTTGAAGTTTTGTATGATGACCCAGTTCTCCATCCCATGGTGGGGATAGGCTAGGATGTACTCCTGAAGCCTTTCCCAAGCCTTGGGAATAGATTTCTTGGCATCTTGCTAAAAGCTGGAAATTCTTCCACGTACGGCATTGGTCTTGCCCAACGGGAAAAACTTGGCAAGGAATGTCGTACAACACTTCTCCCAAGTGTCTACAGCACTTTGGTTCGTGTAGAACCACTGTTTTAGTATCCCAAGAAGAGAGAATGGAAACATCCTAAGATGGACAACATATGGAGATACGTCCTTCATCTTAAAAGTGCTGCGAATCTTGAGGAACTATTGCAGGTGAGCACTTGCATCCTCGTTAGCCTTCCCAAAAAATGGGTTGGCTTACACCATAGTGATCAGGCCAGTGTTGATTTTGAAGTTCAAGTCTCCCATGTTAACAGTGGGCCCAACAGGCACATTGTTAGCAGAGGGAGTTGAAAACTCACGAAGGGTCTTTTTGGCCATTAGCAGTTCGGTTGTTGGTGGTGCAGTTGCATTGGCTTGCTTTCCAGCTCGAAGCTTCTGAGGAGTAACCACACGAGGTTGACCTCTGAGAGGGGATTCGGGATCTTCAACAAAGTTTATTCGGCAAGCGGAAACCAGACATACCCTAACCAGTTTACACATAGAATGCAAAAACAAAGAGGGGTAACCCTACTAAAACCTACTAGGGTCCTATTATATTCACTAAATCTTGTAATACTTTGGTTGCCTTCCCCGGCAACGGCGCTAGAAATGCTTGTTGGCGGTTCCTACGCACTACTAACAATTCATCCCTAGAGGTGGTGCCAGAAATGCATGTTAATAGATCTTAGATTATACATGTAAATCCGCAAGGACACAAAAACTATCAATGTAGCATTTCCCCTCTAGGAGTATTCCCAAAGGGTGTCATTTATATTCTCCCAAATGAAGGCTAGATGGAAGTAAAGCAATCATCAAGTGGAGAGGCTAGGATGATCTAGGAAAGGTTCTAGCAAGGATAGATAAATGATAGTCGGAGTTGTGTGAGACACACAAGAGCATTCTATCCTATGGGAATAAATGGGGTAAAGAGGGACTAGGCTAAGAGCTAGGTAGAGATTCCTATGATGCTTCTAATGTAAATATACATAACCTAAGTTAGTTACTAATGATCATATTAGTTATGAATTCTCATGCTTAGTGGATTAACACATCGAGCACGGGTTTACCCCTAGCATTACTAGGATGTCTTCCGCCAAGAGTCTGTGCCATAGCCGAACATGGAGGATTACAAAGGACATTTACGGCTATCACCACCTACTGCCTACCTCTTCAATCTGTGGGTCTACGAGGCATTCAACGCTAATCTCTATCGTAGCATCATGCTAGCATATTAAGTAATTACCTTAAGAGTGTAGGCACAAGCCATCCGAAATCAATGAACTAAATCATCATTGAACCAATGTTAATTCATAGCATAAGTGATTCCTGTTAACATAATCATGTCATAGTTAATTAGACTATAGTGGGGGTTTGTAGTGTTTATTATAATATAATGAGAATGGTATAGCATAATTATAAATACTACTCCTACGACATACATGGAATCCACAATCAAACCAGAAACGCTTCATCCAAGTATATGAACAATAGAAGCCTAAAGATAACATCTTTATTAAGAGCTAACTCACATAAACAAATAGGAATATAAGAGCCATACCTTTCCCGACATGGCATTGCGAAGAGACTCTTTCTACACCTCTCCAACTTGGACTATGGACTAGAGACTCCCCTCTCTACAGCCTATATTCCTCTAAACCTATGGAGAGTAGTGGATACAATGGATAAATACTCAAGTGGTGTCTGTTGAAGTGAGGGGTCCTATTTATAGCTTGTAGAAGGGTTGGTTCCCGCCACAAAAATGCGCGAATAAGTAACCCATGACTTCTTTGATCTGGGAGGAGCCAACACGTGGCAATTGACCGGGTTTGGTGCCACTCCCTAGTCACCCAACTATGGAGGTTAGCCGACCTTGTCTCAGACCCGTTGGGGTTGTGCTTCCTAAAGGTCTCTGCCAGGTAGGTCATATCCCCTTATATGGGTTCTACACCGTTGGATAGCCTCAGATACTTCTGTTTGTGGGCCATTTGATCCATGTGGTGCCACAAGTCGTCGCTTGATTGGTTGTAATGATATTTTATAGTATCCATCCCCTTGTTTCACTTCAATTTTGCATAAAATGCCCGCATGCACTACTTTCTCCAAGGACAAGTAGAAATAGGTTAAATAGAAAGGTGATGTGTGCAAGAAATGATATTTACTTCACATAATTGAGTTATATTGACGCGTGGAATTGGTATATAACAACCGTCAACACATATCCTCACAGATCTCTCTAGGGCTCAGGTGGCACGTCGCCGACCCTCTGTGTGGTTACACTCGAATATGGAGCGTCGTAGGTGCTGGAGTTATCCGCTAACTATGGTGGTGTCCAATGTAGGACCACCTCATGGTCGTTCAGACCATACTCTGACCTTCTCTGGATGGTTTCAAATCACCAGGGATGGTGTTCTTTGAGTCCACAGCATACTCGAGTCACACAACGGGATCATGCAGCGTCAAATAGCTTAGCTACATTGTTCCCTGTCATTGAGACTCGTCTTTTCGGAAGGAGTCGTGTTAGGAGCAACGGTTAGGTTATATTGTGTCTTGTTTGCATGCCGCCATCAGCCTTAAGGAGACAAGCCTTGTGAAACGAACATTGGGTCGTGTTTCCACCTCCCATTAGCTACCTACGACTCGAAGGGTCGACATGTTACGGGTGACATCTTCATTGCATCACTTTTCACCTCACTAGTTGGGCTTCCAAGATTTTGTCAGCTTTTCGTTGGGGTAATTCGACTGAGATTAGGATGACATCAAATGTTAAGACGATTAAAACCAAAAACTCGGTTTGGACAGGTAATTGAGTTCAGGGCTCGGTGCCCACGTCTCTTCAAATCCTCATCAGCACATTCATGTGGATCTTGAGCCTATCAGGGGACAGTGCAGCCCGAAGCTGACCTTTCGATGGCGGGCGTGGGGGGTGTTTACAGCTGGATCACTAAGCTAGGAATCGGACAAGGTGCATTGGAGATATTGGAGGTATCCATTACCTCCGAAGGCCCCCTACTTTCTTATTATGACCTAGCAGGTTGTGGCTGCAGGGTGGAAACGTTTGGCCTGAAGCCCTCGATCACGAGTCGCTGCCTCTGGGCAGCATGACTTCCCACACGGCCGCGAGCTTCAAGATGTGGGGAAGCAGAATCGGTCACGGGCATCCGCATCTTCGCTGACATTGCCTATTGCGTGATCTTTGAGGATGTGGAAAGGCGCACTGAAGGAATCCTCCAATGCCATGCTATTTCAATCGCAGCGTGAGTTACCAGACGGCTCAATATGCCAGCTTCACCATTTCCATTCCTTTGACTCCCTTGACGAGCTATAAATACCCCCATCTGTAGATCCTATTTCTCTACCGCTTCAACCTTCCTTCTTTGCCAACGGCGAAGAAGAAAAACTCCTCTCCCTCCTTCATCTGAACCATTTTCCTTGCAGCCAAGCAACCCCTCGTAGTGATTAGACCGTGGCGGCTGGGACTTCATTCTCTGTCATCCGAGACCAATGCATTATCGGAGAGGTCCTGCCTAAAGGTTCAGAGAGAGAGAGAGAGAGAGAGAGACAGGAAAAGTTACCAAGAAGTTCAAAACGCGCCGAAGCCCATCGAGGGCTTGATGGCTGGAGGACAGGTTGGATGCACTCAAAGGAGGTCAGGTCGATCTAGATGTTGGGCGTCATCTGGCTTGTACCTATCCTTCCCCATGGTGTGTATGGAGATCAAGAAGTAGGTCGGGCGCCGTGGCATCTCGGACCATCTCGGCGGGCTCTATTGGGCCGATCATCGTCGTGGGGAGGATTAGCTTGATCAGGATTTAGGGCGCAATCAAGACTGTACCAATCCTTTTCTCGCGACGTGGAGGGTGATTCAGAAATAAGTTGGGCATCATAGCATCCCGACCCACTTCGGCAGGCTTCGGCGGCCTGACCCTCTCCAACTAGCGATGGAAAAGGGCCGCAATCTCTCTTTCAGAGATCAGTGGCCTTTTTTGTTAGAGAGGTCGTGCCCCTGGCGGAGAAGATGATGTCGACTGCCCAAGCTTTCCTGCATTCCTTAGACTTGGAGGACACATCAGCCAGGAAGCCAGGCTTGGATGCTGACAAAGAAGTTAAGCGTCGGGGACAAACATGAGGCCATCAGAGCGGCCAGCCTCCAGGGCCGACGAGGCTCAGGGGCTCGAAGTCGCCAACCATAGTGAGTAGCACGTGTATAGAAATACCACTCTCGACTGTATGAGGTGTGTTCTACCATGTAAAGAGACAACTCGCTATGTTGTATGGGATACTTTTAATGAAAAAATGTTTTCGCCCTTGGTCCAATCATTCATCCGATCGACCTTGTTTCAAACCAAGGCCTTTGAGTTTTTGCTAATAACGGGCCGTAAATGGTAGGACTCAGACTACTTTGAATGTAGGGAATATTTTTATCTAGGAGGATCCTGAGGCCCCGGCCAAGCCTGGTCTGGAGACAGCCCACGGGCCTGACATTCGAAGGTTGCTGTCGAAGCCCGAGCTTATTCCTAATCACAACCCCATCCTCACTTTGTTTAATTTTAAACACCCGTTTAGTTCCAATTAAACTGTGACCTTGAGGTGGAGGTACAAGTTTCCAAACATTATTTTTTTTCAGAATTTGCTAACTCTTCTTGCATGGCAATAATCCAAGATTCATTAGTGATTGTGTGTGATATATCTTTGGGTTAAAAGAAGCAACAAAAGCAAAATGAGCATGAGAGTTTGGATCGCAAAACCTAGACCGTGTGACTCGTTCGTGCAAGCTTCCAATAATTTGTTGTGGAGGGTGACTTTAGAGAACCCGGAGGGGAGTGGACACTTCACAAGGTTCTTCTTCTTCATGTTCATCACAAATCGATGAGCTTGTGACTTGAGGACGATCAGGACCAACAATGGTGGTCGTCGGTGCTGGTTGAGAATCAAAATCAGAAGCTGGAACAATGTCATTAGCTGCTGAATTTTCGTGTAGCAGCACCACCTCCTCCTCATCTTCAAAAAAATACTATCCCCCTGCGGATATGGATCCGGACCTGCAATATTTGAGCTAGTACATGGGCTAGCTTCATCAAAAGACACCTCACAAGTCAAACAATTTTGTTAGTGTCAAGTAAAAGCACACGGTACCCTCTAGTATGAGATGGATAACCAAGAAACATGCCATCAACGCCACTAGGCTCAAATTATCAAGATTACCATGTTTCTTAACAAAGAATATGCAACCAAAGACCCAAAAGTGTGTGACACTAGGCCTATGTCCAAACCGAAGCTCATATGGTTTGTGTCGGTACCCTGCGTACCGGGTACCCCTCAGTACCGAGAAGAGTACAAGGGAGTTCTACCTGTCAGAATTGAAGGTATCCTCAGGTCCCACATGTCACATTGCACCGGACCCGCTCCCCTCATATGAGTAGCTCCTGGGTAAAGACGTGTAAAGGAGAACCGGACCTAAGCTCCCAACGAAGGAAAGCTTCGGTGATAAAATGTGTACAACGACCCCGGACCTAAGCCCCAGTAGAGAGGAGCTCCGGTGCAGACACATGTACAGCAGCCCCGGACCTACCCTCCGGCAAGGGAAAGCTCCGGAGCTACCATGTGTGGAGCCTCTGAACCTGCATCAACATATACAATGGCAGATCTCCTTCAGCACATTCATTCAAGTGACAATCAAAGCAGCCGTTACAAGATTTGATTACGTGTCGTTAATGTTGTATTAACGACACGCGATCAGAGCACCGTTAATAGGGGTAATGCAGCAATTAAGGCACATTATCACACTATTAACCAAGCTTAATACCCGTAGAGAGTGTATTAGGCAATTTAATACGACAGGGCCACATGTCGGGCCAGGCAAGATTTGTAACGGTCAGTCCTTAGAACTATAAATGGGTTGTGCCTCGTGAACCCAGGGAGATCTGATCCGATTCAAGCTAACCCGCATACTAAGGAATCGACTCATATAATACAACAACACAAGCCCCATGGAGTAGGGTATTACGCTCAGGCGGCCCGAAGCACGTAAATCTCTAGTGTCGCCATTTTAACCTTGATCTCTGCGTACCCCAACCATAAAAAGAACCTACGAGCGCTATACTCTAGTAGTACCAGGGGAAGTGTTGTTGCTACACTTCGACATTTGTCGCGCCAGGTGGGGGCGGTCCTGAGATCACAAGATGGTGAATTCTGCCGCAGGATCATCCAATGGCAACCGTGCTGAACAACCTACTGGAGGCAATCCCTCCAACGCTCACCAGCCAGCAGGTGCCATTGTTCCTGCAGGCACTATGGCACCACATCCACCATCTGTTTCGGCCAACAATTTTAGGCAACAAGATGGTGCATCTGCGTTGATCACTGCATCGACAAACAACAACCCTGAGCACGCACTTATTGCTGCGCGAGCTCTCCTACCACACCCACCACCTCCAGAAGCACCCATGGGTGTTATGGAGCAGTGGAGGGCTGATGTTGACCATATGATTGCAGCTGCAGCTGTAGGCATAAGCAATCACGGTCCTCCCCCTTCGGGGCGAGAACAATCACAACGACGGACCTCGTCCGGCCGACTTGGTCCACAAGTCTCGCAACAAAGGAGACGTGATGCATCCCAGCAGGTGACTTTGTTGCCTCCCGAGGCACGACGCACCGACAACAATACCAGGATTCCGACTCATGAACTGCAGTCGGAACTGGATCGCTGTTATCGGCAGCAGGACAGTCGTGTCCATATCGAGCGTGCTCGTGAAAGGCGAGAGGCTCAAGACAACCCAGATCCTCAGGAAGTAGGAAAAGGCTATTGTGCCCTGGCCATGCATTTGCGCATGGTCAGATGGCCATAGAAAATTTGGCCTCACTTGCCAAAAAAATTCGACGGGACTGTCAACCCCGCCGAATGCCTTCAAATCTACTCTACTACCATACTGGCAGTGGGGGATGATGAGACTGTGATGGCCAATAACTTCCCGGTGGTTTTAACTGAGGCTGCAACGTCTTGGTTCATGAGTCTTCCACCCGACTCCATTAATAGTTGGGCGGAGCTATGCCAGCTGTTTGCTGCCAACTCCGAGAGTTCTTACACCCGGCCTAGAACTGAATTGGATCTATTTGCTGTAAAGTAGACATCGGAGGAATCACTGCGATCCTTCATCCATCGGTTTTCTCAGGTACAAAATACTATTCCTTCAATCTCGAGCTCTTCTGTTATCATTGCATTTAGACACGTGTTCGAGATAAGAAGATGCTGGAAAAGCTGGCTATCAAAGAAGTAACCAGCGTTACAACACTCTTCAGTCTAGCCGACAAATGTGCTAGAGCTGCAAAGGGCCGTGAAATGCACTCCAAACCAGCTCTGGAGGCCAAACCAAAGTCCTCCAAAACTGAAGCCGCTACCTCCGGTAGTGGAAAAAAGAAGAAGAAGCCC
Source organism: Tuctoria greenei (assembly GCA_036927565.1). Taxonomy (NCBI): domain Eukaryota; kingdom Viridiplantae; phylum Streptophyta; class Magnoliopsida; order Poales; family Poaceae; genus Tuctoria; species Tuctoria greenei. The sequence goes on along the minus strand of JAYESD010000003.1, from coordinate 131,639,763 downwards.
AACGGCAAAAACAAGCCGTCGGCCGACGCACGAGCCTCTGCCGCTGCCGCAGCTCCTTGTGGCCGGGGACCACGAACCGAGAAACTACCTCGTCCTTCATCAGAAGACGACAACAGTTCCAAAGCATGGTGTCCGATTCACAAGAAGAACCAACACAACTAGGAAGAGTGTCGGGAGGTCCAGAACCTTGCCGAGCGCGATAACAAGCGCCAAGAAGAAGCTCCTTTCCGTCAAAGGGAAGGAAAGCAAAAAGGCAACGAAACTCCGGCTCAAGAGGAGCTAGGTTTCCAGGACCCCAAATAGGTCTTGAAAGCCATCTACAACACCATTGACGATGATTCTGACATTTTTGACAATGAATGTTGGAAAACCATGAACACCATTTTTGGTGGTTCCTGGGATATTATCTCTCGCCGCATCCTCAAGACAATGCGGCGGGACATGGCCGTGTCGGCTCCCACTACTAAGGCAGAGCCACATTGGAAGTGGATGCATACTCCCATCATATTCGATGCTTCGGACTGGCCCCGAAACATGATCGGGGCTGGCCAGCTCCTGTTGATGGTGTCACATACCATTAACAATATTCAATCCCACCATGTAATGGTGGACGGAGGTTCCGGGGTAAACCTCATAAGCTTCAAAGCTTTCGTTAAGCTTCAGCTCCGGCCTTCGGACCTTCGTCCATCCCGACCATTCTCTGGGGTAGGTCCAGGAACCGTTACTCCTCTTGGTTCCATCACACTCCCAGTGACCTTCGGGACTCAGGAGAACTATAGAACTAAGAAATTGGTCTTTGACGTCACGCAGATTAGTCTGCCGTTTAATGCCATTCTGGGCAGGACAATCTTGTACAAGTTCATGGCCGCAGCTCATTATAGTTACTTAGTGTTGAAGATGCAAACAACCACGGGTGTTCTCTAGATCTGCGGATATCGCACCACAGGAGTTATTGCTCTAGAACTCTATGCATTTACCACGGCGCAAGAGGAAGCATCTGGTAAGGAGCCAGCTCGGAATCCCCCGAGCATTCGTCATAAAGGCTCTACCTCCGCACCTCGTGTGTGAAAGTGCATCTAGGACTCACTTGTGGGTTTTGGATGATTTATGACAAGCAATTGGGATCCTAATCCTTTTGTTGAGATGAATGCAGGAAAATGATGAAAAACGAGCAAAGTGCCAAAAAGAGGGAAATTGAGAAGGAAAATGAATTTGAGCTCAAGGAGAAGAAATTAGTAGTTTAGTATGTATGGAGTGTGTTAAGGAAACACACCCAAGAGCTCAATCTCACTTAATCACACACACACAATGCACAAAGCTATACAGGACCGGACTAGTTCGATATCAGCCGGACTAGTCCGATATCACATTCTGCACCAGATCGGACAAGTCCGGTCACCACCGGACTAGTCCAATATCTTTCTGTTCCACTTCGGACTAGTCCTCCCCAGTGCGGACTAGTCCTTAACAATGCACAAGTCACACAAAATCGGACCAGTCCATTGTGACCCGGACTAGTCCGATATTCATTCTGATCCACTTCGGACAAGTCTGGTGTCCACACGGACTAGTCCGATATACACCCTGATCTAAATCGGACAAGTCCTCCAAGTGCGGACTTGTCATCCTAAACACTTAGGGTTTCATATGTCTGGACAAGTCCGATGACAATCGGACTAGTCCGAAGCTTTCCAGTAGCGAAATCGGACAAGTCCGTTTTGAACCGGACTAGTCCGAGATTCTTGGACACTTAGGGTTTGCTTCACACAGCACACCGGACTAGTCCGGTCACCACCACGGACTAGTCCGATCTTTCTGAACCCTAACGGTAACTTCTAGAAACCCCATATAAATAGAGGTGCACGGCCCACATTCACCCCCTCTCGAACCCTAGCGCCGTCACACCTCCCAAGAGACTCAAAAACCATCTCTCTCCACGAAATTAAGTGCAAAATCAATCAATCCATTGAAGATCACTTGTAGATCATTGGAGAGGCACTCGGCACACGATTGAGCTCTTGGTTTGAATCTCTAACACACTCTTGCATCTCAATTTGTATATTTTCGAAGTGTGTTATTGGTGGTCTTGAAACTTGTAATCATGGGAGCTCTCAACTTGTGAGATCGCCCCTTCAACTTGGTGATTTACCCCTGTGTGTTTAGTGGAAGAGGATTGGCCATCGTGGCGATCCGACGAGGGAAGGGTTGGTGAAGACCCGGTCCTTTTGTGGGCTCCTCGACGTGGACGTAGGTTGCCTTCGTGGTAACCGAACCACGGGATAAATCTTGTGTCTTGTTCGTTTGTGTTCATCATTCTAGTTGATCAACATTATCTAGGGTTTGATTCATCTTGTTGAATTTAAGTTAAATAGTTGAACAAGAATCATACTTGCAATAGAACTTGACATACAATCATTGAACTGTTATTGAAGTTTATATTTCCGCTGCAAACGTCAACGAAACAATCAAATTGACCTAACTTGATCAACCTAGACCGTGAAATCCGGACTAGTCCGCACTTTACCGGACTAGTCCGATATATCTGGTTTTGACCTTGTTGTTGAAGTGCTACAGGAACCGAGAAAATTCAAGAAGGCCTATTCACCCCCCCCCCTCTAGGCCTACATTCAATTGGTATCAGAGCCGGTTCTTCAAGATAGAGTGCAACCACTCGAAGAGATCATGTCGGACATGAAGGAAGTCCAGAAAATCAACAACCAGGAAGAAATGAACAATGACAAGCACCAAAAGCTTGAAAAGTATCTCGAAGCCATTCAAGACTTCGATGATGATGATGAGGAGACATTGGAGCTGAAAGCACTCCTTAGAAAGAAAGCGCTTTCCAAAGGGAAATCTAAAGTCGAAGAAAAGAAGAAGGGGAGTAGTCACACCGACTACTCCCGATATCCTTTTAACTATGACCGTTTAAACTCTAACAGCAATCACTATCTATCTATTCCTCTCGGAAAAGCCCCACACTTCGATGGCAGTGATTACTCCATGTGGAGGCAAAATATGAAGATGCACTTGATTTCCCTTAACCTAAGTTTATGGCATATTGTGTGCACAGGAATAAACATCCCTGATGACGATGAAGAGCTCACGCCAAGTCAAGAGCAAGCCATTCACAGGAATGCCCAAGCCGCAGCCGTTATCAATTAATCTCTAAGTCGAGATGAATTCACAAAGGTGGATGGATTGGAAATTGCCAAAGAAATCTGGGACACACTACAGACAGCACATGAAGGTGACCGGCATGTGCGGGAGGTAAAGATTGAAATGATTGAAGGCGAACTAGGAAGGTTCGCGATTGAGGAAGATGAGTCTCCCCAAGACATGTACAATAGATTGAAGACTCTTGTGAACAAGGTTCGATCATATGGGAGCAAAAAGTGGAATGACCACGAGGTTGTAAAGCTCATCCTTAGAGCCTTTATGCCTCGCAACGTCACACTTTGTTCTATGATCTGAGAAAGTCCCGGGTACAAGAAAATGACTCCAGATGAACTGCTTGGCAAAATTATCAACTTTGAGATGATGGAGAAGCAAGCCAAGCACGTAAAAGAAATAGCCGATCTCACATCAGCTAAGAAGAAGGGAGTTGCCCTAAAGTCCTCACTCAAGCCTCTATCCAAAGAAGCAAGAGAAGCACAGCTTGAGGAGGACAGCGATGATGAAAGCAGCGAGCTGGACGAAGAAGATATGATTTTGTTCATGAAGAAGTTCAAAAGAATTATGAAGAAAAGACAAGGAGCAAAATCGAGTGAAGGAAAATACAAGGAGAAGACAAAGCCGAAGATGAGGCGGGCATGCTATAATTTTGGTGAATACAATCACTTTATAGTCGATTGCCCGTATGAGGACAACAAGAAGAAGAGTAAAGAGTCCAAGCCTCAACCAAAGAAATTCTTCAAGAAGAAGAAGCAAGTTGAACAAGCACACATCGGAAAGGAATGGGACTCAAACGATGAGTCCTCATCGTCCGATGAAGAAGAAATGGCTAGCATAGCCATTGAAAGCATGTCCAAGAAACCCACACTCTTCCCCACGCTCGGTGCAAAGAAGGCAAATGGAACTTGCCTCATGGCTAAGGAAGGTAAATGCAAGGTAAACATCAAAACTCCTTCCTTGCATTCTTACTCAAGTGATGATGATCTAGATAGTGATGATGAAGACATGCTAATTGGCTTAGATAGAAAAACTGCTGCTAAAATGAAATTCTTGCTTAACCAACTTGTTGAGAAGGAAGAGCTAATTAATCGTCAAGAAGACATGATTATTTCCCAAAAGGAGAAGCATGTCGAACTTGACAATCTTCTAGTTCTTGAAAAGGAGAGAAACCACTCACTAGAGCTTGAGCTAGCTTCAAGCAAGAAAACTTGCTTGGAGTTAACCAACTCAAACGTTGCAATCAAGGATCAACTTGATGACCTAATCAAGGTCAACAAGATCCTTGAAGTGCAGGTTGAGTCACTCAAGCTTAGTGAACCTTCCTCCTCTTCAAGCCTACCTTATCAACCCACTTCAACTAATATCACTCATATTTGCAAATGTGATAAAATTAACACCAGGTTGAAGGAAAATTCTACCTCCACGAAGGACAAAAATCCTACCCAATGTGTAATGTTTGACAAGGAGAGGATCAACTATGCACGTAGTGCATATTCGGTCCAAAGACCTCCAAATGACAAGTATGGCATTGGTTACTCTTATGATGGAAAGCAAAGAGCTGGAAATCATAAGAAGAACAAGGGAAGGATTACCTTTGTGAAGGGAGGACCCTCACAACCTGGTAACTCGAAAACTAAAAACCTGAACTCTCATGAAAACCGGACTAGTCCGGTTGTGGTCCGGACAAGTCCGGACATCCGGACAAGTCCGGTCACACAGACTAGTCCGACCAATAATCAACAGCAACTCTCGTTTAAAACCTTTGATGCTTCTTATGTATTAATGAAAAATAATGTTGGTAAAGTGTATGCTTATTATGTTGGGCCGCGCCATGGGAACACAAAATCCCATGTGTGGGTGCCCAAATGTATTGTTACTAACCTCCAAGGACCCAAGCAAGCTTGGGTACCTAAAACCAAGGCGTAATTTGTTTTTGCAGACCTACTCCTCCGGTGGATCCAAATGGGTGCTAGACAGTGGATGCACCAACCACATGACCGGAGAAAGGAGGATGTTTGTGGAGTATGAAGAGAACCAGGACCCAAACGAAGGCATCTACTTTGGGGATAACAGTCAAGGAAGGGTCCTCGGTACCGGTAAAATAGCAATATCTTCTGAACATACTCTTTCGCATGTTTTACACGTTGAATCTTTAGATTATAACCTGCTGTCCATATCTCAGTTATGTGACAAAGGTTATAATTGCCTGTTTACTAACGAGGGTGTGACCGTCTCAAGGAGAAGTGATGGTTCCGTTGCATTCAAGGGTATGTTAAAGGGAAAGCTTTACCTTGTTGACTTCAACAAGGATAAAGCCGAACTCGACACATGCTTGATTGCAAAAACCAACATGGGTTGGCTGTGGCATAGATGGCTAGCACATGTTGGTATGAGGAACCTTCAAAAACTCCTCAAGGGCGATCACATCCGAGGTTTGAAAGATGTTGTGTTTGAGAAAGACAGGCCATGTAGCGCATGCCAAGAAGGAAAGCAAGTTGGAGCACAACATCCTGCGAAGAACATCATGACCACGACAAGACCGCTCGAACTACTTCATATGGACTTGTTTGGTCCAATTGCTTACATAAGCATCGGCGGTAACAAATACGGCTTAGTTATTATTGATGATTTTTCCCGGTTCACTTGGGTGTTCTTTTTGCATGACAAGTCAGAAAAACAAGGAACACTCAAGAAATTCTTCAAGCGAGCGCAAAACGAGTTCTCACTATCAATCAAGAGTATTCGGAGCGACAACGGCATGGAGTTCAAGAACATACAAGTGGATGAATACCTTGATGAGGAAGGAATCAAGCACGAATTCTCAGCACCATACTCTCCACAACAAAACAGAGTTGCCGAAAGGAAGAACCGAACGCTCATAGAGATGGCAAGAACAATGCTCGATGAATACAAGACTTCGGATCGATTTTGGGCGGAAGCAATCAACACCGCTTGCCATGCCACAAATCGACTCTACCTTCATCGACTACTAAAGAAGACTCCCTATGAGCTACTCACCGGTAACAAACCGAACATTTCATATTTTCGAGTTTTCGGTTCTCCTTGCTACATTTTGAACAAGAAGCCCAGGACTTCAAAGTTCGCTTCGATGTCCGATGAAGGTTTCTTGCTTGGTTATGATTCGAACACTTACGCCTACCGTGTTTTCAACAAGGCCTCCGGACTTGTTGAAGTGGCACGTGACGTGGTGTTCGATGAAACTAATGGCTCCCAAAAGGAGCAAGTTGATCAATGTGAATTAGGTAAAGAGGAAGCTCCCTATCAAGCATTGAAGAGGATGGCTCTAGGCGAAGTACGACCACAAGAGTCATCGTCACAAATACAAGAGGAAAGTGAACCACAAGAGGAGATCAACAATTCAGGGGGAGCCTCGATACAAGACAAATCACAGGAATATGAACATGATCAACAAATCAACGAGGACAACAACTCAGGGGGAGAAGAAGATGAGCACCAACATGCGACCCCCCAAGTGCCACACCCAAGAGTACACCAATGCATTCAAAGGGATCATCCAATCGACAACATCATCGGCGACATCCAAAAGGGAGTAACCACTAGATCTCGTATAGCAAATTTCTGTGAACAATACTCGTTTGTCTCCTTTTTGGAACCCCGCAGGACTGAGGATGCATTGAAGGATCCGGACTGGGTGGTGGCAATGCAAGAAGAGTTGAACAACTTCAAGAGAAACGAGGTTTGGGAACTTGTGGAAAGGCCCAATGCAAACATAGTGGGCACCAAGTGGGTCTTCCGCAACAAGCAAGACGAACACGGAGTGGTGACAAGAAACAAGGCACGACTTGTGGCCAAAGGTTATTCACAAGTCGAAGGTTTGGATTTCGATGAGACTTTTGCTCCAGTAGCTAGGCTTGAATCAATTAGAATATTACTTGAATATGCTACTCACCATGATTTCAAGCTGTACCAAATGGACGTAAAAAGCGCCTTCCTCAACGGACCAATCAAGGAAGAGGTGTACGTGGAGCAACCACCCGGATTTGAAGACGAAGAGTTCCCCGACCACGTGTATAAACTGCGTAAGGCTCTCTATGGCCTCAAACAAGCTCCTAGAGCTTGGTATGAGTGTCTTAGAGATTTTTTAATTGATAATGGTTTTCAAATTGGCAAAGTAGATTATACACTATTCACAAAAAATCTGGACAATGATCTTTTTATTTGCCAAATCTATGTTGATGATATAATTTTTGGATCAACTAATCAATCTTTCTGTGAAGAGTTTAGTAAAATCATGACAGACAGATTTGAAATGTCAATGATGGGAGAATTGAAGTACTTCTTGGGATTCCAAGTGCGGCAACAAAGGGAAGGAACATTCATAAGCCAAACCAAGTACACAAAGGACATCCTCATGAAGTTTGGCATGGACAAGGCAAAGCCCATAAAGACTCCCATGCAACGAATGGCCACTTGGATCTCAATGAAGATGGACCGAGCGTCGACCAAAAGGTATATCGCTCCATGATTGGATCTTTACTTTACTTATGTGCATCTAGACCAGATATTATGTTGAGTGTATGTTTGTGTGCAAGATTTCAAGCCAACCCTAAGGAATGTCATTTGACAGCCGTAAAGAGAATCCTAAGATATTTAGTTCATACACCCAACCTTGGTCTTTGGTACCCAAAAGGCTCAAAATTCAATCTCATTGGGTATTCCGATGCAGACTATGCCGGGTGCAAAGTTGATAGAAAAAGCACTTCCGGCACCTGCCAATTCCTAGGAAGATCCTTAGTTTCTTGGTCATCCAAGAAACAGAATTCCATTGCATTATCCACTGCCGAAGCAGAGTATGTTGCAGCCGGGAGTTGTTGTGCACAACTCCTTTGGATGCGACAAACTCTAAGGGATTACAGTTACAATATGAACCGTATTCCTCTCCTTTGTGATAATGAGAGTGCCATTAAAATAGCCCACAATCCAGTTGAACACTCTAGGACTAAACACATTGACATAAGACACCATTTCTTGAGAGACCATTCCATGAAAGGAGACATATCCATCTCTCATGTCAATACCCAAAAACAATTGGCCGACATATTCACCAAGCCACTTGATGAAAAACGTTTTTGCGAACTCCGAAATGAGCTAAACATTCTTGATTCTCGGAGTGTGGCTTGAAAATTTGCATACCTGTATGATTGCTTCAAAATATTGATTGAATTGTGAAAATTAACCCTCCCCATTTTTCTCTCGAAAAACTATGTCAATTATTAGATCTTGATGAATTTTTGATCATAGTATGATTGTTGTTTGCTTACTGGTCAAATTCATCAAGATTATTTGAATTGTTTTGCCTCTCTACTCTCAATTATTGGACCTTCAAATATATATGAATGGGCTATGCAATTATTTCCTGGTGACCACGGACAAGTCCGTGGTTACCCGGACTAGTCCGCCCTTGCAGACTAGTCCGCAGAGTGCCGGGTAGGCCGGACTAGTCCGATATAGGTCCCTGGATGACTTCGGACTAGTCCGGTCATGTCCGGACTTGTCCGATTTTTCGTGTCCATAACCCTAGCCGCCACTAAACCCTAATCCCTTCACCCCACACTCGCCCCCAAGCTTTCTCTCTCTTGCGCTCGAGCTCTCAAGGCGAATCCTTGATTCCTCCATCGAAAAGCCTCAATCTTGGGCGGAGATCAAGCTTGAAGACTCGGGGATTGAAGTTAGCGGACAAGTCCGGCCTCCAACCCCCAAAATCTCAAGCTTCCTTTGATTTCTTGGTAAATTTTCTTCAAAACCCTAAGAAATCACAAATTTCTCTATTGCTTCTCGTTTGGCCTAGCATTCTTCACTAGTTACATGTCTAGTTGATGTACTATGTGTATGCTAGACTAGTTTTACCTTAGGGATCAAATTTTGTCCAGACTGTTAGGTTTTTGCTGATGAACACCGGACTAGTCCGGTCCAGGTACGGACAAGTCCGGTCCCCCGGACTAGTCCGTGCCTGTGCACCGGACAAGTCCGTTGTTTCTGAACCAAAACCTATTTCTTTAATTCCCTAATGCCTTCCATTGCCATCTTACCTCACCAATACCTTGTATAACTTGTCCTTTCTCTTGATCACTCATTCTCAGATCATGTCGAGCTCCGACAACGAAATCTCCGATTTCGAGGACGAGTTGGACCACGAGGTGGCACCTCGGTCCTCGGCGGGTCTTGGCAAGAAACGCCAAGAGAGACCCTCCGAGCCTGCTCCCTCACCTCCCCAGGTTCGGAGGAAGGTGTGTGCCAAGAAGCCCGCCTCGAAGGCTGCTACTCCTTCAAGTGGCCTTCGCCAAGCTAAAGGGAAGGGCAAGGGGGTTGCCACAGGGCCTGTTGGGCCCCTAAAGCTGCATACTCCCAGAGAAGGGGTCCGGGACCCCAATGAGGAAAGATTCAATGGCAAGGGCAGCGATGTGGCTATGAAGTTGAGAAGTATTGATTGCTATGCAAGGCCCAAGCAAGCAGCTGATGGCAGGTTTTGGTCAAATTTCCATGCTGATTTCTACAAGCTGGTCTATTTGCCGATGAAGACCCCGGTGGTACGCAGTCAATGGATTGACTGGGCCCACCTTGAGAAGAGGAAATGTGCAGCTTTTGATGAAGTGATAGCAGCTGCAGAGAGACATGGGCTGAAGGATCTGTTTGCCTTCAGATATAATTGGAATGATGAAGTGATTGCACAATTCTATGCAACGTGCCACTTCTCAAGCGAAGACGAAGAAAGTGTGACTTGGATGACTCATGGATCCAAGTATTCTATTACTCAGGAAGAGTTTGGCCGCCTGCTGCACCTTGACTCTCAAGGACATGACCACCTCATTATCCACAACATTGGGGTCATTGAGAGGGATGGAATGAAGTTCATGTATGAGCCCACCTCCAAGTATGTCCCTCCCTCCACAAAGAATATGAAGCCTTTCTTTGTGGTCCTCAACAGAGTCCTCAGGAAGACGATTGCCCCCAAGGATGGGGATGCAGGGAGTGTGCAAGGCTACCTCCGGACCCTGATGAGGGTCATTAGCAAGAAAAGGCAATTCGATGTTGCAGACTATATTTGGAATGATATGGTCAATATCTCAAGTACCCCCAACCGATCCTGTGGCTATGCCCCTTACTTGATGTTCATGATTGAGAAAGTCACAGGAATCGAGTTTGTGAAGGATGTGGAGCACACTCCACTGAGGCCTCAGAAGCCTCAGTCAGTGAGTGTCCAGGCTGCTCCATCGCCGGCCTCAAGCCCCGAGGCACCGGCAAGGCAAGAAGAAGCTGCTAGGGCTACTCCTCCCTCCAGCGAAGCCCCTCAGAAAGGATTCGCCAGTGGGATCCTCAAGTACTTGGCTGCAATTTTCTCCTCATGCAAGAAAACTGAAGTGAAGCTTCACAAGCTAAATCAGAAGAGGAAGGAGAACATGAGATACATAAAAGCCAATGTGAAGTAGCTGAGTGAGAAGCTGGAGATCAACCCAATTGGATCTCCAGTACTTTCTGAAGATTCTGATCCGGACATCACCGAGCTCAGCCCCTTGACTCCCTCCGAGCTTGCCTATTTTGGCATTGGGGGCTCGAGCAGCTCCGCTCCTCCTCCTACCTCTCAACCTCGTCAAGCGGAAAGCGATGAAGACGACGAGAGGACTGACAGTGAAGAGTGAAGCCCTAGGACCTTCCTCTCTCTCTTTTTGGTGTCTTGATGCCAAAGGGGGAGAGATTGAGGGGGAGTCTCTAGTCTTAGCTTTAGCTGCATAGGATGCGAGGAGAGAGCTCTCTCTGTTTTTTAATTGTGATTGCATTTGCTTAACTCTATTTTCATATCATGTTTGGTCCTATTATGAATTGCTCTATTAATTTGCAACTGTGTGATGAAATCTGAGTTTTTTGCTCTTGAAGTGCCATATTCTCTTGATATTAGTTGATAAATGCAAATTCAATCATTCTTAATGCACTCATGCTCTTAGTATGCATCCCACCATAAAGAATGCACATATGAATAATTATCTTGTTGCTTGATGTATTTTTGAGTCATATGTGCATACTTTATGAAAATCTCATTTTATACCTCATTTTGTGAAATCTCAGTTGGTTGTCATCAATCACCAAAAAGGGGGAGATTGAAAGTGCATCTAGGACTCCCTTGTGGGTTTTGGATGATTTATGACAAGCAATTGGGATCCTAATCCTTTTGTTGAGATGAATGCAGGAAAATGATGAAAAATGAGCAAAGTGCCAAAAAGAGGGAAATAGAGAATGAAAATGAATTTGAGCTCAAGGAGAAGAAATTAGTAGTTTAGTATGTATGGAGTGTGTTAAGGAAACACACCCAAGAGCTCAATCTCACTTAATCACACACACACAATGCACAAAGCTATACAGGACCGGACTAGTCCGATATCAGCCGGACTAGTCCGATATCACATTTTGCACCAGATCGGACAAGTCCGGTCACCACCGGACTAGTCCGATATCTTTCTGTTCCACTTCGGACTAGTCCTCCCCAGTGCGGACTAGTCCTTAACAATGCACAAGTCACACAAAACCAGAACAGTCCATTGTGACCCGGACTAGTCCGATATTCATTCTGATCCACTTCGGACAAGTCCGGTGTCCACACGGACTAGTCCAATATACACCCTGATCTAAATCGGACAAGTCCTCCAAGTGCGGACTTGTCATCCTAAACACTTAGGGTTTCATATGTCTGGACAAGTCCGATGACAATCGGACTAGTCCGAAGCTTTCCAGTAGCGAAATCGGACAAGTCCGTTTTGAACCGGACTAGTCCGAGATTCCTGGACATTTAGGGTTTGCTTCACACAGCACACCGGACTAGTCCGGTCACCACCACGGACTAGTCCGATCTTTCTGAACCCTAACGGTAACTTCTAGAAACCCCATATAAATAGAGGTGCACGGCCCACTTTCACCCCCTCTCGAACCCTAGCGCCGTCACACCTCCCAAGAGACTCAAAAACCATCTCTCTCCATGAAATTAAGTGCAAAATCAATCAATCCATTGAAGATCACTTGTAGATCATTGGAGAGGCACTTGGCACACGATTGAGCTCTTGGTTTGAATCTCTAACACACTCTTGCATCTCAATTTGTATATTTCGAAGTGTGTTATTGGTGGTCTTGAAACTTGTAATCAAGGGAGCTCTCAACTTGTGAGATCGCCCCTTTAGCTTGGTGATTTACCCCTGTGTGTTTAGTGGAAGAGGATTGGCCTTCGTGGCGATCCGACGAGGGAAGGGTTGGTGAAGACCCGGTCCTTTTGTGGGCTCCTCAACGTGGACGTAGGTTGCCTTCGTGGTAACCGAACCACGGGATAAATCTTGTGTCTTGTTCGTTTGTGTTCATCATTCTAGTTGATCAACATTATCTAGGGTTTGATTCATCTTGTTGAATTTAAGTTAAATAGTTGAACAAGAATCATACTTGCAATAGAACTTGACATACAATCATTGAACTGTTATTGAAGTTTATATTTCCGCTGCAAACGTCAACGAAACAATCAAATTGACCTAACTTGATCAACCTAGACCGTGAAATCCGGACTAGTCCGCACTTTACCGGACTAGTCCGATATATCTGGTTTTGACCTTGTTGTTGAAGTGCTACAGGAACCGAGAAAATTCAACAAGGCCTATTCACCCCCCCTCTAGGCCTACATTCAGTGTGCAACCAAGTGGCGACACCGACGCTCCCATCAAAGTTGTCCAAATTGGTTCCTATGTTGCTCAGACTACCCGTATATCAGGAGGTCTGAACAACAAATAGGAATTCGCGCTCATCACTTTCCTTCGGGCTTATGTTGACGTGTTTGCCTAGCAACCGTAAAAAATGCTTGGGATCCCTAGGGAGGTGATTGAGCACAATCTGAAGATTTACCCAGATGCACAGCCTGCACACCATAAGCCCTGGAAGCAATCAATCGAGCAACAAAACTTCATCCGACAGGAAATCAAAAAGTTGCTCGAAGCTGGATTCATCTGGGATGTCTTCCATCCAAAATGGCTGGCAAACCCAGTTGTTGTACCTAAGGCCGGTGGGAAGCTTCGGATGTGTATCGACTACACCACCTTAAATAAGGCATGTCCAAAGGATCCATTTCCACTACCTAGAATAGATCAGATAGTGGAATCCACCTTCGGGTTTGAGCTATTGTGTTTCCTAGATGCATATTCTGGATATCATCAAATCCAAACGTCTAAGGAAGATGAAGAGCATACTGCCTTCATAACTGTAGATGGATTGTACTGTTATACTGCCATACCATTTGTTCTTAAAATGCTGCTTCAACATTTGCGCAAGCTATGTACAAAACATTTGGAGAGCTAATTAGAGACTTAGTGGAGGTGTATGTCGATGACATCGTTGTGAGATAAAAAACAATGAGTCACTCCTTGACAACTTACAAGCCGTCTTCGACAAGCTACGCACCACGCACACCAAGTTGAACCCAGAAAAGTGTGTCTTTGGGGTTAGCTCTAGGAAGCTTATGGGGTTCTTGGTGACTCACTGAGGAATTAAAGCAAATTCGGCGAAGATCAAGGCCATAGAAGATATGCGGCCCCCAGCCCACAATAAAGATGTCCAGAAGCTAATTGGATGCCTAGCTGCGCTCAGCTAGTTTATCTTAAGACTGGCAGAACGGGCGCTCAAACTCTTGAGGAAGTCCTTACCATTTCATTGGTATAAAGAAGTAGAAAAGGCGTTTCATGAGTTGACACAACTACTTACCATACTACCGATATTGGTAGCTCCTAATCATGGTGAGCCTTTACTACTTTACATTTCGGCAACCACCAAAGTTGTCAATATGGTCCTGGTTGCAGAAAGACGGGAACCATATCCAATCCAGGAGTCCAGACCCCTCCGGGAGGGTCCGTAATCACTTGAAGGCGTGAATGAATCCTATCTCCCAGAAACGGAACCTCGAAAAAAATGCTAGGAGATCAACCTCATTCGTCTGAGGAGGTTCACGTAGCTGACCACGATGATCTGGATCCTTCCAGTGAGGTCCGGGTCGAATAAGAAGGAGTTTTGGACCCCTCCGGGAGGGTCCAAGAAGCACAGCCTGAAGGTCCGGAACCCCCCACCAGGGCCTGGGTCAATGGAGAAGAAGCTCCGGGTCCTTCTAAAAGGGTCTGGACCATCCAACACCTTGTGTACTTCGTCAGTGAAGTACTCCACGATGCCAAGACGAGATACATTGAGGTGCATAAACTTCTTTACACAGTTCTTATTGCCTCAAGGAAGCTTCGTCACTACTTCCAAGCCCACAAAATATCAATGGTAACTTCTTTTCCACTGCATGATATTTTGCATAACCCTATTTCCATTGGGAACATTGCAATGTGGGCAGTGGAACTGGCCGAATTCGATCGAGAATTTGTGTCAAGACAAGCAATCAAAAGTCAATCCTTGGCTGAATTTGTGGCGGAATGGACCCCTCTCCATCAAACCCTGGGGGCCACAGTGAGCAGAAACCAGAACTCAAAGTTCCGATATTCACCCAGCCTCACTGGACCCTCTACGTCGATGGCTCCGCGCAAAAGCAGGGGGACGGAGCTGGAATCCTTCTACTTGCTCTTACTGGCGAGAAGGTTAAGTACATGGTAAGCCTTGATTTCAAGGCAACCAACAACATGGCGGAGTATGAAGCTCTCATCTATGGACTCAATGTGGCACTATCTTATGGTGTCAAGCAGCTATCAGTAAAGGGAGATTCACAACTCATCATGAGACAAGTCAAAGGTGAATGTTCCTGCAACAATCCCCAACTAGCTGCTTATATCCTTGAAGTCCAGAGGTTTCAGAAGGACTTCAAAGTCCTAGATCTCCATCATGTTCAGCGTCTTCATAACACTGAAGCTGACGAACTCTCGATGAAAGCCTCAACTAGAGCTCGGGGTCCTGATGGAATCTTCGTACGCAGGTTGTCAAAACCAACAGCTCAGACTGCCAAACTGAGCGAAGGGGGCGATACCAACACCTCGAAGCTGGCAGTCCTGGTGGCCGTGTTTCCATGGTGTACACCAAGGGTCATAGGTGCTGTTAGGAGCTCCGAGCAACCAAGCACGCAAGACTCAGAAGCTCAAGTTAGATCCGATGCATGGATCTCTGTGATCCGTAGTTACTTGAAAGACAACATCCTTCCTGAAGATGATGTAGCCGCTGGTCGGATTGTCGTATTGGCTAAAAGATACAAGTTAGTAGAAGGGGATCTCTACCGATGTGGTGCCTACAACATCCTAATGCAGTGCATTGCAAGGGATGAAGGCCGCGAGCTCCTCGCGGAAATCCATGGAGGCGAGTGTGGGAACCATGCTTCTTCCCGCACACTGGTTGGTAAAGCCTTTCAGCATGGGTTTTACTGGCCTACAACACTTCAAGATGCGGTTGAGCTAGTGAAAAAATGTGAAGCTTGTAAGTTCCGCGCAAAACAAATTCACACACCGGCTCAATCGCTACAAATGATACCTCATACATGGCCATTTGCTGTGTGGGGCATGGACATTTTGGGACCTTTCCCAAAAGCTGTCGGAGGTTTCAGGTTCCTTTATGTCGCCATTGACAAGTTCACTAAGTGGCCGGAAGCAATTTTAGTTGTAACAATCAACAAGCAATCAACAATAAAGTTCATGAAGTCCATTATATGCATATTTGGAGTTCCAAACAAAGTCATAACTAACAACAGAACATCATTCACAAGTGTTGCATTCCAAGAATATTGCGAAGACCTCGGCATTGAACTCAGCTACGCCTTAGTAGCTCATCCAACAAGCAATGGCCAAGCGAGGGAGCAAATGCAGAAATATTGAAAGGACTCAGGACGCGCACGTACGAGCGCCTAAAAAAGCATGGAGCCAACTAGATTGAAGAGCTTCCATCCACACTATGGCCAAACTGGACAACACCTAACAAGTCAACTGGGGAAACTCCATTCTTTCTGTATGAAGCCGAAGTAGTCGTTCCTCCGGAGATCACCTTGGGGTCCCTCCGAGTCCGGGCCTTTGACAAAGCCACGCAGGACCAGCTCCGGCATGAAGACCTTGACCTTGTCGACGAGGGAAGGGACCAAGCAGCTGTTCGGAATGCACATTATCGCCTAGCGCTCCGGCACTATCATCAAAGGCAAGTGCGCAACCGACAGCTCAAAGAAGGCAATCTGGTGCTGCGGAAAATACTAACACGAGAAGGGATGAATAAACTTCCCCCAGCTGGGAAGGTCCCTTCCGAGTGATCAAATTATCCTGGCCCAGATGCGTTCTCCTGGCAACTTAGGATGGGACTCCACTTCCTAATCCTTGGAACATCGAGCACCTTAGTAAGCTTTATGCTTAGAATCACGGAGGTGAGCTTGTAATTACACATGATGTATGTTATAGAGTCTATAAATAGATAGGGGTAGGTCCTCCGGGAGAACACGCGGACCCCTCCGGGAAGGTCCGGGAAGTTCAAGTGACACTTCATACATTCACAACACTAAAAGTGTAACTACCTACCCTGGGTTAGTACAAGATGTATATCGCACTTAGCTTGGTCCCGCACCGTAAGTGTGTCCTTGTCTCCCCTATAATCCAGCCCTATAATCAAATACATTGTTGTGTAAAAACAGACTCCACGTGCATTTATTTTTGTACAAGGCTCGACTTATCATCTTATTGTTTTTAACCTTCTTGTCTATAATGAAGTTGTGCAATTCTTCTTGAGTTTTTATTAAGTTATTCATATGCGTTTCGAGTTATATTGTTGGTCTCTCTGAATCTTAACATGTTGTATAGTCTACTTGCCTGAACGCCAAGCCAATATAAGTCCGGAGTGTGTTATCGACTTAGCCTGGTCCTGCACCCTAAGTACGCCAGTCTACCCACACTCCGGCGGGCCTCATTAGGGTGATTACTAAAAAAGCATATGGGACTGGAAGAGTTACATCAATATACTCACTACCATATCGAGTTGCTTCGGAATAATACTCAAGTAAGAACAATAAGATACAAACGATTTAATAGACAAGAGTACGAAATTTTCTTTTTTCTTGTATTTAAGGTGCAGGAAAAACATAAATTCAAAGTGCTGGTGGTTGACATTGGAGCTACTAAGCTCCGACAACCCCTGGGGGGCCTAAATTCAACTATTCGTGTGGCGACATCAGGAGCTACCAAGCTCCGACCGTCAACGTTTATATGTTGATACTGGGAACTGTCGGAGCTACCAAGCTTTGCCAATCCCAGGGGGCCTGCCGTCGATGTCTCAGCGACTTCGGACCTAAAATCTAAAAGTGCAAAGCGTTCAAGTCATCGTCAAAACCTTTGGTACATGTACACACTTTAGTTGTACACATGTACTAGTGGTCCAACAAGACAGAGCAAAGTATATTGAAGAAAAAATGAAATTCATGGCAGGAAGGAGGATTTCATTAATCAAAAGTACTAGATTAAAAAATTGGGGTTACAAGGGGTAAAAGGAAAAAAAAAGTCCTAGCCACTGGAGGATCTAAGTCCTGTGGAAAAATGATGTAACCTTCTCAGCAGCTTCTTGGACACTAGCACTGGCGGCATCCTCTTCTTCGGCAATGATTCCTTGAAAGACCGGATCAAGAGAGAACTGGGGGTCTCGGCTTTTGTAACATTCAAAGACATACTCGACGACGTTCTTAGCCAAAGATTTACCCTCTGTCTCTGGCTGATCAGTGATGACATAACTCATCGCGTCGAGTTTGCTGCCAGCAGAGCCAAGTGCCACCAGCGTCTGGTCCATCTCCTGCACTGGGTCCTCCGAGCGTACTGGACTGAAACTAAGAGGCACAAGGGCCCTTCTCGCACGTCCCAGGAAGTCCCATAACATCAAGGACTTTGTTGCCTTCGAGCTCTGCAGGTCTTCCAGTGACCTCCGGGGGGCCGCTAGCTCTGAACTCTACCGAGCAAGGAGTTCCACCACTCTGGCATGTTGCTGCGTACTTTCAGCAACCTGCTTCTTGTAGTTGGTTAGCTCTGTCTCCCAAAGGTGGATGCAATTTCGACGTTCAGCCAGTTCCTTCTCCCTGCCTCTCACCTTCCCTTCCCTCGTGGCAACGTCAGCTTCTCTTTTTGAGAGCTCCTGCCCCATCTTCCATTACTTCTTCCTTTCATCTTCACTCGACCGCTCAAATTTCATTAAGCGATCCACCAAATTCTGTTCACCCAGAGTCAACTTCTGGGTGACCTCCGCCTCTCTCTTAACAACATCCTCCTGCTACTCAAGGATCTTCTCCTCCATCACCTCCAGGTTCGCCCGGCGCTTTAGGAGAACCTCATTAAACTCATTGAGGTTTTTGTGACGCTCATCAGCAGCATCACGCCTCTCCTTGGCTTGGTCAAGGATTCCCCTGGAGTTAGCGTCGAGCGCCCGGATGGCAGCCTCCTTCTCCCCAAGCAGCTTGTCCCAGTACTCTAATTGGGTCTTCTCCCTCTTTATCCACTCCTTCTGCTCAGCTAGCCTCGTCTGGGCAAGCTCGGTCTCAAAATGGAGTCTGTTGCGCCAACACCTCAAGGTGTTGCACTCCTCCTCCATGGCTTTGCCCTCGTGATCAAAGGCGAGTTGGACTTGTCAGAGACTAGAGCAGGCATTGTCTATAGATAACACCAGAGGGATAGGCTCTGAACCTGCTGGGACCACCTCTGCAGGCTCCAAAGGGTTCTCCATTATAAAAATAGGGTCCCACTCTACGAGAGAGGACCTTTGAGCTTCTGCAGTACTGGGACCGCTCTCCTGGAGCCATTCAGCAGCAGCAGAAGAACCCGCTGCGGTAACTTCCACCTCTGGAGCAGAAGTTGAAGCCGCTGCTTCAGGGTCTTCGGTCGCTGGCTCTGAAGTCACAGGACCTGTTGCCACCTCTTCAGGCAGCTCCGACTCTGGTTCAGCTACCTCCGGGGCAATAGCAGGGGCTTCATCTGGGTCCTCTACTGCTGCTAGCTCTGGCACGTCAGCTTCCTTCTGATTCAACGACTGGTCCTTCAGGCATCCCTGGCTAAACCGCGGACATTCAACTGCTTATGGCACAAGGGACGGAGCTTCAAATATTTCTGGCTCAATGGTCGGGGCTTCAATGACCTATAGCTCAGCGGCCAGGGCTTTGATGACTTCTGACTCAAAGGCCAGAACATCTGGCATCTCCGGTGCTGGTGCATCAGCCTCCGCCACCGTCACGAGGGGTACATCTTTGACTTCTCCACTATGGTTCGGCCCTACCACTGGAGCTTCGCGCGAGGACCCCGAATCTAAGTCCACGATAGCTGGCGCTGGAGCTGTCGCAACTTCTGCCACCACTTGAGGAGGAGGCTCGGTGCTTGAGGCCGGAGCTTCGGCATGTGCAGCCCTGGTCACTCCGACAGGCGCCGAAGTTCCTGTCCCCTTCTTCGACACCCTAGAAATAAAGGGAAGAGAATATTAAAAACACATCAAAAAAAGACTAGCATTTTAAGGAGAGCAATCAAAGCTTACCTAGGGATGCTACCACTCTAGTTGCCTTGAAACCTCTTCTTCTGAGGCTCGGAGCCAGAACCCACCAAGTCTGGTGAGACAACGGCTTCAGACCTCAGCTGAGGGCCACTTGCAACAGCCGGAGTCCTCTCGGCCAGAGCTTCTCTTGGGCAAGAACAACTCCCGGACCTGAATCTTTTAGCCGGCACTAAGGACGGGGTTGACTACCCAGGGCTGACGCCTATTGAATATGCTTGTGTCGGAGCTAGGATAGCCACAGAAGACCTCCCCAGCCGGGGAGAAGGAGCCATGGTAGAAGGAGCAGGTCTGACGTACCTCCCATCAGCATGCTTCAACTTCCTCTTTCGGCTGGAGGGCTCAGGTGGCTCTTTACCCTTGCCGGTGCCGGTGTCTTCAACCCTCCGGCTTGGGGCAGAGGCAGGCCTCCTTCAGAAGCTCCGGGGAACACCACCCTGGTGGTCGAATGCCTTTCCACCACACCAAGGTCGTCAAGCGTCGGCATCTTCCTCCGGAGCTCTCTGTTGAATTGTGCCTCCATGATCAAAGGAAGGAAAGCTGCCGGTGGAACTAGGTCGTCGCCATCAACATTTATTCCATGCTGGAATTACTTGAGATGAAGCCTCAAAGCTTCGTCATCTAAATTGGATTTCAGACCGGTTTCAATCCGGTCGTCATCCATCATGCTATTGAGGGCCCACATGAGCTTTTCCCTCTTCCTCGGTGGAGCCCATTTGTTGACAGCAAGTTGCAGAAGACCATTTGAGGATTCACTCCACTCTCCACACATTCGCGGATCTTGGCGAGGACGGGGTTGAAGGCATCTGACAGCACTGGAACCACACTCCAAGCGTCAGTGTCAATGTTGGGGAGGCCTTTGGGTAGCTCCAACTTCTCATGCTCCTCCACTGCAATGATGACCCAATCTTTCTTCTAGTCATCCCATTTGCTAGAAGGAAACAACTTGAAGTATTTGAAGGGGCAGTTTTTGTGCTTCACGAAATAGTAGAAGCCAAGAAGCTCAATCCCCTTGCCGGTGGTGTGGATGGTGAAGAAGGTGCGGAACAGCTCGACGTAGGGGGGAATACCCACCCACATCTCACAAAAGTGGACGAACGTTGCCACGAGAAGAAGAGAATGGGGGACAAGGTGATACAACTTGAGACCATAAAAGTCTAGCAACATCAAGATAAAGGTAGAAAAATATGGAATGAATCCCACCATGGCGTACGCCGAGAAGTACACCATGTCGCCACTGCGCTCCTTCATGAACGGGATCTCGCCGCCGCGCATCAAGTGGTTGAAGGAGTCGGTGGACCACCCCATATAGGTTCGGACCTTCTTTAGATCATCGTCACTCTTGAGGCGGCTCTTGGGAAGACCGAAGTCCATTGCGGCAAAGCGGAGTAAAGGAAGGGAAGTTAGGCGGAGTTTTGGAGGCTCTGAGCACATATTTGATCGAAGTCGTAAAAAGTCCTCAAACTGTGCGCACTTTCCCTCTTAAGTAAGCCTCCGCGACGCTTGGATGGAAACCGCACCGAGAACGAAGGTACTTTTCAAAAGTCTACCCTATCAATGACAATGGGCCTTGGGACACCCCGACGAAGAGATCGAGGTTCTTAACCTAGATGAACCGTTGTCATGATGAGCGGCGAGAAACTCGATGGCGGCACCATGACAGGGCACGCGGAACTGATACGGTTTTCGTATTGGGAATCGTCGACCTTCAATTGTGTGAGATCCTCACTCAAAGATCTTATCTGCCGCATTCATAACATGTCATGCATTGATGGTTCACTCCCGGACCATCGCTCCAACAGCACATCAGAAGACTCTTGAAATCTAAGTGCGGGAATTGAGAATGGCCCCACCTCCAGTAGAATAACTTAACCCAAAGGTTTTCTCCAAGAGGTGGGCCCGGGGGCCACTGTCGGTACCCTGCGTACCGGGTACCCCTCATTACCGCGAAGAGTACAAGGGAGTTCTACCTATCAGAATTGAAGGTCTCCTAAGGTCCCACATGTCACAGTGCACCGAAC
Organism: Tuctoria greenei; assembly: GCA_036927565.1. Classification (NCBI taxonomy): domain Eukaryota; kingdom Viridiplantae; phylum Streptophyta; class Magnoliopsida; order Poales; family Poaceae; genus Tuctoria; species Tuctoria greenei. The sequence continues at coordinate 131,618,047 of JAYESD010000003.1, read as the reverse complement.
CCGCTCCCGTCATATGAGTAGCTCCTGGGTAAACACGCGTACAGGAAAACAAGAACTAAGCTCCCAATGAAGGAAAGCTTCGGTGAAAACACGTGTACAACGACCCCGGACCTAACCCCCAGCAAAGAGGAGCTCTGATGCCGACACGTGTACAGCAGCCCTGGACCTACCCTCCCGCAAGGGAAAGCTACGGAGCTACCATGTGTGGAGACTCAAAACCTTCATTAATGTATACACTGGCAGATGTCCTTCAGCACATTCATTCAAGTGACAATCAAAGTGGCCGTTACAAGATTTGATTACATGTTGTAATGTTGTATTAACGACATGTGATTAGAGCACTGTTAATCGGGGTAATGCATCCATTAAGGCACATTATCACACTATTAACCAATCTTAATACCTGTAATAAATGTACTAGGCAATTTAATACGCTAGGGCAACATGTTGGGCCAGGCAAGATTTGTAACGGTCAGTCCTTAGAACTATAAAAGGATTGTGCCTCACGAACCTAGGGACATCTGATCCGATCCAAGCTAACCCGCATATTAACGAATCGACTCATACAATACAACAACACAAACGCTGTGGAGTAGTGTATTACGCTCAGGCGGCCCGAACCACGTAAATCTCTGGTGTCGCCATCTTAACCTTGATCTCTCTGTACCCCAACCATAACAAGAACCTCCGCAGGCTACACTCTCGTAGTACTGGGGGAAGTGTCGTTGCTACACTTGGACAATGTGTTAGCTAGCTTAGTATGCAAGAGAACATTGAGACATAACAACGGTTGCAATTGCATTATCCCAAAATTTCCTAGGTGTTTGATATTCATCAAGCATAGTCCTAGCCATCTCAACTAAGGTTTTGTTCTTTCTTTATACAACACCATTTTGTTGAGGTACATATGGTGAAGAAAATTGAAGATCTATTCCATTTTCAGCACAAAAGTTATCAAAAGATTGATTTTAAATTCAGTTGTGTTATCACTTCTAATTGCTTTTAAAGATCTTGGGCGATCAATTGATAATGTAAAATAAGGTTTCTAAAGTGACTAAAAGCTTCATTCTTAGATGTCATAATGTACACCCAAGAGTATCTTGAATAGTCATCAACAATCACAAGAGCATACCATTTACCTCCGAAGGATTGAACACGTGAAGGTCCTACGGTGTCAAGATGCAAAAGTTGACCCAGTTCAGTTGTCATGGTCATTGTGAGAGAAGGATGTGAACCTGCAACCACCTTAGCATGTCTACAAGAAGAGCACACAATTTCTTTGTTTCCATTAAGTTTAGGCAACCCACGTATGCGATCAAGAGTACTAACACGCGTTAGGTGATCAAAGCCTATGTGACCAAGTCTACGATGCCAAAAATATAAGTATTTTGAATCATTAACAACTAGACACCCATGCTTAGAAGGAGACATATCAAAATCAGCTTGAAAAACTCTTCCAAACCGAGACATGTTAAAAATAAGCTCACTATTTGAACCTACAACTTTGCAGTAATTTCTATTGAAAATAATTTTTAGATTTTCTACTAGCAATTGTGAAACAAAAAGCAAGTTGTATTTCAAATTTTTGACTAGTGCCACATCCTTCAAAGTGTAGTGATCATTTACTCTAACCGAACCCTTAGCAATTATAGGAGTTGAAGAATTATCGGCAAAAGTAACATTCTCTACACGTGACACAAAAGAGAGGGAGGAGAACCAATCTTTGTTACCAGTCATGTGGCATGAGCAACCTGAATTCACAATGCAAATGTTCTCCTTCCTCAAGCGTGTAACCTACATAGAAGCACAATACGTTGATGACTCAATACTAGGGTTAGTCAAAAGGCATTTAGGAATCCAGTACTGAGTCACACGACGTCCAGCATGAACAACACGCAAAAGCCGAGATAAAACAACAGGTTTATGAGCCAAAGTTTGAGCATTTTTATACCCAACTACTGACCTATGAGGTGTTACATGTGTAGCACGAAAAATAGTAGGTTTGGGAGCAAACTTTGCTTGTGTTCGACTCATTACAGCAAGTTGCATGTTCCTATCATTTAGTTTAGCATGTGCAGCAAATTTTGCATGAAAGTTATGAGATCTAGCAATCATTCTTTCCTTCTTCTGTTGTTTAGCTAGTCTATAACAAAAATCTATGACACGACCATCTCTACCAAAGTAGGTATAATGAAATTTAACTTTGTGTTCATGTCTAGATGAGCAAGCAACATTTTATTTGAAACAGAATGAGACAACACTCCTGCAGATTTGAAAACCACTTCTTTCTATTTAGGAACTTTTTGAATCAAACCACTTCCTAATGACTTTACAATTTTAGGTGTACGTGCCTTAGGATGAGCATGAGAATCAAAATCTAAACCAGTTTTATCGTTGCAAGACTTGGAAGAATTCAACAACAAATTTAGGTTCGTATTTCCATTACAAAAATGATATAATGTATTATGCATGTTATCAAGTTTATTTGACCGATCAAGACCATTTTCACATGATGTTTTTCTTTTAATTTGCAATTTGAACAATATTTAACTTCACAGGAACGTAAAGAATTGTTCAACATAGAAATTTCATTCATAGCATCTTGTAGTTTCTTATCAAGATAATCACAACTAGAACAATGTAAATCAATTGTAGAACAACAAACATCTTTCAAGTTTTTATTATAAAGTGTAACAAGCTCTCTGTTCTTTTCAATTTCTAACTTAAGTTTATCAAGTGTTGAGGTGTGCGTACTTCTTACAGAGTACAATTGTTCATATATTAAATCACGTGAGGAACATGAATCATCACAAGGAATCAAAGATTTCAAACAATTAATTTCAGATTCTAGTGAATCAATTTTAATAGCATTTTCCCTAAGCTTCTTGTCCTTTTTCTCAACTATAACAGTGACATGAGAAATAGCATCACACATTTCTTCACAAGTAGGACATACCTCTTCATTGTCGCTGCTGTGTTCTTCCTCCTTTAAACTTTATCTTGATTTGCCCGCAAGGCAACACAAGTTTGCCGAATCATCTTCTTCGTCACTTTCGATGTCCACATCGCTTGAGCCAAGTTCCTGAAGTGTGGAGATAAAACTATTCACCAATTGGCGTCCTGTAAACCCTTCTTTTTCTTGTTGTTGTTTGTTGAGGTGTGCTTCGTCCTTGTTTGCTTTTCATCACGGGAACTAGCACCCGAATGGTTAGGGCAATCCGTGCGAAAATGTCCTGTCTTACAACATTCGAAGCATCGTTGAGGTTCGGAGCTTCCTCTCCTTCTAGTTCTCACAGTTTGCATTTATTTTGAGAACCTAGTAGAGAGAAGTGCTAGCTCCTCCTCTGGAAACTCCTCAATCTGTTCAACGGTTAGAGAGGACAACAAAGCAAGTATACCAGAAGATGAAGATTGACCGGAGCTAGGTATGTCACGTTGAGAAACAAAAGCATGAGACTTGTTGGGGTTTTTACGTGATATTAGGTCAATTTCATGAGTTTTAACTTGTAATATAGCATATCTATGGTAAGTGTACTCATTACGGTAGATTCACAAATGGATGTTACTTTCATCTCCAAGATTGACATGTCTAATGCACTTAGTAATTGCCTAGCATTCTTAGCATCTGAAAAGTTCATGTTAACACTATGCAGGTTGCTGAGAATTTTGTTAAAGCGAGCAAAGAGATCGTTGATAGACTCACCAGGTTGCATCTCAAAATGCATGTATTCCTTTCTTAACATATCATGTCTTACCTCCTTGATTGTGTTGGATCCTTCGTGGTAGTCACAGAGTGCTCTCCAGACATCGTACGCCGATCGGAGGTGTGCAACACGGTCGAAGTCGCTTTGAGTTAGTCCATGTATGATAATGTTTTGGGCTTTGTTGTTGTTGTCGACATCTCTTAAATTCATAGTCGTGACTTGATTGTTCGGCGGCATGTTGTATGTCTTATACACTTTTTCCCATATCGCGAAGCCTTGCGCTTCGATAAAAGCTTCCATGCGAGCCTTCCAAACCTGAAAATCAATACCAACAAAAAAGAAGGTTTTATCGACTATTTCTCCATGAGAATAAGTCAAAAACATGTGCAAATCACAAAGTTTAGAGAACGTGTAAAGCTACCAGAGGGGGAGTGAATGGTAGATTAAAACTTTTTAGTGGAAGCAACGAAAAACCCCTCCGTAGAAAAATGATCTGTTAAAGGAATCGTGTGTGCGACTAATCTAAAGGTGATCAATTGTAAATAAACAAGTATATATAATGGAGAATCAAGTCACGATGACATCACAACAAGAAACATGAAAATCCGTCAAGAAAAACTCATTTTACAATCAAAAGATCAAACGGAGGTCAATCTGTTTTACCCAAGAAAAACAGTTCTGGAATACTGCAAAGAAACTCGTGCAGATCCAAAACCATAAATGCAATGATCGTGAAATTTTCACAGGTGAAAGAAAAGCAAGTTTTGAAGACAAACCAAAAAGAATCATGTCAATCGGATCTGTAAAACCCGAGTTATGATAAAACCACCGAAGAAAGTTAGTGTTGTGCAGAAACTCGACAAGGAGACTTGAAGAAAACAAGTCGGACAAACAAGGCACAAAAGTTCCTTTAGACTATGAATTTTATTGATGAAAATTTACAAGGAACAGCCCCAAAGTAGTGCACTATGAGCTCTGGCCTCCCTTGTTCATATAACCAGCCCTTAGGCCATCCCAAACCTATTTAGGACTCTAATCCTACTGAACTCACGAATTGAAACTTTCCATAACTACTCAAGACTCATCTATACATAGATAGAAGCAATCTTAAGACTTCCAAACACCATAGGAACGTATCCCACATTCCTAAAACAACTCAAATTCATGACCCACACGAAATCCTATCATAACCAACTCAAAAATTTACATATTTGAGTCAAACACGACTCAGCCGCAGCCTGAGTCCATAACCTAGTCGGTTGGACCTTTCCGACCAATTCTTTATGTCCACTTCTCTTCATCACATCTCGGATTTGGATTTTTCCTTCCAAACACAACTCTAAGGGCTATCACCTACACGGAGGTAGAGGGTGGAATCAATATCACCCTTGTAATCAAGGTGGCTATGAGGATTTCAAGGGATTTAAGTTTAACTAGCCTACCTTGAAGTATCTTGTCTTGTCTATGGCCAAGCAAGAAATAAATACAACATTTGCATGAAGCTATTGGCCAAGGACAAGAAACTTAAATATCATTCAAGATCACTTATATCCCACAATCACTGCCATCAGATTTCTACCCTTCGACCAAGCCCAAGCAACCTAGGGAAAGGGACATTGTGGATAAAGCATTTCTTGTTTGATTGTGGAGTCCGCATGTCATCATGCCCAAGGAAGCTTTTGATCCATGATCAAAATATGGGTTAACTCAAAAGAACATCAAAAAGGTCAATGTGACACCCCTAAATAAGGACAAGCCTCACAATGCCCAGAAGAGAATATCTTCAAGAAGGAGAAGTCGTCACTACATCAACAAGTCTTCATCAAGATGACGGAAAAACTAGGGCCACCATGTGGTCCACATGTCGAACTAACATGACAAAGAGATTTCTCATGTCAAGAGAGGTCGTCCACATCTTAAACTTTGGGATTGGACAACGAATCATCGCACTAAAATAGACGTAGGTAAGTCCCACTCATCGAACCTCAAAAAAAAATTTGTTGAGTCCTTGCCAATAGGAAAATTGGTAGGTATCTCATATTTGATTTCCCAATTGCATATTTAAATTCCCCATCAATCTTTGCATTTGCATTTAGCATGTTTGAATTTTTACAATTGCATCCTAAAACTAAAATTTTGAATTAGCAAATAAATTTATTTGGTTACGAACCTTGTGTGCAACCACATAAATTCATCTTCCTAATTCAAACCAAAAAGATTTCCCTTAAATATTCATTGCATTTGCAAGTTGTTTCAAGTTGGGCAAAACAATTTGACAAAGGGTACAACATTCTTTTGAGCTAACGTAACCTGTTTTCAAGTTGTTTTGTTTATTCTCGATTTTAGTGCAGCCAGGACAAAAATTTTGAAGAGGTTGGAAGGCCCCATCAAGGGCATATCCCTCCATAATTCTCATTTTGAGTTCATGGTGGAGGAATGCTCAAAACGGTGGCCCAATGGAGGACCAAGATGAAACTCATTCAAATCCAACCTCAACATGGCATTGAACATGAAGGCTACACCAAAATCCATGGTCGTCAATTTCTCACACAACGACCTTCAACCAAGACTGCTCTTCAATTTAGATACAAGTTTAAAATTTTCCGTCATTGGAATTTCATTACGATTGAATGGTTTTGCTTACATTGGTAAGGAAAGTTTACACCTTCTCATCATTCAATTCTTATGCATCCTCACGAGTGTAAGTGCTGGGATTACTTATTTTGATTCTTCAAAAGGGAATGTCACCTTACTTGGGAATAAATTTAGACAAGTACCTAGAATTTCATAAGCATTGCTAATATTGACTTAGACATTTTCTGCCTAGGCAATGCTTAATGGAATGACTTCATGGTTGAATTGGTATGTAGCAACCTAGGAATAGTGATGTCCATAATTATGTTTTGAAACTCATTCATGCATGGATCACTAAATTTCAAATTCCTAGGCAAGAAAATTTAAAATGTTGACGAGGATTAAATTGAGAATCTTGTTTGCCATGACCCAATTGATAAATATATTTGCTCTTGTAAAAAACTATGATGGTTAGAAATTTTACAAGATTAAGGGATCCATATAGTGAATTTATATCACTTGCATTGCTATGAATAGGAGCTTAAGAAAATGTGCGAATTGATTTATCCATAAAGCCCCACTCTTGTCAATGAAACATAGATTGCTCACGAATACACTTGGATTTGGACCCAATGCATCTTTGGTCTTGTTCTTCCCCGTGCATATAATTGAAAATTCGGTTACCTAACCCAAAAATTCATTTGTACAAGTATCGGGAGCTAACCATCCCCCTCTATCATGGAGAGGAAGTTTGCAAGAGTAAAATAACTATTCAGGCATTCAAATACCCAATTGTTGGAAACCCTAGGAGGATTCCATTTCAATATCTCTTGGCCAAGGAGTAAATTAGGATGGTTGCTACCTTTTGGAAATTAAGCTCGAAGGTCAACCATAACTATACAAAGCCGGAGATTTGACATGGAAACCCTCCGTGAGCAAACAATGGGCTGCTACGAATATGTGTGAGATTAGACATGGAAACCCTCAATGGAATTGCCACCATCATCGGGTGTGAGTTATTCCTTTGTGGCTAAAAAGGCATGATGCACCATAACCAAGGAATGACAAGATCACATCCAATGTATATTGGGTGCATGTTGTTCCTATGTGGCTAGAAGGTATTTTATACCTTTTCCAAGGAACAATGGATCACACTCAACCCATGTTGAGTGCACGTCATCCCTTTGTGGTTATACAAATGTTGTACCTTAGCCAAGCAATAACAGGATCGCACTCAACACATGTTGGGTACATGTCACTCCTTTGTGGCCCAGCCTGACACACCGCATTTAGGGCCCATCACGACCTATTTAGTGGTAACGTATTTCTTGAGACGAGCACAAATGCATAAAGCGATGGCGAGGATTGCAAGCTCCCGCACGTGGAGATGATCTTGCCGGCTCTAGTTGAGGTGCTAGTGTGTAGCCCATTTGGAGTTTATGTTGTTGTTGCTGCATCTGGAGTCGTTTATATCTGTTTATTGCTGTTGTAAATGATAATATGTGTATGTTTATTGTTGTGAGCTAGCCATCATGCCAGGTTAGTGAGTTTCTGTATTTGTAAGAAAAATTACAAACTTAACTTACGACGGCCCAAGCACTTGCCATCATAAGTTAGCCAGGCTACTTACATCGACAGAGTTGGCAGTCGTAAGTTAGCCCAGGCTACCTACAACGGCTGCAAACAACGCTCTCGTAAGTTAAGCCACTTACTTACGTCGGCTTACTTGACCGTCATAAGTCATCTAACCGTAAGCTAATAATTTTCAACGGTAGCCGTTGTATGTTCACTTATTCATGACTAAACCATTACATCATCCAGCTATAGTTGTAAGTAAGCAAAACTTGTCATAAGTAATCTAATTACGATGGTTTAGGCCTTACTTACGACCGTTGCGGTCGTCGTAAGTCACTTGTATTCCTGTAGTGTTAATCAGCTTATGAGTGGCCGACGAAAACAATACGCATTATTTTTGTCAGCTTATAAGAGGCCGATGAAAATAAGTCCACTATCTTGTGGAACTTGTTCATTTGATGAAAAAATTTATGTAGTCCCAATCCGGCGATGGAAATATGTGTATTTAGCCTCCTTTTTGATATTGTAACCTCGTGAGCCACAAGCCGACGAAAATCTAGTGAAAATCCATGAAAGAATCATTTTCCTCAGCTTTTTCCCTAATTTCATGGGCTCCTGGCCCACGAAATTGTTTCTGATA